>CM070624.1:37250490-37850490 GCA_036346255.1 Ampelocalamus luodianensis
GCGTCGGATAGCTTCCTGGAGCTGACGGAGTACACGCGAGAGGAGATCCTGGGAAGGAACTGCAGGTGAGCAAAGCCTAAAAGCCCATGAAACACCCATTTTAGCAACCAATACCATCTGTGATAAGCTGTTGTCAACGACAAGGTTCTAAACCTGTTTTCGTTCGGTCACTAGCGATTATACGATCTAATCGGCCCAATTACACGGAGTAATCTACGATTACGTGGTAACAGGTAGGGCACTTGTTCCGTTCCTGGATATGGCCTAGTAGACCTGTTTTTTATAGCACCGATCAACGTGGCACTGATACCAAATTACACAATACTCTTATCCATTCTTGAATAGATGTCATTCTAATATTTTGCACAACAATAAGGCATGTATACAAAAGATCATCTTGACCAACGCTAAATCGTTAGAAGTGCTCCCAACGCTAAATCGTTGGAAGTGCTCCCAACGGTTTAGCAAAGTTATATGCATTGTCAAAGTTTAAGCGAGTTTCATGTTTTGTTAAAAGTTTAAGAAAGTTTCACTAATGTTTCGAAAAGAGTTTTAAGCAAGTTTCATAGAGTTTCAACACGTTTCAGAGGATTTTAAATGCATTTTAGAGAGTTTCATGGAGTTTCAAGCGTGTTTCATGGAGTTTCAAGCATGTGTCGGAGAGTTTCAAGCGTGTTTCAAATAGATTCAAGGAAGTTTCGTAGAGTTTCAAGCATAAAGTTTAAAAATCAACGACATCTCATTAGGAGCTCTTCGAACGAGACAGAATATTTCAGAGCTGAAATTCAAACGTCAAAACTGAAACATCGTGAAGTTTCGTCCATGCTTCAGCAGAAAATTCAAGCAAAATTTATGCATGTTTCGGCAAATTTCGAAGAAGTATCAGCAAGTTTTATGCATGTTTTGGCAAGTTTCAGAGAAGTTTTATCGCGTGTTTTCAGAAAGTTTCACAAAAGTTTCATGCCTGTTTCGACAAGTTTTAAAGAAATTCCAGAAGTTTCACAGAAGTACCACCGGTTTCAAACAAAGGTTTTGTGAAATCTAAACAAAGTTCAAGTGAAATTTGACCAAAAAAGCAACAACTAGAAAAAAAAACCGAAAGAGATATTGCAAATTTCAAGTTGGACCTCCATGTCGTTCTGGGGCAAAGCACGCTGCGCCTAGTCTCACCACCTGCAGCGGCGAAGCGTGACCATCCACTTCGTGACCACAACCATAGTTGTCAATTCTATTCTGGTTTGCCTTCATGGTATGGAATGCCTCAGTGCATATCCATTTCGGTTCACCGTTTCGGATTTTAATATAACAATATATATTTATTTATAAATAAATAAATATATATATATAATTATATGCACACATAATTTCACTTGAAATCTCACTTTAAATACATAACCATAGAATAAAAATGAAACATAGTTCAATGAGTTCATAAACACAAAGATCATATGTAGTTAAATAATATAACACGAGTTCATAACTTCATATATATTACCATAGTCTAGCAATCTAGCATAATTTTACACACCGAAGAAGTATTATTGGGCTGAGCCTTTGGATCTGATTCAAAGGAGGTGCCACTTTAATTATGTCTGCTACCGGAATGACTAGAATGGGTCGGAATGACCGGTATTGGCCTGTATTGAGGGCGGTACAGGATTGGGCCTGCTATGTGCTGTTTTGGGTGCCAGTATGTTATGTTCTGACCATTCTGACCGGTACCGGAATGGAATTGATAAGCCTGACCACAACACTTCCTTGCTGCTCGCCCCGGGCATCACACCCTATTTGTCGCTTGTCACCGTTGCCGCGCTCTCCCAACATCGCAGTCACCGCTCGCCGCGTCTCTTGTTCACAGCCACCAATCTAGGGCTCAAATTGGAGGATGAAAGCAAGGGGAATTGAACTAGGGTGATCTCAAATTTAGTTCATGGTTGTCAGTGGTAAGATCCATCGCTATCGCCTGCAAATTGATGGGTGAATAACGGGTGTGGGAGAGAGAGAGGTGGGGACGATTGGCTCACATGGCACTATTGACGGTGCTAATAGTAATTTTGGCCATCTTCTGACGTCAATGCCAAAAATGGCACTACGGAGCTGCCGACATTGACACGTAGCCAAGTCTAGTCCCCAGGGGGCCGAACTCGACCTCCACCATGCCCTAGGGGCTGGACTCCCCCCGCGCGGCATGTGTGAAAATCGGGCCCCTGGGGGCACGGACCGGGTTAGTCCGGCCCCCAAGGGCACGACAGAGGGCAGTGCCATGCATGGCAGAGGGGTTGGCGCGGGCGGGAGCAAAAAAAAAAGTGATTAAAAAATGATTTGTTTATACTATTTGACACACTATTTGAAACTTAAAAAAAATTCATTTGAATTTTTTCTTCTTGTTTTTTTCCTCATACTCACAGCTTCAAATGTATTATTTACCAGGAAGAAAATTCTCGCAATTTTTTTTCACATGAAATCACGAGCAGCACAACACACACAACTTCAAACATGGGTGTCAACCATCGCCATCGCCACCCTTTGCTACCCTCAGTGGCTCGATGAGTCGACGAATAGTGGTGATCTGGTGCCCTTGCTTTTAGGGTTAGGTTGTCGCCTACTTACTCGCGGCGTCGTCATAGTCTCGCTCTTGCACATTCAGACACAAGTCGAAGGGTATGGTTACAATATTATATAATTTGTATGCCAAACATTTTCCTCAATTGGTTCATAGATATGCTTATCTAGCTTATGGTATAGTACAAATATTAAAAAATATCATCCATATTAAACTGACAAATTAACAAAGAATGCGCCAAATCTAACACTAAGCATGTATGATTTCCATGCCTTATGCCCGGTTTTCAAAATAACAAAGAATGTACCAAATCCAACACCAAGCATGGGAAGAGGTACCCGCGCAGTTGCACTAAGCATAAGTGCACATGCACCCTCACCGCCGCGGTCGATGACGGTGTACTACCACCCGCCGCCGTCGCCATCTCATCAAATAGTGTTTCACATGTACCGTTTATCGACTCATCGAGCCACTAAGGGTAGCAAAGGGCGACGATGGCGACGGTTGACACCCACGTTTGAAGTTGCGTATGCTGTGTTGCGTCGTGATTTCATATGAAAAAATTTATGAAATTTTTTCTAGTACATGTGATAATACATTTAAAGCTGCAAGTGCGAGGTAAAAAAATAAGAAGAAAAAAATTCAAAGATTTTTTTTTAAGTTTCAAATAGTGTCAACAAATCGTTTTTAAATCGCTTTTTTTTTTTGCTCTCGCCCGCGCCAAAGCCTCCGCAGTGCCCTGGAGGGCCTGGATTTCACACATGGCGCGAGAGAGGAGTCCGACCCTCTAGGATACGGTGGAGGTCGAGTATGATCCTTTAGGGATCGGACTTGGTTATGTGTTGACTACCGGTAGTTCCGATAACAATACCATATGAGTCGATTACAGCGAATGGACCAGTTATTTATTAATCACGAGGGCGGGAGAGGGGGGGGGGGGGTTTGTGGTCCTGAGCCCATCCATCGGCCTAAGCCCTAAGCACGGCGGCGCTCGGGAAAGAGTAGCACCTCCATGGCGGAGACCGCCGCATTTCTCGGCGCGGCGAGGGGTGGCGGTCCATCTGCTCGGCGCAGCGAGGGGTGGCGGTCCATCTGCTCGGCGCGGCGCTGGGCATTGCCGCCGCCGCTGTCATCACCACGCCCGGCGCTAACTCTGGTCCCGATGGGGATGAATCGCGGTGTTTCTTGCCGCGGCGGCCGCCGAAGGCCATCGCGCGAGCCTATCGGTGGCCCAGGTGCCGGGGAGAGAGGGGTTCTCTGGGACGCCCTCGTCGCGCATCTTTACGATGCCGCGTGGTATGGCACGTGTGCTAGCGTTGCTTGCGCCGCTCGACATTTGCCATGAGTGATTCTGTATTTCTATTCCATGGTTTTCTTGGTGATGTTCTTTTGTTTTTGGGTGCTTGCCATTTCTTTTGCTCTAGTTTTCGATGGGCGGTTGATGAAGTAATTGATCTTGCTGATGGTTGCAGATTTCTTCAAGGGCCCGAGACCGACCAGGCCACAGTTAACAAGATCAGGAGGCCATCAGGAGCAGAAGGAGATCACCGTCCAGCTAATCAACTACACCAAGAGCGGTAATTTTGCATTATCTCATGACGAATTTCTGTTGAACAGCATGAGCATTGAGCAAGTCACACTCTCATACTGCCCCGTTTAGGCAATCTATTGTTATGATGTGGTTGAGTTATGCTTTTGCTTGTCATGGTTCAGGGAAGAAGTTCTGGAACCTGTTCCACCTGCAACCTATGCGGGATCAGAAGGTAGCTGAAATTTTATTACAATCCTGAATTTGTTTTTGAGCTTGCAATTTTTCTTGAATGGTGTCAGCACGTTATGGTAGTGATTGTGCATTTGCGTGGTACTTTGGGTTTAGGGGGAGCTTCAATACTTCATTGGTGTGCAACTTGATGGGAGTGATCATGTTGAACCCCTCAGGAATCGTCTCTCGGAGAACGCTGAAATACAGAGTGCCAAATTGGTAGGTCAGCTCACTTTAGTAATTTCCATTTCGATGATGTGAAACTGCAGTTTGGTTCATAATATTTTAGTTTTGAAAAATAAAATGAAATGAATATGGTCGAGACTTAAAGTCAAATCAGTTAGATGCTATTTAGGTGGTTAAGGCCATATCTTCCTTTCTTTTGGGTGAATTTAGTTTCAAAATTCAAATGCAACATTCATAAAATATTCCAGCAAACTATGTAGTTGCAAGCAGTGTGGGCTATAGTGTTATTGCTGCAGAGTCATAGAAGAAGTTCCCAAATAGGCACTTAAGCTTGGAAACATCATAGTAGAATATGGAACTATTTACAACCTGATAGACATGTAATGTTGCTTTGAAATTTGAAGTGCTAATTATTTCTCATATGAGATCCACACAGGTCAAAGTTACAGCAGAGAATGTGGATGAAGCTGTCAGGGAACTTCCTGATGCCAACTTGGTAAGGTACATCTACTTTTTGTTGTTTCAAGGTTGCTTTGGCAGGTTTTGTTTTCGATTGATAATTCTTTAGAAATTAATAATAGCACAAATGTATCAGTTAAAGTAGGTTGCCACATGGAATTGTTGGTTGGTGTTCCATAGAACAGCCTAAAAGAGAGAATCTTTCAGGTCAAATAGATTAAACTTAACAACAGATAAATGAACTGGTTAACTCTTGCGAAAATTTGTCAGAAATGGGAAAATGTCCAGCCAAGTTTCATTGTCCAGATAAAAAAAGGATAAAGAAAAAGAAATTGTATTTCTTGAGTGCGTTTTAAATGCAAATGTCCCACGCTAAATCATATCGTGATGGATGTAATTGAGGACAATCCATTAATTTATATCATCATAAATCTTTATGAAGAATTACAGTTTTTCTCTCCTTTTTTCTTTGGAAAATCATTTTTAATGATGGTTGTGGAATATTTAAGGATAGACCAACCAAGGGTCGGAAACCCGTTCCCGGAACCTTTCCCGCTCCCTGGCCGGTACCGGTAACCGGCCGGTTACCGGTCAAACCGGGTTTTATTCGGACGAAATTCACTCAAATTTGATTAAAAATCATCCGAAATTCAAAATCTGAAATTTGAATTTGCAAAACCGGCCGGGATTTGGGATCCCGCCACCCCACCGGTAAGCGGTTACCGGCCGGGATTTTGATCCCTGAGACCAACAAGAGCACAATATCTACTGGCTCCTAGTGGTGATCTTAGAAATATTTGATAAATGACTATTGTGGAATTCTTTAATGGCTAAATAAAACTCTTAGATCTTCATAACTGAATGATAGAAAAACGAGAAGGGGCAACATGAGACAAAAGGCAGAATATTTTCAAATTATGTGAACACATGCTGGCATGCACACTGAACTGATTAGATGGGTTGCTCCTTGCTGTAAAAAACAGATTAGATTGTTTGCAGCACATTATGAACAAACAATGGATTTGAATTCGAAAAGAGAAACCAAAATGGTGATAATGTTACCTGATATGAAAGCTATATGGAAGATATTTGTTTAGCAAGTTCTTTGTCATCTGGTGGGACATCACGCAATCTGTTGTCTCAGAGACCAGAAGACCTGTGGGCAATTCACTCACTATCTGTTTCTCCAAGACCTCACAAACGGAACAACTCTTCTTGGAAAGCTATAGAAAAGGTATGCCATATCTGTTGTTTGACCAGAGACATTCTGTATGATGATTGCAGTGGCAAACTAGCAATAGCAGTGAATCAAATTGTCCCAACTTACATAATACTCTAATGCTCTATAAGAGAGAAAGAATTGGAAACAGGTGAAATCATATCCTTAGAATAAGTTAACTAGGGGCTGACAAGTGTTTTTTGGTGTGGGACCAATAGGGTCGTATGTTATCTTCTTTGACTCGACTTCCTGCAAGTATGTTTGGAAAATTGCTAGACAGAAAACAAGGAAAAATGCAGGTGGCAGTGCATTACCCACGTGGTTGTTACAATTTGTTGTGTAGAAACATGATGGAGGTGATTGAGCGTACATCCCTGTGCAAGTGTTCATATCACCCATTTTGAAGCAGTAACTTATGGCATAACTAAGCTTGCTGAAAGTGTACTCCTGCATAATATTTACCATGATTTGCCTACATTTGCATGAAGTCACGTCTAACACATCTAGATGACTAGATGTGAGTAGCTAGTGTGTTTAGTGTGTCTCACTATAGATATATACATCCGCATCGGCTGTCGCATATAATGTAGTAATAGGCTAGATCATGAGCTTGTAGTATGTTCTTGCAATGTTTGACATATGTAGATTATCCAGAAAAACTTCAATGTGCAAACCTTTGAGATAGGTTTATCCATTCCATTCTATGATCCATATTTTTTATATCTGACTGTAAAAAAATATAGCATACCATGACCACACGAGAACATAGTATGCTAAATTTTCTATGCCCATCATCCTATTGCAAAAATGTTGAATGAAGTTCCCAATTTGAATCCCGTAATGCCATCATAACTTTTCTTATATTTGTCATTGCAGATAACAAAAACTGGGGAGAAGATTTGCTTGAAGCATTTCAAGCCTGTAAAACCTTTAGGTTGTGGTGACACTGGGAGGTACTAAGAGCTCCCAACAATCTTCTATACCATATGGGTTTCTAAAATTTTAGCTATTTGCCATTTTTCCTGAAAGTGTGAAAATCTACACTTTGACTGCATTGTAACAAAGTAGTCAAGTGTAGGCATAACTTTTGTTTACTTTGGATTAACTAAATTAGCTTGTAGTAAAAATGGGCCAAGTAAAGCAAGGACATTTAATGAACTGGTTTCTAGTGGTAATTACTGTTTTAGCTAAGGAAATTGGCAAGCTCATCTATGCACTTCACTAATATCATAATACCACCTATGCAGACAGTGCCTGGTTAATTCAGTAAGCTTGGTTGTGCTATGTTTAAATCATGTATGTAGTAGCTACTGTGTATGGTTTGCCTCACGTAAATTCAGTGTGCTAGGCCACCCATCATGCAGCTTTGTATTTCTTAATAAACTTAATCACACTGTTTAAGTATAGCTCTGTATTTTATGTTTGTTATTGTTTTTAGTGTACACTTGGTTGAGTTGCAAGGAAGTGGTGAGTTATTTGCAATGAAGGCAATGGACAAATCAGTGATGTTGAATCGCAACAAGGTAATTTTTAGAGATAAATATTGACATGCTGTTGTGATTGTCTTTCTATACACATTGGATGTCATCAAATTTCCTCCTTCTATTACCTGTATGAGTAGGTGCAATAATTAAATCAATTACCGGTGGATGGGTTGAATTTAAAACTAAAACAATGAAGGGAAAATCATGACACTACAACTTAAATATGATGATAGCAGGAGACCTTCCAATACTGAATACATTTGGTGTTATTTAGGATGCAGTTTAGCACGTATCAAATTTATTATGACTAGCAGTATTTCTTTTTGTTGCTATGAGAGGAATTTAGATGCAGGAAAATTATCATTTATTCAAGTATACCTCTTAAGAACATTCATTCTACACGTGGATGTGTTTTCCAACAAGCCAACTTGCTACTTAAAACTTATGAGTAGAACTCAGTGGATTGTTGTACTGACTCCAATTTCTGCAATACACAGGTTCACCGAGCTTGTATCGAAAGAGAGATATACTCACTATTGGATCATCCGTTTCTCCCAACATTGTATACTTCATTTCAGGTTAGTTCTATGACCTGTGTCTTATCCTATCTATTTTAAATTGCTAGTTAAAGAAAATAAGTACACATGGTTTCAACTAAATATGTCTTCTTTAAAGTGGTTATCATTTTATTGATCTCCACAAGTAGTTGATTACTTCTAACCTCCATGCTTACTATTTTTTTTAATTTTCAGCTAACTTATCTATTGGAATGTCTATTACTAATTCGTATCGTTTTATTTTTGCAGACACCAACACATGTTTGTCTTATAACAGACTTTTGTCCTGGAGGAGAATTATTTGCAGTGCTTGATAGGCAACCCATGAAAATTTTCAGAGAAGAATCTGCAAGGTAGCTGTTCAAATCTTAGCATATGGGTTACTCCTCAGTACATGGCTACACGCCCGTTGTATTTTAAAATTGTAATGTGCTTCAAAGTTGTCCTTATCTGTTTTGTACTTTCAAATATGGAAAATAGCTTGTTTTAAGGAAAAGTACTAATGAATCCTACCATGGTTATCAAGTCGTCGACTAGTCGACAAGTCGCTGGAGAACAACCGACTGGAGGCACCGACTCGACTTGCGCCGGCAAGTCGGGCGACTGATCAACTAGTCGTCGACTTGCCGGTCGACTAGTCAACCAGTCGGAGGCGAGTCGGGCGACTGGGACGTGGGGCCCGGCTGTCAGAGGCAGTGGCAAAGAGCCAAAGAGGCAAGAGGGAGCGAGGGAGGGAGTGAGGTAGGGCAGTCGGGGCTCATGCGTGACTCCAGATCCAGTCGCCGCCGCCCTCGGAGGAAGCTCCCACCGCGCCGCCGGCCTTCGTCGGAGACTCACAGCAGCAGCTCCCTTCGCCCGCAACTCCCGCCGCCCCAGCTTCCGCAGCCCTCGGCCACCGTCCCGCCTCTAGATCCAAGGGCTCGATGTGGATCTGGCGTCGGGGAGGTGGAGGCGAGCTCGGATGTGGCTGGTGGCGAGCTCCCTGCCGCCGTCGCCATCACCCTCCCTGTCGCCGTCGCCGTCGCCCTCTGCTCCCTCTCCTCGTCGCCTTCCTCTGCTCCCTTGGCTGCGTCTGCGTGGTGTGTGTGGCTGTGTGTGGGTGGGTGGGGTGGGGTGTGGTGTGATGTGTGTGCGGGGCTGTGTGGTGTTGTGGTGTGTGGTGTGGGGCTGTGTGCTGTTGTGTGTGTGATTATGTGTGCTGGCTGTGTTTGTGTGCTGTGTGTGTGCTGGTTGGGTGTGTGTTGTGCAGTGTATATCATATAAACAGTACCTGTCGACTAGTCGGCCGACTAGTCGACTAGTCGACAAGTCGGTCCCTGGGAGAGTAGTGTCGACTTACCGACTTAATAACCTTGAATCCTACACTTTTCTAGATTGGGCATATGGAAATTATATGAGTTGATGTGTCATCAAAACTTCTTTCACTGTATTATATTTTTGAATATTTACTAGCATATCATATTAAAAATGATGGCCAAAATGTTATCCTGTAGACTCTGGAAACTAGAAAGCCAAAAACTACTTATTTTGTAATGGAGGCAGTATAGAGTTTTATTTTGTCTTAGGACATGTGGGCTGATTCTTTGGGAAGGGAATGTAGGTTGTACCTGTGGGTAGTGCGAAGATTAGCTCTAGTGGCCAGGCACAATTCTTTTCTCACCGTGGCTGATATGGCTGCTGAGCCAGAGGTAACAAGAGAGAAGAGATAAAGGGAGAGGGAGAGAGGATTTGGGAATTTTTTTCTTTATTTTCCTTTCACCTAAACCTCTAATACAATCCTTTATATAAAAAGCAAACAATTATCTAGATGGAAACTAACTAGATGACTTACCAAACAAGAAAATGTAACTAACTCATACTGAATTTGATCCAATCAGGCTAATCCTGGCCCCAAATCTAATACAAATTATTTTGGCTGGTTGTAGAAACTTGCCGAGTATAATACCTTCCCCAAAATGTGCCCATAAGTTTTTTTAATAATTGGGTTGTGTTTGTAGGTCTTGCAATATTTAAATATTCTGCTACCTGGCAAACTTATTTGCAGACGACAACACCCGAAATGATTTTTTTTGAACAAAATTAGCTATAGTAAATAGTTTTGTTAAATACTTGGTAGTTTAGAATACATAAAGTGATTGTGTGGAGGAAAACATGTAGCACCGAACAACCACTACACTGTTCAATATTTCTATTTCTATTTTTGAGAATATAGAAATAAACATAGTTATTAAGATTCTTATATCATTGGATCATACGTTAACAATATTAGTTGACTCTTGTGCTTACTATTTTTATTTTTCTAACATTGTTTTGATCTATGTTTTTCTGTAGGTTTTATGCTGCAGAGGTTGTAATTGGTCTCAGTATCTTCATTGCCTTGGTATAGCTGTGGTTTACATAATTTAATATTTCTATTTATTGTACAAATCCCTTAAGTGAGACGAAGAACAAATAGTGTTTCACTTTTATCAATGTGGTGCCCTATTTCTATATTCTTTAAAGAGACTGATTTTCTATTTCTGTTATGATATCAAAGGTTAGTAATTTGCATACAATATTTCTGATGCAGGTATTATATACCGTGATCTAAAACCAGAAAACATTTTGCTCCAAGTGGATGGGCACATTGTGCTGACTGATTTTGATCTGTCGTTTTTGACTTCTTCGAAACCCCATGTAAGTCTAGGGAATAAACTTTAAGGCCTGGTCAAACTTGTGCAGAATATTTTCTAATTTCACCGTTCCCTTATCAGCCTAGTGAGTTATTTCACTTTACGTACTAATAGAATATGTAATATTGCGAAGATTAAACCAAAAACATACTCCATACTCAAGCAATGAGCTTTGACTTTTCCGCATGCATGGTATTCAAAGTGAAGATTCAAGAAAGTGCATGTTGGTGTCAAGAATATGTTTATGTAACCTTTTGGTGGCTTTAAAGATATATATTTGTTTTTCATAAGAAATTGCTGTGCTTGTGTAACCTTGATGATGGATGGGTAAGTCTCCTGCAGGTGATAAAGCATTCAACATCAAAACAAAGAAGATCTAAAGAATTTCTGCCCCCAGCATTTGTATCAGAACCTGCCACTCCATCAAATTCGTTTGTTGGAACTGAAGAGTACATAGCTCCAGTACGATACCTTCCTCGTAGTCATAGCTTTATTAACTTGTTTTTTTTTTTTTTTTTGTATTTGTTCATTGTTGGTGTGATTGTTTCCAAGATAATTGACATGCATCATCATAAGATCCTAATGTACTGCTACCTCCATTACAAGATAGATGTGTTTTGGCCTAAACTTATAGTTACAAAAATAGATGATGTTTTAGGTTTTCAATTTATTTTATGTGTCTTCCAGACATACCCATGTATTAATCATGGTATATATTGTGGCTTGGAATTGAGTATGAGAGAGGAATTGTTGTAATGTTGTTGTTGAGAATAAAGAGAGGAGTTATTAAGAGAATAGAGGGTGGTTTGGTATTAAGAGAGTCAATAGAGGGTGGTTTGGTAATCTTATGTAGTTTCTTAATATGTGTGCAAATGGCTGAAGCATAAACTACCCCCCTAAGATTCAAAAGGATGATGTTTTAGCAAGTTGCACACATACTAAAAATTTGTACAAGTTTACCATTTTATCTTCAGTTAACTCTCGTGATAACTTACTATCTCTGTCTCATATACACTATTCTAGTATTCTGCTTTAATAATTTCTCTTGTATTCTATTCCCAACCACAATAAATATCATGATTAATACATGGGGGTGTCTTTGGAAGAAACACAAATATTTTGCCTTGAAAACTAAAAACATTATCTATTCTGTAACATTAATTTTATGCTAAAACATCATCCATTTCATAATGGAGGGAATGTTTTGTAACAGAGAAGGTAGATTTTTAGCTTTGAATTAATCTTATTTGTACCTCTCTGTTTTTTTTTTTATTTTCAGTTCATCTAACTAAACCAGTTGATGTCATTGTTGGTTTTTTTTTTACGGAACAGTAGGGGAGAACCCTACTGCAATATTATATTGAAAACTATAATATTTACAAATGGTATTACAAAGATCTACAGGATCCACAAGAATCAGCCACAAACATAAATAGTGAAATCTAATAACTAATGAAAGGATAAGAGAAACTTTTTCACTAGACAGAAACCTCAATGAAAGCATTAATCCAATCCAAGGTCATAAATCATATGAAGGGTCAATTTGAAACCATTTCTCCAAAACTCAGCCAATCCATCTATATAGAGCTTCAAGCATTAGTTGAGAGGCTCTAACTTTTAACCATTCGAATCAGTTAGGAACAGTCTTTTCCATCTGTATTTGTTAGGTGGGATGTTTTCAAATACACATTTATTCCTTTGAGTTCAGATATTCCAGCAGCCCAAAGTGAAGAGCTCATTAAAAACGCTTTCCTTTCACCAGCTTGGGATTTAGCTTGATCCAACATATCAAAAACCTGATTAGAGGCATCCCAGAAAATTTGAATTGAATTCCATCATTCCTGACTAAACTTTCAAAGAAAAGATGTTTCCACTCTTCCACAACATTAGCATTACATAGAACCTATGTTACACCGATCTGCGATACCGTGCGGCAATACACAATTTCCTAAAAACAAGGATACGTCGATCACGCGAGTATATATGCATTTAAAAATTAGAAAAATGTATAGAGGCTACGAGAGATTGAGACAATGAGATTACCTTGATGAAAACAATGTATTCCTTGCCAATAGCCATTTCTTGGGCCGGTCGAGCTCCTCAATATCAATTCCTCCTCAGTCCATGCAAATAAAATATGTAGACAATATTGTTATTAATTATTAAATTGCACATTTGCAGTTGCAGGCTATATGAGATTCTGAATAAAGAAATGATGACTTACCCAACAAAATGTCAAAATGTGACTTGACCTCATATCCTTGAATGAATCCTTGATGAATGACATCATATCTGCATGAGCGAGGTAAAAGCTATGGTGAAGTATTAAATTATAATGATGGAAAAAACTTACCAAAATCACAAATTTTTGCTGCCTTCCAAGCTGTATTCCTGAGCAACACCTCCGACGGACATCAACAGGATGGATGCCAGGTTTAGTTTTTGTTCTGTCTAGTAAAGCTTCATGGTGATTCCTTACATCATCTTCACCATTTGTCTGATGACACAGGTCAACCCTGTAAGACCATTATTTTTTAGAAACATAAAGTGAAAAGCGTTTGCAACTATGAAAGGGAAAAAAAGAGCAGGAAAGTGTAACATCAAGACATCATCACACCATCATGAAACTTGACTGTTGAGCAGAGCAAGGAAAATCTAAAAGGGTTTGTCTACTACCATCCTAAAGAAAATTGATAAGCCATTAAGCCATACCTGGATCGGGCGTCGGGAAGGCTGGAGGGGTGTCGGCCGTCGGCAGGAGGAGGAGGAGGGGTGTCGGCTGTCAGGAAGGGGCAGGAGGAAGGAGGGGCGTCGGCCGTCGACAGGAGGAAGGAGGTGTGTCAGCTGTCGGCAGGAGGAAGGAGCAGTAGAGGAGAGGGAGGAGGGGTGGCGGAGAGGGAGGAGCGGCGGCGGAGGCAGTATGGGTGGTGACGGGAGGAGGGGTGGCGGAGGGAGTGCTGGCGGCGACGGCAGCAGCTTGAGACGAGGGGACGGACGCGTGCGTATGGAGGTGGGAGGAGCAAGCGAACCAGAGCTAGGGTTTTAGGTTGGGTGTTGGCCTTTTGGGCTGGGCTTTAAAATGAATTGGGCTTCGCATACCGGAAACATATCGTGGAGTATCGGCGATGTATCAGGAATTTTTTTATTTATTTTCGAACCTAAATTACACCGATACTCCACGATACCGTAACGCCGTATCGTAATGGAACGACAGTTTTCTGGAGTATCAGAGCATAGAACACATTGTACTGTTTCCACCTTGAAATTCTTCCTGGATAACTACCTTTTGTATTGATCTTACCATGATGTAGAGCCGAAAAGAAAACTCTGTGCTTGAGCATACATCTTTTTTTTCCCAACCCATGCATGTATTGGTGAAGATGCCATGTTGCTTGTTAAGAATAGATAGGCCTTCTTTGTCATGAACAAATGACTACCCCAAATGTAGCTCCAAACATCCTTATCCAGATGTCTTTTACCTCCCACTATCAGAAATTGTTGGTATTTCTCAACAATAAGTCAATAACACCACTGCCTTGTAATTTTTTTGTTATTTTAGGAGGTCATAACAGGTGCAGGACATACAAGTGCCATTGATTGGTGGGCTCTTGGTAAGCAATAACAACCTAATAAATGTTTATTTATTTATTATATGAACTAGCTGATGTACCATTGTAGTAATACATGGATTAAAAACAGTTAAGTTTGTTTCTTGATTTCTTCCCTCTTCTTACTAGGAGTAATAGGAAGTTAGCAATCACCTGAAAGGTGTAGTAGCTAATATGTTTGAGGTTCAACTAAATCTCTGATGAAAATAGTCATAATAATCCATACACCATTCAAATGAGACTTGAAACATGAGTTTCCACCCAGAGAACTATCTTTGTTACCATTTTGACTATAAACCAATTAGTGGTTTAGTTGATTTTTTTTTACAAGGGAACTTCGCACAAACTCGGCCTGCAATAACTGATCCATCGTACATAGCTTTTTTGTTTGTTACCAATACAGAGCACCCTTAAATGTGGCCATCATCATCCCATCTAATATCTTAGTCAGTTCAATTGGATGACAGTGATCAAAACAAACATAAAATTGAATGGTTTGGGAAGCATGGGGGCGTGGTAAAACCTGGGACCACATGTATTCCATTGGAAGTACAGTGTAGATTATATGTATATTAAGTTGTTTAGTTCTAGCTTCTAGTGTATAAACATCTGTGCTTCCTATGATTTAGCCTGGACGCCTGGTGCATATGATATGATCCTACATCTACAACATATTTTGATATATAGATATATCTACTGCAGTACATCCCTAATCTATAGATAATTATAAAATGTGTTGTAAATAGATGTGTTCTTAAGTATCCTCAACCATCAGAGCTTGTTCCGTATGCATTGTTCTACTATTAAGGTGATGTTAATATATACTATGAGTTCAGCTAACACCCTTTCCCATGCTATAGGAATTCTATTGTATGAGATGTTATATGGGCGTACACCTTTTCGAGGAAAGAACAGGAAAAAGACATTTTATAACATTTTGCACAAAAATCTTACATTTCCTAGTAGCATTCCGGTAAGAAATTTCCTCCTTATTTGTAAAACTAGCAAGTAAATTTTTAGTCATATAGCCCCAATTATTTTAGCACACTATATTCAGTTTACAACTGTAAAGGTTGAGTTTTGTTTACATTCTATTGAGCAAGATTCTGTGTTAAATTTAGACCCCTCTTTACTTGTGTCCATTTTTTTAATAGTGGTGTGTTCTCCAGGTTAGTCTTGCGGGGAAGCAATTAATCCATGGACTACTTCAGAGAGATCCTTCTTCTCGTATAGGTTCAAATGCTGGTGCAAATGATATCAAGCAACATCCGTTTTTTCAAGACATCAATTGGCCACTCATACGTTGCATGGTATCTGAAAGTTTTGACCCTTAGAAGACATTTTCAGAAAATGATAGTTTAGTGCATCACTAATAATCTAAATAACTTTGGATGTGCAGTCTCCCCCGGAGCTTGATGTTCCGTTGAAACCAATTGGCAAGGAATCTCAACCAAAAGTGAATCCTGGGGAAGATGTTCTTTCTCAAAGTCTTGACACGTTTTAAGGTGAGGTAAGTTTTGAAGTGTGGTGTGGTAAGTTTTGAAGTTTTCTAGACCAAATAAGAGGAGGTACATGTAGGCTCTGCCTAGTTGTGGTGTGTGATGTGCTGTGTCTGGTGCAAGGTGGTTATACAACATATTTATTGTCTAACTCCTTCCGTTCCCAAATAGATGTCATTTTAGAATGTATGTAGTTAACATTTTAAAACTTGATTATTAATACATAGAAAAGTGTTTAGATTTATCACATGAAAATGATATTAGTAGATTTTTCATCGAAAATGCTTCCACAGCATTATCTTTTTGACAATTTTTGCAAAATATAAATAGAAAAGGTAATGGTAAAAAGTGTGTATTGGAGACTGTGTCGATACCCAAAACAACAAATAACAAAAAAAAAGAGTAATATTAATCATTATTTTGTTACAACCTAAGTAGCTAATATATCCACAAACTTTGTTGAGACATTTGTATTGATCAAATGGTAGTAAAACACTAATCATGTATACACAATATTACTCCATATAAACACAACAGCATGAACAAGTACATGAGTATGAACATATCGTGCGCAAAAGTTTGTCCGACGCCTAGTGAAGGTGGTCTTTTATAATTCAAGAAGGTCTTCAATCATCGTGCTGAAAAATTATTAATTTCAGCATATGTGCTTGCTTACTTAAGTTATGTTTTCTTTCTTGATAGGAACTACATAACTCGTGTTTTATACGCATTGATTTGGCCCTTTGTAGCCTGACCATATTAATTTTTGCAGGATAGATTTTACTCCATATCAACGTGGCAGGGACGGTTGTTCTTAACCATGTATAGTAATAAGAGGCTTCCTGTCCTGTATGTATCGTCTTCAGTGTTTTCACTTTGAGATGCATCGAGATCGTGTACGCGAGTGATTCTTTTGGTTAGGTTAAGAAGAGCTTAATGTGTCACATAAATAGGATTAAATTCTTGTAAAGTATCCACTCTTTCTGCAGTTGATTCAATAAAAGTAGCACGCGGTGTTGATAATATACTTTAAAAAAGTTTTGAAGTATTATTTTTCATCGAAATAAAAGCTAATATGCACAAATTATGAGATAGGCTGATGCTTGGTTGCTGTCGTCATCCTCGTACTGTACTCTTGTTTAATTAGCCTGTTTCGAAATTCTTGTTTAGTTTTTTTTTTTCCTTTGGTCGCGCCATTAAATTCAAACTAAGTAAAATTCATGAGTTAGCGTATGATGTGTACAACTTGTACTTCTACTTGCATTTTAAGAACACTAGATGCTTGTCGGCGCCAAGCGGAGGCAAACCTGGGAGAGTGATATAAGAAAACAAATATAGGAGAATATCAAGTATGGACGTGCGGCTCTATCAATAAGTTATAAGACATGTTATGAAATCAGGTGGGAGCTGGAAAATCATATATCCATCTATCTATATAGATGAATGAGTTGTACCTGTTGGAATGAGGCTTGTTCTATTCTAATGAGCTGTCCCACATGTATAAGGTTATTAACATGCAAAGAACATCCTAGACTTTATACATATCTAACACTCTTTCAAACTCATGGTGAATTAACAACACTGAGTTTGAAGAGGTAGAAGTTATGCTGAACTTTAGTATGTGCTTTGGTGAAAAAATTTGCTAACTGAAGCTTCGAAAGCACGTACTGAAGATCAATAACTTGGTCTTGCACCTGCGATCGCATGTACGAAGCATCCACTCCAATGTATTTGGTGAGCTTATGCTTTAAGGGATCTTGAGCAATGCTGATCGCACTAGTACTGTCTGATAAGAGAAGAGTCGGTGCAGAAGCGGAAACACTATAATCCTTAAGTAGCCACCAAAGCTAGGTGATCTCAGCTGTCAATAACACCATAGCTCTCAACTCAGCTTCAGCGCTTGAACAGGAAACAACAGTTTGCTTCTTGGTCTTTTAGGCAATCAGGGAGGAATCAAGAAAAATACAATAGTCAGAAAGTAACCGGCGGTCAGAATGATCGCTAGCCCAGGTTGCATCAGAGTACGCCTGAAGCTGTAAGGAACTGGAGCGAGGAAAGAAAATGCGATGAGTGATGGTCCCACGAAGATATCGTAGAGCACAAAGAAGGTAACTGTAGTAGAGCTGAGTAGGAGTAGAGACAAATTGACTCAGGATGTGAACTGGGTGAGAGATGTCAGGGCGAGTGATCCCAAGGTAGACAAGGCTCCTGACAAGATGGAGGTAGTGAGTGAGATCCTCAAGAGGCTCACCATCGATAGGCCGAAGGTGAACACCAAGCTCCATAGGAGTATCCACCACACGCTGATCAGTGAGACAAGCGCGAGTAAGGTTATCCTGAATGTACTTATCCTGTGAGAGATAGTAGCCCTTGGACATAGAAGTGATCTCAATCCCAAGGAAGTAACGAAAAGGACCCAAATCAGACATCAAGAACTGCTCACTGAGACGCTCCTTCACAAAGGAAACATACTGAGAGTCATCTCTAGTAATGATCATATCATCCACATATAGAAGGAGGAGCGTCCGACCTCGAGAAGAGGTGTGAACAAAGAGGGCAGGGTCGTGATCACTGGCGGAGAAGCCGACAACAGTGACAACAGAAGAGAAGCGGTCAAACTAAGCACGAGGGGTTTGTTTGAGCCATAGAGAGAGTGACGAAGGAGACAAACCATACCATCAGGGATAGAATACCTAGGGGTGGCTGCATGTTGACCTCCTCACGTAGCTCGCCATTGAGAAATGTATTCTTAACGTCCAACTGAGAGATGATCCATTGTCGAACAAAGGCCACAACAAGGAGAGTGCAAATATTGGTCATGTGAGCAACAGGAGCGAATGTCTCATCGTAGTCACGACCATACTCCTGTTGAAAATCACGCACCATAAGACGAGTCTTATAGCGCTCAAAGGAACCATTCGAGCGGGTCTTGATCTTGTACATCCACTTGCACGTGATGGGAGTGACACACACAGGTAAGGACACAAGATCCTAAGTGCCAGTATGCTCCAAAGCAGCAATCTCCTCAAACATCGCAAGCTGCCACTCAGAGTGAGCAGCAGCCTCACGGTAGATTGTAGGCTTAGAAGGAGCAGCGGCTGTAAAGCCGTAGCGCTCGGGTGTCCTGAGAGTGTGACGATCATGAAGATAGTATCTGGGAGGAGAAGGTGGAGCTGGCAAGGACAGAGAAGAAGAGCTGGGAACATGGTCCAGTAAAGATGGAGGCTCAACTGGAGGAGTAGGCTGAGGACGACGAGAATAGTGTAGATAAAAAGGTGAAATCTCAACAAAAGAGTGGAAAGAAAACTCCGACGGAGGTGGAACAAGTGCAGCTGGAAGAGAGTGAGGTGAAGAAGGTGGAGGAGAAAGCGAAACAGTAGTAGAAGGCGGAGAGTCAGGAAAAGACAGAAAGGAGATCGACTCAATAAGAGAATCTGACCTGACTGTGGGGGAACGAGGGTAGTAAGGTCGTGACTCGTCGAAAGTGACATTATGAGAGATTCTCATCTGGCGAGCAATAGGGTCGTAGTAACGATAACCCTTATGATCAAAACTGTAGCCAAGAAAAACACTCAACTGACTGAGTAATCAACTTGGTGCACTCATGAGGTAGAAGAAGGATGAAACAGACACAGTCGAAACTGTGAAGGTGACGGTACTCTGGGGCTCGACCATAGAGGCGCTCGACAGGAGTAGAACCCTGACAAGGAGTGGAAGGCTGCATATTGATGAGAAAAGCAGCAGTGGGGATAGTCTCGGCCTAGAAGTGAGGGGGAATAGAAGAGGCAAACATGAGAGCGCGAGCGGTCTCAAGCAAGTGACGATGCTTACGCCTAGAGACACCGTTCTGAGCGTGAGCATCAGGACAATAGTACTGGGGAAGAGTACTCTGCTCAGCGAGAAAGCGACACAAAGTACTAGATAGATACTCACCAGTAGACTTAGCATGAAACACATGAATGGTTGAATCAAACTGATTGCGAACCATAGTGGCCAACATATGGTAAATAGGGATAACCTAACTGCGAGAGGACATGAAGTAACAAAAAAGGCATATGTAACAAGGGCTATGAGCATATTCATATAGAGTAACAAATCACTGCATTAGTAGGTTGCTGACAGCGAGCACGAGCAGAATGAAGCAATCAGTTAGCATTGCATCTGTGTTAAGAGACTAGCGCGTGCTGAATCGATGCACGACGAGGGCTGATTTGCAGACAACATCATGGTGTATAGCTATTAGTCTGGATGGAAAACAACATTAGTACCGAGTATTCAGTATAAATATGACCCATATAATATATCAGGGGACTATTGTATGTATCATCATATCGAGAAGGCAGTATAGATGTATAGCACAGTACAAAAGCACATCTGTATAGGTACATCCAGGCGAAGAGGACACAAAATCCCAATAAGTTGCTGGTGCATAACAGTTTTTACTCCTGGCCCATGAAGGATTCTGTAATCTACTAATGCCACATGATGTAGGAAGAAATATGTCATAGCATTGCAAGAAACGAATACCATATGGATGATTAATCTGTTAAACAATACTATGGCCTACAGTGGTAGGCATGGACGATGTGCTATCAAAAAGGGTCTATTAACTTCATACCATGGTTTCTATGTTCTGTATAATCAGCACCAGTAGTAAGTAAAGATGTAGTACTCTCTCAGTATAGTATGATGATTTTAGTAGTAAGCAAAAGCAACAGTAAGATCAATAAGTAGATAACTGTAGTTTTGAATAAAACAAAGACTGACAGGAAGGGAGTAAATAACATTGAGGGCACCGCACTATAGGCTAACTAAGTCAAAAGTAAATGGAGAAAAAGGTAGATTACGCACATAAACTGTGCCCTTTGTTAAAAGGAAAGCAATCTTATTAGGACTGTCTAGTGATCAGTTGCCTGAAATTTTGTTATTTATCAGTCACTTTTTCTAACCGTTTGATTTGCATCCAGTGGTAAGGAATTTTTGGGTGCAAGTGCAAGACAAAAAACAGAACTGGGCTACTGTTCTGTGTTAACGGGTCCCAATTTCAGAATCAGCACCCGTTTTGTCGGCTCGTTACTTTCTGGGCTTTTTTTTTGTGGGCTGTATCCTGAATAATTGTTATTATCTGATAGCCTTTTCGTCTCTGTTGTTTATCGGCCAACACGTACAAGGCCTGTGAAACAAACCACAAAAATGAACAATACAAACAAGGCCTGTGGATCAAAACCCTAAAAACAACTGAAGCTCTGATTTCCCTGCAACTAGACTAGGGCTTTTTAGGCAAATTTCAGACAAAAAAAATAACCCCACATGTCAGGCTTCTTCCCCCATCTGCACTGCCCCATCTGCAAAGAAAAGAAGAAAAAAGACGATCAAAAGCCCAGAATACCAAATCAGAAGCACGATTCGGGGAGTAGAAACCCAATGGAGGATGAGAACGATGGACACGGAGGGAATGAGAAGGCAACGGAAGAAAAGAAGGCAATCAACCAGAACAAAAACTCAAAGGTACTAACCTTCCTTTCATCACTTGGGATTGTTCTAAAAGCAAAAACTCAAAGCAACCAATCTGGATTGTTCTCCATCCCCATCTGGCGGATTTTTTTCTGCAGTAAGCATACCATAACGTCATTGTTTTAACCCTTCTTTCATCACTTGGGATGAGCCCCCATTGAATTTGAGGGTCTGCAAGTATATCTGATGTGTTTTTGTGGAAAACTTGATTGCAAATACTAAACTACTGAATTGAAAAAAATGTACACTGAAAGCCTGCAGCATACATATCAATTGCACATTATTTCAACTGAAGTTGCATCATAAGAAACAATAACCTAAAAATAATATAAACCAAATACTTCATATTATTTCTGATGGAATGCATGGAAAAATTACAGCATATGAAAATGACTAAAAATTTATTGGAAAACTGCAGTATACATTTAAGTTGCACACCAAATGTACTAAAGTTGCAGAACTAATAATCATGAAACTTTAGTAAAAATGAAATGCAAGTTTATATATCTGATGTGTTTTTGTGGAAAAAAAACACAAAACTTATTTCAGACATAAATTTACCTCTTTTGCAAGTCGTCTTTCGCAGGGGGGCAAGTTTGAAGATGACATTGTCATGTATGCAAAAATGCTAGATGCTGCATATGAACCTTGGCTACAAAAAACAACAGCTACAAGAGGTACAAATAAAACCATCAATGTTGCACAAGTTGAAAACCAAAAATTCCTTATGCTGTCATATTGCAAACCAGAAGATAATTGGAATTAATAATTTATTCAATTGCAAGGGACAAGTCTACAAAAACCAGGAGGAGCTCAAATGATAGTTGGAGTAGAAGATAACATGAATGCGAGTATATCAATTGTATATTGAATTGTACTGTGATCTAAATTCAACAAGTAATCACCCAAAACTTAAAGTATGAATGTACTATGCAACAACAAGTTACTCTATCACAGGAAGGCAGTAACTCATACACTAGCCTTATGCAACAGATGAACATCTTTGCACATATTTCAGCACAAAACAACCAGGTAAGCTATAATTTTCAACTAAACTTTGCAAAAAAAAAAAATACATGCATTTGAATAAAGAAAACACAAACACACAAAACTTACCAACTGACCATTTTTTTTTAAACATAACTGTGCGCAGCTTGAACCCGAAAACTTCAACTACCTACTGGAAGCACCTGTATCATTTGAGGTGAGAAAAAAAAATATATGAATTTCCATTACATCGAACCAATACATGAGAAATTGAAGAAATAAAAAATCTTTACTAATAATTTTTTGCTCTACATACCTTTCCAACAGAATAACATGTTCATGACTAGCAGCAGGATTGATTACTCACAAAGATCAACTGAAGATCTGCAAGAAACACATTCAGATATTCAGCAAGAAAATCAAGTAACTGCAAACATCAGGGAAGATGAGGCAAGATTTGGTAATGAGGCTGACGAGCAAATAACACTACAGGATGAAAACATGATGGAAGAAGACAACGACAACTATGCACAACAAGAAGAAAATCAATCAGGGCCATTAACAGAGGAGGATATAGAGATTTATCTAGAGAATGAAAGTATTAAGGCTATCCATACAAAGAGCCAAGAGGTGAAAGCAAACATCTGCCAGTATATTGACATGACATTCATGAATCGACGAAGAGGCACATACGTTCTACAACGATTATGCCTTCATAGTTGGCTTCTCGATCGACAAAGTGAAACTATCATTCTAGGAGCAAGAAAAACCTAAACAAAGTTACAAGAGTAACATTTAGGTGCAATAAGACCAGCAAATCAAAGGATGAACAACAAAATACAAATCAGCTAGCGAGGGGACCACCAAAGCAACAAGGTCAACACCGAAAGAAAAACAACTTCACCAAAGCCAACCGCAAGAAAAAGGAAGAGCAACACAATTAAGAAGACCGCTCGCCTGCGAGAGATGGTGGTCACGTTAACGATGAGTCTTTGGCACATCACAAGGCTAAATCTTGACCACAACCATGGGCTCACCCGCAAGGAGAGACTAAGTTTATGCGATCACACAAACACATGACAACTGAAGAAAAAATGCTCATAAGGACTTTCAATCACGTGAAGATACCAAACAGAATGATAATGGCGATTCTTTCGTATCTAAGAGGAGGTCTGTCCGCTGTACTGTACACACAAAAAAGATGTGAGCAACTTCAGAACATCTATAAGAAAAGAAGCTTCAATTAATGACATGATGCAGGTCATGGAATACTTCTCCAAGAAACAAGCAAATGACCCATTGTTCTTCTACAGTTTTGAGACAGATGAAGATAATAGAGTTAGAAATATATTTTGGGCAGATGGACGGTGCAGGAGTTACTATGAGTTGCATGGTGACTGCGTGAGCTTTGACACGACATACAAAACAAACAAGTATAATCTCCCCTTTGCGCCTTTTGTTGGAATTACTGGTCATAGACACAATTATTTGTTTGGTTGTGCATTCCTAAAAGATGAGACTATTGCAACATTTGAGTGGCCGTTCAAGACACTTTTGACATGCATGGGAGGTAAAACTCCCACAACAATTATCACAGATCAAGATGGTGCTATGAAGGCTGCAATAGCCTCAGTGTTCCCTTACACTAACCACGAAAACATGCATTCCATATAATGAAAAAGGCACAAGAAAAGACTGGGAGATGCCTTGACTCAAAACCTGGACTGCATGATGAGTTTCACGACATTGTGAACAACTCTCTAACAGAAACAGAGTTTGAAACTTTATGGCAAGAAATGATACAGAAATATGGAATACAAAGCATCAAATACTTCCAAGTTATGTGGCAAACAAGGAAGAGATTTGTGCATGTGTATTTTAAACAGCAATTCTACCCTTTCATACAGACAACGGCAAGAAGTGAGGGGACTAACTCAGTTTTCAAAAGAAACGTCGGCCCAACATACAGTATAATAAGTTTCCTTGCAGCATATGAGAGAATAGCAGACACAATTGTTGAAAAACTAAAAGAGCAAGATTTGCAAACAAGGGATACAAACCCACTATACTGGTCTGAATATTACTTTGAGAGGCAAGCAGGACAGTTATACAATAGGAGCATTTTCTACAGGTTTCAGGAATCACTCAATGGCACAACCAGACTAAATGTAAAAAAGATAGACAAAGATGAATGCTATGAAGTATACAAATCAGATAATCATGCCATGAGGGAATTCAGACCTAGGAAATATATTGTGCTAGTTAATTTACCTCAAGAGGAATTCAGTTGTATATGTGCCATGTTCCAGAAGGACGAAATCCTTTGTGCACACATTCTTAGGGTAGTGATCCACCTGAATATGACACGATTGCCGGAGAGGTATTTCATTGATAGATGGAGACCAAAAGAACGAAAGGACATCAGAAATAAGGAAAACATGCTGCCTCTAGCACTAATTGGAATGACAGTCAACTAAGATTCAACATATTGTCAAGACGTTTGGTGGAACTGGCATCTGAAGCTTCAAAATCAATAGACAAGTATTCATACCTCATGAATGAAATAGTAAGAATTGAAGACCACCTGAACAACATGGCAACCTCTGCACCAAGGGCTGTTACAACAAATGAAATAAATGGATCGATAACACAATGCAGAAGACAACTCAATGATACACATCTACGACCCCGAAAATGCCCAAACTAAAGGAAGACCTCTCACAGTTGGCAGGCAGAAGACATTAGTAGAGCAGTTGCGTAGTAAACAACAAATTACCTGTAGTCTTTGTGGCAGCCACACACACAATATTCAAAAGTGCCCGAAGAGACACCTCGACATTGCACCTGCAAAAAAAGAGAAGAAGCTGACTAAGAAAACAGTAACAATATTTGTAAAATAATGAACCGCACACAATAGTTTTCCCTCTTTGTTTTATTTCAGGTTGTTTTTCAATTTTTTTTTCTACATGTAGGTTGAAGGGGGTGTTTTTTTTGTGCTTTTTAAGAAATTTATGCATGTAGTTAAGTCTGTATTAACTATCTGATTAAAACTATGTTTTAAAAATGTTACAGGTAATAATGACAGGGGCTAATAGAGGAAAAAGTCAAGCTACAACATTGAAAGATCAAAAAAGATACAAAACACTACAAGATACAAGAAAGGCATTAAAAAATATTCAATTCATAATGTAATTTATTTATGGATGATGTAACAGCTAATGACTACAAGTTAATTTATTACATGTTACTGTATTGAATGAAGTTTTAATAGTTTTCGTTACTAGTTGCTATTGCCCGATTGCAGAGCAAACATCATGATTCCAGAACAAACGTAATATAGAAAAGGAAGAAAAATTCTATCCTATAAAAAAAGTTGTCATCCTATTAGATCGACTTGATTGAACGAATTGTTGTCCTATTAGATACGTAAGGACAGTTGTCAAAGGCATGCTGCTGCTAAATGCTAGATGATGCTTGCATATAAATCACAAATCTCATAAGGCAGGTAAACCGAGTCCATAACTAAAAATCATAACTGTTTAACATACTGGTTCATGGAGTACTTGGCTAAAAAGATATGAACAAGAACATGGAGACAGAAAAGAAAACAAGTAAAATATAAATAAATCTAGATAGCAATACGCATATAGCAACTTCCAATCACATAATGGACCTGAACAGCAGAACACAGATAATATCTAGTTAGAAACTAGCTGTTGGTACTCACTATACAGTTTTGATGCAAATTGGTGAGGGTTTAGTTATCTAGTAAGACGTACAATTCAGTTTTGCGGGGAAGAAGTTGCTAGGTATATATCACAAACTTGTACCAAAATAATCTATCACACTACATTTCTAGAATACATAAGCATCTATCATATAGTATTGTCACATGAAGGGATCAGCACATAAACAAGTTGGATATCAGCAGTATAGTCTTGCTAGCACTAAAAGAATCAGAAAAGACACGCACATAAAAGATAGCTAACCTTGAGGTAAATTACTGCTCATGGGCACAACATAGATCGACTTGATCAAGGGACAGCTAAAAAATAACAGAGAAATAGATACATAAGGCCATAAGGGACAGTTGTCAAAATATGCATGCATATAAGAAAATAAAAAGAGGACGATTTCAGAGGCTACTGAACAGTGAGAAATTGACAAAATTTCCTGAAATCAAACATAACATAAATACTCAAGGTCCATTTCCTTATATTTACACAAACTCATAATGAATATGTTAATATTGCATCAAAAATGTGGTTTTACCAAAAGATGGAGCTTATGACGCTTAAAGAACAAGCTACCACAAACATTTCACTACCTGCTAGAATCAAATGAATCAACTGTACCAACAAGGTGTCAACACTCTGACTCAACGTCTTCATTTTAACGAATTGTTGTCGTATTAGATCGACTTAATTGAGCAGCTAAAAAAAACAGAGAAATAGATACATAAGGACAGCTGTCAAAAAATGCAAGCATATAACAAAAATAAAGAGGAAGATTTTAGTAGGCTACCTGAACCAGGCCAAAAGAAATGACAAAATTGCCACTTCACCTTGTTTCAAAGTCCATTTAAACTCATGCTTCGGTAGCACAAAAGTGCAAAAATAGAAAAATATATGCGTAAAATATAAACCATACTCAAGGAACACCAAATTAAAAAACAGGAAATCATACTCAGGTAACAACCATAAAAACAGTAACAAAAGCACCCTTGGAGATTCAACATATCACTGAGAACTACCAACTTTACATTCTACTACTACACAAAAGAACCCTTGGAGAAGCGTAATATATTCAGACCATTACATCCCAGCTGCATACTCAGTGACTAGTTTTTGCGCGTCTTTTGCCTCATTGAAAGGACTAAACAAAATGTTGTTTACATATTGAATACGGATATGAGCTATATCACTTTGGCAGAATTTGTCCTTCAGTGGAACTAGAGGATCCCATATCTCCAAAAACTTCATGGCAAAAACACCTGGATCATCACTAAATAAAAAAACAAAATTCACAAAATAATGAGAACTTTTTCGACAATTTACGTGAAACAAATATCACTCAATCTAAGAAAAGGAAAAAAAAAACATTACATAATTCTTTGTAGGGGAACTTGAGTGAAAATGACATCAAAATCATTGAAATTCTTATCATAAGGTGCAAATTCTGTCCATGCCTTCTTGAAATTGGGGATCTGTTGAAACATATTAATGAACAAGCAAATAAGCCATCGAAAAAAATGCACAAACAACGGTCTTAAAACAATTATAAGAATAAACTTACAAGAATACTTCGATGCGGTTTAGGTGGTACGAAGTATCTTGTCCAAATGCCGAATCCAAAAGACAAACATGTTGTCCTCAAATGAACAACAAACACAAACCAATGTGATTCATGAAAAATAGGAAGAAAAGCTGCACGAGTTAATAATAATAAACCCGAGTTAACAATAATAAACAAATCAAAAATAATAAGGACAAAAATAAATAAAAAGTTACCATGTTAGAGGTAATGAAGCGGATTTGCATTCCCAAAGACTAAAAGCTCTCTTTGTGCATGATTTCATCTCATTTTTTTTCCTTTCATCGAAAAATTTGCCCATAAGATAATCCTACATGAAGATGACATAATAATCATCAAACATAATTTCAAAAGATCAATGCACTTATACGAAACAAAAATGTAAAAATAGTAAAATTGCTTACGCCAATTGTAGAAAAGAAGTAATGCTTCTTTGAATTGACGGATGATTATCCTTGAAAAGCTTTCGGCATAGGGCATTAATAACAAATTTCTCAACTCGCCCTGTAGGCTTCAATGAGCTAGCAAGGGACATGAATCTGACCTTAACATTGTCAAAGTTCACAGCATCCATACTATACAAGGAAAATAAAAAATAATCAGCTAATGCATAACATAAAAAGAAAAAAAGAAGAACAAACATAAGTAAGAAAACATACAATTGGTGATCGCTACTGCCAAGCTTAACAACAACATTGTAGTAGCGCATCTCATTTGCAGACACTAGATATTTCACCCTCTCAGTGACATATGGTGAGCCCTTAATTTTTGTGGGGACAACAACTCTCCTAGCACGACGCATGCCAAGTTTTCCACCAGATGATTTATTGTAAAACTCATCGGATTTATCACACATCTTGTTGCAGGTGCGCTTTAAATTCCGTTCACCACAAAACAATACGTCGGGCGATTCTTGAGAGTCCTACAATATAATTAAACATTTAAGATATGGAATCAAGGATCAAGGAAATAAAGCATCAAAAAATAAAATAACATAATAATTTATATAATCCATTTATAAAAACTTAAAATGCACAAGAGATTAAAATAAGCATCAAATAAAAAAACAAGAACAAAAAACTTACAATGCTAATAGTTTCTCCAGAGGGAGAAACAATGGCAAGAGGTACAGGATCAATGGTCTGATCGTCATCTTGTCTTGGTCTTTGGGTGCAATTCACATCAAACTCATCATCGCTAATGTTGATGGGAGTCTGAAATTAATTTAAAATATCTATCAAACAATCGCAGATGATGATTAACAGATGACAATGAGATAATGAACACAAACTTTTACCTGCTTAGATGTACATGGAATTTTTTAAGAAGAACTGATGCTAGACTTAGAATTCGAAGTTGTATTGACCTATTCAGAAGCAGAAAAAAAAAACAAAAGATATTAGCAAAACTGCAACACATTAACAAAGTAAAAATACTACCAAATGTACATTTATTGACAAGAGGGTAACACTTACATTAACATGTTGTGAATCGAAATCATGGCATCAACACCACAATCACTCTTAAATTCATCATAGCGTGTCTTCCCATCACATGGCTGACCAACCGGACGACGACACATTGGATCTTCAATGAAATTTCCAGAATCATCTAAACAATCAAGTATACGGAAAGAAGGTGTGCTTTGATCCGTAAATTCAGATCTTGGTTTGAGACAGCCTATTTTTGGATAGATTTGGCAAAGAATTGCTTCGCCTAAACAAAAAAAGCAATAGTCACAAATAATATTAATGCTATGAAAGCCACCAAACATAGTTGTCAAGCCTTACATAGTCTAATTTCACGAAACAATTGAATAAAAACAATGGCATCAATTGCTGAATGGATCTTACCAATTCGAGGAGAAGAAACAACAGGAGGGTTCTTGCTTGGCACATTGGAAGTGCATGCTTGATGAACTAATATCAAAAAGTATGTGATCAAGAATAAAAACAAAAAGATACAAAAAAATTTGATGAATCCTCAACTAAAAATACCATAATCATTTGATTTAGCCTGGCCATCAGAAGACTTGAAAGCAGACAGATCTTGATCATCCTAATAAAGAAAAAAAATAAAAACAACAACATTATAAGTACTAAAACAATAACATAAAAAGGGATTGGTGAAACAGTATATCTTCCTCTATGATCATGATCAAATACATACGTACATTGACATAAAAATTGAGGAGAAATTTACGAAACTAAATTGCAAAAAAAAATTGTCATAATTTTTCAAGCGTATGGCAGCTTTTACGGCTTTTAGATGCTGTTAACACAAATAAAAAAACATTAATAATAACAGTAAGTCATGCTAAAAAATATAAAACACAAAACAATAAAATTCATGTGCTTGATACTTAAGTCATGCTCACCTTGGCAGCTCTTGAATGAGCCTCGCCAATACTTAAGTCTTGAGGAGATAACATATGATCAAGGCTTGCACTTTTTTTGTAAAGAACTAGCGTAGCAAACACCCCTTGAGCTCAGTTCAACCGGATCCTACATAGATATAAGAAAAATAAGACTAGACTAACAAAACAATAGACGAAACAAACAACACTAAGAAAAAATAAAATTGATAAACAAAATTAAAAAATAACATGTAGGAACCATATTTTCTACTACGCTGCAATATATAGAAATAAACTACAAAAGTGAAAAAAAGCTACCTTGAGATTCTCAGAAGAAGGTTGCATGATGGGCAGGGAGCTCCCATTAGTCTCTTGATGACAACTGCTGCGGGCAACTATTGGAAGTGCATCAATTGCTGCAACATGATCCTACCGAAAGGGCGAAAAAATAAGCATACATCAAATATCAAAAACATAAATTACAAGGAAACTTAAAATGTTATTTGTGTTGTACTTGAGGTCTATTGCATCCTTGTCTTTCTTTTGTTACAATCCAAAGGAATCATATGCACCTGATATCGGCAGGCTCACTCAACATCCTCTAGCATGCAAAAGCTAATATTCGCAAGAAATGAACTCAAAGGCCACCAACCAGTGCTCAATTCGTTTACCAAAGCATACAACAATGGGCATCTCCCAAGCACAACAATTTCATGTGCATACCATTATATATGCATGGCCTAGTGGCCAATATTTAGAACTCGAGGAAATAATAAACCTTTGTAAAGTCAAATAAGGAGATATAAGACACATGATATATCTCAAGTAGGGTAAGATAAAGAAAAATATATGAAACTACGCATTGTAAAGCAGGCAACAACCTGAGGCTGAAATTTGCTTGCCTTTTCTTGCTCAGCATCTAATATAATGGTATCAGTTTGCTTCAAATTTGACTTTCCAGATGAATAATTGTTTTTGAAGCGCGATCTTGTTCTTGAAGCTACAGAAACATCAGATTGCTGGCTGCCATTAAGCTGTCTACAAGACCTTCTCCTCCTCCTCTTACTTAATTTGTCTACTAGACGAAAATGGAAAATATTACAAAAACAAACTTGCAAAATCAAATGGATCATAAGTGAACTACCAAAAAAACAAAAACCAACCTGCTTGGGAGTTGTTCTTCTGTGTTGACTCATCCGATGTTAATTTCAGCGTTGCTTGAGAACTGTCATTAGCATCTTGCTGATTCAAGTTGTCATGGGCTGAATCAACAGATGGGATCCTCACTGTTGATTGGGAATCAGTATTCACATCTTTAGTGTTAAATTTTTTTGATTTTGTACAGGAAATGCACAAAGTTGCACACTATTTGAACTAAAGTTACATGACAAGAATATCTGCAAATTTAATTAGACTATTGTGCAAGTTCACACTAAAAATCTTAATCAACTAACAAATGAATGTAACATATTAACCTAACCTATTAGAAAGCAAATACATATATATAAAGGGAAAAAAGGTAAGAGAAAGAAAACAACAATGGGAAAGAAAATACATGGGCAATATGCTAGCTACAAGACAACCTACCCTCTAGACGAAAATGGAAAATATTACAAAAACAAACTTGCAAATTCAAATGGATCATAAGTGAACTGCCAAAAAAACAAAAACCAACCTGCTTGGGAGTTGTTCTTCTGTGTTGACTCATCCGATGTTAATTTCAGTGTTGCTTGAGAACTGTCATTAGCATCTTGCTGATTCAAGTTGTCATGGGCTGAATCAACAGATGGGATCCTCACTGTAGATTAGGAATCAGTATTCACATCTTTAGTGTTCAAAAATTTTGGTTTTGTACAGGAAATGCACAAAGTTGCACACTATTTGAACTAAAGTTACATGACAAGAATATCTGCAAATTTAATGAAACTATTGTGCAAGTTCACACTAAAAATCTTAATCAACTAACAAATGAACGTAACATATTAACCTAACCTATTAGAAAGCAAATACATATATATAAAGGAAAAAAAGGTAAGAGAAAGAAAACAACAATGGGAAAGAAAATACATGGGCAATATGCTAGCTACAAGACATCCCCCCCTCTAGAAGAAAATGGAAAATAACACAAAAAAAAAATTGCAAAATTAAATAGATCATAAGAAAACTGTAAAAAAAACAACCTGCTTGAGATTTGTTCTTTTGTGATGACTCATCCGATGTTAATTCCAGTGTTGCTTGAGAACCATCATTAGCGTCTTCCTGATTCAAGTTGTCATGAGCTGAATCAACAGATGGGATTCTCACTGTAGATTGGGAATCAGTATTCACATCTTTAGTGTTCAAATGTTCGTTGTGATCCTCGTTCCTGGGGGAATGATCAATATCTGGACATTGCCATTGTCATCCATGTTGTACTCATCATCATTGCCAGAAGGACGATCATCAGCACAATCACTTGTTGTGGCAGTTGATAAATAGTTCAATACATCCATAACAAGCACTTCAGACTTATAGCAAGAAACTTCAGGATGGTTCTCATGCAATTTTTGGAAAATCACACTAATGCCTTCTTTAACCTATGGAAAAAATAATAATAACATAAACAAATTTTGTTGTAAATGTAAACTGAATGGGGAAACATCATTAGAAAACTTGTAATGATGTTAGCAGGCACATAATGTACACCAACACAATAAAAAATGTGATAAAAATAAGGGTTAAACAAACAAGAAAATAATAAAATGAATAAAAAAATTGATGAACTAATAGAAGCAAAATACACTGGAAAAGATAAGAATCAATCTCACACCTTTGCAGGCAATGAATTCCCAATATTCCTCTCCAATGAATCTACAAATGAGAGACTTTATTGCTAGCAAGTCTGATCGTAAGAAGACGAAGATAGCAACCCGTAGCAAGTCAAACTAAAATCTTTAACCTAAGGAAAAAAACATTCCAAGGTCTAATATGCTATATATGTAATATATCAAAAGAAAAGAGCAACTTAAAAATACTATAAGGAAAAAGTGGCAAAAAATAACTTACAGGGCGCAGCCCAAATAGATTACCCTTCGTAGAAACACAATCATACTGAGAGTACTTCTTGATCATATCACCCTTCCAAACTGAAATTCGAGGTGCACGACTTGGCAATTGACGAAAGCCAAAATCAAGAAAGTCAAGATAGTATACCTAACAACAACAAGAAATCAGGGAAATAACACAACATTAAAAATTTAATACAGAGAGACAAGCAAACGGATCCCTCATCTACCATAATCAAATTACTTATATTGCTCAATATGATGCATTGCAAAATCATTAAAAAATACGATACAAACAAAATACTACTATTTGCGCACTATTTGAACTAAAATTACATGACAAAAATACAGGAAACATATAAGTTGCACAGTATTTTGAACTAAAGTTACATGACAAGAATATGTGCAAATTTAACGAAACTGGTGTGCAAGTTCACACAAAAATTCCTAGTAGCCCTGACGGTACAATTTAAGTATGAAAATTAACCGACAAACAACAAACAAAACAAAACAAACTGTTGTGCAAGTTAACACTAAAAATCTTAATCAATTATCAAACGAATGTAACATATTAATCTAACCTAAAATCATAAGGCAAATGCATACAGAGAGAAAAAAAGGGAAGAAAAAACATGGCAAATCTTACTTACAGCGAGAAAATATAAGCAACCTCCAAGTGTCCTTGATGACTGAGAAGTATTCCTTTTCTCCTTCTTATATTTCTTCACATATAACATCAACCATTCATAAACAAATTTGGACCAATCCCAATCATTCACCTTGTGAACATCTTGCAAAGGACTTAAGTATTTTGGACTGGGGTATGTGTTTGAGTTTGGACAGAGAAAAGTGGACAAGGTAAGCACCATAAAACATATGAAAACCTTCTCTCCAGTAAGGTCATCTTTCAGCTACTTATTCCCAAAATTTTTTATTGTTGGTAGGTTTATCTGGTCAAACATTTCCAGCAAAAAATTCTTTCCTGAGTCATTGTCTGACTTAATTTCTAGTCCACCAATTGGAATACCTAATACGGAATGAATGGACATAGGAGAGATTGGTATTACTTTCTCTTTCATAATTATGTCCGAACTCCTGGTGTCTACATGATCAGCTATCCACTGTACAAATTTCCTAGGAACATCACACTTTTCAAACTCCAAAAAGAATCCAAAGTTGTACTCCTTGATAACATCTTTTTTAGCTTGACTTAGACCAGAAATTATGTCAGCAAAATAGCTCATATTGCATCTGCTAGAAGCCTTTGAAGCTACATTATCAGTCCTGCCCTTCTTACAATTCAGATCAGTCCTAGTCTTCTACAGAAAAAAGGAAACAATTACAAGTGGAAATAAAAAAAGGAATAATGTTCTATGGATGGGATTCAAACCTTTCTCTTTTCTGTATGAACACCTTTTTAACCTTTTTGAGCCAACTTCCTTTTTAGAGACTTTGCAACCTGCACAAACAAAAGTTTCCAAGCAAAATAGAGGAAGAAGTCAACAGACAACTAAAGTTTTAAAAAACAAATTTAAAAAAACTTTGTAAGATATAAAACAAAATAAAATAAAATAAACTAAAAAATACCATCTTCGACAAATTCTTAAAAATGATAGCATCATCAATATAATCCTGAGAAGAAGAGCCCGACTGTCATCAAGGATAAAACGAAAAATTTAAAATAAAAGCACATCAATGGAACTAAGACAATATAACAAAAGAAACAATAGCTTGCTTACATATTCATCTTCGCCAGATTCCATAGCCGTCGAGTCTGCTACATCAAAGTCTTCTTCATGCTCCACAGTGTTATTCATTCCATTATCATTGGATGCATCTTCATTTGACTCGATAATATCCCTAGCCATGTTCTCTATTGACAAAAAAAAGCCATGCAACCGAGTACATGTGATAGGAGTCATCGATGATATAAACAAAAACGATGATTTTCTTGAATCCAACTTAAGTAACGATGTGTACATTTTAATGTCTTAACAACAAGACGGAATAATCATGGAGTATACTACTGTATTTGAAGTATACGATGTCAACTGAGTACATGTGATAAGAGTGTCGATGAGTTTAGCATATTTTATGCAGTACAAAGGGATTCAAAAGTTTACTCCATAATCATAGAGCAAAACTCCAAAACTCCAGAACTCCATAATCCTATATATAACATGCAGTTTCATAAAGTACAGCAATCAGAAAGATTGAGAAAGTAAAAAAGTGTCAGGATGTAACACTGTAAAAAGATTGAGAAGTAAAGAAGATTGAGAAGATTGAGAAGTAAAGAAGGCAGACAGAGGCCTTCATGTGAACCCCTGACAGGTAACCAGAGGTAGGTATTATGTTTCTGTATTAAAAAAAATCAAATATTGCTGCACTGCCCAACACAAACACAATAACACAATAATTTCAGTACATAAGGTTTTTTCTAGACTCTGTATCCCAAAAATAACTAAACAACAACAATGTTTGTCTAAAAAAAACAAATGGGACCCAATAACATAAAGGAAACCTTGTCCTTCAATCATCATGATTGTCTAAAAATCTTAATCATTTTAGGAGTATCTATCTGATTAGCAATCCTCATGATCATCCAAATCAAGCCGAATAAGAAAAAAACATGCTAGGACATAACAGGTATACAACATCAAGTTCACAACATGGACAGCCTGAAAGTGTGTGCAAAATCAGAAAATGATCCCATCTAAATAAATGAAAAAAAACTAAAAGCAGTACAACCATCTACAAAAGTGGAATTGCCAACAAAGTGGAAAGATATATACCTTGTCACAACTTAGATTGCTAAAATGGTCAGCCTCCCTTGCAATTGACTAGATTATTCCCTAGCAAAGACAGTTCCTGCAAATAAAAGAGCCATAATTAATCTGTATTATTCAAAAAAAAAATTATAGTGTTTTTGAGAGATTATCTTAGCAAGGCCCAAAATACAGATATTATGATCATGATGAACATTCGCACATATATATTAGGCCATGCATGGACATTCACATGAATCTCTCTATCTGGTCCAAGAAGAAGCTGCGCATAGCTGTGCAACTCTGGACTGAACTAGTACTAAACAGAGATGTTTCTAAAATTGATTAACCAACACATTTTGTTGCTACATTCAAACGTACATGCAGGAAGCACAAGACAATGTTAAGATTCAGAAGAGATGATTCACAAATACTCCATTTCAAAAATTAGTGTATGAACTTAATGCTATCACACCTATACCTGCAACCCTCTTGGTCTTCAGCTTTGCTCAGCTACCACTGAGACAATAATTTCACTACAAAATTCCTACCAAACACTTATACAATAATTTCACTACAAAAAAATCCTCCAAACCACAGCCAGGGATCAAACACATAAATATTGGTCTTCAGCTTTGCTCAGCTACCACTGACACAATAATTTAACTACAAAATGCCTACCAAACACTAAAACAATAAATTCACTACAAAAAAATCCTCTAAACCACAGCCAGGGATCAAACACGTAAATCCTAGTCTTCAGCTTTGCTCAGCTACCACTGACGCAATAATTTCACTACAAGATGCCTACCAAACACTTATACAATAAATTCACTACATAAAAATCCTCCAAACCACATCCATGGATCAAACACATAAAAAAACCCTAAAAATGTGGAACAAATTTGAAATCAAAATAACATAAATCGTTGGAAAAAATCTGGATCAAGACATGTAGTATACTAGTATCTCTGTCTGGTCCAATAAGTAGCTGAGCAAAACCGTGCAACTCTAGACTGGACTAGTACTAACCAAAACTCCATACAAAAATTGGTGTATCAAACATGAGTAATATCCTAAAAAACCCGTACTTACTACCGCACCCATACTTACTACCGCACCTATACCTGCAAGAGACATGAACTTTAACATTGTCAAAGTTCACAGCATCCATACTATACAATGAAAATAAAAAATAATCAGCTAATACTACCGCACCCATACTTACTAACACACCTATACCTGCAAGGGATCAAACACATAAAAAACCCCTAAAAAAATGTGCAACAAATTTGAAGGAACAAGTGTAATAACCTAAAAAACAATCAAAATAACAAAATCGTTTGAGAAAAACTGGATCAAAACATGTTCATACCTACCATAAAATCATACCTACCAAACAAGACAATATCGCACCAAAAAAAAGCCTTAGAACAACAGATTCATAACCTAAAAAACTCAACACAAATCCTAAACAAGCTAGATCTAATCACCACAAAATCGATGCCCCCAAACTATTCAATCGACTGGATGAAACGAACAAGCTAGCTCTACTCACCAAAAAAATCGGTGCCCCCAAAAGCAATTAGTCGCTAGCCGCTTCCTGCACGCCCGTCGACGCTCGCCACTTCACCCGAGAGAGATGGTCGCACTCATCGCTTTCTGCTCGCCGCTTCACGCGAGAAAGAAAATGCCGCTCGCCGCAAACACCTTGACCACCTGGAGGAGCTCGCTCTCTCCCTTCCTCCCCTCGGATTCTCCTCTACACGAGCTGGCTCTCTCCCTTCCTCCCCTCGGATTCTCCTCTGCAATACGAAACCGAGACGCGAGAATACAGAGGAGGCACGAGAATCGAAGAAAATGATAAAAAATTTGAACGGAGACGACGGATACATCGAGAAAACGAAAACGGGTCAAAAAAAACGGAAGCCCAACACCCGCCAAACAATAAATCTCGCTGATAAATGGAGCTCCGTCCGCACAAATCATGGCGCAATCGAACGGCTGCAAAAGTGACTGAAAGATAGTTAATTTTCAGGCGCCTGAAAACTAGCCAAACCGATCTTATTAACATTTAAACTTAATAAAACTAAAAGTGTTTTAGCCATACCATAATGGCTTCACTGCGAAGACAAGACAATGACATGATCAATAAGCATATAGCAAAATTTGTTGAACTAAACAGAGATCGAGAGCAAGGTAGCAGATAGTATTACTTTCTAATTATGCCATGGTGACTTCAGTACGGTCTAAATATAGTGCGAAGGTCAATCGGTACGCAGCTATGATTACACCCAGATTTGTCTAAGCAGCAATGGTATCAAGTATAGATGTACTATTCTCTAAGCCCGCGATGACGATTAGATGATATAGGCAAAACAACAATAAGATAATTCAGTAGATAAGCATAGCTGTAGACAAAAAATGTCAGTCACAGGTAGGCAGGAAACAATAAATATGATACTGCATTACAGAACAAGCTAGATGAAAGAACATAGGGAAAAAAACAGAGTGGACTACATGACTATAGCAGGAACTACTTACATAGATTGTGTTTCTTTTTCCAGCGAAGCAGCTGGATTATCCTTTTTGTTGGGCAGGATTTTTTCGTCAAAACAACGCTCTTTTTGGATGTCCTGTAAGCAGCTTGCACATAGGTGGCCTGATGCAAATGGGTATACACAGCCAGGTCAATACAAATGTATATACAGCGTGCGTACACAACAGAACAGTGGGGAAAATATCAGTCGGCATGTACCAATTTTAGACATGATATGTGTAGGCCTAAATACGGTGGCATAAATAGTGACAGGCCAAAAGAGATCAATGTAATCGCTGACCTGTTTCGAAGAGGTTGATGGTTCAGACAGCCTCTTTCGAGTGGAAGTAAAAGGGATGTGTGGTTCCTTGGCTCTGATAGCACGAATAAGAATTGATGATATATCAAAGACGGCAATCGAAACGTTGAATGGTAGAGCGGTAGTATGGATGATAAGCCAAGAGGGAAAATGTTGAATATTAGAGCAGTAATATGGACGACAATAGAAATGAAACATACAGCACATCTTTTTCTGTTCTGGTGGCTAAGGGGCGACGCGGAGAAGGGGGTGTCTGTTCAGCTGCCTGAAAATGTTTGCCAACACAGACTGTTATAAACAGAAAACATTATAACCAATAAAACGAAATAGGTAGCTGATACCGTAATCTAATATGAAGGACAGATAAAACGTGAAGTTATCCAGAGGGTTAAGCACTGCTACAAGCACGATAGAAGCAAGGAAAAAAAAGACTTTCTATGTTGTATATAATCAGAACATGCAACGATGTACAATATAAGCATAGAGATATCGGGGTGGTGGCGCAGTTGGCTAGCGCGTAGGTCTCATAGCTGAACGTGAGTGATCCTGAGGTCGAGAGTTCAAGCCTCTGTCACCCCAATTTATTTTTTAATCTGAAATTTCTATTGTACTGCTTTGAATGGCTATCTGGGTTAAAGATCAATTACCATAAAAGTGAAGTTTTTGTTCTTGGGGTGAGTAAGTTGGATGCTATAAGAGTCTCTCATAATTTCAATTGTAAGCTGGGTGTTCTTCCTCTTACTTATCTGGGTATTGATATTGGGGAAAGACATCTTTTTAAAAAAGCTGGAGGTAAAATCCTGTGCAAGTTGGGGAAAAGGTTGGATAACTGGCAAAATAATCTCTTGTCTTCGGGAGGTAGATTAATTCTGACTAATAGTTGTCTTAGTAGTTTGCCAATTTACACTATGGGTTTTTATCGGTTGAGTGAGATGACTCATAAGATGATGGATAGTATTAGATCTAGATTTTTCTGGAGGGGTGCCAGCGACAAGTTTAAATATCACATGGTTAATTGGAGATCAGTTTGTATTCGTAAAGATTTTGGGGGTGATGAATACCAGTTTGATGAATGATTGCTTGTTAAGTAAGTGGATTTGGAGGTTTAGCCGAGCTAATGAGGAGATTTGGTTTAGGATTTTAAAGACGAAATACTTTTCCAAGGGTGATTTTAGAAGTTCTAGTCATAACAGAGTCTCCCAGTTCTGAAAATCCATTTGTAAGGTGAAGCATCTCTTCAACTTAGGGGTTGTTTATCAGGTTGGTAATGGGAGGTCTGCCTTTTTTTTTGGCATGATGTTTGGTTAGGTAATTGTCCTTTAAAGATTAAGTACAATCTGTTGTTTGACATTTGCTCTGATTCTGACATTAAGGTTTCAAATTGTATTTCTAATGGTATTTCGTATGTTGAGTTTACTAGGAGTTTTGGCTGGAAGGAGGAAGATATGTGGGTAGACCTTAAATCTGATTTGATTGATGTAAGGCTCAATACGAATAAGGATCAGGTGGGGTGGTGTTTAGAAAAGAATTGTCTCTTCACTGTTAAGTCGCTGTATAGACATCTGAATTTTTTTTTTTGGGGGTGGTTAATAAGAGACTGAACAAGTTGTGGTATAGCAGAATTCCCCTGAAAGTTAAAATTTTCTTATGGCTAGTTTATCAAGGTATAATTCAATCGGCTGATCAACTTATTGTTAGAGGCTGAAAAAGTAATACTAATTGTGTTGTGTGTGGGGTGAGTGAAGATGTGAACCATATTTTCTTTGACTGTGTCTTAGCTAAATTTGCTTGGGTCTGCTTCAGAGAGATTTTTGAGTGGACAAGGAGTCCTGTCTCAATAGATGACTTTCATCGCTGTTGGCTCTTGGGGGGCTATTAACTCTCATCTTGCCCTTATCAGTTTTGCATCTCTTATATGGACGTTATGGAAAATCAGAAACAAGTAGGCGTTTAAGGGAGTTTTCCCTACTCATCCGCACAAAGTGATTTTCAAATTTCTGTCCTGTTTGCAGCGGTGGCGGGTGCTGACCAAAAAGGAGTTGCGGACGAAGCTGGATAACCTAGTTTTTTTGGTAGAAAGTTGGATGTATGTTTTCTGTTCCGATATACCTGTGTAATTTCTCTGTTGTCTGCCCTGCTGGGTTTTGTTTAGGCTGCGTGTCTTTAGCTTAGCTTGTTGGTGGCTTAGTCTTCAGTGCTTGCTGGCAGTCCCAGCTTGTTTTGTTTCTTTGCGCTTTAGACTGGACATTGTGCTGATTAGCTTTCTATAAAAGCTGAGTTGTTCCTTTTTTTTTTTTAAAAAAAAAAAAAGCATAGAGAATTGCAAGTAGTGGTAGTGCGTAACTACCTCTGGAGACAGGGCTGTTTGAAGCATGTGTTCAGGTACAGCAGGGGCTGTTTCAGAGCTCTTGGTAGGTGACTGCACAGGCTGCACAGCGGGAACGGCAATGACAGCTGAAGATGATGCAGCGTGCGGTGAAACAAAGATCCGTGGAATAGCGGGCTATCTTCCTAACGCACCGATGACACGGTTGACTTGATAAGATTTCTTAGGTCCCTTAAAGCTTTTCTCCGTTATGCTAATGTGCCAGGTATACTTCTTGATAAGGATATAAGGGTATTTATGGTATTTTCTATTGTATTAGTGTTTAGACTTGTATCCATTTGTACTTTATATATATTCGGAATTGCTATCTATCTTTCGACTGTTTTTTTATGCGAAAACTGTCAGTTTTTCGTGCGTTGGATTTCCATCGTCTCCCTCCCATGCCAATCACCTGACGTCGTGTATCTGTCGTATAGCTAGTAGCGCAACTGCATCATTGCCTCGTTGGAGCCCGCGTACTACGTGAGCAGCTACCACCGAATCTAATAATTCGTGGCTCATGGCATGACCTCCTCGGCCGGATGCACGACACGAGTTCATGCCGCCGTTGCTATGGAATTAGCAATTAAGATTCGTGCTGTCTCTGGTGAACAATTCGCGGCTCAGCTGAATGTAAGGTATATTAGGTATGTCCTTCCCAGCCTAGCTAGCAGGACCTACATACCCTCCGATATATGATAAGATGACTACATCTATGCCCAAGTGTTAGACATTGTAGATACTAGATAGATTGTTCAGTAACTTGAATTAATTTTGGATGTTGAATTTTAAGCTCATCAAGAGGCGTTGAGGAGATTTTTCTTTTTTGTCTTTGTTATTGCTCAACCTCTCAAAGTAAATATGAAGAACATAATGGGTTCATCACATTGCCGTATTTTGTTGATATATAATTTTATTTTTGTCAATGTTTTTGCCCAATCTATCAAAGTACATGTGAAGAACATAACGGGTTCACCATATTGCCGTATTTTAGTGGTATATTTTTTTTTTGTCTTTGTTTTTGCTCAACCTCTCAAAGTACGTGTGAGATTTCAAATCATGTGATGAAAATATGAGTTATTAAGACATTCAAGAGTAATTACAGTGACTAAGAACTAAAATTACATAAATAATTTACTGTAATTTATGTACAATAGAGTTGTAAATAAACTTTCAAAATGTGACAGTTTTTTACGAGAAAACTGTCACATTCTGTTTAGACAATCTCATATATATTACCTATTAAGTCTCTAAATATATATATACAATATTCATAACATGGTATTGGAGCTAAGATTTCTTACCAACGCTGCCTCCTAGCCTCTACCCCCGGGAGGACCGATCTTTGCTCCCGGGGGCGGCCTCTGGTTGTCCAGGATCCATCTGGCGACGTCCTCCCCGCGCGGCTCCTTGACCGCCGCCTCATCGTCGTGGTCTTCGTCGCGGTTGTTGGAAGTAATCTAGAATTGGTTCTGAGTTTTCAGATTACGAGTCAGTCTCAGACTTGGTTACAGAGTCAGAGTCTTTTTCGGTTTTGATTCCGGATAGATTAGGAAGTCTTTCTATCGGGACCCGCATCACGATCGGAACCCTGCGTATCTTGCACTAGTCCAGATCACGCTAGTGCACACAGGGTTAACATAGGTAAATATCGATCCACACAAGCGATAAATAAAGTAAACGATTAGTTTGAATAACAAATAAGGGTTTTGACCTTATGGTCGAGTTTACACTTATTAAGCCACGCAGCGCCAACAGGAAATAAAGCAGCAGCGGAACGGAAAAACTCCAGCGTAGATCCCACCAATTCACCACAGGCAACCGACTGGGATCCAGACCTTAACGCACGATCGGCCTTGGCGAACTCCTCCTCAGCGGTGTAGACTCCTCCTCTTCAGAGGTTTGGGCGCAAGTTTTACAACAAGCGTGAGTACACAACCGTGCTATAAATCATACCACGTAATGCAATGTAAAGATGCGGCTTATTCCAAAGAAAAAGGCTTCGTGGTTCTTTTGCATAAAAGCAACATTTGCAATTGAATACAAATAATAGATTGAAAGCATAATTCAAAACAAATAGACAATAATAATTTTAACATTTGTTTCACAAAGACACCAACTAAGCAGTTATTTTACATAGCCATATGATTGAGGTCACACAGCTCCCATTCCCACATTTTATGAAAACTACCCTCATGTGAAATCCCGAGCATGTCCATGACCATGACACGGCTATTCGAATAGATTGTTTAACACTCTGCAGAGGTTGTACACTTTACCCACAAGATACAACTAGTGTAGCAAACACCAATCGTAACAAAACAGTTGGAAACTTCATCTCAAACATTGACATTCCCAGGTGTGCTTACAAACCGCTATACCGGCTCACATAGAATTGGTATAACACACACCGGGACGGGAAGACGAATCGTCCGCAATGCAACCACCAAGTAGTCACACCTCCACCTGTCACACACCCTAACCTATCCACCGAACATCAATGCCGAGAATCCATAACTTACTAAGTTAGGCCCGTCCCATACCGGGCATGTGGTGCGTGATGAAGCTCGGTTCAATGGCGTACAAAGTTAAGTCCTTAATTGACCAAAGCAAGACTTCCATGTTCTAACTAAGCCACACAGTTTATCATTCCCAAGCACATAGCTTCCACCATATCACACAGTTTCCACCACTTGCCTCAGTCCAAATCCTTTACCACCCAGTTGGTTTTAGTGCAACACATGCCATCACGAAGTAATAACACATAGCACACAGTTTTACACAAAGTTCCATAGTCACTTAGTCATATTTAATATTTGCAACTTACATGTGATATGAGACTCGCAGCATGGCTAAGCAATTGTACTCGCATCTAACCAACCCACGTTGGTGCTATAATATTACCAACTCATAACCAATCTAGGGTGACAAGGAAGTATGACATACAAGGCCAAGGTGTGATAACAATTTGGATAATAACTATGCCCAAAGCATTTAAATAAATAATTAAAGTAGAATGCAATACTTTGAAACAAAGTAATTTGAAAACTGGGTTCAAGATGATCAAAGGTATGACTTGCCTTGGAAAAGGTCTATGTACTGGTCTTGATCTTGGGGTGCTCCTTCTTCCACAAAATTCCCCGACGAATCGACGTCTACTCGCAAACGAAACAAAAACAAACAAAATAAATAAATAACAGAGGCAAAACTAACTCCAAAAATTAAATAAAAATCTCAGATAAATAGAGCTTGAATTTAGACAAATTTAGAAATTTGAATGGGCTCAATCGGAGTTAGGATGCAAAAGTTATGAGCTTTGGAAGATTAGAAATCTAAAAGAAACCCTAATTCTGATTTTCTGGAATTTCCGAATTACTTTTCTATTGAAAAATCGGATTATTGCGCAATGCTGACGTCATCGGAGACGTTCGGACGGGGTGACGACGGCGGCTCGGCAGTGGGTCCCACTGCCGGTGACCGCGGCTCACGATGGCCCAGGTCTCACGGAGCCTCGGCCGGGGATCCGGTGGACTGCCACGTGGGCCTGAGTTGGACCAATCACAGCGCGACACGTCAGCGACGGCGGCTGATCTGGTGCTGACTCGGGCGAACACGTGTGAGCTAACGGATCGGCGACACGGGGCGACACGCAGCGCGGCCGAGAGTGGCGAGCCACGTGGCTGGTCGAGGATTGGCGGTGCTCGGGCCGTCCGACAACGGCGAACGCGGCGTGTCGCCGGTGGTGAGTGGTACCGAAAGTAGCCAGTGTTATTGCGCACATGTGGGTGCACTCACGGGTGGTCGGGGACGTCAGTGACAGCCGGCGGCGAGGTTTAGGCGGCGGAGTGCTTCGGTACTGGTCGGACGTGGGCTCCGGCGAAGCTCCGGCGAAGTGGATGGCACCAGGAGATTGCTTATGCTCGTGCGATGCTGGTGGTGCAGTCGGCGAGCTCAGGACGGCACTGACGGCGGCGGAAACGACGAAGAACAGAGCGGCGGCGAAAACCCTAGAACTCCAATCGCGGCGACGCTAGGGCTCGGGAGGATGATGGTGGCGGCTACGGGTTGCGGAGGTCTTGGCGATCCTCGGGGGCTATTTATAGAAATGGGGTGCGGGATAAGGAATCCCTAAATCGAGTCCGAGAAGAACACGAAACGATTTGAAATCCGGGATAAGATTTGATTCGAGATATGATTTTAACGAAGCAGGTGCGGGAGGTTAGGGATAGAATTTGTACGTTTTCTAGAAGGGCTTTAGTTGGAAAGGAGGCGTTGTCGGATGGAGCTTTGAGCTCGGCAATGGCGGGCGACTCGGGCGCTCGCGAGAAGGCGGCAGCGAGGAAGGCAGCGATCGGCGTGCGGGGCCCACATGTCGTGGCGGAGAGGCGCGGCACGCGCGGCGGTGGCGGCAGCAGCCGCATGGGCGCTAGCGGCCGTCTTGCGAGGAAAAGGAGATGGGCGGAGAGATTCGGCTCGAGAGAGGTTTCGAGATTTTAATAGTTTTCTAATTTAGAAAATACGAGAAATTCAAATAAGCAATAGAAAATAGCAAATGAACTCGGAAAAATTCTAGAAAAATCTAGAAAATATATCGAGCACATAGAACCCAAATAAAATAGTTTTGGCTATTGTTCATGTTGGGATTATTCACATTAAATATTTTTGATTGTAAAGTCCAAGATTAAGCTTTTGAAATTAAATTCAAATAAAACCCAAATGGTGAATTTTCTCCCTACTAACTATTAAAAGATTTTAAGATCTGAAAATTGGGATGTTACAAACCTCCCCCTTAAAGGAATCTCGACCCGAGATTCAAAGCTAGCTAGAGAAAAGGCTAGGAAACTGGCTTTGGCTCTTCTTCACGTTCCCACGTTGCTTCTCCTTCAGTGGTTGCTCCATTGAACCTTGCAAAAGCGAGCAGTCTTGCTTACGGTGAGCGCTCTGCGACATCCAAAATCTTGACTGTTGCTCCTTGTAGGTAAGATCCTCCTTCAACTCAATTGATTCCAACGGGCTTGCTCTTACGGCACACGAAGACACTTCTTCAATGCGAGACATAAAAGACATCATGTACTCCACGCTAACGCATTGCGGCGGCTCAAGCGATAAGCAACTTCTCCACGACGTTCCAAAATCTTGAGCGGACCAACATACCTAGGGCAAGCTTCCTTTGGCATGAAACCTCTTGACACCTCGGCGGGGTCACTCGAAGATAAACGAAATCCTCGGGTTCAAAGTCGAGGTCACGGCGACGATTATCCGCATAGCTCTTACTCTGGGTGAGCTATCTTCAATCTTTCTCTGATCATGACCACTTGCTCTTACGCTTCTTGAATGATGTCCGGGCGAACAACGATCGTTCATTGTCTCTCGACCAGTTCAACGGGGTTCGGCGAGCACGCCATACAAAGCTTCAAATGGTGACATCTGCAGACTAGCTTGATAACTGTTGTTGTACGAAAATTCTGCATACGGTAAACTTTTATCCCAACGGGTAGCATTTGCTAGAGCACAAGCTCTCAGCATATCCTCCAATATCTGATTGACTCTTTCGATGCCCATCATGCGTGGGTGATACGCGGTACTGAAATTCAGATGGGTGCCCAATGCTTCATGCAAACTTTGCCAAAAACGAGAGGTGAACTGCGATCCTCGATCTGATACTATCTTCTTGGGCACACCGTGCAAACTGACAATTCTGGACATGTACAACTCTGCAAGGCGATCTCGAGTGCGTGGTCTTGATGGCGAGAAATGGGCGACCTTGGTTAGGCGATCGACTATTACCCAGATCGAATCGTAACCCGATTGGGTCTTGGGTAAACCGGTGATGAAATCCATGCCGATCTCTTCCCACTTCCATTCTGGAATCTTCAGTGGTTGCAGCAAACCTGCTGGTCTCTGGTGTTCTGCCTTTACTTTCTGACAGGTGTCGCACAAGGCAACGAACTCTGCGACTTCTCGTTTCAAATTTGGCCACCAAACTTTAGTCTTAACATCCTGGTACATCTTGGTACTTCCAGGGTGAATCGAATACTTTGAGTCATGGGCCTCCTTTAAGATTAACTGTCTTAGACCATCGATATCTGGTACACAGATACGACCATTAATCCAGAGTATGTCTTGATCATCCTTGGTGAAATCTTTGAATTTCCCTTCTGCCATTTTGACCTTGATGTCTGACAACACAGGATCCTTTGGTTGTGCTTCACGAATCTGCTCCTCCAGGGTAGACTGTACCTCCAAATTGGCTACAAATCCTTCAGACACAACTTCTAGCTTTAGCTTTTGAAATTCTTCATAAAGTTCTGGGCAACTTTCCTTTACTTCCAAGGCATTGCAGTAACTCTTACGACTTAGAGCGTCTGCGACTACGTTGGCTTTTCCGGGATGGTAGTGGATTCCAAGATTATAATCCTTGATCAATTCCAACCATCTTCTCTGTCTCATATTCAAATCTGACTGGGTGAAGATGTACTTTAGACTCTTATGATCCGTGTAGACTTCACAACGATTACCGATAAGGTAGTGACGCCAAATCTTTAAAGCATGCACTACGACAGCTAATTCCAGATCATGAGTAGGGTAATTCTCCTCGTGAGGTCTCAACTGCCTTGACGCATAAGCGACAGCTCTTCCTTCTTGCATCAGGACGCATCCTAATCCTTGACGCGAAGCATCACAATAGATATCGAAATCCTTGCGAATATCTGGCAAAATCAACATGAAATGAAGTCAAACGCTTCTTCAATTCTGAAAACTTTCCTCACGGTGAGTCTAAGTGAACTTTTTCTCCTTATTCAACAATTGCGTAGGGGCTTAGCAATTGATGAGAATCCTTCGATGAAGCGGCGGTAATAACTCGCCATTCCCAAGAAAGCGTGAATCGAGTCACGGTCTTGGTCGCTCCCAATGTAATCTTTGCTTTAACTTTACCGGTCAATCGCTACTCCTCGGTGTCATCACGTGACCAAGGAAATCCACTTCCTTTTCCAAAAATCACACTTACGAACTTGGCATACAACCGATGCTCTCGAGTTTTCCCAATATTATCCTTAAATGTTGGCGTGTTCTTCCTCCGACTTGGAGTACACCAGAATATCATCAATGAACACAACTACGAACTTATCCAAATATTCCATGAATACTTTATTCATCATGTTCATGAAGTATGTAGGGGCATTAGTCAGACCAAAAGACATGACTAAGAACTCATAATGTCCATACCGTGTTGAGAACGCGGTCTTCGGTATATCCTTAGGGCAAATCTTTAGCTGGTGGTAACCTGATCGCAAGTCGATCTTTGAGAATAATCCGGCTCCTTTCATCTGATCAAACAGATCATCTATCCGGGGTAGTGGGTACTTGTTCTTGATGGTAACTTCGTTGAGCGAACGGTAATCAATACACATCCTCATACTTCCATCTTTCTTCTTGACAAACAACACTGGCGCTCCCCATGGCGACGAACTAGGTCTCATGAAACCTTTCTCAAGAAGTTCTTCTATCTGCTTCTTCATCTCTACCAATTCATCGGCTGGCATCCGATAAGGTCTCTTTGAGATTGGTGTTGTCCCTGGCACTAGGTCGATGACAAACTCAATGTCACGATCCGGTGGCATTCCTTGTAATTCTTCCGGAAACACATCTGGGTATTCACTGACAACTGGCACTTCTTCTAAGGAAAGGGTCTTCAAACTGTTTACTAGCAAATGTCCATCACGAACTGAGGTGGCTAGAAACTCTACCTTGTTTCCTTTGGCATCCTCGACTGTTACGGCTCTTCGGCCACAATCTAGCACGGCTTTGTGCTTGGATAACCAATCCATGCCAAGAATGACATCTAGGGTTTGGGTGTCTAGAACAATTAGGTTGGCTAGAAACTCAACTCCAGCTATGAGTAACTTAGCTCCTAAACATCCCACTCTAGTACTTAGCTCTGCTCCGGTATTGGACTACGGTATGCTTACGTTGCATAACTTTCAATTTATTTTTGGTTGCAAACATTCCGAAACAAGCGAGTCGAAGCTCGAGAATCAAACAAAGCGATCACAGTGCGAGTTAACGAGAAACTTACCCGATCTGACGTCCGGTGATTCTGGGCTCCTTCAGTGGCGTGGTTGACACGACCTCGGTCACGGACTGCGGTGCTCCTCCGGCTTGACCGGCAACTTGCGAAGCTCCTTGGTTGATGCCTGGTGCTGGCGTCTTGGATGGAGTAGCTCCAAGGTTGAAGCGTACTGGAGTGATTGTTCCCCTTTGCGGACACTGGTTGGCAAAATATCCTGGCTGACGACAGGCGTAACAGACCTTTGGTGCGCTCTGCTGGTTGCTTCCTGAATTGGGGTTGACAGGTGCAGGGTTGCGGAAGTTCTGAGCAACTGGGCGGGGTGCTGAAGTTGGTGCAGGTGCTCTGAACGAAGTCTGGGGTGGAAACCTGTTGAACTGTGCTGGCACTGTTCTTGCCCTCTGCTGTGATTGATGGTTCCCTTGCTGAGCCATCCGGCGTTTACGGTTATCCTCCAGTTCCTTGCGTTTGTCCTCTAGAACAAAGGCTTTGTTGACCAGCTCTTGGAAATCAGGAAAAGTATGGGCGATCAAACGACTTGCGGCCAGTGTTTAGTCCTTCAAAAGCGACTCTGGCGAGCCTTGTCTGTGGCTACATCTTCCATTGCATAGCGAGCTAGCTGAGAAACTTGTTGAGGTAGTCGGACAACGACATAGCTCCTTGCTTGAGAGCGCGAACTCATCCTTCTTCGGATCGATAATGCCTTCAGTGCGTGATCTTGCGGCGAAAATTCCTCCCGGTGATATCTGTGGCGTCTCATGGGCGGCACGAAGTTCTCCCACCATTCAGCGTGTGCCTTCCATCCGGTGAGTGGCATCGAACCTTTTCACGATCATTGCCTTTGGGTGATCGCGCTTCCTTTCGATAACTCGAGCCAATCGTGCGCTTCCACCGGAGAGCGTGTCGAGAAAATGTTGGTGGGCGAGTCCTCATAAATTCTGCAAGTTTGGATGGTCCATGGTGACCATGAGCAGCTGGGGCTCCATACTGTTGATTGTTGTTGTTGTTGTTCTGGTTGTGCATAGGTTGCATTTGAGTCATCATGGTGTTCATCAGCTGAGTTTGTGCTGCCATGAAAGCTCCAAAGTTTTGCAAGTCAATTGGGGGTGCTTGTGGCGGAACTGCTCCTGCGGCTGGTTGCTCATTGCTTCTTGGTGCTGGGGTACCGGAACCACTAGCAGCAGTCTGACGAGTTTGAACCATCTGGCGAAGCTCCATGGGTTAGATAAGGTAGCAAGCACAAGATAAGTTGAGAACTAAGCAGGGGGTAGGTTAAACCCAACAAAACACAACTCAAGAAACTCAAATGAAATAAATTTATTGCTTGGGGTCTTAGCATGGCTGCAACAAATGCCTAAGGGCCCTTGCAGCTCATACTCGCACACAAAAAGAAACAACGACCTAAGCACACAAAACTACCGCCTAAAGGGCGACTCACTAAGCCGACAGCTAAGCTCAAAAAGCGGAACTAAGACAACTACTCGAGAAAGCCTCCACAACCGCGCGCGCGCTCCGGCGGTGTGGACTCGGAAGTGAGCCGGCATCTTGGCAAACTGATCACGATGCCACAGGCCCAGTGCGGCCACGAGCAGCGTTCCGATGCAACGAGCTCCGTTGGCTCCTCTGGCTCTGCATCTTCTTGGGCTCAAGCGGGCCTTCCTCGGATCTTCTTGAGAATCCTCCTCGGGTCTTCCTCTTCTTGGGGACTTGGTCGTAGAGAATCTCTGCAGAGTGGCGACCTTCTCTTGACTCTGCAAGGCTTCATAGACATGATCCAACTCCGTGATGGTCCTCTCCAAGCTTCCTCTGGCGGCCACAAGCGGGCGAGGTGCACGATCAGTAGCGTTGCTCTCTCTTACGTGGGCGGGTAGCGTCTTTGCAAGTCCACGGCTGTAGCTGCGGGTGGTAACGGAAGGCGGTGTCTGAAGCTCCGTGCGTAGATGTTGCGAGATCGCATCATGGCCAAGCGCGACGACTCTGTATACCTTCGGCCAAGTGATCTTCCTCACGAGGCGTGCGAAGGTTGGCTTGCCTTGTCGTTCCTCTGGCATAGATCGTCGGCGACAAATCACTCCACGGTTTTGTCCATTCACCGTCCGATTGTTGCCGACGTCGATGGGCGATCAAAACCTCCAAGAACTTGCAGCAACTTCCAAAGCTCGGCGGCGTATCCTCGGTCGCGCTCACCATAGCTCGAAGGCGAGGCATCTGTCAAGACAGACGATCGAGTAAGAGCAACTTTAAAACAATGGGGAGAGAAGAGATTATAGCAAAAGTTGAGCGAGAGAGACATGAGAAGAGTTAAGCAATCAATTAACTTTGCAAGTTAATTTTTCCTTTAGAAAATAATTTGGACACTCTAAAGATGGCCAATCTAACTAAGGTCAAGACCTACAGTCAGTATGGCTCTGATACCACCTGCTGCCGGGACCCGAGTATGATTACGGAACCCTCGTGTATCTTGCACTAGTCGAGGATCACGCTAGTGCACACAGGTTAACATAGGTAAATATCGATCCACACAAGCGATAAATAAAGTAAACGATTAGATTGAATAACAAATAAGGGTTTTGACCTTATGGTCGAGTTTACACTTATTAAGCCACGCAGGGCCAACAGGAAATAAAGCAGCAGCGGAACGGAAAAACTCCAGCGTAGATCCCACCAATTCACCACAGACAACCGACTAGGATCCAGACCTTAACGCACGATCAGCCTTCAGCGAACTCCTCCTCGAAAGCAGGTGTAGACTCCTCCTCTTCTGTAGGTTTGGGCGCAAGTTTTACAACAAACGTGAGTACACAACCGTACTCGCAAATCATACCACAGAATGCAATGTAAAGATGCAGGCTTATTCCAAAGAAAGAGGCTTCTGTGGTTCTTTTGCATAAAAGCAACATTTGCAATTGAATACAAATAATAGATTGAAAGCATAATTCAAAACAAATAGACAATAATAATTTTAACATTTGTTTCCACAAAGACACACAGCTAAACAGATTATTTCACATAGCTATATGATTGAGGTCACACTCCCATTCCCACATTTTATGAAAACTACCCCTCATGTGAAATCCCGAGCATGTCCATGACCATGACACGGCTATTCGAATAGATTGTTTAACACTCTGCGAGAGGTTGTACACTTTACCCACAAGATACAACTAGTGTAGCAAGCACCAATCGTAACAAAACAGTTCGGAAACTTCATCTCAAACATTGACATTCCCGGTGTGCTTACAAGCGGCTATACCAGCTCACATAGGGTGGTATAACGACGGTATTGGGCGGGGAAGGCGAATCGTCCCGCAATGCAACCACCAAGTAGTCACACCTCCACCTGTCACCTGACCTAACATATCCACACGAACATCAATGCGAGAATCCATAACACTAAGTTAGGCCCGTCCCATACGAGGCATGTGGTCGTGCAGATGAGCTCGAGTTCAATGGCGCACAAAGTTAAGTCCTTAATTGACAAAGGCAAGACTTCCATGTTCTAACTAAGCCACACAGTTTATCATTCCCAAGAACACAGCTTCCACCATATCACGCAGTTTCCACCACTTGCCTCAGTCCAAATCCTTTACCACCCAGTTGGTTTTAGTGCAACACATGCCATCACGAAGTAATAACACATAGCACATAGTTTTACACAAAGTTCCATAGTCACTTAGTCATATTTAATATTTGCAACTAACATGTGATGTGAGACTCGCAGCATGGCTAAGCAATTGTACTCGCATCTAACCAACCCACGTTGGTGCTATAATATTACCAACTCATAACCAATCTAGGGTGACAAGGAAGTATGACATACAAGGCCAAGGTGTGATAACAATTTGGATAATAACTATGCCCAAAGCATTTAAATAAATAATTAAAGTAGAATGCAATACTTTGAAACAAAGTAATTTGAAAACTGGGTTCAAGATGATCAAAGGTATGACTTGCCTTGGAAAAGGTCTATGTACTGGTCTTGATGTGGGGTGCTCCTTCTTCCACAAAATTCCCGACAGATCGCGTCTACTACAAAGCGAAACAAAAACAAACAAAACAAATAAATAACAGAGGAAAACTAACTACAAAAATTAAATAAAAATCTCAGATAAATAGAGCTTGAATTTAGACAAATTTAGAAATTTGAATGGGCTCAATCGGAGTTAGGATGCAAAAGTTATGAGCTTTGGAAGATTGGAAATCTAAAAGAAACCCTAATTCTGATTTTCTGGAATTTTCGAATTACTTTTCTATTGAAAAATCGGATTATTGCGCAATGCTGACATCATCGGAGACGTTCGGACGGGGTGACAGACGGCGTGACAGGTGGGTCCCACTGCCGGTGACACGACTCACGGTGGCCCAGGTCTCACAGAGCCTCGGCCGGGATCGGTGGATGCCACGTGGGCCTGAGTTGGACCAATCACAGCGCGACACGTCAGCGACGGCGGCTGATCTGGTGCTGACTCGGGCGAACACGTGTGGTGACGAGCTCGCGACACGGGGCGACACGCGCGCGCGGCCCGAGGTGGCGAGACACGTGGTGATCGGGGCTGGCGGTGCTATGGACCGTCCGACAACGGCGAACGGCGGCGTCTCACCGGAGGTGAGTGGTTCCAAAGGCTTCACAATGTTCAAACCTGAGAATGCACAAAACATTTGCATGAGGTAATACCCAATTCTCATCAATGACAATAGAAGATTCATTAAGAAACAAAAGCACTGTTGATTTAGAAGTTTAGCTCTTGCTCTCGTCGGTGGACCAATATGCATACGTACTTGAATTATTTGTAGCGTCACGTATGGCGTCCACCTCGGTATGTGTATGACCACCAATAGGGAAAGATGTATAAGTGTTAGGATTCCCTCATCATCCTCCCCTCTTGAAAAGCGTCGTCCTCGACCTTTGGATCATCACCACCAAAGAAAGGTGATAAATCGACATTGAAAGTAGAGCTCACGCCATAGTCATCGCCGGAAAGCTCTATCTTGTAGGCATTGTCGTTGATCTTCGCAAGCACCTTGAAAGGTCCATCACCTCGTAGCGCAATTTAGACTTGCGGCGTTACGGAAACGATTCTTGCGGTAGTGCACCCAAACCAAATCACTGGTTGAAAAATCATCTTCTTCCGTTTCTTATTCGCCTTCTCGGCATAGGACTTGACCTTGCGCTCTATCTCCTCTTTTGTTTTGAGATGCAATTTCTTCACATACACGGCTCGCTTGGATGCCTCCATATGAACACGGTGTTGACTTGGAAGTGGCGACAAATCAAGCGGCTTAAGCGGTTTGAAACCATACACCACCTCAAAGGACACAAGCTGCGTAGTGGAGTGCGGCCCGATCATAAGCGAATTCCACGTGCGGCAAACAATCCTCCCACTCGCGTGATTCTTCTTAATCATGGTCGAAGTAGCATCGAAAGTGTGCGGTTCACCACCTCCGTTTGACCATCGGTTTGGGGATGACAAGTCGTCTTTGAATAACAACCGTCCCCGATTTACCCCAAAGTGTCTTCCAAAAGTAGCTCATGAACTTCACGTCACGATCGACACAATAGTGCGTGGCACGCCATGTAGCCTCACGATCTCACTGAAAAACAAGTTAGCAATATCGACGCATCGTCGCTCTTGTGGCACGGAATAAAGTGTGCCATCTTTGAAAAAGCGATCCACAACGACAAAAGCAGAATCACTCCCCTCTTAGTTCTAGGTAATCCTAAAACAAAATCCATACTAATATCCTCCCATGGTCCATTGGGAGCAGTGAGAGGTATACAAACCGTGTGGATTCAATTTTGATTTCGCTTTGTGGCAAGTAATGCATCGTTGCACATACCTCTCTACATCTCGCCTCATCTTAGGCCAATAAAGTGATCGCTCGGCATAGATAACGTCTTCTCACGTCCAAAATGTCCCATCAACCCACTGCATGTGATTCCTGCGGTAATAGCAAGCGCACGGAGGAGTGCAGGCGCATAATTTGTTAGTGCGAAACAAAAACTCATCATGGATGTGAAATTTATCCCACCTTTTCCCTCTTTGCAATGTGCATAAGGAGCGGAAAAATCATGGTCATGAGCATATAAATCACGCAAACTCTCTAAACCGGAACTTGCACTCCTAATTGAGTTAAAAGCACACTTTTCCTAGAGAGAGCATCGGCTACCACATTTTCCTTTCCCTTCTTATATTTTACAATGTAAGGAAACGACTCAATGAATTCGACCCATTTGGCATGTCTACGGTTCAGTTTTCTTGGCCCTTTAAATACTTTAATGCCTCATGATCGAAATGAATAATAAACTCTTTAGGCCATAAATAGTGTTGCTAAGTTTCTAACATACGCACTAAAGCATAAAGCTCTTTGTCATAGACCGGATAATTCAATTGAGCACCATTCGGTTTCTCACTAAAATAAGCTATCGGTCTACCCTCTTGCATTAAAACACCGCCAATACCCAATCCACTAGCATCACACTCAATTTCAAAATTTTTAGTGAAATCGAGTAAAACAAGCAACGGTGCTTCAATCAAGCGTTTCTTAAGTTCAACAAAAGCATTGTCTTGCGCTACCCCCACACAAATTCAACACCCTTTTAGTAAGTTCATTCAAAGGGCAGCTATGGTGCTAAAATCCTTCACAAAGCGCCGATAAAACCAGCGAGACCATGAAAGCTCCTAATCGACTTACATTCCACGAGGTTGGCCAATTTTTAATCGCTTCAATTTTAGACTCATCTACTTCAACTCCTGTGCGAAACAACATAGCCCAAAAAGATGACACGATCTTTGCAAAGCGTACACTTCTCTAAGTTACCGAATAACCTAGCCTCACGCAAAACTTGTAGAACTTGTCTAAGATGGTCTATGTGTTCGATTCGATCTGTTGTAAATCAGAATATCATCAAAGTACACAACCACAAATTTACCAATCAAATGCCTTAAAACATGATTCATTAAGCGCATGAATGTACTAGGTGCATTAGTTAAACCAAAAGGCATGACTAACCACTCATACAACCCAAATTTTGTTTTAAATGCTGTTTTCCACTCATCCCCTTCATGCATCCTAATTTGATGGTAACCATCACATAAATCTATCTTAGAAAAATAACACACCACTCAATTAAATCTAGCATATCATCTAAGCGAGGTATAGGATGACGATATCGAATGTGATATTATTAATCGCTCGACAATCTCTTTATACGCCATGAACCATCTTTCTTAGGAACTAAAATAACGAGAACAACACAAGGGCTTAAGCTTTCACGTACATACCCTTTGGAGAAGCTCTTGTACTTGTTTCGAATTTCCTTTGTTTCCTCGGGATTGGTGCGATGCGGTGGTCGGTTCGGCGTGATGCTCCGGAATCAAGTCAATCTTATGTTCTATCCCACGAATTGGTGGTAGCCCAGTGGTACCTCGTTTGGAAAGACGTCATTGAAGTCTGCAAAACACAAGCAACACAACTAGGAAGAGAAGACAAGTCGTTAGTCGAAAGCAAGGCGTCTTTGTACAATAGTACAAAGTGCACCAAATTAGGATCTTCGCTGAATTCTCTCATTTCGATTTGGTGGCTAACATCACTAAATTCTTCTCTCGCTCTTTGGCGGTCTCAACGTGCATCTCAATTTTACGCATTGAAGAATTCACAATCATTTGCGGTGTAAGGGCTTCAAGATGATATCCATATTATTCCATCGAAATGTGTAGCGATTTGTCGCCCATCATGAACAATGAGAAGTCATATTGCCATGGCCGTCCCAAGAGCAAGTGACACACCGTCATAGGCACAACATCGCGATCCATAGTGTCGGTGTACTTCCCAATAAGCGTCACTCGCACCATATAGTTCACCTTCACTTCCTCTTTGTCGCTCAACCATTGCACATGATAAGGGCGTGGATGCGGCAAGTACTTCAAACCCAACTTATGACACATATCCTTGCTAGCCAAATTGTGACAACCGCCATCAATGATCACTTTGCGGACCTTACCCTTATCAAGCTTCGCCCAAATGCGAAACAAATTGCACTTGTTCGAGTGTGGCGATGGCATCACACTAAGCACCTTGGCGTGCAAACAATGGAATCTTGCTCGGTGTTAGGAAACTCGGGATCGCACTCACATTGTTCTATGTCATCGGTGTGCAAGGCGGTTGCGCATCGAGCGACTCGTCATCACTAGTGAAACATAACCGCCATCCTCGGTGATAAGCATAGTTACGATATTTGGCGATCCCTCGAAAATGGCCAACACCCTTGCACTTGTGGCAAATGATGTCACGTGAGCGTCCCGTTGACCCCATAGGCGAGTCGCACTAGCGGCGGGAGCCGCAGTCGGCGCTGCCGTCTTTGGTGTACTCTCGACTTCTTACTTGCGAATCGCTGCGCATTGCCGAATTGCTTCGGCGGAGTGCTCTTGTTTGGTGGTTGTTGTTATATGGCTGTCTGGGTGGTGAAGGGCGTGAGCAGGCGACAAACCGTGCATCTTCAATCACTTGTCGCTCGGCCGGCGTGCTTGGTGCGACAACTCAATCATATCATTATAGGGATGGTGATTGACAATACGCAGCGACATGATTCATGCCGCTAGAAATCTCGCCATGGTTTGTTCTTCATTCTCGCGGACATCCGCATGTATCATGATAGTTTCCATCTCCTTATGATATTCATCAATTGACCTCATACCTTGTCGCACCTGTCAACTTCTCAAATAGTGGCGCTTGTAGTGGCGAGGTACAAAGCGTGCCCGCAAATCTTGCTTCATCGCTCCCGGTGATGTCGGCAACTCATGGCGCTCCATGCGCTTACGAATGAATGCTCCCACCAATGTGTAGCATAATCATCCAAGCCATTGGAAGCAAGCAACAACTTCTTCTCATTGGAATAGTTGTTCATTGAAACAACTTATCCACCTTGACTCCCAAGTGAGTATTGCTCCACATCGTACCACACGAAAATATAGGAAGAGTAAATTTGGGCTTAGCGACAAAATCGTCGGCGTCGTGCGTGTCGACGCCGCGCGTTGTTGCGATGGTGGCGCTGTCGGTCATCGTAGTCGTCGGCGGAAATCGTCATCCCATTGCTCGGCCTCATCGGCCATGCTACGAGGTGCACGATGCACACCTCCTCGTGGACACCACGTGTGCGCCTCCACCACGGCGCCGTTGCCTCGGCCACGCCCATGAGCTCGAGGCGTGCGCGGCGCCATCCCGACGTTTGGCGGCACCGCCATGCGACGCTGCCGCCGTCGTCGCTCCTCATCCACCGCGAATAGCACGCTCATCCTCGGTCTCATTGTGCAAAAGCGGCGGAGGGCGTGCACACTCGTGTCATCGGCTTGCGCACCCCACGTGGGTGTGTTGGCGAACATGGCGCGTAGCTCGGGAAGTTATTGTTGATGGCCATACGCAATTGTGTGACCTCCTCCCGAGGGTGTTTAGTCTAGTCTGAACTTCCCGAGTTCATCGCATACGCCATTGTCACCATCTTGAAGTTGTTTTTGTAGCATCTCGCGCAGCAGAGTGTACTCGTCCCACGTAGCGCCTCCAGTTAGGTGGATCCTCCTCGTGACGACATAGCAACAACTCACAAACAAGAAACGAGGTTATATACGGGTTAGTAAACAAAGCACTCGCTACTATGCTCGCAACTCAGCATCACGAAAACAAGACAAGCTTACCGTTCCAAAGTGAATCAAGGGCGACAAAGCAGCGGTTGTGACGTAACGACCTTAACCCGGCAGTGTAGGAGCGTAACAAGAGCAAGGAGTACACAAGCGGGTGTAGGTGGAGCTTGGACAGTATGTGTATATCCTATGCAATCGATATTCAAGGTATTGTAAAGCTAAGTAATGATCCAAGCTAGAGTATTTTGCCTATGTCTTGATCCAACGAGTTTAAGCGAAGTGTATGAACGCACACGCAAAGATAAATGAGACTTAATGCAAACAAAGGACTGAGCTAGCGGCGTAAAAGAGATGAAACCAGCTCGTTTTGCACCAAATGCGGGGATAGACGCTAGCCAATTGCAAAGGAATATACTAGGGCACAAGATTGCTCAATCAAAATTGAAAAACACAAGCTAAAAGATGACCCGCATCTGTAGTAGCTAAAAGTATGCGCGGATCAACTCGAAAAGGGATGTCGTCGTCACGGGGTACCTTAGAATCACTGCAGAGGGCTCTGTCAATTTTGAGCGAAATCGAGAAATGGAATTTTCTCGGTTTGCGGGCCGTTTGAGGCCCTAACCGACCTTTTGGGGTCGAGTTTTCCGCTGCGTATGCACGTGGCTTACGCGGATGTAAAACCCCGCATTTCCCGGACTTCTTCTTTTTTGGCTCTATTTTCCCGTTTCCTTTCCAACGGATCAAGAAACGCTCTAATCGGAGGTCGTATGCAAAAGTTAGCGTTTATTATTTTATTTTATTTTATTTTATTTTTATGCCGCGGCTCTTTCTATATGCGGCTGCCTTTTCCTTCTTTTCCCTCTACTTTGCTCCCCGTGGAACTGCGCAACTCTCACAAAACAGCAACGTGTAATCAACTTGAATGAGCGGCCCTAGGTGCAATGTGGGCGCCCCGGATTATTGGAAATGTACTTAATTAAATTCATACAGTAACACAATTATTAATGAAGGAACAGTACTGCCCCTTTATTAATGATCATGCTAGAAGTATAAATTTAACAAGTAACAATCCAATAATCAGGTTCCCGGATATATATATATATCTCACAATGGTTCCCAGGATCAACGACCATTGCATATATATCCTTCATCAACATTGCATCATACACATACAAGTCATACATTTACATAATTAAACATAAGCTTACAATTTTCGGTTTAGTACTACAATATCAAGTGACTCAGGGTCACTAACAAAGTCTGACAGCGGAAGCAAAAGATTAAACGGCAAAAGCCACCAATGGCCCCATCACCCGCAGGTTATTGCGTGGAGGAAAGAAATAGCTTCACTCGTTAGCGTCACCCTGTTTGGCGCTAACGGGCATCTCAAATCAATAACCGTCTTCCCCTGCAACAATAGGTGATAGCACCTTGAGTACGGAAGGTACTCAGCAAGTCTTACACAAACTAATAAAAGAAAGTGTTGATTAGAGCCTACACAAAGGAGTAGAATTTATATATGCATAAGGTTACAACGGAAGGTATAAAGGTTGATTTGCATAAAGCTACACATCTTAACCTACAATTGCTAAATTTTGACAAAGCAATTTAGTAAATCAAAGTTTAGCTAGAACGATAAGTAAATGACATAATTGTATAATGATGCGATGCATGAATCCCTCATGCACACCCAAAACGAAACAGATTTTGAAAATCAAAACTTCTATCTGGTGACATCAATTCAAGTTATCGTCCATGACCGAGGACACGGCTATTCGAGCAGTTTATACCTGCGAGGTGTACATCTTTACCCACATGACTTAGCTAGCCGTTGCCTTCGGATGCCTCCGAATGATGACACACTTCCTTTGGTATGCCGGCCAGGAAACTAAGATTTGGTATTTTCAACAAGCTAACACTATTGAGTTGGACCCCCATGTGTGGGTGATCTCGCTTAAACAACGATAGATAGCATCCGCTAACCGGCACACATGTTGCGTCGGGAATGCCGACCCAATCAAAAGAAATGCGAGTTGGGTTCGCTACCCATAGTAGATTGCAATCGGCATCTTTAAGGTGCGTATATGCTACGGAGCACATATCGCCCTCACCCTTCTAAGAACATCGATCTTGACATACAAGCTCACATGGCATAAAACGCAGTCATAAGACCAAAGCATCTATGCCATACAAGATCAATACACATATCCTTACTCTCTGTTTCCAACCCAATAGTCTTAACATTTTACTTAACCAAGCAGCGCCCATACACTTGCATGTGGAAGTGCGTGGGGACTTGAATTGAATAGTCGAGTTCGGTCCTTAATTCATCGGACAAGTCCACCACAAAACCCAATCTCGTGCACAAAAGCACCATCACTAGCTTCCTCTTGTCGGATCGACTTAAATTTCAAATACAAGTCTGATTTAAAGAAAGCTGGACAAAGGGTTTAAAATAACAAAAGTTCGATTGTGATTCCCATGTTTGACAAGATATTCTTGTCAAACTCTAAAATCTCTAGACTGCATGTCTAAGCCAAATCTGAAAATATAGGTTATAGTATACAGTACTATGCTAAGGTTGAGTGTATGGTGGCAATTGAGGTAATCCATCATGTTAGGTCATAACTAGCTACTAACAGATTACGGTTGGTACTTTCAGAAAAATAGCATGCACAGTTGTCACTGGATTTAGAAAGTCTAATGTATAAAATTTGGGATCAACATGGTGCAGAGAGGAAGCTTGCCTTGATAATAATAAACCTCTTGTTCAGGTCCTTGTTGACCAACAAAAGATTTAACCACTTCAGAAGAACCATAATCTAGAAAGTCAAATAAAATCCAATAAATAACAGGAAAATGGCAGAGAACAAAATATAGAAAGAGAATGCATGATCAATACTTGAATGCATAATTATCAACATGCTCAATCTACATTTAGCTCAAATAAGGATAATAACCCTTATTTAATACCTAATGATACTAATTACTCAGATTAGGGTTTAACTTAAAGTCATGCAACTTTAGATTTTGAAATCGAAAAGCAGAATGATTTACAAAAGAAGAGTCTTGCTATCTTAGATTATGAGAGAAAGATATTTATGATTTAGATACAACTAAATAAGTAAAACTAAAAGTTTAACTTATCACTTAACATTAGTTAATACTAATCATCAAAATTTAGGTTTAATCTGGACCTATAGTTTCAGATTTTTGGAAAACTGAAAATGGGACAGATTACAAAAGAATGGTGGTTTGAATTATACATGCACAAATAAAGTTCTTTGCTAAAGCTGGGAGTATTCCTAACTATTACAGGAACCTAACTTATCACTTAATCACCAAGTGACAAGAATTTAGAAAGGAAGAATATGTTGCCTTTTGTCGGTTGGACCAACAGCAAAAACAGCACAGGCACAACTTGCAGATTTCGGTGGATTTGGAGATTCTTTAAACAAAGATTTCAAAATAGAGTTAAAGCTGATCTACACAGGTAGACAATAACCTAGACCAACTTTTGCTAACAAGAACTTTCAAGATTACAAGAAAATAGGAAACTCCAGTGTTTGTCGGTTTGCCCGACAAAACACAACAGAGAAGGATTTTGCCATAACTCGAATTGGAGACATTAAAGAGCAAAAGAATAACTAATTAAGATGCTAGGGTTTAGTTACGACTTGGTTAAGTTGAAAGGATGACAAGTGAAACCATAGAACTTGAAAACGACATAAAAGACCGAAAAGTTATCAAAAGTAACTTTTCAGTAAAAGCAAGACTTGAGCATCACATGCACAAGAGAATTGTTCCAGAGAGTTACTGAGGTCCTTAGGGATCTTAAGATGGAAAGAAACAAGAACAAAGCTTACCAGCTGGAGTTGGAGAAGGAGAAGTGAAGTTTTCGGCCGAAATAAGAAAAGTGCAAAATCCACAATTCCTGCTTGATAAAGAACGATACCAATGAAGGGCTTTAGCTAACTAGATCGTAACACAAGATCTTGACAGAAAAGGGTGTAGAGCACCTCACCGGAGCAAGAAATCACCACAGTGGGCTTCAACCGGCTCAAGTCAACAGAGAGCAAAATCACGGGCTTCACCTACAAATGATGCCCGAAGCTATCATTACAAGATGGGTTAATCTTAGATAGAGATAAACAAGGAATGAGAGCAAGAAATCTTCACTGGACAGGAAGAAAGAAAGTGAAGAGAGCTCTCTCGGTCAACAATGGTGGATAGGCTCAAAAGCTAGGGTTTATATAGGGTTTGAATCATTGAAGCAAGTAAGAAGTGTTTAGAATTGATGCGGTGGCAACATGGTACCAGGTGTCAAGGAAAGAGTGGCCAAAATCGCGGCGCAACACCACCTCTGCGGCAATGAAGTCGGCGGCGATGCACAGTTGCGAGGAAGAAGATAAGCACCTCACTGACGTGCGGGCCCCGCTGTCAGCCGCAGCGAGCACACGCCCGTGAAAGCTCAAAAGAACGTCGACCGTCCGATTAGAAATGGGCGGTCGCGATCAAACAGTGTTTAAAAGATCTAACGGTACCTTTTCATATGGACCGTGCGATCTCAAATGGGCGATTGAGATTTAATGGAGCCTTTGGGTAACCGAAGGTTACATTCAAAGAGGCGTTGGTTAGAATCAACGCTCCTATGAAGATCGAGCCCTAAACACACGCGGTCAAAGGATACCGTAGGATGGAGATCCAACGGCCAGGAATAAATCGCGTCCTTGAGTTCAAAAGCGAAAAGAGCGGTGCGGTTGGATTTAAGATCAGCGGTGAAGATTGAAGAGAGGCTCGGGCGGCGATCATTGTCGATCACGGTCGTCCGATCAAGATCCAAAGGTGGAGATTGAGTGGTGCGTTGGGTAACCCGAGCGGCCCACTAGATCTAGCCCATCCATTGAGGATCCGGCTCACGTTTAGTGGAACTTTACATAAGAAAAATGGTATAGTCAAAAGTGGCGCCGCGCGATTAAGATCCTACGGCGAGATTGAATGAGCCTACGGGATGGCTCGAGCGGCACAAAGGATGCAGGATGTTGGTTTGAAATCAACGGCCACAAATGGAGATATGTTTAGGATCTTGGATCAAGGTTGGATGTGGTTGGATCAAGATCCAACGCGAAATCTCACGAGTGCGTGGATGTCCCGCGGCTTTGCGAATCTCGGCCGTTCATCAAGAAATCGATGGCTCACGTCGCTAGAAAACTTGGGCACGCACACGAGCGTGTCGGTGCGCCCGATTGCAGATTTAGACCCAACCTCATGGGTTCAGTCGCTCTGATGCTAGGGTTTGGGTTTGGACCGGAATAGTTGACCGGACTCTATTCCAAGATTTAAAAGTTTGACTGGGCTTTAAAAATAGTAAATAAATTTGGAAAATCATGAAATTTTGCAAGGATGCTCTTTGGGATGATATATTCCCCAAATAAATTTTGAAAACCACTGTTTCACTTTTTAAAATACATAAATAATTTAATTATCCCAAATAGGTTTATTTAAATTCAAATATTTTCTCCAAATCAAAATAATTTCTAAGAATTCAACAAAAATTATTTTTGCCCAAGATAATTGATCCATGCTTTAATAAAAATACTTCCAGTCATAATACAAGCACTATCTTGTATTTCCTTTGAGACTTCAAATAGGTATTGGATTTTGACTAGAAAAGGAAGGTTTTAATTTGTAACAACAAATCAAATTTCAATTATAAACAAGAATGTTATGAGCAGTATTCCATTCTTTGTTCATAAAGCGAATTATTCTTGTTTCTTAAATGCAGGGCTGTTACATGCAATATCAATAGCTAGTCTCAAGATGAAAGGATATAAAGGACACCAAATGTGGTTCGTAGGCTATGATGTAGTGGCGAAACTCAAGATGGAGCAATTGGACTCGGATTGTGTTTGAGCTAGAGGTTGATTAGGACTCTAGTCCCACCAAGGAGTTCGGATAAGGAAACAACACCGTCTCGGATTGTCTTTGGCAAGGCAGCGCCGCGAGACGGTCGGATGATGGTTTTGGGTGCTAATTGAGGAGTTCAATCAGCAATTTTTTTGATAAAGATTAAGCTACGCAATGGAAACACAAGGATCAGCACTAAAACAAAACTCTAATGGATGAAAACTTAACTAAGCACAAGAAATAACAGATTAAACTACGGTTTTGTACTGCAATTTTGGTTTATTATGCGATAGGAAAGAAAACGAATCTAACTACGGGTAAAGAAGTTCTCACCGAGTAAACCTAGAATCGATACCACATGATACGGGAGGCCCGATCTTCTCGGTGAGAAACCGTGGATAGTTGATGCGAAGTAGGCGATGTCGCTAGTGAACACTCGCGCCAATGCACGAACCCTCAACTCTTGAATCGCCCACAACACACCGGGTAGTTGTTCGTCGTGAGACCACGAGCGATGACGCCAAGTCCCGATTCCCAATGGAGCGACGGCTTGACCTTGAATTGTAGAACGAACAATTGGATCGCCTAGTCCTCTCTCAAAGTCCTCGCATGAACTCGGGTCGAAAGAACAAGCAATAGCTATGTTTCAATCTTATCAATAAACTGGTCTAATGGATACAAGGGAGGGCAAGGGTATTTAAGGCGCCCTCCACGACTCACGCATACGACCTAGGGCCGGCCACACATGCCGAATCAAACTCTAACTCGGCTAAGACCTAAAAACACACAAAAGGAAAACCTAACTTAAGTCCGTCACATTGTTTGGCCATAGCGGCGCGACCGTAAGTCTTCAAGCTGGGGCCAAAACCATTGTGTGGGCCTTGGAATAAGCTTTCAAACAAGTCCATGAACACCCCAATCGGACTCCATATGCAAAAGTTATGGCCTTTTATTACAGCCTGTTGGGCTGTCCCGAACCGAATCGAATTGAATTACGAGTTGATTCCGAGATGAATTTCGGTTGTACTTGTGGAAGATCCGAATTGGGCTTGAATTCTTGGGCTTTTCTCCCTTGGTTGACCCACGTGAGCTTCTCCTCCATTGCTTTGACTCGGCCTCCTCTTGGTTCCAAAGGCTTCACAATGTTCAAACACGAGAATGCACAAAACATTTGCATGAAGTAATACCCAATTCTCATCAATGACAATAGAAGATTCATTAAGAAACAAAAGCACTGTTGATTTAGAAGTTTAGCTCTTGCTCTCGTCGGTGGACCAATATGCATACGTACTTGAATTATTTGTAGCGTCACGTATGGCGTCCACCTCAGTATGTGTATGACCACCAATAGGGAAAGATGTATAAGTGTTAGGGATGCCCTCATCACACAATATGTCCAAGGAATGCCACTTGACTTAGCCAGAATTCACTTTTGCTGAATTTGGCATAAAACTGGTGCTCCCTGAGCTTGTCCAGAATCATTCTGAGATGCTTCTCATGTTCTTCTTCGTCCTTCGAGTAGATGAGAATGTCATCAATGAAAACAACCACAAACTTATCCAAGAATTCCATGAACACTTTGTTCATCATATTCATGAAGTAAGCAGGGGCGTTCGTCAAACCGAAAGACATCACTGTAAACTCGTATAGTCCATATCTGGTGGTGAAGGCTGTCTTCGGGATATCTTCTGGTCTGATCTTCCGTTGGTGATAGCCAGATCTCAAATCAATCTTCGAGAAGACACTTGCTCCTTTCAGCTGATCAAATAGATCATCTATCCTGGGTAATGGATACTTGTTCTTGATCGTCACCTCATTGAGTGATCTGTAATCAACACACATCCTCGTGCTATTGTCCTTTTCCTTGACGAATAGTACGGGTGCTCCCCAAGGTGATGAGCTGGGTCGGATGTACCCTTTGCTTCGCAATTCTTCAATCTGTTTCTTCAATTCTGCTGACTCATTGGTTGGCATTCTATAGGGTCGCTTCGATATTGGAGCTATCCCTGGGACTAAGTCAATTAAGAACATTACGTCCCGATCCGGTGGCATGCTAGGTAGATCATCAGGAAAGACATCAGAATATTCTCGAACTACAGGTATATCTTCAAGTTTCACTTCCTTCATGCTGGTGAGGATGGAACTTCCATTGGTGCAGGTCTTGGGCTTGAACTGAACTGAAATTCTTTCTTCATTGGTGAGAGTGATAGACCTATTGGCACAGTCTATTTGTCCATGATTCTTGGCTAGCCAGTCCATTCCAAGAATGACATCCAAACCTTGGGAATGTAAGACTATCAAGTCTGCCAAAAAAGATACTCCGGATATTTCAAGAGTGAGGTTCGGGCATAGAGAACTAGTTCTCATTTCTGAGCCCGGGGAATGGATTATCATAGGATTGGTTAAGGGGGATATAGGTAACCCATTTTTATCCACAAACTTATTTGATACAAATGAATGTGAAGCTCCAGAATCGAATAGAATTGATGCTGGTATTGAATTGACAAGAAACATACTAAGTACAACATCCGGCGCTGCCTGGGCTTCCTTAGCTGTGACGTGGTTCACACGTCCCTTGATAAATTGTCCTGACGGCTTTGAAGTGCCGCCAGTGGCTGTGGTTCCCGATGCTGCCTTTGAAGACGCCGCTGCTTGCTGCATCTTGGGGGCATCTGTTGGCGTAGTGCCCTGTTTCGTTGCAGTGGAAACAGGTCACTCCTGCAGCTGAGGGAGCGGAGCTCTTCTGCTGAAATTGCCCTCCAGTTGATGCGCTGCGGAAGTTGGAGGTGTTGGGGCGCTGGTTCTGCACTGGAACTCGGGAGGTGAAAGACTGGAACTTCCCACGCTGCAGTGGCGGCGGCTGAATGAATCGAGGCTTGGGAAGACCTCCTGCATTGAACCTCTGGGCGGCCATCCTCCGCTTGCGGTTCTACATCTCCTAATGTTTGGCCTCCTGGCGGATCGCCTTGTCCACCAACTGCTGGAAGTCGGTGAAGTTCTGAGAGATCAGCTGGACGGAGATATCGTCATTAAGTCCCTCCATGAATCTCTCTGTCGGTCCTCGTCCCGGGCTATGTCTGCTGGAGCGTAGCGAGCCAGTTGATTGAAGCGATGGAGATACTCGCCCACCGAGCGATTGCCTTGGCGGAGCGCATGAAACTCCTTTTTCTTTAATGTCATCATGCCGGCAGGGATGTGGGCATGACGGAAGGCTCTCACAAACTCGTCCCACGAGATGGTCTGGGCATTGGCGTGGGCGATGCAGAAGTTGTCCCACCACTCCGAAGCTGGTCCGTTGAGCGGTGAGAGGCGAACAGGACCCTCTCGCGGTCTGTGCATTATGCGATGTCCAACTTCTTCCCGATGGCGCGAAGCCAATCATCAGCATCCATCGGCTCGGTGCTGCTGGAGAAGGTCGGAGGACGCATACGCATGAACTCCGACATGGTCACCCACCGAGGAGGGTGTGCTGGTGCCTGAGTTGCGGCGGTGGGCTCTTCTGCGCGCGCTTGGATGTTCGAGAGTTCTTGAGCGGCTGGGCGACAAATCGATAAGGTGGGTCTGGTTGGCCATCATCTGTTGCCAATCAGGTCCTGCCGCTGGCGGTGGGGGAGGCTGCTGTACAGGTTGCTCCTGGTAGTTGGCGCTCTCGTTGCCCTGGCCTTGGGTGCTGCCACTTCCCGTACGAGTGCTCACCATATGCTGAATTTTCCAAGGACTTAGGAAAGAGAACAAAGACAGCACTAAAGGAAAATAAGTTTATATTAGCCCAAAAAGCGAACAAATACAAGCCAAAGAATCAAATTTCCTTTTTCAAAGTAGTTCTTTATTTTATTCATTTGATTATGGCTACCACAAAAGGTTAGTAGCTCATAATTCGCAGCTAACAAATGAGCTAAAGGGGAAAGCAAATATCTATGGGGTGGATGGGGTGTAATCAGGGGAGTTGCAGGTACTGCCTTGTCCTGCCTTGTAGAGAGCTAATTCCGCTTCGGTTGCTCTCAGCTTCTCCTCTGCTGTTTCTAATCTCCCCTGGACTAAATATAGCTCGTCCAGGGTGTTGCCATAGGCGTAATCCATCGCCTTGGCTAATTCCACCTGATGGGTGATCTCTGGCATATCCTCATTCTCGACTGAGCTGAAAGCACTGCCTAGCCGGGTGGGGATGTGCATGGGATAGTACTGGAATGCAGTATCCCGAAGATGGGCGTCATAGGTGTAACGAAGTCGGCGAACAGCTTCCCTCGCTGCATCTTGGATGCCGTCAGTGAAAGTCTCCCGACGCATTGGGGCGTCGAAGATGTGGAATGACGTATCTGGCGCTAAGTTGGAGTAGAGGATAACCTCCACTCTCCAGCGCTCCTGCTGTCCCACAATATACTTGTATCCTTGGTATGTGGGCCTCTTCTTGAAACTTAGGTGCTGCATCATCTTCCATAGTATATCCGCCCATTCTCCAGCAAAGATCCCGTGAGAAATGCGGGTTGGTCTCTCGGCCATCTACATTTTAGAAGAGACAAGAGTTTAGAAATCTTTTAATAGAGAAAGGAAGAGTAAGACTCTGGAAGACCGGTAAATACTTTTAAATTTTTGAAAATAGTCCTTAATGGTTTTACCATTTCTACCGTGGCCATGACCTACAGTCGATATGGCTCTGATACCACTTTTGTCGAACCCGGGAGCGAAGGATCCCGAATTCTCTGTGTTCATACACCGGTCCAGGATTTCCAGTGTACACAGTCTCACAAAAATAGATATCACATTCATATCACGAAATCGTAAATGACATTAAATAAACAATTGTTTTATACAAATGAGTCTGAATAACAATACCAAATGTCAAATGATAAACACAGCGGAAACAATATAATGAAAGCGAGCCACACGATGCGCCACATGCAATCGTTTGGGTCAAAAGGTCTACTCGTCCGGATCCTCACCGTCGGGGTAGAAGTCTTCTCCTGAATAAGATTTATTCAGCAAGGATGAGCACAACTACCGTGCTCGCAAGTTACACCCAATATTGAATTTAAATGCATGCATAAGGTAACAAGTGAGTATGGCAGGGGTTGTTTTGCATAAACAGCATTTCCAGTTTTAATAGACATAGTATTTTCTAAGGCAGTTTTATACTATGACTAAAATCATATTTTCAAAATGTCAATGTAATAATGTGGATAACCTCCAATGATAAGGTGAGGGATCCCCTCCTAACACTTGGCTTTCCGCCCAATTTTTCATAAGGATTAACCATCCTCAACATTTAATAAAGCATTTAAAAACCAAAAACAATTCTAACTTTACGTGGCCCTGCTAGCATGTCCATGACCGCGGACACGGCTATTCGAATAGTTTCTACTCTACAGAGTTGGTACAACTTTACCCACATGAGGTTGCATGCTCTTTTTGTCGGCCAATACACGTTTCCGTAGGCGTGTGACTGAGCAATTACCATGAGGCCTTTACAATGTACTGTCCTAGTATACTCATGCCCGCTAAGGTTTCGCCCCCTTTGGACTAACTGTCCTCCTGAAGCCCCCTCTTGCGCCAAGTGGGAATAAAACGTCTAACCGACACCCACATAATCACTTGGCATAAATACACTAGAACATCACAAATTAATTAGCCAAATCCTGCCCATACAGGACATGTGGTACTATGGTTAAGGCATAGCATTAAGCGGCTCAAAGACCGGTCCTTAATTGACTGGGCGTCATTCCTACAAACCATGGGCCTTAATCTTAACCAGATTAATCCCGTGCATAAACCTGCACCCACCATTCCGACCATTTCGCCCAAGTCAAAACCCATTTTTGATTTTATTTGAATAAAACTCTTTTTATAACTCCATGTGGTAAAACAATACCACAATGTCAAGTTTGAAACAAATTTGTAAGAAATTTGGTGAAAACCCGCCCAAATTCTGTAAGGGAGAACTAAGCCTGGCTAGGCATATATTTAATTTGTTAATGTTTTGCCTATGGTGTCAAGGTAGTCAAGTACAATATCCAAATTGGCCATACAATAAATCATGGGAGTAACTATATATAAAACAGGAAATTATTTATACAACATATGCATGCAATAAGAAATTTAAAAACTGAAAATAATTTAAATTACTTGGGGCAATATGGTCAATGGTGTAACTTGCCTTGGTCGATGTCTTGAAATTCTAAATCTTCTGATTGGTCGAACTCTCAGGAGTCGTCGAAGTCTAAACATGAAAATACGACAAATTCAATATTCAAATTCAAATAAATTCCAAAACATAGATCAAAATAACTTCAAATTGAAATATTTTGGTTTAGTTAGCTAGATTATAATTTCATATAAATTTTGCAATTTGAATCACCCAATTTGGAGTTCATATGCAAAAGTTATGAATTTTAGAAGTTTTAAACCTAAATATGATACTTGATTGAATTTTCCGAATTATTTTTCTACTGAAAAATCTATTTATTGCGCAATGCTGACATCGGCTACAGTATTTCGGAATTAAAAGAATTAAAATTAAAATTCCGACAGGTGGGCCCCTCGTGTCAGTGACTCGGCTCACGGTAGACTGGGTCTACCGAGCCGAGCGGACCCGGGTGTGGTGGATCACCCACGTGGGCGCGCACGTGGCGGTGACTGGGCGCCACTCGTGCGCCACGCCAGCAGAGGAGGTGAGGTGGCGCCTCGGTGGCTGCCATGTGGCAGCGCCACGTCGGCGAACGGCGCGTGCGGAACGATGGTCGCGGCGCTACGATGCGACGCGCGGCGGTGAGGTCACGGGAAGAAAGAGGGGGTGGCGGCGATCGTGATGCTTACCACCGCGACCGAAATGGGCGAGGCAATGGCCGGCGGCGAGGACGAAGGCGGCGGCGTGGTTCGGCTTGACGGTGGAACAGCGCTCCGGCGATCCTCCGTCGACGAGCTTGGCGCACCGGCCAGCGGTGACGAGACGATGCTGGTGGTGGCGACGTCAGGGAAGGAGCGTCGGTGGCGCGACTGTCGGCGGCGAGCTTCTTCCGGCGGCGCCTTGGGCAACGACCGCGGCGCTAGGCGAGAGAGGGAGAGTGCGTGAGGGGGATAGATTGAGGAGGGTGAGGCCTACCCGGTGCTCCCTTTTATAGGGCAAGGGGGTGGCCGGGTGGTGGAGAACGTGCACGCGGGCCCTGCGGCGGCGGTTGGGGCGCGAGCGGTCGAGAAACCGGCGCAAGGAGAGGGAGAGGTGGGGTCGTGGGCGGTTGAGCACGCTTTCGTGTCTTGCACGCACAGGGCGGAGGTAGGGGCGGCGGTTGCGCGCGCGAAGAAGGGGAGGGCGGCGCGAGGAAGAAGAGCGTGAGGAAGAAGAAAGAACAGAGGCCGTTGGATTTTGATCCAACGATCAGCAGAGAAGGGGAGAGGGAAAAACGCGTGGGTGATTGGCAGCCGTCCGATTTAAATCGGACGGTGGGAGAGAGTGAGATAGAGGCGCGCGGCACTGGTCAAGTGGGCAGCATGGAAGTTTTGGGCCGAAGCCTTTGGGTTTCGGCCCAAAGCTGATTTTTGATTTTTCTTTTACTTTTCTATTTGTTTAATTCCTGATAATTCATTTAGGCTTTAGAAAATAGTAAAATAATTCCAAAAATTATGGAAAAATTCACAGAAATTCCCAAACTTATTTTGGACTTAATAGAATTATTTCCAACATTGAGTTGGCCTTTGATTTTGCAAATAAATTTGTTTTGACTTTAAATTAATTATAAAGAGCTTTTAAAATTTCAGCAAATTCCACAAAAATTAATAAACTTTTAATTTTTACTAAAATTTGAAATTTGGGCTGTTACAGTTCTAGAGAGTGGATTAATTTTGTGCTCTTGTGTTGAGTCTTTGTCCTCCTGGATTGAGTGACTATAAACCAATATCCTATCAAATCAATCCAAGGAAAGATTTCATAAGATGAATCTTTGTGTTCTTGCTCTCTATTTCGTGATTTTGAGGTTTTCTTTGATCCGCGAGTTTTCCTTTGGTTTCTGGCCTAGATTTAGCTTGCTGTGACATGTGGGAATACATCTAAGATCACCTTGATCATCAAACACCCACGAGCAAGTTTCTAGATCATATTTTGTTTTTGACTCGGTTTTGGAGCAATCTTCACTTAAACGGAAAAAGGTCAGAACTTTGACATGGATCTTCACGATCCTTGATTGGAATAGGTTCTTGATATCCTAGAGAAGGTATGTGTCAAGTTTGGTAAGGTTTGGAGTCACTGATCAAAAGTTATGTCAATTTTTTATTTCATTTTCAGGCTATTTTTCCTATTCATCAGCTGATTTTACTGTTCATCCGGTAGTACTGCACTGTTTATTACTGTAGTTCCAATTTTACCGTTCATCTGGTTCTTCTCATGCTCTTATTTCTAGTTTTTATGAGACCATGTCTAGGGAATTTGACTTGAGTATGATGGGAGAGCTCAACTACTTTCTAGGGCTCTAAATCAAGCAATGCAAGGAAATGATCTTCATCCATCAGACGAAGTACACCAATGATCTACTCAAGCGCTTCGAGATGGGTGAGTGCAAGCCGATCGCCACTCCCATGGCGACTTCGATTGCTTTGGATCCAGATGAGGAAGGAGAAGTCGTAGATCAACACGAGTACCGCAGCATGATTGGCACCCTCCTCTACCTGACGGCCTCAAGATTGGACATCCACTTCGCGGTCTGCCTTTGTGCGAGGTTTCAGGCGTCTCCGAGGACTTCCCATCGCCAAGTAGTCTAGTGCATCTTCAGGTATCTTCACTCTACCCTCCGGTATGGCATTTGGTATTCCTGCTCATCTTCGTTGTCTATTCGAGGGTTTTCTAATTCTGACTTTGCGGGTTGTCGGCTGGATAGGAAGAGTACTTCAGGCACTTGTCACTTTTTAAGCACTTCTCTTGTCTCTTAGTCTTATAGGAAGCAGTCCTCTGTTGCACAATCCACTACAGAAGCTGAATATGTAGTTGCCGCTAGTTGTTGTAGTTAGATTTTATAGATGGTGTCCACCCTTAAGGACTACGGGTTGACCTTTGCTAGTGTTCCTCTTTTCTGTGATAACACTTCGCCATTAACATTGTTAAGAACCCTGTGCAACACTCTAGGACCAAGCACATTGACATTCGCTATCACTTCCTTAGAGACCATGTAGAGAATGGTGATATTGTATTAGAATTTATGGAGTCCGAAGCTCAGTTAGCTGATATCCTCACCAAGCCTTTAGATCCAACTAGATTTGCTACCTTGAGAAGTGACTTAGGGGTAATTTACCCGTATGGGTTGGTTTAAGGGGGAGTTGGTTCTTTTCTGAACTTTCCTTGTTCATCTACTCTTTCCTTGATCTTCTTTTGAACTTGCTATTCTTTTTTATCTCTTTAAGGCTTTTCTGTCTTTCTTGCATCTCATTGTATCATATTGCATTCATATGAAAATCCCAAAAAGATGCATTATAATATAAGCTTTACTGCTTATCTTTTAAAATAATGAAGCTTTGCCTATTGCCCTTTTAAGCTCTGGTGTTTCAATTTTTGCTCAATTTCATGTCTAGTTATTTGACTTGCTAGAATTATCATGCTTTCACATGTGTAGCTAAGTCTTTGCTAAATGAGCTAGAACTTCAAGACAACTTGAACTAAAAATTGTAATTTGTGGATCTTTTAGCTAATTGCACAATTAGTGATCTTTTTGTAACATTGGCCTTGTCAAAATTGCTTTGTTAGCTCTTGAATCTAGGATTGAAGATCTCTTGAGCTTCTTGTTCATTTAAGAATCTAAAACTGCTCTTGTGAAAAAAAATCAAATGTTAATATTCTCATGTGGTTAAATTGTGCCAAACTATTCTCACGAGACTACATGTCAAAGACATGAATTTGGAGATAGTTTGATGATCCAGATGATCTCATGGGGACTGCTTGTTAAAATTGATATGAACCTCAAGATTTGTCGCTCTGGTTGAAGCTTAGGAAGAGTTTGTGGATGGTTCCTAGTCCATGATCCTTTTCACTAAGATAGACCTTTAATTAACATCAATATTCATTGCAAATGAAATTTATTGTAAAAACTAGGTGTTTGAGGTATTTTGAGCAAAATAATTCAATTTAGGACTTTATGTCTCTAGAATGGTCTTTGTTAGCTTCTTGATCTTACATTGATATTCTGACAAGGCTATTATCACTTAAGATCCCTGTTGATGAACTTGCTAATTTTTAAGCTTTGCTTAAATGGTACAATTCATCACTTTATCTTGAGCCTTCTAGTTTAGCTTTGATATATATGTCTTAACATGATCTTGCTAGCGCTTTTAGGCTTGATATGTATTGAGTAATAGTGGAAATGCTAGCTTGTTCTCTTGGGTAATTTTCAAAGCTTTTTGTATTAAAAATTGAAAAATACAAAAAAAAAAATAAAGCCACTCTATTACATTTCATGCATGCTCTTTTTATGCTTCTTCCTCATTTCTGCACTTGTCATCTCTGGATGAGAGGAATGCGTGATTCCTTGATGACTCCATTGTCAAAGGGGGAGAAGATATAACAAAAATATCAAAAGAGGGAGCTATTTGGAGAAAACGGGAGAAAATGAAATCTTTTGAAAATGTGATGATTATAGTGAGGGGGAGTATTTAATTTGCATTCTTATGATCTTATTGCCATTTCTGAACTTGAATTGCAATTCTTGGAACCTCATAATGATCGAAGGTCAATTTGAATAATTATTCTTTCATATGGACCTTACGTGAGATTTTTGACTCTCCTCTGGAAATTGAAGCTTTCTTGCTTTCTTTTACCTCATCTCACTTGCCTATTCTGATCTGAAGCCAACTTGGTTATTTCCATTGTTTTCTGTTGCTTTTGGACCAAGTTGTGCCTTTGCGTGAAAACGTCGAGTATTTTCTTTTTCAAACCTCAAACATACATTTTTGGAAAATTGCCAATGTGTTCATCAAGAGGGAGATTATGGATATCAGGGGGATATGCTCATGATCTTAGGATGATGATACAATTGGCAATGACGTTGAAGGTTTTTTCAAACACTCATTTTTAGCAAGCATCAAGAAAATCGGTAGTACCGGCATGTAAAGAGCGGTACTACCGCATAGCGGTGCGACCGCAAGTGAGATAGCAGTACTACATCATGTTGTGGTCCGAACGTTCTAAAGTTAGATCGGGTGGTCCTAATGAGTGGTCCAAACGTTTGGCAATCGGTACGACCGCTAGTTGTTTGGTAGTACTGCCGCAGGGCGGTAATACCAATGTTAAGAGCGGTACGTAATTTTCAGAGAATGTATTTTGGGAGTTTTGGTTTTCTCCTGAAGCGGTACGACCGCACGTTGGTCGGCGGTAGTACCGCATGGCGGTAATACCGCAAGTGTGCGATATGTAAATTCCAAAGAACTTTGTTTCTTGGAAGTTTTGGTCGTCTCAGAAAAACGATACCTCCATAGTTATTGGAGCGGTACGACCGCAGTGCGGTTGTACCGGTGATTACTTGGCGGTAGTACCGATCGTGTTTTCATGGTCGGCCAACTTGGTAGAATTGATTGTAAGTTGAGTCAAGTTCATGGGTTTCAGTGCATATGTATTGCATGATGCATGTTTTGACTAACGTGGGTCAAGTTGTGAAGAACTTGTTCCTAGAATCGATTTCTTTATCTATTGTTGTGCAGGAAGCTTGGAGGTCAATGACGGTCAACAGCGAGGATGATCGGGACTAGGCTTAGAGAGCTGAGGTTCAGAACGATCAAGGATGCCGGGTGAAGTCAATGGACTCAAGCATGGTGCAGAATGGACAAGGATGACCGAACGGGCAGTTCGGTACGACAGGTTGCATCAAACGGCGCGGGGGTCGGTGCAAGTGCCATGGTGGTTTCGGTGGGAACCGAATGGGAGAGACTTACTGATATGAAGAGAGCCGTTGATTAACCTACATGTGGCGAAAGCATAGGATTGCTTCATGAAGATTAGACTCGGTCTTTGGAAAAGGATTGAGAAGGGGTATTTTGGTAATTTCACCAAGATACCGCCTTAATGACTTTTGGCTAAACCACGGCACAAGACGGCGCAAGGAGAAGTGGTTTAGGTCAATAAAAGTTGAAGATGGTGCTTTAAAAGACGTGTGAAAGTGAACCCATTTGTGTGTGGGCTTAACGGGTGCTCATTAGGGTTTTTCTTCTAGAAGGTAGCCTCCACTATAAATAGAGAAGGGTGCTGGTCCAGCACCCCCAACCCTTCAATTGAAAAACCCTAGTTTTGTGTTTTAGAGAGAGGATAGTGGAGAGGTTAGGGTTCTAGAGAGTGAATTGATCTCGTACTCTTTTGTTCAGTCTTTGTCCTCCTAGATGGAGTGGTTCTAAACTAACATCGTATCAAATCAATCCAAAGAAAGATTTCACAAGATGAGTCTCTTTGTGTTCTTGCTCTCTATTTCGTGATTTTGAGGCTTTCCTTGATCTGCGAGTTTTTCTTTGGTTTCTGGCCTAGATTTAGCTTATATTGACCTGTGAAAATACATCTAAGATCACCTTGATCATCAATCACCCACAAGCAAGTTTCTAGATTATATTTTGTTTTTGACTCAGTTTTGGAGCAACCTTCACTTAAATGAAAAAAGGTCGAAACTTTGGCATGAATCTTCACGATCCTTGATTGGAATGGGTTTCTGACATCCTAGAGAAGGTATGTCTCAAGTTTGGTAAGGTTTGGAGTCACGGATCAAAAGTTATGACAATTTTTGGTTTTGTTTTCAGGTTGTTTTTCCTACTCATTGGCTGATTTTACTGTTCATGAGGTAGTACCGCACTGTTCATTGCGGTAGTTTCGATTTTTCATTAGTGTATTTTTGTTTGTTTTTGGTTGTATGCTTCGGGGTTTTGATTGGATTCAAATCAAGACTTTCGCTATGCTTGAATATTGATCTTCATAGTTTTTATAGCTATTGGAGTGAAAATTGAATTGAATCCTATCAAGGTAAAAAATAGGTCGAGCTCCTATTCACCCCCCTCTAGTCGTTGTTTCGGTCAAACAGTCTTATAAGTGACAAGGTTGCCCAGCCTGGGTCAATCGTCGCCATTAGGGATGATTAGCAATTATTAGTGATAATGAGCATGTTTTAGTATTGATTAGTGATTATTAATTTATTAGTGCAAGGTTACGTTGATATGTGATAATTTTTCGTAATTACTGTTATTGGGTTGATTAGTGTATGGTTATTTATTAATAAAAGTTAAGGGTGTATAGTTATTTAATTAATGATAATTAAAATTATATTGTAGTTTATATTAAAGTTTTCAATTTTTTTTAACCTCGTTTGATCTTAATCTATACTTATTATTTAATATCTCATATGATTGAACAAGTAAAATCCCGTATCATCCTATTCTACTAGCCAATTAGTCTACTTATGTCATCCTTTTCGGAACAAGTTTGGCCATCCCAATCTCGTCCCACCCGCATCTCCGACCAAAACACTGGGAAAAAAATCCTATAAGACCTGGTCCACAACTCCATCAATGTAGACCAACTTCACAGCGTGACACATGTTTTTTCATAAATCTCAAGGCGTGATATGCTAGCCTTCAGTATTTAATTCGTGAAAATTCACATCAGTGATTTATGAGACTGTGCGCTTTGAGATTTGTGAAAAGACACGTGTCACATGATGAAGTTGGTCCACATCGATAGAGTTGTGGATCAGGTCCTATAGAATTATTTTCCAAAACACTACCAGAAGTGGAAGACGTTGACCACTTGGTTAGTCGTCTACTCCTGCGGGTTGTGCTTCACCGATGGAAAAGGCGGGGCCAGAGAGATAGCGGTGGTGCAGTTTAGGGATGAAATGGATAGAATAGTCTTGAATACGAATATGAATACATATTTTTAAAATGAATACGAATTGGAATATTCTCGAATACGAATACGAATCGAATATTGTAACGAATTTGAATCGAATATGTACTCAATTCGGTCGAATGCGAATATCCTACAACTTTTGCAACAAATCTCGGTAGAGCACCCAACAACCACAGATTCGGCACCGAATCAAGATCCCGTCGAAACAGAAATACTCCATGAAAAAAGGATAGTATTTGTATTCGTATCCGGGAAAAAATAGATAGCATTCGTATTCGTTTTTTCCGGATACTATCCGATTTTTTTTCTAGATACGGATAACACCGAATACAGATACTATTTATTTTCGGATAGTACCCGGATACGAATAATACCGTATATGGATACGGGTGCTATCCATTTTCCCCCGGGTAGTACTTATTTTTTATTCGAATACAAATTTTACTTACCATTTTGTGTTTTCTCGAATACGAATATCGGATAAAACGGATATCTTCACCTTCACCGATTCCCATTCCTAGCGCGGTTGGGCGTGGGTAGCAGTGGAGTTGGCTGGGCGCCGTTCCAACTTCCAACCTGGAGCTGTGCGCGGCTAGAGGAGGAGGATGACGGTGTGAGGTGCGCTGAGGCGGCACGGCGGCTCCGGCGAGGGTTGTGGTAGAAGCATAAATATACATATTTCTGGTTCTACTTTTTCTCCGTTGCCACTGAAAAAGGTCTCAGGTGCATTTCTTGTACCGGAGCCAGTAGCAATCCACCAATTCGATTCCCGTGATCGCGTCCTTGTCAACGCACTTTTATCACCCGACTTTGTGATCCCAGACAATACGTAGTGGCACTCCAGTCCTCCACCACTTCAATTTGCAACGTCTTTTCTCCAATTCTTTGGTTCATTCAGCAAACGGGCGTCTATCTAGTATCTCTGCCACTGAGAGAAGACAGGAGAAGTTTGAAAGAGGATATGGCGGCCTTGCTTGCATCCGGTGTGGTCAAATGGGCGGCCGACGCGCTGGCGTCGCTGCTCCCGTCGTCAACAACACCGTCGGCGCCATCGTCATCAACCGTTGCCGCGGGGGACGTCGAAGAGCTGAGGAAGCTGGAGAGGACGATGCTTAGGATTCACGCGACGCTGGAGGACGCGGAAGATGCGTGGGTCATCCGAGACGCGACTGCCAGGCTGCGGCTCACGGAGCTCAAGGAGGTGGCATATGACGCGGAGGATGTGGTGGGGGAATACGAGTACGAGGTAGCACGGTGCAAGGTGGAGGCGCTGGACCAAGAAAGAAGCAACGGTGGCAAGCGCAAGCGCGGAAACCAGGTAATTAAACTAATCACCAAATTAATAGGCAAATAGCTTAATATCCGCAGTTCAGTTGTGAAGTAAAAAAGACTCAGTTTTTTTAACATAACATATCCGTGAATCTCAAATTGTGAATACCAACTACTGCTTGTTTTTCTGGTAGGCAATTGAGAATAATCCATACCGGTCTTCTGGTCATGTTCATCTAGTTCCTGTCCCGCGTGATTTGGTTGGCCGAGCAAGAGAGATTGAAGATAGGTACAATGAGATTATCAAGGGGTATGAAGACCTCCGACTGTCCGATGAGAATGGCCAGCGGATCAAGAAACCTGACTGCAACCTGCAGCAAAGGCAGACTACCTCTGTCGCCTATCAGCCGGCCATCCTTGGGAGAGAGGCAGACAAGGAGGCTGTCCTTCAGAAACTACTGTCTGGAGGAAAGAACAATGCAAACCCACTGTCTGTTCTGGCTATAGTAGGTATGGGAGGAATAGGCAAGACAACACTAGCGCAGCTTGTGTATAATGATCCAAGGCTGCACCTTTATGTTGATATGACCGCCTGGATCTATGTGTCTGAGAATTTTGATGTCATGGTTCTGACAAAGAACACCATATCGGCCTTCGGTGCAGGCGGTGAAGCACTCCAAGAGAGCAGTTTAGGTAATCTTCAAAGAGCTCTGGTGAAGGAAGTTGAGGGGAAGAGATTCTTGATTGTACTAGATGATGTATGGAATGTGCAACTAAGGTTGTGGGAATCATTCTGCACGCCGTTCATGAAAGCGAAATTTGGTATGATTCTTGTTACCACAAGGAACGTGGCTGTCGCAAAACTTGTTCAAACAATGCCTTTCTACTCCTTAGGCTGCCTGAATCTGTCAGTAAGCTGGTCATTGTTCGAGCTGTCTGCATTTAGAGAGGGCCATGCTTCATGTGGTAAGTTTGTTGAAATTGGGAAGAAAATTGTTTACAAGTGCAAAGGTTTGCCATTGGCAATCAAGACACTCGGTAGTATGCTATGCTATGAATCTAACGAAGATAATTGGAAACATGTGTTGGAAAATGAGTCGTGGGATTTGGATGGAAAGAAGGATGAGATTCTACCAGCCCTAGAACTGAGCTACAAACAAATGCCATTGCATTTGAAAAGGTGTTTCACTGCCTTTTCCTTATTTCCAAAAGGTGAAATATTATCCCAAAAAAGGGTGATCCACCTATGGAAATCATTAGGTCTGCTTCATCGTAAAGATAGAAGAGAAGATGAGGTTGATGGAAGATCCTATGTGACTGAATTGTTGGGCCTCTCATTAATTCAAAGAGAGGAGTACGATCGCTTGAGTATGCATGACCTTTTGCATGATCTTGCTCGATTTGTTGCAGGGGAAGAGTTTCTTTTGCTCGAAAGCCACATGTCAGTTGAAATCTCACCACATGTGCGCTACATATCAGGAGACATGAGAAGAATTAAGTGGCGTACATCAGGAGAAAATGCTTTTCATTTGCAAGGTTCAAATTCTTTTAGGGCTATTCACCCTCGGGGACACAATTTCCATTCTGAGTTTTTTGAGGAAGTATTTTTGCAATCAATTAACTTGCGAGTTATTGATTTTTACCATAGTTACATTACAGGACTGCCTGATTCAATTGGTTGCTTGAAACAGTTGCGCTATCTATGCCTTGCACGTACTTGCATTCGGGTGCTTCCTACTTCTATCTGCAATCTCTTCAATTTGCAAACTCTGGATTGTGAAGGTTGCCCGATTTGGAATGTCCCTACATGTTTAAGGAACTTGGTCAATCTGCAGCATCTCATCTTGAATCATGTCCCGCATCTACCAAATGGAATTGGATGTCTAACTAAGTTACAAACTCTGCCATTTTTCCCAGTAGCAAAGAGCACCACAGGTTGCAGTAATATAAGTGAGTTGAAGAACTTGGATAATCTTTGGGGAGTGCTCTGTATAAGTCAACTGTGTAATATCGGCAGCGTTGATGAGGCACAAGAAGCGCGCTTGAAAGCTAAGCAACACCTGCAGGGCCTGGAGTATTAGCTATAATCTTGACTTAATTGGTTTGTTTGCATCGCAGTCATGTGCATTAGTTCGTTGCTTCAGTTACTTGTTTTTCATTAGTGTCGTGAGCATTGAGGGCTTCGGTTATGGCTGAGTTATGTGCTAGTCACAGGATGGCACTAGTGGGCATTTTCTGTTCATGGAGTTACTAGTAACACATTAGAGTTATTAATTGCATGTAAATTAGTGAGTCTTTTGTTCAGTATAAGAGGAGAAGAATATATGAGAAAATACTGTGCGGAAGCTTTTGGGCAGCACCAAAATATTTGTGTCTTGGGTGTTCTTTTCGGGAGCAGTTCCAACAATTGGTATCAGAGCGAGGTTCAATGTGAGGAGAGTGCCCACCCGGTGGCACCGGCGGCAGGGCACAGCGCGGCGCCGGCGGCACGACATGGTACCCAGCGGAGCGGGCAAACCTAGCGATGGAGCAGAATCTGTTCAAGGACCAGCAGGAGCGGTTGGAGCCCAACGTGAAGCGGCTGTCCAAGGTGCTCGCGACGGACGTGCCGGCGTTGCCTGGAGGCGATGGCTTTGGGCGCGGCATGGCAGCGGCGCAGCGGCTCGACCCCAGGCGGTGCGACGGCGGCTCGGCCCAGGGCATGCGCGGCGCGGCTCTGAGCACAGCGGTGCTCGGCGAGCACGACGGAGACGCGGCGCAAGGTGCAGAGGTGCACAAGGCGCGGGGCACGGCGCATGGCAGCGGCTGCGAGGGCGACGAGCGCCACGGTCGAGAGTGGGTGCGTATGAGCGGGTGCCAAGACAGCGTGCGGCGCTGGTGTGCGCAGCGCGGCGTGTCAGCGGCGCCAGCCCGATCGTGCAGGGCGTGGGCGTGCGCGTAAGGCACAGTAGCGACGCAGCGCGTGGCGTCGCGGTGTGCACGCAGGGCCAGCCGGGCGTGCGGTGCCACGCAGGTGCGGCGACGAGCCGGCTGCAGCATCATGCACTCAGGAGCACGACGGCGAAGGTCCGTGCGGCCATGGCGAGGCCAGCGCGGTGTGCCGGAATCGCACGTGATGTGCTCACCGGTGGCGGCGACGTGATTGCCGCGGAGTTGGCCGACGACAGCGGTCTCCACGGGAGGTGGAGGCCGACGGCAGCAAGGTGAGGTGGTGCAAAGCCGCCGGAAAGCGAGTCGGCATGAGGCCGACAAACGACGATGGGCGCACCAACGGCAGATTCCATGAGTGGAGGCCAGAGGTGGCGCAGTGGCAGACTCCATATGAGGTGGAGGCCACGGATGGCGGCAGACTCCAGACGAGATGGAGGCCGGTGGCGGTGGTCGAGACCATCGTTGAGAAAGTCGGTGTGATGCCGACGGTGATGGCGTGCAGTCGTCACACGGAAGCGCGTGTTTTGGTGGCGCGGCGTGGAGAATGCGCAGAGCGCAACGGCGGTGCGAAACCGTTGTGAGGATTCGGCGTGTGGTTGGACAAGATGTTGTTTCTCAGGAGACGGTGCTTGAGAGCCTACAACCACATCAAAATCTGAAGACGCTATCAATTGTTGGTTTTCGGTGCAGGCATTTCCCTACTTGGTTGGATGATGTATGCTTGTTTAATTTGGCAAAGATAGAATTGCAATTTCTTGAGTGCGAGCACCTTCCAACACTGGGCCAACTTCCTTCACTTAAGTATATCAAAATAATGCAGATTGGTGGTCTGAAATCTGTTGGGTCAGAGTTTTGTAGGAAAGATGCATCAGCCAGAGGATATCAGGAACTGATGCAGTTGGAGTTCTCCAACATGTTGGAATGGGCTGAATGGTTTGGAGTAGAAGATGGCGAATTCTGTTCCATGCAAACGCTAAACATCTCATCCTGCCACAAATTAAAAACAGTTCCTTCAGTTTTGTCGTCATCACTGGCTTCATTGGAAATAATTTACTGTGAGAGCCTTCTTAAATTTCCAACTCTCCCAAGGCTTTTGAAATTGACAGTGACAAACTGTGCTCTCACTGAACTTCCTACTCTCCCCTCGCTTGACATTCTTCATCTCCATCAATGTGGAAATCTAACTGAACTGCCAGCTCTTCCCAAGCTTACTGAGTTATACCTGAAGTTCTGCAGAAAGCTTTTTGTGATTTCTCCTCTTCCATCACTTAGAGATCTAGAAATAACTGAATGTCCAAGGTTGACTATACTTCCAGCCATGCCATTGCTTGTCAAGATGAAATGTGTTGGCTGCTCAGATCTGCAAGTAATTTCTTCTCTTCCTTCACTTAAGGAACTGCACATTATTGATTGTCCGATCTTAACCACTCTTTGCAACATGCCCTCACTTATCAAGATGAACTGTGATGGCTGCTCGGGGTTGTGCGCAATTTCTCTCCCATTACTCCAGCAGCTAGACATAATTGATTGCCCTAGCTTGACTAAACTTCAGTGCTTGCCCTCACTCACCGAGCTAAGTTGTGTGGACTGTCGTAATCTGAGCATGATAACTCCCCTTCCATCACTCAAAGACCTTGTCATAAGTGGTTGTCCAAGCTTGGAAGCACTGCCACAGATGCCCTCACTTACCAGTCTGAGATGTGCTCGCTGCCCGGGTCTCAACGTTGTTTCTCCCCTCCCGTCACTTGCAGAGCTACACGTAACTGACTGTCCAAACGTGAAGACACTTCCACACCTGCCATTGCTTACCACCATGCGTCTTGAGGGTGAATTCTGTGATGAGTTCTTCTCTGGCTTGTTGAATTTCCACCACACGTCGCTTGAGGAGATATTCATCTTTTCTGACAGTGTGAAGTGCGTTCCTCTCAGCCAACACAACCTCCCGTCACTTGTATATCTCATGTTGGGCTGCGCGAATATGGAAGGTGAACTTGCTGGCTTTGAGTCACTGAGAGTACTGGAAATCTTTAATTGTCCAAAGCTCTGCGTCCATGAAGTGCTTAAGGCTCAGCTGCAAATTTTGGAGATCCATGATAAGGTACATTTCTTCTTTTACCCCTTTTGTAACCATATTTTCAATTTTGCATTTCCTTATGAGCTCTATCTGTTGGAAATTGGCCCATATGAGTGAGGCTCATTTTCTATAATTCCAAAGCATTTATGGTTTAGTATTATATTGCTAAGGCAAGGTGACCAACATATAAGGTGGAGTCCTTGTCACTCTTTGAAACATGTGACACATGGATGAGCGTGGCACGAGGAGGACTTTGGCTAAACACACGCGCGCACGCACGTACGCGCGCGTTCGCACGTGCACGTGCGTTCGCGTATTTTCATGTGAATGCTTTGAATCAACAGAATTAAATCAATTGCTAAATCAAATTAAAATCTCAATTAGAGTTTGGGCCAAATCTGGCTCAACCCAATCCTTTTTCCGCTCGAGCACGCGGCCCGCCTGGCCCATCTCCGCCCGCGCACTCTCCACAAACCGTATTAGCCGTTAGATCAAAATGAACGATCCGATCGAGATTGTCGTTCGGGGCGGTCCGAACGTCCCAAGCGACGTGGACCGTCCGATCTAGAATGAATGGCCCGATCTTGATGACACCTCCGGATAGTCCGAACATCTAAATCTGTTTCGACCGTCTGATCAAAATTGAACGGCCCAAACACCGCCCACTCCTTTCCTTCTCTCTTCCGCTGCCATGTGGACCCTGCCCCGCCACGTCATCATCTCCCACCTCCGCTTCGTCCCCGCACGACAGCGCTGTTCATCCCGCCATTAACGCGCAACCAAAGCTTCCGCAATCCACGTATTTCCTTCCAGATCCGGCGATTTAACACGCGCATTAAAACCCCTCTTCAATCTCCAGCCCGTTACCACCGTTACCCCTCCATCTCCGGCTGTAAATAGCTCTAATCGCCTCTGGCATCACCGCGGACCTTCGTGCGCGTCACGGTGATTCAACTCCACTCAGACCCTATTTAAGAGAGCCCCGGGTACGCACTTCTACGCTCATTCCAACGCCACCACCGTCGTAGCCCCTCCCTCTCTATAGCGCCCCAATTTTGAAGTTGAACGCCGGCGATCGAAGCTCATTTCTTCGTCTTCTCCGGCGACGTCAAGCGGTCCTCAGCAGAGGGCGGGAGGGGCAAAACCGGTAGTTTACCATTGGATTTCATGGAAAATCATAGAATGGAAAAGAAAATGAGTGATAATAGCATATTTCAAAAGAGAAAGAAACTGGAGTAGCAAATTTCAAATTTCATCAAACTGAGTGGCAAATTTCAAAGTGACAACATTCTCAATGGCATATATCAAAATTTGCCAATATTAATTGCATACTTGTTCCCTACGATTTGCTGAGTACATTCAACGTACTCATGGCTGTAACCCCTCTGTTTGAGCAGTGGCCGAAGATGATCAAGGTCTTGGTGGCTCAGACCTCTTCGAGGAAGAGTTCTTTGATGACCCGACCTTCTAAGGACATCCTCCACTCAACAGCCTATGGGTTTGTCGGATGGCTCCACGCGTTTTCGGTGTTTTGCTGTAAAGCTCTGTTGTCGGTTTTTGTAAGCCCTTGTTGGCAACTCCTCTAAACAATCTTGGCCATAAGGCCCTTTCTTATTATAAGTTGTGCTTTATCTGTTATTCCTGTTGTTGGACTGTGTGGCCGTGATTTCACTTATGTTAATTTGTGCGAGTTAGCTGCGATTCCTGGGGCTAACTCAGTGCACAAAGCCAAGACCTCCAGGAGGTCTTTGAGATCTCCTGGGAGGTCCTGGAGGACCTCCTCCGGGAGTGTTCCATGAGGACCTATAAGACCTCCGGGTGGTCCTATCGGACCTCCCTAAGAGGTCATGTGTGTTCCTCTGTAGTACATCCCGGGGTGGTCCCGACAAATAACCAAGTCATCTTCCAAATATATAAATTTGCACAATTTACTCATGTATGTGAATGCACCATCATGCTCAAGCTCATATACAACTCATTAGCTGATACTAGTATAGTGGAGTGTTCACCCATCGATAACACACTCTTCCCCCATCTTCGCTAGGATGAGATCCCTACATTGTAGGACTTTAACTAGTTCCTACAAATGTAGGGTTTTATCTAGAGCACTCCGGACTAGTTATGTATCTTTTTCGTTGATCTCACCAGAATAGTTACATGACTTTCTCACTGACCAGGCTCGTGCACACTTATCATGATGAATGTAAATGATAAAACATCATAATTATTCATTAACATACTTCATCTCATTCATCACAATTATTCATTAACATACTTCATCTCCTTAACTCAATGTCATAATCTCAATAAATCCATGTCATCAATATCATGGCATGTGAATAAGCTTAACGAAAGCATAATAAATAACATGATAAAATAGTATCAATGACAATGACAAACAACCCGTTGTTCACCACTCTACCATGTACTTGCCTCTTAGCCTCTAGAAATCAGGTGATAGAATTGTGGCGATGTGCTTGAGGCAATACTCCCTGAATAAACAATCAATAATACATTCAAAATACGCCACAACAGTACCAAAATTATCAAAAAAAAAAAACTATCGCTCCTTACACGCAAAACTGACTCTCCTAACTCAACTTTACTGGACAAACTACCCGTTGTCCCACTGATCAAATGACCATAAATTTCAACTCTGAATTCCAAATATAGTAAACCATATGTTTTCTAGAAACTCCACGAAATTACACACAATATTCTAGTTATGAAGCACTTCAGAATTTGTCATTTAGGTTCTCAGTTACAACCCCGAAGGTTACACTAGAAATTATCAAAACAGTCAACTTCACATTTTTAAATTTATTTTTCTATAACATGCAAAATAGTAAAAAAATTATTGATTAAATGTACTAAGAAATATCTAGCTTATTCTATTTATGACCACAATTAAACTATTTTCATGTAATGTATGTATTTAACCCATCTTTACGATTGTTGCCTTTGATAGCAGATTTCTGGACAGCAACTAAAATTACCTACAACTTTCCTAACTAGATGAAATCCATATTTTGGGCGTAGGTAACCCTAATTCCCCTTGCAAGATTCTGCAACACAGTTCGATGAACTAGGGCTTCCCAAAACCTCTACCTCTCACAATTAAATCAATCTACAACATGATTAATCTCTACTCAAGGATTAATCTAGGGGCTACCAGATCGTTACCCATGCAAAACTTGACGACAATCACGAATCCGAGATCTTCCTCCTTCTCTTTCCTTTCCTTCCCTCACTTCCTCTTCCTCCTACAGATAACACACAAGGGATCCTCCCTCTCTTCTGGCCGGCAACACCTAAGGAGGCAACATAGGAAGGCAAGGGTAGCAGCACAATAGGAGAGGGATGGGCGGCTATGGCCAGCAAGGTGGCGGCTCTGGCCAAGGGGTGGTGTGGCAGCCATGGAGTGGGCAGGGGGCTGGGGCAGCTAGGGTTAGGGGTTGCCGGCCCCCTTGCCCCACTTATGGCCGATTGGCACCCATGGGCCAAGGGCCATGGTCCGAATGCCTATTTCTCCCCGCTCCTTGAAATTTCGACTGCCTACTAACTCTATTTCTACTTCTTTTAATTACTCCAAGATGAACGGGATATTACATTCTACCCCCTTAAAAGAATTCGATCTAGAATTCTACTTATGTCATTCTACTTGGAAGAATAACAAAACCGAAATTAACAATAATAACATGTACTCGTCGTGAACAACTCTGGGTATTGCTCGTGCATACAAGACTCCAACTACCAAGTCGTCTCTCTCTTGGACTGATGCGACCATAGCTCCTTGATGTATACCAACGTCTTATGCCTTAACACTCTTTCCGACCTCTCTAGTACACACACCGGACGAGACTCGAACGTGAGGTCTTTCTCAATAGTCAGCGGCTCCAAAGAAATCTCATGCTCTGGATCTCTCAAGTACTTCCTCAACATCAAGACGTGAAAGACATTGTGAACTCCGCGCATGGACTCAGGGAGGTCCAAATGGTAAGCCAACTTCCCAATTCTCGCAATTGTTGGGAATGGCCCAACATACCTCGGGCGAAGCTTCCCTTTGGTACTGAACTGTACAATGCCTTTGGTGGGAGACACTCTCAAGAGCACCTAATCACCCACTACAAACTCCAAATCATGCCTCCTCACAACTGGATAGTTTTCTGCCTACTTTGAGCTGCTAGCAGATTATGCTTGACCATGGCCACACCACTCAACGGTCTTCTGAACCCAATCTGGACCCAGAACTGCATTTTCGCCCACTGCGTCCCAACAAAGTGGCGACCTACACTTCCGCTCATACAGAACCTCAAAAGGTGGAGCTCTAATACTATAATGGTAGCTGTTGTTGTAGGCAAACTTTGCAAGAGACAACTGATCCTCCCAACTACCCTTCCAAGACAAGACACAAAACCTCAATATGTCCTCCAAGATCTGAATGCTACGCTCTGATTGACCGTCTGTCTGAGGGTAAAATGTTGTATTGAGGCAAAGCTGAATGCTCAATGCACCGTGCAAAGTCTCCGAGAATTTGGAGACAAACATGGCATGTCTGTCAGAAATGATGGTCTTTGGCACACCATGCAATCTCACTATCTCCCACACATTAATAAGAGCCAAATCGCTCACTGTATTTGTCGTGCGGATAGGAATAAAGTGTGCAAGGAGAACAAGGTAGCACAACCACAAAATCCAAGGAGATACCATCCCAAGACCACTGGGACTCTTATGTTTGGCTTTCACTTGCTGACAAACTCCGCAAGAAGTAACATAATTATCAATATCCACTTTCGTCCTCTTCCACCAAAAGTTTTGTTTCAGGTCACGATACATCTTGGTCTCACTAGGATGAATAGTGTACAACGTGCGATAAGCCTCTCTCGGAATATCATCTTTGACTTCTGCCTTCTGTGACACACAAAGGTGCCCTTTGAACCGCAATGCACCGGACTCGTCAGTGCTGAAATCTCCCTTTTTACCCTCACCGAGATGCTTCTCGGCCAGCTACAACAACCGGTCATTCTGCTGCACTTCTCGCACACGCTCTGGAATGGCTGACTCAAGAATCAATTATATCTCAGTCTATGTCGTACTAGCATAGAAATAAGAGATCTCCATACGATCAAAATCAACAATGAGACAATCTAGGGCAGCAGGTGTCACCTTGCAACTAAGAGTATCGACTACCACATTTGCCTTGCATGGATGATACTAGATGGTGTGATCATAATCCTTGATCAAATCCAGCCACCTCCTTTGTCTCAAATTCATATCCTTCTGCGTGAAGATGTACTTAAGGCTCTTATGATCAGTAAAAATATCACAAGACTCCCCCCTCCCCGTACAGATAATGCCTCCAAATCTTAAGTGCAAAGACAACTACGACCAACTCTAAGTTATGAGTGGGATAGTTCCTCTCGTGCTTGTTTAATTACCTTGACGCATAAGTAATCACTTTGCTATCTTGCATGAGCACACAACCAAGACCCACTCGAGATGCGTCTGAAAAGACTATGAAGCATTTCCCTAGCTCGGGAAGGGTGAGAATAGGAGAAGTCGCCAACTTCTCCTTCAAGATACAAAAACTACGCTCACAATCATTAGTTCACTAGAACTTCATGCCCTTCTACGTGAGCTGAGACATTGACATAGCAATGACAGAGAAATCTTGCACAAAACACCGACAATAGCCAGCTAAACCCAGAAAACTCCTCACTTCCTTGACATTAGTCGGTTTCTTCTAGTCCACCACTGTAGAAACCTTGCTGGTATCAACGACAATGCTAAGAGGATTAATCATATGACTTAGAAAACCCACTTCTGAAATCTAGAACTCACACTTCTTTAGCTTAGCATAGAACTTGTGCTCTCTCAAAGTTTCTAGCACTATTCACAAATGCCTTTCATGATCCCCATTGATCTTGGAATAAATCAAAATGTCGTCAATGAACACCACCACAAAGTCATCCAGATACTCGTACAACATATTGTTCATTGTCTCCATAAAAATGGCAAGTGCATTAGTTAGTGCAAAAATATAACTTTATACTCATAATGCACATACCTAGTGGAGAAAACGGTCTTGTCAATATCCGACTCATGCATACGGATTTTTATTATACCCCGACTTAAGATCAATCTTGGAGAATAGCTGGGCTCCACTCAACTGATCAAACAAGTCCTCAATACGAGGCAAAGGATATTTGTTCTTGATCGTCACCGAGTTAAGCGCACAGTAATCAACACACATGCGTCAGCTCCCATCTTTCTTTTCAGTGAAAAAAATTGGAGCTCCCCAAGGTGACACACTATGCTGGATCAAACCCTTGGACAATAAATCATTACTTCTTCAACTCCTGAAAAGGATGTGTCAGGCGGTATGGAGACAAAGAAATAGGCTGAGTACCAAGAGCAAGATCAATGTGAAACTCCACATTCCACTCGGGTGGCATCCACATAAGCTTAGCTGGAAACATGTTTGGATAGTCAAACACAATCGGGATCTCCTCAATCCGCAAAGCTACACTCGACTTTTCTGCAAGAGCCAAGAGTAGTCCAGTCTTCACAGCACTATGACCGGGGAACAAACCGGCTAACACAAATTGAGAGCGCGGAGGCATACTCCCCTGAAAGATCAACTCCTCACCGGACTGAGCCTGCAAAGTGACGGTTCTCCAAAAACAAGAAATCATAGCCCGGTAGCAATGCAACCAGTGCATGCCAAGTATAACATCGAATGGCATCAACTGAATGACCATCAGGTTCGTAGTGAACTTCTCTCCATCAATAGCAATGGAACACCTACGACATAATGTGGAACTCGCAATGATACCCCTGGGAGAGCTAACCAGCACTGACTAAGTGATCCTATGCCCACTCTATTTCGCTCTCCTAGCAAACACCATCGAGACGAATGAATAGGTAGCTCCTGAAACAAAATGAACAAGAGCATCAAGGGAATCCACAAGCATAAAGTACCTGTCACCACATCAGGACAACCTGTGGACTCAGCGGTAGGCATGGTGTACACCCAAGTGGCGCTATGGTGAAGGAAGGTGGCGTCGGGGTAGCGGGAACCCCGACAATTTGCTGAGGCGACGCAAACACGGTTGGTGGAGCAGCAAGCTGAGGTGGAGCGGTCGGCGAAGGCTGCCAGTAGTACCCTGTAGGAGAAGTCTAGACTGGAGGTAGCTGCGGTGCAGGCACAGGCAGTCATCATCAGGATAGGTCCCCAAACAGAACTAGATGAAGAATGTGTAGGTGCCAGCTCCCACTTGATTACACTAGCGGGATTCTGCCGACAAACCCAATCCATGTGACCGGAACGACCATGCATGCAGCCACTACATTTGTTACGTGGGCTTAACTGTAGACCCTTGCTCAAGTACTTAGTTTTTAATTAATTAAAGGAGCTCAAAGATCATGCATGCATGCACAGGCTAGCTCGAGGCAGCCAAGCATGTAGCTTTCTTTTGTGACGTGGATAACAGGTCCCTCTACCGGTGCTTTGCTTAGTGCGAGTATTGAGGAGTTGAACCAGATGTGGGCCCCATGGTATGTTTTATAATAATGATTATTTTATCAGAAAGCGCTTAATCCATGCATGTATGCCTGTGACCAAATTTCACCAAACAACAATGACATGATATCGAACATGCTTCAATATTTAGTTCCACCGGTATCGATGATTTATATGGTATTCGGTAACATCCCAATTCTCTGAGTTTTAAAATCCTTTTTTAGTAGTTTAGTCCTTTGAAAAAATTCACCAAATTTAATTTGAATTTAATCAATCTTAAATGGACTTTCAAGTGTCAAAACAATTTAATGTGGCTAATCTGAGTATCAATTAATTCCAAAACTATTTTATTTGAGTTCTTTGTGCTTGAAAGTATTTTCCAGATTTTTTCTGGATTTTTTTCGAGTTCATTTGCTATTTTAAATTTACCATTTGGATTTTCTGGAATTTCTAAAATGCAAAAGCTATTTAAAATCTTAGTAAATCCTTTGGGCTGAATTTCCTATTCCCCGGCCCATTCTCTCTGAAGCCCAACCCATTTTCGCTAGCCCATCTCTCCGCGCCACCACGCCATGGCGCTTTACCATCGCTACGATGACGGAGCCACCTATCGTCGCTTCGCCTTCATCCCGGGCCTCCTTGCCATGTCCGTCCCCGATACGCTGCTCCGTTGTCCCCATTTCGGATCCTCCTCTCTGCTACCTTTATAAGCCGCCCAACCCCCTTCGCTTCCTCACCCTGAGCCACCCTCGCCCCGGAAACCCTAGCCCTAGCCGCCCCTCTCTAGTTTGTCGTCGTCGCCATTGAAGCCGAGGGTCAAGCTCGTCACGCCGCCACTGTGTAGCTTCTCCGATGATCCCATTCGTGTCAAAAGGGACGCCTCGTCGTTGCCAACCCCCGGGAGAAGCCAATCAGAGTGAGGAGTCGTCGTTGCCGAGAATTGAAGCAGCTTTTTCTTTTTTTTTTCTCCACCATCGTTGTTCAACCGTTGATTTCTTCGCCGCTGGTGATCCCCGAGCGCCATCATCTACCTCCCTATCTTCGTCGTCTCGTGTTCTAGCTTGTTCGTGCCTTATTGTCCCCGAAAGATCGTCCCTTTCCCATCGCCGCCATAAGCCTCACCGCTCTGCCGTCTTGACCCTTGCTGCCGCCGCTGTGATCGTCTCCGATGAGAATCAACCGCATCATCTGGATTTCGACCCTCGTCGTCGCCGGTGAGCCACCGTTCACCGGAGTCCCTCTGTCCCAGTGTGTTGCCGCTGTTGAGCCACCGTGGCATGCCACCTCAGCACCATCGCCCACGTGTCATCCTCGTCAACGCTGTGTGACAGCCCACGTTGTGAACCCAATCCCTAATCCAATGACATGCGGGACCTACATGTCATCCACTCACCGTGTGCACCTGGTCCACGATGAGCTAAGCCAGACCATGCTGATGCAATATTTTGGAATTTCCTTTAGAAAGAAAATTCTAAAAATTCGAAATAGCATTTTCTTTCTCTTTTTTCTTAGATTTAAATCTTCCGAGAACCCGTTCTTCCTAATACGAACTTCGATTGAACCCATTCAAGTTTCTAAATTCATCTAAATTCAAGCTCTACCTTTCCAAGATTTTTATTTAACTTTTGGAGTTTATTTGTTGCTCTGTTTTATATTTATTTTGTTTGTCGCTTTCGTTGTACCTTTAATCATGTTGATCATTTGAGGGAGGAGTTGATCAAGCTCAAGACCAGTACCAAGACTTGTTTCAAGGCAAGTTATATCTTTGACCATGTTGAACCCAGTTTCCCAAAATTACTTTGCTTCAAATTATTGTATTTTACTTCAATTATTTAATTCTTTAAATGTTTTGGGATTAGTTATACACCCATTTGATTATATCCACCTTGCCTATTTTATTATCATGAATTTTTATCACTCTAGTTTGGTTAATTATTAGTTGGTATTATCTTAGCACAAATGTGGGTTGGTTAGACACGAATAGTCTGCTTAGCCATGTAACAGGTTATTGATACTATTTTGAGTTGCAAATCAAAACTTGACTAAGTAATTATGGAACTTTGTGTAAAAACTGTGTGCTGTTACTCGTTGATGGCATGTGTTGTACTAAACCAATAGGGTGAAAAAAGATTTAGATGGAAGCGAGTGAAGAATTGTAATATGGTGGAACTATGTGCTTGGAAAATATGAATATGATAGTTGGTAGTAATTGGCAGTCTCATCTTGGTCAATTAAAGACATAACTTTGTGCACCATTGAACTGAGTCATAACTATACGACCACATGTCTGGTATGGAACATACCTAACTTAGTAAGCAATGGAATCTTGGCATTGACTACTCAAGCATGTAGGTTAGACTGTGTGCCAGGGTGGAGGTGGGTACTACTGTGTCGGGCAGGGGCATATTTGGGGCTTAGGCAGGGTAGGCTATAGCCCGAAGCCTAGCAAAAAATTTAGTAGAATTATTTTATTATATAGCCCAATAAATTTATTTATAATGTCTAGCCCGAGGCCTAGCCTGCCAGGCTGCCACTCTTCCTGCCAACAACAGCTCGGCCATCATCTGCCACGGCCCAGCCCACGCCCCCAATTGGCCCAACTCCAAAGCCTCCCACCTCCACCTGAGACCTAACTCCCACACCCTTGCCATCCACTTGCCCTCGCACCGCCCTCGAGCCTCCAGGCCCCCTCCTCCTCGCCCGTCGCCGTCGGCCCCTCCCTTCCCGCCCATCGCCACACCCTGCGCCCTCCATCCCCGCCCGGCGCCACACCCGCACCCTCCCTCCCCTCCCGACGCCGCGTCAGCGTCCTCCCTCCATGCCCGGCTCTACGGCCGCACCCTCTGTCCCCGTCCGGCGCCACAACCACGCCCTCCGTCCCCGCCCGGCACCACTCCTGTGCCCTCCGTCCTCGCCTGGCGCAGCGGCCGCCAGCGAGATGGTCATCATCCCGGACCACTACATCTTCACCGATGACGAGCGAGCAAATCAGAATGTTGATATTCTTAGGGACTTATGTATGGAGCAGAAGAAGATCTAGTACTTCTACGACGTCAAGGACCTGAGTGATTTCAGAGTATGCCTATCCTTTTTGTTATCAATTCATTTAATTGATAGCTTGTTTGTTTCATATTAGAACTGTTGTTATGTTCCTTTGAAGAAAAAGAAGATTTTTGTTTAAAATTTTTACATTTTGAGTTGTTTGTAGGCAAATCCAGACTACAAAGGTGTTTGCCACATTGCACTTGCCCAAGAATGTCACTGTCGACCAGGTGAGGTACTTTACTGACATTGTTGAAGCAAAGCTTCTTCTCTGAGTGAAACATTGTCAAATTCATAAGGAGGAAATACATCTTTCTTACTGAGGAGTTGAAGTGCTTGTGTGTTAATAAGTGCATTTCTTATTTAGGAATTAGGGATACAAAATGAAGAGGAGCAAGACATTGTCATCTTATTTTCCAATATGAACACAATCCAACCAATCTCTTCCAAAAACATTTGGAACTGGAGTTAGTCACAACGAGCAAAACAATCTTCATGTTGAACTTATTCCAGATGATGTAGTTGCCAATCCTGGGTGTTGAAATCCATTTGAGGAGTTGGATGTTAAAATTAGGGATGCTGCTAAAAGGGAGTATTTGCAATTGAGACCATGCCAACCAAGTGGGCATAAATCCCCATGGAAAAATCAGGGAGGTCAAAAGAGGAGATTTCAGGAGTCATAGTTCAAAAGGTATGATTGGTTGGAATATAGTGTTGCTCAAGATGCGGCCTTTTGTTTTTATTGTTATCTCTTTAAGCAGTCGAGAGTTGAAAACTTTGGTGTTGATGCCTTCACGAAGGTAGGGTTTAGTTTTTGGAAGAATGGAATTCAATCTTTTGATGATCATGTTGGTAAAGTCAATAGTGCTCACAATAAAACAAGAAGACATTGTGAGGCTTTCAGAAATCAGAGACAAGGTGTGGATTATGTGATGGTTGTTGCCACCAAGAAGGATGAGAAAGAATATAGAGTGCGTCTTACTATTATGCTAGGCATTGTAAAATTTCTTCTATTACAAGCTCTTGCTTTTCGTGGACATGATGAGTCATCTAGCTCAAACAACAGGGGAACTTCTTAGAAATGCTTAAATGGTATAAAGAGAAGGATGAAAAGGCTTCAAAAATTGCTTGATAATGCCCCTAGAAACTATTTAATGACTTCACACCATATACAAAAGCAGTTGTGCAAAGTTTGTGCAGAAGTGTGGGGACCCCGGGTTATCTCCGTAAGACCGAGACTAAGCATGGTCTTAAGGACATAACTCTGGATCTCCGGTAAATGGATTCCAACTTAACTCAATCTAAATGGGAGGATTGACTAAAAACTAGAGCCCCGACGATCATGCGCGCCACTCCTCTACGAGCACTACATGATTGTCGGTTCTCCAACAAGTCAAGCACTACACTTAGTGAGTTAAATAGAAAGCCATGATCAGCGAGTATGACTTATATTGGCTGCCAAGATCAGCGACCAATATAACCATACTCTCATACAACATTGATCACATCCATACAACACTCATACATAAATAGTACAAAAGGCATACATCAAAGTTCCAAGTTTACAACTAATACAAATGGCCGACCGGCCAAATTCGAATAAGAGTATTAAGTAGCAGCTGAAACAAGTAAATAAACCAAAAGACCGTGAGTGGTATGCCCCATAACCCATCGAAGAACCGATGGAGTTAAATGATAGCATTACTCATCGTTGTCGCCTAAATCGGCACTAACAAGCTCGTCGCCGATATCTTCCTCACTCGTAAGAGCCAAAAACATCCGCCGAGTACAAAAGAGTACTCGCAAGTCTTACACAAATAAAAATTAGTTATGCATAAGGTCGCTCCAAGGATGGCTCATATTGGCTTAGTTTTGCAAAAGAGACGCAACAAGGTACAACCTACACATACTAGTTTTTCAAGTGCCATTTCAAAATCAGATTTGAAGTAGAAGTAAAGCATGTGAACAAGTAATGAATTCGATAACAAAAATATCGTACAAAAAGGCAAAGTGGCTGTCCACTTTGATACAACAACAAACATGAACATCCCATTCATGACAATACTAAGTTATAACCACAATTTTAATTCCAAATCTAACAATAGTAACTCCCGAACTCAAGCGGTTGTCCATAACTGTGGACACGGCTATTCGAATAGATTTATACCCTGCAGGGGTGTATTACCCACACGACTTGATTAGCCCGTAAGCCTCCGGATGCCTCCAATATAGCATACTTCCTATGGTATGCCGTAAGTAAATCAAGATATGGTCGTTTTAGCAAGAAGATCCCATTGGGCTAAGTCCCTCAACCGAGGGCTCCTAGGAAACACAAGACGTTAACGTCTCCATCCTATCGGCCCAAAAGGAAAACATAGGATTTCGCGGTCCTATGCCCTCACAATTTCACCACCGTGGGACTCAACACAACAAAATCGTCCCCCTACTTAACCATACATCACCCATATACCGCGTATGGTAGCACGAATGTACTTGAATCAATGACGTTACCAAAGTTCGGTCCTTAATTGTCCAGACAAGTCCACCACTTACCCAAAGCTCGTGCACAAAGCACCATCACTAACCAACACTTGTCCATACCAAAAGCTTATTTAAAATGACAAAATTTAACTCATAGAACAGATACGAAGATCTGAAACAACGGTATATAATGAAAGTTGTGTTTATCCCATAATTGTCGAGTTATTCCCAACAATCAGACTACTGTTTCTAGACTTGCATGTCTAAGCAAACCCGAACAATATAATTTCACACATCCTATCATAAGCATTTCAGTACTGGAATAATTCATGGATAGCCACAATGACAAGATAATAGGATGTGTCTAACTATTCATCACAAAAATAGCGACATTATCAAAATAGCATACAAGCAATTATCATTGCACTAACTTAACAAAAACTGGGATCAAATATGATGCAAAAGAAAGTTCAAATGATGCTTGCCTTGCTGGTAGAGTAATTGTTCACTCTCAGTGGCATAGGAGTCAATATCAATTGTTTCGGAATCTAAAGAATCAAGACCGATATAAACACCGAGAAAAACTCCAAAACTCAAGATGCTAAAAAATGCATGATTTTTCTACAGTAGCTAAGTCATGATTTGAGATGATTTTTGGTGAAAGAATTATTTCATTTTGATTTAGTATATGAAAGTTATGGTGGTTTGAATTTCAGATTTCAATACGCCTTCATTCATGTAATTTAATTATGAGATGAAAATTTGTAGAGCAGTGGTGAGTACATGGATTACATGGATAAATAGGCAATATTATTACAAGTTCAAAACAGTTGAGTTTGCTTCAATTGGAGTTTTCATGATTTAGTTATTGATTTCTAAAGTTATCAGCATTAATAGTGTAAAAATAATGCCCTTTTGGATCATTTTCCTCAAACTATAGTTTCGGAGACAGAGGTAAGTTTGAAACCAATTTTATAATTAAGTTTATTTGAAATAGAAATTATCAAAACTGATTTCACTGTTTTTGGAGTTTCCAAGAATTACTTATGAATCTTTGAAGTTATCAGCCTTTTTCTATTGTAAAAATAATAGTGTTAAAGGGTCAATTTTCAAAATCATACTCTGCTGCAGAGAAAAGTCTGAAACCAATTTTAATATAAATTTCATCAAAAATTAAATTTATCGTATGTAGTTTCACTCATTTTGAGTTAAAATGAATTAGTTATGTATTTTCAAAGTTATACATATTTTTCACTTACAAATAAATGGATTTCGAATTTTATATGTCATTTTAACCTTTTCTCACCGAAATACGTGCTAGCCGAGGTCACCGACCAATGGGACCCGGAGAACGATGTTGACTCGGTCACCTTGACCAACCAATAAGTACAAGCGAGCGTATTTCTCAAAAACGTCTTCTAGTTAGGAAAACATATTTTCGATCTTTCAACTGAGAAATTACGTTTTCTCTAAACAGAAAGTGTAAACTTTAACTTACGCAACCAATTAACATGGCATAAGGGCCCACGTGTAAGTGACTCCACTATTAGCTAATACCACACTTAACACTTTACCACGTCATTAGGTTTTCTAATCGCTCGCTACATGCGTTGTCGACGGCCCGACAACACCGTGTGTCCGCGCTTGTTCGACGGTGGCGGCGTTGTGGCTCGACCGCGTGAACTAAGAGCCGTGGATGGGATCACAATAGTCCACGGTCCTAGCGGTGGTCGAAATTTGGCCGGCGACGAACCACGCATGCAAGGCGGCAAGAACGGGCGGTGCAAATACGGCAAAAGCAGCTACGCCGATTGGAACACGCGCTAAGTAGAAGAATGCGTGATCATGCTCCTAGGGGACATAAGGAAGCTACCTGAGTTGAAAAGAGGACCGGAGGGGCCGGAGCTTGCTTGCTGTGTGACCGAAAGCGACAACTAAGGCTCCACGACAACAAGGTAACCTGAGCAATTAAACACACAATGGGTGGTCGGACTAGGTAAGATAGGTACATAAGGTGCTCGTACTAAAAGGAATCGAGAAATGGCTCACCCGGCCGGAGATGGAGACGAAATGGGCGAAGTCAGCCGAAAAGCGTAAAACTTCAAAATCCGACAATTCTGTTAAGCCATTGCGGCATAAAGATGAGGGGTTTTACTCCTTATAACCTAGCACACGAGTGACACGCAAAGAAACGGAAAGAGCTCACCGAGGTGAAAATGGCGAACAAGGTCCTTCTGCACGCCTGGTTCGCGAGAGCGCCGGTGGCGGTTCAGGAGCTACAAAGAGAATCAAGAGCTCGCATAAGCCAAAATGGAAACGACATGCAAGGTAGGAGCTGAGGGCACCGGAGGTGAGAAGTTTACCAGAGAATTGAGCTCAAGGGAGCTTCCCTCTCCTCGACGGCCAGAGGAGAAGTGAAGGCAATGTGAGGTGAGGAGGGGGTATTATCCCCGGGAAACGATGGAGATGGAGGCGGCGTTGCGTGCCGAAGCTCCACGAGTGGTGGATGGAGGCGGCGGATTGACGGCGTGAGCATCGCCGTTCTGAGTGCGTCGGGGATGCACGGCCGCGTGGCGCGTGCGCTCTGAGCCCGCAGCGGGAGGTAGGGGATGACCCTGACAGGCGGGCCCGGTGTGGCAGTGACTCAAAGCGAGAGGAGGCGATGTGGAATACGGTCCATTGGATCGGAAATGGATGGCTAGGATTAGAAAAGGCGCCGGGCCGTGACGGCGGGTACGTGATCCGGCCATCGAGTTTTAATCGGACGGTCAAGTGCGGTGCAACTTAGGGATTGGTCAAGCCAGTTCGCCGTTTGACTCGGGTCCGACTCGAGCCGTTCCAACAGTGCTCGAATTTGAGTTTTGGTTTTGACTGAGAATTAAACTAGTTTCCCTACTTTGACCAGTGTGCTAAAAATAGAAATAAAATTCCTAAAAATGTGAAATAAATCAGAGGGGTTCCTGGGTAGGTCTAGTGTCCATAAAAATTATTGAACCCTACTGTTCATGAAATAAAGTGTATAATTTAAATTCAAACATAATGTTGGTCTTGAAATTGTGTTTGAATTTTTATAGGGTTCAAACCAGTCCCAAAAATTTGGGACAAATTATATTAATTCATGATAATTAATATAGTATTTGAATAAATTATTTCCAGAGGATCTTTAGTAGCATTTGTTTCACTTTTTTGTTTGGAGTTCAATTTAAAGTGTAGGTTTTATATGTATTTTGAGATTTTCCAAGTACGCTATTAAAATAAAAAGTTTCAGAACATGATGCATGCTAATGAGATGCATAATAAACCTCTTTATTAATTTGGGATGTGACAAACCTTCCTTACAAAAGATCTCGACCAGAGATCGATAGGTGGAAGTTGATAGGAAGGTTCTAAAAGAAAACATAATATCCGTTGTCTTGATTTCCTTCAAAGATAGTGCCAAGATATCTTGTAAGGTTACAAGGAATGGCTATTACATCTTTCCTTCCCATTGCTTTGTTTAAATTTTCCTTTCTTGATTCGAAGACACTTTAAGTAGAAGGAAAAAGATCTAGATAATTAGCTCGCACTTGATCTTCACGCTCCCATGTTGCTTCATCTTCAGTATGGTTGCTCCACTGAACCTTGATGAATTTGATATTGCGATTTCGCGTCTTGCGTTCCTTCTCCTCAAGAATGCGAATCGGTACTCCGATAAGAAAGATCAGGTTGCAAGTCAAGTTTTTCCACTTCGCTTGCTTGGTTGGGACACGAAGACACTTCCTCAGTTGTGAAACATGGAAAACATCATGTACATCAGCAAGTGATGGTGGCAATTCTATTTGATAAGCCACCGGTCCCAACTTTGCTAGAATTCGGAAAGGTCCGATATAGCGAGGTGCCAATTTGCCTTTAACTTGGAAACGATGTGTTCCTTTCATTGGGGAAACCTTAAGATAGACATGATCGTCCACTTTAAAACTCAATTCTCGACGACGGTGGTCGGCATAGGACTTCTGACGAGATTGAGTCGTCCGAAGTCGTTCACGAATGACACGGACTTGTTCTTCCGCATCCTCCACCAAGGTGGGACCGTAAAACGGCCTTTCCCCGGCTTCAAACCAGTTCAAAGGTGTCCTACAAGCTTTCCCATACAATGCCTCAAAGGGGGACATTTGTATGGTTGATTGGAAACTGTTGTTGTAGGAGAACTCCGCAAATGGTAAGCATTTCTCCCAGTTTTTGCTATAGGACAGCACACATGCTCGGAGAAGGTTTTCTAAAATTTGATTCACTCTTTCAGTTTGTCCATCTGTTTGCGGGTGGTATGCGGAGCTGAAAGATAGATTGGTCCCCATCGCTTGGTGCAAGCACTTCCAGTGAGAGTCGAACTGGGACCCCTATCGAAATGATCACTTTTGGTACACCATGGAGACAAACAATCTCGAGATGTACAACTCGCTAGCTTGACCCCGGTGTAAGTGGTCTTGACCGGAATAAAATGGGCAACCTTCGTCAGACGATCGACAATTACCCAAATAGAATCGGACCCAGTTTGAGTTTTTGGAAGGCCGGTGATAAAATCCATGCCAACTTCTTCCCATTTCCACTTGGGAATGGGCAGGGGTTGTAGAGTATCTGCTGGTTTCAAATGCTCAGCCTTGACTCTTTGGCATACATCACATCCGGCCACAAATTGAGTGATTTGTCGCTTCATTTGGCTCCACCAAAGCCTTTTCTTCAAATCTTGGTACATTTTGGTACTACCTGGGTGAATAGATAATTTGGAGTCATGAGCCTCTTTGAGAATTAGTTCTCTCAAGGCATGATCACAGGGCACCACCAACCGGTTTCCAAACCATAGGGTGCCTTGTGCATCTTCTTTGAAGCACTTGGCCTTGCCCTGCTTCACTTCTTCGCGGAGTTGAGCTACTTCTGCGTCGGTTTTCTAGGCTTCCCTAATCCGGTCCTCAAGCGTAAAATTCACACTTAAGGCAGCGAGCAAACCTTCTTCAATTATTTCCAGGTGCAGACGTTGCATCGCAGCACACAACCCTGCCGAAATGGGAGTTACCGATAAACAGTTGCACTGAGACTTTCTGCTTAGGGCATCAGCTACCACATTTGCTTTTTTTGGATGATAATGGAGTCCAAAATCATAATCTTTGATCAGCTCAAGCCATCTTCTTTGCCTCAAATTCAGATCGGCTTGGGTGAAAATATATTTAAGACTCTTGTGGTCGGTGTAGATCTCGCAACGATTACCGATGAGGTAATGTCGCCAAATCTTTAGAGCATGAACAACCGCTGCGAGCTCCAAATCATGAGTGGGATAATTCAACTCATGTGGTCTCAATTGCCTTGATGCATAAGCTACCACTCGACCCTCTTGCATAGGTACACAACCGAGCCCATGGCGAGATGCATCGCAGTAAATGTCAAAGCTCTTGTGAATGCTCAGGCGATAAGTCCGGAGCTTTGGTCGCATTTCTTTAGGATCTGAAACTCTCCTCACATTCAGGCGACCATACGAACTTCTTTTCCTTCTTTAGAAGTTGAGTCATTGGCCTCGCAATTTTGGAGAAGTTCTGGATGAACCTGCGATAATAACCCGCAAGTCCGAGAAAACTGCGAATATCAGTGATGTTTCTGGGTTGTCTCCAATCAAGGACATCTTGCACTTTGCTTGGATCAACAGCGATACAGCCCTTGGATAGGACATGTCCCAAGAAACTAACTTCTTGGAGCCAGAACTCGCATTTGCTAAATTTGGCATAGAGCTGATGTTGACGAAGCTTTTCCAACACAAGTCTCAAGTGTTGCTCGTGTTCTTCATCAGACTTTGAGTAAATAAGGATGTCATCGATGAATACAACAACAAACTTATCCAAATACTCCATGAAAACTGAATTCATAAGATTCATGAAGTATGCCGGTGCATTCGTCAGACCAAAAGACATGACAGTGTACTCGTACAACCCGTAACGAGTAGAGAATGCCGTATTCGGAATGTCTTCAATTCGAATCTTAATTTGATGATAGCCCAAGCGCAAATCAATCTTGGAGAATACTTGGGCTCCACTCAATTGATCGAATAAATCATCAATCCGCGGAAGCGGATATTTATTTTTGATAGTGACTTCATTTAGCGGACGGTAGTCCACACACATCCGCAAACTCTTGTCTTTCTTTTTGACAAAGATGGCCGGATATCCCCAAGGTAAGGAGCTCGGCCTAATAAATCCCTTGTCTTGAAGTTCTTGGAGTTGCTTCTTCAATTCTTCTAACTCATTAGGGGTCATCCGATATGGCCGTTTTGAGATTGGCGCGATCGGTACAAGCTCGATGACAAACTCAACTTCTCGATCAGAGGCATGCCTGGGAGTTCTTCGGGGAATACATCTGGATATTCACACACCACTGGCACCTTCTCAATTTCAAGAGAGGTACTAGCTTCTAAAGCATAAAGATGACAACTGCCCACTAATGGTGCAAAAACGACCTGACTGCCGTCTTCGCTAGTGACAAAAATAGACCGTTGAGCACAATCGATCTTTCCCCGATTCTTGGACAGCCAATCCATCCCCAAGATCACATCAATACCCACTGAATTTATCACAATTAAATTTGCCAAGAAGTTAACCTTTTGGATTTCTACTTTTACGTCCCGGCAGACTTGATCGGTTTGGAAAACCGATCCCGGCGACTGGATTCGATAAGGTGGCTGAAGTTTATGTATTTCAAATTAATTAAGTGCAGCATATTCTTCTTTGATGAATGAATGAGATGCTCCTGAATCAAATAAAACTGATGCTGGACAAGAATTAACAAGAAGTGTACCCAAAACGACGCCCGAGCGCCGCCGCCTCCTCGGGCCGTGACGTGGTTCACTCGGCCACGTGCAGGATCTCGAGGAGGGGTAGATGCTGCCCTCGGAGGTGGTGTAGGTCCGCCACACCGGTGGCGTGGAGCTCGATAAACTGGGGCATTCCTCATTGCTTGGCGAGGCAAGTGAGATGCATAGTGGCCCCGGAGACCACAATGAAAGCAGGTGACATTAGACTTGTATGTACCACTATTTTGGGAGTTCTTACTCTCATTGTACTGCTGCACCGTAGGTGGAGAAGGTCGTGGAGGTGCCACAGGAGGCCTCAGTGGCACTAGGGCCTGAGAACGAGGTGCCAGGGCGGTCCGGCATGGCTGTCGAGGAAAACTGCCGCTAGCTGAAAACTGAGCGGCTTTCTTCCTCTTCTTGGACTCCTCTACAGCCACACTCTTGTGCTCCACTACAATGGCTTTGTTCACCAAATGTTGGAAGTTCCGAAATCATGTACAGCTAGAGCTACCGCATCTCCTCGATCAAGCCGCCATGAACCGATTCGCTGACGAGTGTCGTGGAGACGTCGTCGAGGCATAGCGAGCTAAGGAATTGAATCGAAGATACTCGGACAGTCTTCCTTCCTTGCTTCAAAGCAAGAAACCGCCGCTTGATCGACATGACCCCATCGAATTAAGGCCTCCCGAAGGCGCTCAAACTCGCTCCATGATGGAACTTCTCCGTCGAGCTACATGGCGGAAAAATTATCCCACCATGCACTAGCGGCGCCTCTAGTTGATAATCGCAAAGAGGACCTTCTCAATGCCTCGTGTATGCGAGCAATGGTTAGCTTCTTTTCAATATCTCTTAGCCGCCTTCACCTCCATTGGATCTCGGTGCCGCAAAGGTTGGAGGATTTGTCCGCTGAAAGTCAGCGAGACCCCCACGCGGCCGAAGATTTCCCCCTCCCCCTGCTGCCGTAGGAGCAGGAGAAGTGTTGCGAGCAATAGCCTCGAGAATCCTTGTCTGGTCCATCCTATTTCGCTCGATTTGAGCCAGGACTTCTGCCATTGAGGGCGGTGGAGGAAGCACTTCCTCATGGTCTACAGCAGGAGGGCGTCGCGGGGGTGGAGACCCCTCGCCACGAAGGGCTCTTGCACGAGTTTTAGGGCCTGACATCCTGAAGTGACAAGGAAAAATTAAAAAGAGGCCAAGATTGCTGGAAAAGGTGTGAATAAAGAACAATCTGGACAGCAAGCATATAGTTCTTAATTAAGCATGCATAATGATATAAAATGCACAAAAACATAACACCAAATAGGCGTACAAAGGCGCTAAGGCCAGTACAAGATCCATAAATTCAAATCATAGTTTTCCAATGCAATTACATCCATAAAAGCCCGTGGGCGAAAAGCAACTATCTGAAATAAGAGTTGTTGCAAGAGGAACATTAATAGCTCAATTACTACCAGCTTATTACAGAAATTTAAAGATACATGCTCGACCATGAGCTTACACCTACAACATCCTAAATGTTGTTCCGGTCAAAGTTCACCGGAAACTCGTCCAGAAGATGTGCCCCAGGGGATCCCGTGTCATCGGGGTTCTCTGGATTAACAAGGCGCAGGGGGGAGCCTTGCTCTATCACATGGCCTCCAGCAGGTTCCATCCTATGAGTACAAGCAAAGCCGACCGACACACGGGCCTGGCGTCTCGCCCCATAGTTGGGTACACGCCCTGGCACTTCCGGAAGACGGTACATCGGTGGTGCTGAAGCATATGGAAAAATCTTATTTGCGCCATAAACCACATGGCGGTCAACGATCCCCATGCTACACATGAGTTGTAAGTGCTCTTGGGCCACCACGAGACGTTGACGAGTCTCGTACAACTCATACACAATGCACCGATGGATTTGGTCCAAGATATGAACCGATCTTGCCAATCGCCTAACACAGGATCTTCCCAAACCGGATCCGGACAAAGGTGTTCACCTCCGTGCCACGCTCTCTCATAGGAAAATGGTCGTAAGGCGGCTGAGACAACTCCGTCAGATCATAACGGAGGTGGCTCATAGCCACACGAGCCACGCCCTATAGAGCCATGGCCTCAGAAGTGCCACGTGCCTGGAAACAATATGGGATGCTCCCCGTGACTTGTCTGGCGATAATGTTGATCACGGCCAAGTATTCCTCCATGCCCGCCCCGTCGCGCGATAGATGGCGAGGTCGGCTGGTAGGTAAAGTTCGCCCTCCACATCATATCTCGGAGAAGCGCCGGGTATCCATCCACGTTTTCAGCTTGAGTTTCTTTGACCAGGTATTGACGACTCATCTAAAGACAAGAAAAACAAGGTAAGACTTCTTTTCAATCCAAACAAGAGTAAGGTAAAAAGGCATTAAGAGGATGAGGAATAAAAGATATTCCTAACTTATACTTTCTGAAAGTAATTTGATAATCTCAAAATATTTTGACTCAAAAGGCTTACTAACTCTAACGCTAGTGCTATCTCTAACCTCAATGGTCGATGGGCTCGATACCAACACTGTGGGGACCCCGGGTTATCTCCGTAAGACCGAGACTAAGCATGGTCTTAAGGACATAACTCGATCTCCAGAAATGGATTCCAACTTAACTCAATCTAAATGAGAGGCTTGACTGAAAACTAGAGCCCTGACGATCATGCGCGCCGCTCCTCTGCGAGCACTACATGATTGTCAGTTCTCCAACAAGTCAAGCACTACACTTAGTGAGTTAAATAGAAAGCCATGATCAGCGAGTATGACTTATATTGGCTCCCAAAATCAGCGACCAATATAACCATACTCTCATACAATGTTGATCGCATCCATACAACACTCATACATAAATAGTACAAAAGGTATACATCAAAGTTCCAAGTTTACAACTAATACAAATGGCCGACCGGCCAAATTCGAATAAGAGTATTAAGTAGCAGCGGAAACAAGTAAATAAACCAAAAGACCAGCAGTGGTATGCCCCATAACCCATCGGCAACCGACTGGGAGTTAAATGATAGCATTCCTCATCGATTAATCGCCTAAATCGCAGACGACAAGCTCGTCGGGCTCGATATCTTTCTCACCTGTAAGAGCCAGCAAACATCTGGTTGAGTACAAAAGAGTACTCGCAAGTCTTACACAAATAAAAATTAGTTATGCATAAGGCTGTTACAAGGGATGGCTCATATTAGCTTAGTTTTGCAAAAGAAACGCAACAAGGTACAACCTACACATACTAGTTTTTCAAGTGCCATTTCAAAATCAGATTTGAAGTAGAAGTAAAGCATGTGAACAAGTAATGAATTCGATAACAAATAAATCATACAAAAAGGCAAAGTGGCTGTCCACTTTGATACAACAACAAGCATGAACATCCCATCCCATTCATGACAATACCAAGTTATAACCACAATTTTAATTCCAAATCTAACAATAGTAACTCCCAAACTCAAGCGGTTGTCCATAACCGTGGACACGGCTATTCGAATAGATTTATACCCTGTAGGGGTGTACTACTTTACCCACACGACTTGATTAGCCCGTAAGCCTCCAGATGCCTCCGAATATAGCATACTTCCTATGGTATGCCGGCCGGTTAAATCAAGATATGGTCATTTTTAGTAAGAAGATCCCATTGAGCTAAGTCCCTCAACCCAGGGCTCCTAGAAAACACCAGACGTTAACGTCTCCATCTTATCGGTCCAAAAGGAAAACATAGGATTTCGCGGTCCTATGCCCTTACAATTTCACCACCGTGGGACTCAACACAACAAAATCTTCCCCCTACTTAACCATACAGCACCCATATACCGCGTGTGGTAGCACGAATGTACTTGAATCAACGACGTTACCAAAGTTCGGTCCTTAATCGTCCAGACAAGTCCACCACTTACCCAAAGCTCGTGCACAAAGCACCATCACTAACCAACACTTGTCCAGACCAAAAGCTTATTTAAAATGATAAAATTTAACTCATAGAACAAATACGAAGATCTGAAACAACGATATATAATGAAAGTTGTGTTTATCCCATAATTGTCGGGTTATTCCCGACAATCAGACTACCGTTTCTAGACTTGCATGGCTAAGCAAACCCGAAAAATATAATTTCACACATCCTGTCATAAGCATTTCAGTACTGGAATTATTCATGGATAGCCACAATAACAAGATAATAGGATGTGTCTAACTATTCATCACAAAAATAGCGATATTATCAAAATAGCATGCAAGCAATTATCATTGCACTAACTTAACAAAAACTGTGATCAAATATGATGCAAAAGAAAGTTCAAATGATGCTTGCCTTGCTGGTAGAGTAATTGTTCACTCTCGGCGGCGTAGGAGTCAATATCAATTGCTTCGGAATCTAAAGAATAAAGACCGATATAAACACCTAGAAAAACTCCAAAAATCAAGATGCTAAAAAATGCATGATTTTTTCTACAGTAGCTAATTCATGATTTTAGATGATTTTTGGTGAAATAATTATTTTATTTTGATTTAGTATATGAAAGTTATGGTGATTTGAATTTCAGATTTCAATACGCCTTCATTCATGTAATTTAATTATGAGATGAAAATTTGTAGAGCAGTGGTGAGTACATGGATTACATGGATAAATAGGCAATATTATTACAAGTTCAAAACAGTTGAGTTTGCTTCAATTGGAGTTTTCATGATTTAGTTATTGATTTCTAAAGTTATCAGCATTAATAGTGTAAAAATAATGCCCTTTTGGATCATTTTCCTCAAACTATAGTTTCGGAGAGAGAGGTAAGTTTGAAACCACTTTTATAATTAAGTTTATTTGAAATAGAAATTATCAAAACTGATTTCACTGTTTTTGGAGTTTCCAAGAATTACTTATGAATCTTTGAAGTTATCGACATTTTTCTATTGTAAAAATAATAGTGTTAAAGGGTCAATTTTCCAAATCATACTCTCTGCTGCGTGCTAGCAAGAAAAGTTCATCAAGAATTAAATTTATCACAAGTGGTTTCACTCATTTTGGAGTTAAAATGAATTAGTTATGTATTTTCAAAGTTATACATATTTTTCAGCTTACAAATAAATGGATTTCGAATTTTATATGTCATTTTAACCTTTTCTCACCGAAACACGTGCTAGCCGAGGTCATCGACCAGGGACCCGAGAAACGATGTTGACTTCGGTCGATACCTTGACCCACCACCAGTACAAGCCGAAGCGTATTTCTCAAAAAAACGTCTTCTAGTTAGGAAAACATATTTTCGATCTTTCTACTGAGAAATTACGTTTTCTCTAAACAGAAAGTGTAAACTTTAACTTACGCAACCAATTAACATGGCATAAGGGCCCATGTGTAAGTGACTCCTCTATTAGTTAATACCACACTTAACACTTAACAACGTCATTAGGTTTTCTAATCGCTCGCTACGAGGCGTTGTCGACGGCCGAGAACAATTGTGTTTCGGCGCTTGCCGACGGTGGCGGCGTTGTGGCCTACGACCGCGTGAACTAAGAGCCAGGATGGGACCATAATAGTCCGACGGTCCTAGCGGTGGCCGAAATTTGGCCGGCGACGAACCACAGCGGTGGCGCGGCAAGAACAGCACCGGTACAAATACGACAAAAGCAGCTACGCCGATTGGAACACGCGCTAAGTAGAAGAACGCATGATCATGCTCCTAGGGGACATAAGGAAGCTACCTGAGTTGAAAAGAGGACCGGAGGGGCACTGGAGCTTGCCGGCGGCGTGTGACCGAAAAGCAGCAACTAAGGCTCCACGACAACAAGGTAACCTGAGCAATTAAACACACAATGGGTGGTCGGACTAGGTAAGATAGGTACATAAGATGCTCATACTAAAAGGAATCGAGAAATGGCTCACCCGGCCGGAGATGGAGACGAAAGGGGCGAAGTCAGCCGGAAAGCGTAAAACTTCAAAATCCGACAATCCTGTTAAGCCATTGCGGCATAAAGATGAGGGGTTTTACTCCTTATAACCTAGCACACGAAGTGACGCGCAAAGAAACGGAAAAGAGCTCACCGAGGTGAAAATGGCAGAACAAGGTCCTTCGGTGCACGCTCTGGGTTCGCCGAGAGCGCCGGTGGCGGTTCGGGAGCTACAAAGAGAATCAAGAGCTCGCATAAGCCAATATGGAAATGACATGCAAGGTAGGAGCTGAGGGCGCCGGAGGTGAGAAGTTTACCAAAGAATTGAGCTCAAGGGAGCTTCCCTCTCCTAAGCGGCCAGAGGAGAAGTGAAGGCAATGTGAGGTGAGGAGGGGGTATTATCCCCGGGAAACGACGGAGATGGAGGCGGGGTTGCGTGCCGAAGCTCCAGGAGTGGTGGATGGAGGCGGTGAATTGACGGCGTGAGCATCGCCGTTCTGAGTGCGTCGGGGATGCACGGCCGCGTGGCGCGTGCACTCTGAGCCCGCAGCGGGAGGTAGGGGATGACCCTGACATGCGGGCCCGGTGTGGCAGTGACTCAAAGCGAGAGGAGGCGATGTGGAATACGGTCCATTGGATCAGAAATGGATGGCTAGGATTAGAAAAGGGGCGCTCGGGCCGTGACGAAGGGGTACGCCATCTGGGCTATCGAGTTTTAATCGGACGGTCCAAGTGCGGTGCAGCTAGGGGGTTGGGTCAAGCCAGTTCGCCGTTTGACTCGGGTCCGACTCGAGCCATTCCAACAGTGCTCGAATTTGAGTTTTGGTTTTGACTGAGAATTAAACTAGTTTCCCTACTTTGACCACTGTGCTAAAAATAGAAATAAACTTCCTAAAAATGTGAAATAAATCACAGGGGTTCTTGGGTAGGTCTAGTGTCCATAAAAATTATTGAACCCTACTGTTCATGAATAAAGTGTATAATTTAAATTCAAACATAATGTTGGTCTTGAAATTGTGTTTGAATTTTTATAGGGTTCAAACCAGTCCCAAAAATTTAGGAAAAATTATATTAATTCATGATAATTAATATAGTATTTGAATAAATTATTTCCAGAGGATCTTTAGTAGCATTTGTTTCAGTTTTTTGTTTGGAGTTCAATTTAAAGTGTAGGTTTTATATGTATTTTGAGATTTTTCAAGTACGCTATTAAAATAAAAAGTTTTAGAACATGATGCATGCTAATGAGATGCATAATAAACCTCTTTATTAATTTGGGGATGTGACAAGAAGAGACCACCAAAGCCATTATTGATGATATTAGGGATAGAAAGTTCATCGTATTTGTTGATGAGGCCCAAGATGCATCTATCAAAGAGCAAATGACTGTGGTTTTGAGGTTAGTAGCCACAACATTTTTTATGGTTAAGTCTAAACTATATTAACTATACTTTCTTGTCCTATGCAGGTACGTCAATAATAAAGGGCGGGTGATAGAGAGATTTCTTGGGGTACAACATGTTTTTGACACGACATCATCTTCGCTAAAACTAGCTTTGGATGGTATGTTACAATTTCATGGTCTATGTATGTCTAGATTGCGAGGACAAGGATATGATGGAGCATCAAATATGAGAGGACAATTTCATATTTTTCTTATTATATTTTATGTTGAAGCATTTTTGCTAAAGTTTCATGTCACCAATGAATTTTTGACTTATTTTTTGTTATGTTATGGTGTGGGTATAAATTAGCATTAGTTTTAGGATATTGGCTTATTAGAATTTATCCCGAGGCATGGTCAAATCCTAGATCCACTACTGGTGTCGAGTCACACTTATGAGTGGTTCGTCGTCTCTATGTCCAACGGTGTGCGTCGGACCAAAGCACTTCGTCAGGGTTGGTACGACGGTAAAACACATCGGGAAGATCAATTGTCAAGGTGAAGTTTCAGAAATATTTTGTTATGATTGGTGCTGGTTATACTGGTTATATCTTGTGGGTAAAGTGTACAAACATCTGCAGAGTGTTAATAAATCTATTCAAAGAGCTGTGTCCGCGGTCATGGACATGTTCAGAGATTTCATACGAGGGGTAGATTTTCATAAAACATTTGGGAAATGACCGCCGTGTGATTTAAACTTATATGGATGTGTGAAAGAAATGGATTAGGCTTTGTGTCTTTGTGAAAGTAGTTGTTAATTATTGTTTATTCATTTTAAATTTCGCTTTCAATCTATTACTTATATGTAATTGCAAATATTGCTTCATTGCAAAATAACCATAGAAGTTATTTTCTTGGGAATAAACCATCATCTATAATTGCATTCTGTAGTACAACCTGTTGAGTACTTCGAGTACTCATTCTTGTCGCAATAATTTAGCTGAAGTGGAGAAGTCTTCGCCTGCTTTCGAGGAGTTTTACGAGGATAGTGATCATTAGATCTTGATCCCAGTCGGTTGCCAGTGGCAAGTCGATGGGTACATTGAGTTGCTTTCGTTCCGCTGGAGTTGCTTTCGTTCCGCTGTCATATTTTTATTTGGTGTCAACTCTGTGTGGCTTAATAAATGTAAACGCAACCATAAGGTCACAACCGATATTTATTAATCAAATTAGTCGTTTATTCTTATATTCTTGTGTGGAATGGGATCCATTTATGTTGACACTGTGTGTACCAGCGTGATCTTAGATCAGTATATTATACACAGAGGGTTCAGATTTGTATATTTAGATCCCGACATATTCAGTGTTTAATGTTGTAGTCTACCAAAGTAGTTGTTTTATGCCTTTGTATTGAATGGAAGACTAAGTGAAAGAGCTATGTAGAACAGGACAGTAAGAGAAAAGTAAAGGAAAAAAAAATATCATCACGTTCCAACTTGGGGTCAACTCATTGTTCAGGCTTATGCTGTAATAAATTTTACTGGTAAGTTTCAACTGATACATGGATTTAATTTACCAAACTAGAAGTTGCAAATTTTGGACAACAAAACCATTCTGAAGAAATTAGTAACCACGAAGGTTTGAAAATCCTACCTTTTGTATTAGATTAATTAGTCTTGGTTGAATGGCTTATGGCAGATATTATTACTAGTAAATTGTGCGTACTAACTTACTAAACTGGGATGAAAACGAAATCATTCAGGCAGTTTAAACTGGTAACACACTTTCAATGGTGTGATCGTCGTTTGGAAATGTACGTCAGCTATTTTTTCTCCATTTGCTTTTATGTTTCTGGTGTTACCTTTGATCTCTTACCTTTTGCATTTTGGATGTTTAATTTTTTTGGAGCGATTGGTTACTTTATTTTATTTCTGCAAACATATCTGAGCATGGTGCATCCACAATATCCTACCCATGGTAAAAACACACCTGCAAAATAGTTGGTCTGGAGTCATATTGGTATAGTGCATGATATCTAATCTACCATAAACAATGTACAATTCATTACTGATTTCCTTGGAATAATTAGTGAAGAAAGAACTTATCTGCTGTGTTATGGTGTGAGCTGTGGCTTGTGAATTTCACTCTGATTGTTATTGTCCTTCTCTATATTGATTTGTATGTCAAACCAACATTCTGTTGCTTCTGTTAAAACTTATATTGTCAATTTTAAACCGTGCCAAAATGGTGACTAATGAGCTACATGCAGGTTTCTGTTTTGTTAGGTTTGGATCAGTGGCGGAGCTAGAAATTTTCTAAATCTGGGGCAAGCCGCAAGCAAAAATCCACAAGAGCTTGTTCACCGTCTAGACGCCAAAATCCAACCTTCACAACATAGAACGATGCAAATGCAAATGGAAATGTAAATGCAAATGCAGACACACAAAAGCAAAAGAGCAATCTTAATGCAAAGATCCAACTTAACAGGGGGGATGTGAGGGAGAGCCGGGGCAGCACACCACAGGCCGAGCCGGGCTCGGTGCTGGACCCAGTAGGGGAAGAGTTGAAAGCGCAGGAGAGAAGCCAGGGGCGGGCCGGGCCAGTGAGGGAGGCGCGGAGGCGAGCACAAGCCGAGGGGGAGGCAAGGCTGCTGGTAGGTAGCACTGGCGCGGTGGCGCGTGAGGCGCGCTGAGCCGAGGCGGCGCGCCTTGGGCTGAGCCAGAGCTAAGGGGAGGCGACACCAAGAGAATTTGGCCGGAGTAAGAAGTTCCAAGAAGCAAAAAAGTGGAGAAAGAAATGGAGAGAGAGAGATAAGAGAAGAAAGGTAAAGCAAAAAGGGAAGCACCAGAGGAGCTCCAACCGAAAGAAGCATCAGGAGAGGAAGCAAGGAAGACAAATGAGGAAAAATGGAGAGGGACGCACGGCCCAGCAAGCAGCAACGCGGGCGCCCAGTGTAGAGCGAGAGGCCTGGCTGGCCCATGGCGACAACTGATGAAGCCCGGGCAACTGGTCAGGCTGGAGGGCCGCTGGATTCGTCACTGGTTTGGACATCACAAAAGATCGCATAATGAAGATTGCTTGTATTATAACAGATGGTAAAATGTTATGATATGCTAGACCGCTAGTTTTCTTCACTCAAAAATACACCTTTGCGTTTTGCCTCATTGGAATTTAAGATGGTGGCTTTTGCTAGTTCTGCTTATGCAGTAGGTGTATCTGTGTGGGGGAAGTTGTGCAATCTGTGATCCTTAATCAGCAGGCAGAGTTGCTGTTGACTTGTAACAGCATATACCAAAAGTGCTTTATCCAATCTCATGGTCATTGAAGTATAGCCCACCTAGCCCGATGACTAGATCCGCCACGGGACCAGAGCAGATCCACATCCACATATATATGCACTTAGTACATGTACATGTATAGTGTATTGCTATTGTGATATAATAATGTTACTATTATAGATGTAGATTGATCTATTAGCACTGCCGGTGTCTACGCACGTGAATCTCTGGAAGTCAAACACCCACACACACTCAAACTGGACAGCAAAACAGATTAGATCCAGGGGCGGACGCAACACCGGTGCGTGCAGGGGTGTGCGCACCGGTCCATCCACCGCGCCCCTGGAAACCCCACCATACAACGTCTCCTCCGCTGGTCCCTTCAATGGAGAAAGCACCGGCTGGGCTAGGGCGAAGAAGGAAAGCGCTGAAGGTCGAAGGAGAGCATCAGGCAGGCAGCAGCAGCGAAGAAGGATATTAGGGCTTTTGGGCTTGCATAATCCAATGTCATAGGCCCACTTTCGTACTCCCCAAAGGCCAAATCCCCAATTCCCCATTCGGTCCCCGAAATCCCCATTCCCCATTCGAAATTCCCCGATCCCCACTCCACGTTTTCACTCCCATTCAACCAAATCCCCAATTCACCGGCTCCATCCACAGCACAACTCACCTAGGGCCTGGGCACGCGTGCTGCGGCCGGCAGCGGCAGCGGAGGCGAGGCGGGCTTGGCTTGAAGTGCGGCGGCGGGGACGGCGCTGGCCGCGGAGGCCGGAGCGCGACCGGCGGAGCGGCGCGAGCCGTCGGAGCTCGAGGCCGGGACCGAGGCCGGAGTCTGCGATCGTGAGGCACTCGCCGTTAATGAGGATAAGAATGAAGAGGATTGACTGTTTGAGAAATGACCAAATGAGGTTTGAGGAATGAGGATAAGACTATAAGAGGATTGACTGATTGTCTGATGTGCGTGGCCTGTGACTGAGGTTTGACACTTTGAGGTAAAATTCACAATAACTCACTCAGTTAATATCAATGTGATGTTGAAAACTTGAGAATTGAGATGATGTTGTGAACATGTGAATATGTGATGTTGTATTGTTGTCTAGTCTAGTTACATGTATTTAGTACTTAAGGATTACATACAATTTATTGTAGATTTATAAAAGATGGACAAATGGACTTTGCATAATTATTTCTCTAACAATCCAAATACAAGTATTACTCCTCAAACCAATGAGAGCGCAACTCAACTAAAGAAGCCTCGGATTGATTTTAATCCCGATGACACCATTGCTGGAAAAGACAAAACCTTCTCATTAGTCTATCGTCTCATTGAGCTAACATTGATTCTTCCTGTGGCAACGACATCAGTTGAAAGAATCTTTTCGGCAATGAAAATTATCAAGACAGACTTGCGCAACAAAGTCTCAGATGAATAGTTCAATTGCGCAACAAAGTCTCAGATGAATAGTTCAATGACTTGATGGTGTGTTACACCGAGCGAGAGATATTCAAAAGCATTGATGATAAAACAATCATGGATCGTTTTCAACAGATGAAATCTCGTAGAATGGACTTGCCTCCCGTTCTTAGTCACAGCTAGTGGTTTTGCGGTATGTTCGTACTTCCATTTCATTTCAATGTTTGTAATTAGTTACAATTTTCTGATTGTCTCACTAACTTAGCTACTTTTGTTCCACAGATTGCAACTCGCACGTATTTACAGGTATTTGGATTGTTATGTTCATTAGCGAGGTACTACCTTAAGTTCATTTTACATTCTCACTTTGTCTCTTATTTATTTATGTATGAATTTAAATTGCATTAGACATTCAAATGTATTATGTATGTTTGATACAAATTTATCATATTAGCTTCAGCACCCCCTCTATTTCTATCCTGCGTTCGCCACTGATTAGATCGACTCACGAGATAGATTTGGTGCTGCTTAACCTCACGCACAACATTTTCTCTTTTTTTCTTCTCCTTTTATACTGATCTAAAAAATTCAAGATATTACATGTAATCAGTGCTCTACTAATAGCTCCTAACTACGCCCACTACAGCCACTACGGCCCCTAACGCAGCAATATACTCCATGTAACAAGTAACTGAAGACAGCACCAGCCACTGTACTGTCATCCTGTGACTAGTAGCCCATGAACTCAACCAAAAACTGAAACAATCAATGTGTGCATGCTGTCAGTTAGCCATGCAAACAAACACTAATGGTACATGCAAAAACCAATTAAGTCAAGATTATAGCTAACTTGATCTCTGTCACCGTCCTGCAACCCCCATCACTTAAATAAGATTGCCAGTCCCATCAGAACTATGTGATTGTTAAGTTAAATTTTTTTATACTGATTAGCTATACAAGTCATTGTTTTAAGAGTATGAAAAGGAAAAACAAGTAGTTTATAAATCTAAATACTGTTGAGTTAATAAGATTAGGATATTAGGAATTGATAATGAGTTATGCCATCAGTTTGCCACTAAGGTTGTGTTTAGCTCGCATAATCTTTTAATATTGTATGAATTCCTTAGTAATCCTAAATGATCACGTTGTATCGCAAATCCACCTTTAATCCAAGTTTATAATCTAAGATTACCATTGCTGCATAGCAATTTGTTCACCACTGACATTGGTAATCTGATTACGACATTGTGGTGGGTATCTGAGGTTATGAAGGTATTGTGTTGCTTTGTCATTTGTTTCTCACGAGTCACGAGCCATAATGATGGTGTATAACTTCTATTGGCATCTCATCGCCAGACATATTGCTTAACACAGCTACTCTTGCTTTTTTGCAGGGTCCTGACCTGGTTATAAGACAGAGCAAGGAATGCTTAGATGACATAAATGAATGGTGTAAAATCCATCATGGCGCCAGTGGTAAATTGTTTATCTTTCTAAAAGTGACATAGTTGTGAATGTAAATCTGTTGCTAATGAAATCAATTTAGGACTGACGGAAGAAGTACTTCAGAGTGACATTTCTGAATATGATGCAGAGAAGCAAGTTGTCGGACCCAAAAACTGAGTCCTCTGTGAAAACACTGTGTTATTTCTTGGATTAGTAGATAGCACTCACAGACATATTGCTGAATCAATACATACAAGTCGTAAGACCAAACCATTCATTATGTTACAGACATCAGATTGACATAGACCGTGTCGGGTCAAATTTTACAATAAGACCCAATAGGCCAAACCGAATACATTACACAAAATACAGCAGAATCTATAGCGGAAGCCAAAGAGGGAGGTGGAGCACATCTCTCCACAGACAAGCAACTGGGGCAGCTCATGTTCGACTGGTATTAACCAAGGACTTAGACAATACCGGTTGTACGCAAGTACCGACGAGCCAGCTAGACTGAGACGAGACCTAGACTACTAGGGACTACGACCGCTGGAGGCTACGACTAGTCTTCATCATTTTCCTTGCTCTTCGACACCTTGGTCCTCGTAGAATACATAATCTCCAAGATCCTCAGGGTCTAAAGGGGTAGAGGGAGGAGCAAGAGTGAGCACAACTTCTGTGCTCGCGAGCCAACACACAGAATACAGTAATATACATGTATGGCTTAACACGGGAGGCTCGGGTTCTTTTATTTGCCAAAGCAAGGTTTTCAATTATTATAATTCGAAATTCCTATCACTTAGCATTTTAACCAAATTGCATTATTAAAGAGAGTAAATGTGCAATAGTAAATAACAGCAGAGGCTACCTCTACCTATGCTTATTTTGATTGCTGTTACATCCGCCACTTAACAACACTAGGTACGACCACCTAGGAAACAACAAATTGCCAGCTTACATCCGTCCGACAAGTTTTCAACCCACCCTCAAAGGTTTTTGAAATAGAACTAACTCTAATAAAGTTTCCAAGTCCGCCTTTGACCGTAGGCACGACTGTTTAAATAGTTTATACTCTGTAGAGGTTTGCACACTTTACCTACAAGAGATAATCAACTCGTAGCCCCACTCAATTCCTTAGTCATGTAGTCGAGAGACCATCATAGTAACTTTTCGAATAATCTTGCCCCTTCCGTCATCTCACCCATATGGGGTTACACTCATATGTTGTGCAGGATGTTCACCACAACGACTAGCGCAGCTGGCAACTTCACCATACCACGGTGTCCCTTTCAACCCAGAACGTATCCGCCACTTGTACTACCCAATCCTCTCCAGCGAGATGACTTTGAGGGTTCGATAACTTTACTAAGCCAAGTTGCACTTTGCAGACTTGTGGTTGCACATGTTTTACAAGGGAGGCCAACACCAGATTAAGTCCTTAGGCTCATCTGGGCGGTTCAGACCACAAACCCACCAATTCTCGTGCTACATCAGCACTCACCATCATACCATCCGCCCAGATGTGGTGTTAGAAGTTGGGGTTTTGGGAAAGGAAAACCACTTTATTTCAAATACTGCAGTCATGTACCTCCCACGACTACCCCAAAACAATTCATGATTTTAAGGGATGAAGGTCAGGACACTTGGTGCCCTGGTACTTAAGCAAGACTAGCATGTCGCTTAAGTACAACCTATAGCTAGTAAGTTACACATAGTTACTAGGGTGACATGGAGTAATAGATTCAAATGTCAAAGAATGGTATAATACATAATTAATCATCGAATGGGTATTTAACTACCTTAAGAGTTATCACACATTTGCTTAAAGAATTAAAGCATGCGGTTTCGGTAATTTAAATGAATATAATTTGCGGAAAATGTAGGCACAATATGATCAAAGTATTGACTCACCTTGATAAAAGGGAGGAGGGTCTTGGAGGTCCTGTGCTTGGTCGAAGTGGGGATCTCCTGCTTCTTCGAATTCTACTCGCACGAGCGTACTCGAAAGAGGAGCAAACAAGCAGAGAGAACGAATAAATACACCATAAATAATAAATAAACTCCAAATTAAATAAGACCAGAGCTAAAAGCAAGATCTTGAAATTAGACAAATTTAGAAACAAGAAACAACGTAATCGGAGTTATAACAGAGGAGAACGGAGTCCTCGAAGGTTGTGGTTTCGAGTACTGATTATCGACTTCACGAGGTCGGAGGGAGGTTCAACTACACCACGTGGTTAGAAGGGGTTCGACAACATGAGTGGTTGGAAGGGTTCAACTACACGAGTGGTCGAAGGAAAGAAGGATACGACCACTCAACGTGGTCGTAGGAAGAATATGACTACACAACATGATACGACTACACAACGTGGTCGTAGAAAAGATTCAAGAGGGATACGACTACTCAGTGTGGTCGTAGGAAAGATTCATGAAACATACGACTACACAACGTGGTCATAATAAGAAGACAAGAAAGATACAACACCTCAGCGTGGTCGTAGGAAGAAGACAAGAAAGATACAACAACTCAACGTGGTCGTAGGAAGAAGACAAGAAAGACGCAACAACTCAACGTGGTCGTAAGAAGAAGACAAGAAAGATATAGAGGAGGGGATTTGACTACACAACGTGATCGTAGGAAGGAAGGCTTCGACTACACAATGTGGTTGAAAACAAGGAAGTGTTCGACTACTTCAGTAGTGGTCGAAAGAGAAGAGGGATTCGACTACTCGACGTGGTTGAAAGAGGTTGAAAGAACAAAGAAAGATTCGGTTGCTCGACACGGTCGAAAGAATAAAGAAGGAGAACAGGGCATGAGAAGTTGGCCAAAAGAAAAAGAGAGACCAGGGTACGGGGAACTCACCAGGACCGAGAGAGAGGGCCGGAGGGGGTCGGCGGATGGCGAACGAGGGCGAGGAAGCTCACAACCGAGGGCAAAGGAGGCCAGCGGTTAAGGGGTCAGTCGGGACGGGAAGAGGAGGGGAAGGCGACGGCTCCTGTGAACCAAAACTAAAACAAAGTGAGGGAGATTGCTTCAAGGAACTCTGGGTTACCAAAAGGGTGTGGGTAGAAGAGGAGCTGTACTGGTGCGGCGAGGATCAAGAGGAGGTGCACGGCGGCTTGATCACGGAACTTGGGGCTTCGGGCAACCACAGCAACACAAGTGAAAACTGGAGGGCGAAAGGGAGAGTCGAGGGGGAAACAAGAGGAGGCAAAATGGCTCCCTGCTACTTTATTTATAGAGGGAAAAAGGGGGAACTGGGCGTCAAGATGGAGCGGCGGAATTTACGGCGGTGCAACGGAGGCATGACATTTAATGCGCACACCGTAGCGGAGACAACGGTATTAAATACGCACATCACAGCGGAGACAACGGTATTAAATGCGCACATCACTATAGAAAAGAGAGGAAAAAGGTGGTTGAAGCCAAAAAGGTGGTCGACACGAGAAGGTGGTCGAAACCAAGAGGCTGGTCAAACCGAAAAGGTGGTCGACAACGAGGAGATTGTCGACGCGGGGAGGTGGTCGACAACGAGAAGGTGGTCACAACCGAACGGGTGGGGACAAGGTGCACGGGGGCATGGCAGAGCGGGCACGTGGTCAAAAGAGAGCTTTCGAACACTAGATTGAAAAGAAAGAAAAGGGGCAGGGGGAGGAGAGAGGCCAGATGGGCTGGGCCCAACAGAGAGGATTCAAAAAGAAACCAAGATTCAAGCCAAAATTCAAAACCCAAAATTTGAAGTGAGGCAGAACAAGAGAATTTTGCAAATACACTATAATTTTGAAATAGGTTTTGAAGACCAAGAAGACAAACAGAAAGATACTAAACGACATCCGAACGGGATGTTGCGGACCTACCCACCTTAAATGGAATCTCGATCCCGAGATTCGAGTAGCTCTAGGAACAAGGACGAAAACTCCAACTTCAATTGATCTTCACACTCCCAGGTGGCTTCTCGCGCTGAGTGGTTGCTCCACTGAACTTTACACAAGCGGATGATCTGGCATCGGGTTTGCTTCTCCATGATGTCGAGGATCTTGATCGGATGCTTTGGATAAGTCAGATCCTTCTAAAAGGCGATGGCTTTGACTGGAGTCTTGACGAGGATCTAAATAATCCTCATTTATTAATCAGGAAATATGATGTCACAAAGCATGCCCCTTGAATATTATAAGGGAAGAACGAGTCAGGAAGTCGTAGGTTATCCTACGACTACCCCCTAGTCGTAAGCTCTTCTACGACTATGGTATAATCGTTATAACTACGTCTGGTCGTAAGTCTTTCTACGACCAGCTCTGCTACAGATTCCTCATGATTTATTGGACCCACCCGTCAGAAGATCCAATAAATAGTGAGAATCTAAACAGTCAAAATACACAGTTATATTCCAACATAACTGCTGATAATTCCCACTATCTCTCGATCGATAACGTTTGACAAAGATGGGAGGTTACTACTCCATAATTACTCTCATTATTACGCATTAATGAGCGACTAATTAGCCTGGAATGACGACGTCCCCCACTGCTTAGTATAAATAGGTGTTTTTAGAGATAGTAGAGGGAGAAGGAGGGAACCCCTTTCTGGGACAGAGAGAGCTTTTCCTTGAAGCGATTAGGAAAACCTTGATCAATTGTAATCAAAGGGCAAATACAAGATACACAGTAGGGTTATTATTCTCATCCGAGAAGGCCCGAACTCGTATAAAAATCCTCGTGTCTACTTGCCTGTGATCAATTGTGGAGACCCCGAATCAAACAATCTTTACGTAAGATCGGTTCTAAAACACCGGCGCTTGGCGCCAACCGTGGGGATCTTACGTAATTCCTTGTCAACGATTCTTTCTTTTTCTCTTTGATGCTACCATGGCGGGAGAATGGAGCGAGGAGAATTGGTTCGACTTGGCCGACACGCAGACGTCGACATGGATGCGGTTCGATTCGGTCGAGTATCGAATCTTCGGCGGTGTTACAGCCTGCCGAGATCTTCTATCGGATCTCGAGATCGCATTACCACCAGAGTCGAGGAGGATCCTTATCCCCACGATGCGACGCCACCAGGATCGGTTTCCTCGGGAGGCAAGGGTCAACCGACCGAAGAATAGGCTGTCTCGGGGCAAACTCGCAACACGACGAGAGTTTTTCCTCTAAGTGTTCGAGTCCCCCCAAGGCAGTACGACTTGGCAAGACAAGTTCTGGAGGCCATCATTCCGGAGCTCTATCGACATCTGATGGTCCTCTCTTTCCGAGTGCTTCCGCAGGGAAGAGGATCGAACATGTTGTTCATCCAAGTCCAACCGTCCCAACGCAGGACCTACCAGCAGACGGAGACGGTTATGACCCGGAGTTCCCCCACCTGGAGGGGTTTACTCCAAGTCGCCAGATGGTGTCGCTCGACTGCTCCTCAAGTGAGGAGGTCTCGAGCGCAAGTGGAAATCATCCAAGGGAGGTCTTTGTCCTTCCCTCTGATAAGGATCGTTCTCCCAGAAGAGGGATTGAACATGCTTCCCGCCGAGCATACTCTACACCGCCTCGTCGAAATGGCAAGGACACCACAGCTGGCGAACGAAACAAATACTTTAATGAACGTGCGGGACATTCTCAACGTTCTCGCACTCCATTAAAGCAAGCTCAGGGGTATGAAACAGACCATTCTGAGGCAACCCGACGGAAAAGAATAGCGGCTCAGAAGAACCTTCCCGAGCGCGCTTATTTCTAGTCGGAGGAAGCTCAAGAGCTCCAAGGACATCAATGATTTGCTGGAAAATCCAACCCAAGAACTCGCTCGAGCACCAGGTTATGACCTCTTTGCAGAGGAGATCACGCAAAGGCTTCGTAACACGATGGCCAAACTCGAGCAACCGCGTCGACCGCAACCAAGAAGTCGTAATAGTACGGCTACTTCTTCTGCCAGTCGTTCAGAAAACTCGTCGCATAGAAGGCGGCACGGCTCTCCTTCACGTCGTTCTCTCGACATGAGGAAAATGCCACCAGCCCACGGGAGAGGTGATCTTTCACCACTTCAGCGATAAGACGCACGACGGCAAGTGGGGTACGAGGAGTATTTCCCTCGTAAGGATAAGACCTATTGTAGGCCTAGTCCCCCCATGGCTGGGTATCGACGAGTTCGATCACCTGGCGACATTAACCCCTCATTTTTACAAAGAAGAAGACAAGAGGTTATCTCGGGATGTCGGGAGTTTTCACCCGACCTTCGAGCGGTTCGTTGGCCACCTCGATTTCGACCAACGAACATGGAGAAATTCAATGGAACTCAAACCCCATCGAGTTCCTCCAAATTTACTCTGACTATCCGAGCTGCAGGAGGAGAGAGCATGTCATGGCAAATTACCTTCGATCAGTACTCGAAGGATCGCACGATCGTGGCTTTTAAACCACCATTCGAATCGATCTACTCGTGGCAACACCTCGTGATCTATTGTTGGCGAATTTTGAGGCACTTACAATCGCTTAGGAAAGGAAGATGACTTTGCACGGATAAGACAAAACAACCATGAAATGCTACGCCAATTCATCAGTGCTTGATCGAGTTGAAATTCTATTCGGAAGTTTCGACTGGAAATGCGTGATCGGGGCTTTCAAGCGGAGTCCGTGCGAAAGGATAACAGAGGACATCGCTTTACATCCACCTGCCACTGTCGCTGAGCTCTTTGAGATGGCTGATAGATATGCGACTGCTGCTGAAGCGGTCGAATGGAACAATACTATCGATCTCAAAGACGACATCCCCAAGGAGGCAGGCGAAAGTGGTAAGAGAAAAGATAAAAAGGCTAAGAAATCTAAGAACAAAGCAAAAAGGCAAAAATCTCCAGTTGCCGGTTCTAAGGAGGTCCTAGCCGTCAGCGATAAGGAACCACACAACCACAAGCAAAATCCCAATTAGGGTAAAGGTAAACGCCAAGATCGGAGAAATGACAAACCAAGGTGGTGTACTTTTCATAAAAAAGGACATGATCTTCGTAACTGCCGAGTTTTCTTACGGAAACTCGAGGACTATTATTCTGGCAAAGGGCCACTCCCTACTCTTGAACAGGTAGGTCAAACCAGTGGACAAAAGGAGTCGGATGGCGAGGAGATGCCGTTCCAGGACCCACAACACACCATTGATCACATCTATGGGGGATCTTCGGCATACGAATCACGAAGACAGCTGAAAGCAGTTGAGCGTGAGGTAAATACAATCGACTCCCCCCTTGTCAATAAATTACCGAAGTGGTCGGAAGTCACCATTGCTTTTGAGAAAGGTGATTGTCCGATCCCTTCGACTAGACCAGGTCGATTTCCGATAGTGGTCGAACCCACCATCAACAATTGTCGAGTCAATCGGGTTTTAGTTGATGGTGGAAGCTCGCTAAACATACTGTTTACGAGTACCCTGGACGAGATGCAGGTACCCAGGACAAAAGTAAGGCCGGTACGATATTCATTTCATGGAATCGTACCGGGGTCTTCGGCCAAACCCATTGGCCAAGTTTCTCTTCCTTTAACGTTTGGATCACCAAGCAATTTCAGGACAAAGAAGGTCTCCTTTGATGTAGTCGATTTCGATATGGCATATAACGCCATACTCGGACGACCTACTTTGGCAAAATTCTTGATAGCTACTCACTATGGGTACCAATGTCTTAAGATGCCAGTCCCAAAGGGTGATCACGATACATTGTGACAAGAAGATGGCGCACTCTGCGGCCGTCGTTCCTTGAGATGGTTGGACAACTACCAACTCGAGATGAAAGTCACCGACTAGCAAGTCGAAGCCTAAAGCTACACCTAAGCCGAACGACCAAGTCAAAGAGGTTCCTCGGACGTGAGGAGCCTCGAAGATGTTCGCATCGGGATTCTTCCGACCCCAAATAGGAAGACGCCCTCATCACCTTCCTCCGAGCAAACGCCGATGTCTTCAGCGTGGCAAGCATCCGACATGCCCGAGTCCCCGTGAATGTGATCGAAAGCACGTGCTAGCCCTACGGCTGATAAACTACCCAGTAAAACAAAAGTTACGGAGATTTGCCCTGATCGACGAGATGCTATTAGGTCGAATGGACAAGTTGCTTAGCGGGCTTTATAAGAGAAGTCAACCACCCGAATGGTTGGCCAACCTCAGTAATGGTTAGAAAGTCTAATGGCAAGCGGCGTATGTGCATAGACTTTATCGATCTTAATAAAGCTTGTCCAAAAGATGACTTCCTTTACCTCGCATCGATCACCGGTTGACTCTATCGCAGATGTGAGATGTTGAGTTTTCTAGATGCATACTCGTTATCATCGATTAGTATGCATCGAGAAGATGAAGAAAGACCGCATTTATTACACCGCTTGGGATATTTTGCTATGTCAAAATGCTATTGGGTTTAAAAAATGCTGGGGCTTCTTTTCAACGTTTGATGCAAACGACTTTCGCTCCTCAACTAGGCCGAAACTTGGAAGCCTATGTTGACGATCTAGTCGTCAAAAACACCAAACGACTCAACCATATCATAGACTTGCAGGAGACTTTCGACAACCTCAGAAAACACCAATTGAAACTGAATCCCGAGAAGTGTGTGTTCGGGGTCTCTTCGGGAAAATTACTTGGATTCCTAGTTTCTGAACGAGGAATTGAAGCAAATCCCGAAAAGATCAAGGCAATCACCCAGATGCGCCCCCCGACCACGAAAAAAGAAGTCCAGAAACTCACAGGATGCATGGCGGCGTTAAGTCGTTTCATAGCACGACTGGGAGAAAAAGGACTACCTTTCTTCAAACTTCTAAGGAAACATGAAGGTTTCGAGTGGTCAGAAGAGGCTAACCTAGACTTTGAGGAAGTCAAGAGGTATCTTACGAGTGCTCCTGTTCTAGTTTCCCGGCTAGGAGAGACGCCTAGTTTACCTAGTCGCCACGCCACGGCAAGAAGCGCGATCTTGGTCGTAGAACGTGAAAACATACAACGACCAGTATACTACGTAAGTGAGGTTTTGCACGGACCTAAGGAGCGTTACCCTCAAGTTCAAAAACTTCTATATGCCCTCCTCATGTCTTCAAGGAAACTGCGGCATTATTTTCGAGACGCACAAACTAGTGTCTGCCGTCCCGAGTTTCCCTTGGGAGCGATCCTCCGCAATAGGAAACAATGGGACGCATGGCAAAGTGGTCGATCGAACTTGGGCGTTCGACATCCATTTCGTGTCCCGAACGGCCGTTAAATCCAGATCTTGGCGCACTTTGTCGCGAATGGACAAATCCCGAACCTGCTCAGATCCTAGTACGATTCCCACGACCGGTGGGCGATGTACTTGGCGGGTCACTTACGATAAGTGGCTCGGGGTCAGTGGTTCGGAATCTCCCATCGGAGAAACCTTAAAGTATGCCATACAATTAAACTTTCGTGCCACTAATAACGTGGCGAATCGAAGGTTTGCTAGCCGGTATACGAGCCGCGAGCGCTCGATTCGACGACTACTCGTGAGGGGAGACTCTCAACTAGTCGTGAATCAAGTCGGAAAGGAATACCAGTGTTCCAATCCGACCATATCTCGGTATCTATCGGAAGTACGAAAGTTAGAAAAGCACTTTTTGGGCTTTGAGGTACAATTTATCCCTCGAAAGGATAATTTCCTCGCAGACCAACTGGCTCGTCTAGCTTCCTCTCGATCTTTGGTACCAAAGGGTGTTTTGGAACACTTGAAACCGTCTATAGTCGATTTAACCAAGACACCTTCTTTAAAACAACCTCTCTAGAGTGCGAAGATACATGGATGGCACCCATCTACGAGTATCTTCAGACGGGTTCTTTACCCGATGACGATCTAGAATCAGATCGATTGTCTCGAAAGGCCAAAATGTATACTTTGGTCGAAGGTGTCCTTTATAAAAGAGGAACCCAAGGGGTGCTCATGCGATGTATTCGCAGAGCGAAGGATTAAAACTTCTTCACGACATACACGGAGGAATCATGGAACTCATGCTTCCCTGTAACGCTGCCTGAAAAGCTTTCGACAAGGTTTTATTGGCCAACACTCTACGATGCCAAGGAGATGGTTAAAAGATGTGTACAATGCCGGTTCATAGCCGGCAAATACACCAACCACTCGGCGTTGCAAACAATCCCTTTGTCGTGGCCTTTGCAACTCGGGTCTTGATATCCTAGGACCGTTACGAGCTCAAGAGGTTTGAATTCCTTTTTGTGGCCATTGATACGTTCACAAAATGGATAGAAGCCAACCGTGACCGGGATAACAAATCGGCAAAGAAACGGTTCATGATGAGATGCGTGATCACTCGATTTGGAATACCAAGTCGAATTATCACGCATAACCAGAAAGCAGTTTACAAGCGCAAAATTTCAGGAATTTTGCGACGAGTTGGGAACTCGTTTGTGTTACGCTCCTGTAGCCCACCCACAAAGCAACGGGGCAGTTGAAAGAGCGAATGGACAAATAATGAAGGGAATCAAAACCCGAGTCTTCGATCAGCTTGTCAGCGCCGGGGCTTGGATACGAAATTACCTTGATATTATGGGCAATTAAATGCGACGACTAGCCGAGCTACGGGAGAAACACCTTTCTTTCTAGTTTTGGTGCGAAGCCATGCTTCCGCGTAACTAAAGATCGTCGGCAAGAGTCGATAAGTTTAACGACTCGACTCAAGAAAGCCTTCGAGCGAGCGACATTAACTCGCTCGAGGAAAAGAGAACCGTGCTTTATTCCATTCGCGGTCTACCAACAAACCCTGCGCAGATACTATGATCGTAAGGTCCAACCTCGTAGCCTTGCTGAAGGTGACTTGGTATTGAGGCTTATCCAATCTCAGTCTAATCGGAACAAACTCTCCCCCAAGTGGGAGGGTCCTTACACTGTGGTCGATGTAACGCGTCCAAGATCAGTACGACTTGCAATGGAAGATGGCCGCGTTCTCTCAAACTCTTGGAACATTGACCAGTTGCGCAAATTTTATGTGTAACAAGCTTCAACGACAATAAAGTGTCAGGTTATCCCTATCCTTTTTGTCTAATTTTGAATCTCGCTTTTATTTTTGACCATTTTTTTTACGCACCTCCTTCCTGTACGCTGGTTAGCAAAAGGACAACACATTTAGTCGAAATCTCTCCCCTCTGCATGTGGTCCTGCCCGCTAGAAGGAGTTTCCTAATGTTACTTCGTTCTTACACAACCTGTACAATGCTTATTGGGCTCAGGAAAATGGTCGAAAATTGTTAAGCGAATTCATGTCACTTTAGCTTATTTCGAAAAATAAACTAAGAAGAGTGAACTTTTTGAGATGCATCCGACTACTTTTCAAACAACTTGATTAGTTTTTTATTGGTAGAAGGAAGAAACACACCTAGTCGAAGCCTCTCCTCTCTGCACGTGGTCTTGCCCACTAGAAGGAACTTCCTAGCATCGTTCTGTTTTCTACTTTTGCTGCCAGGACAACTTCGTCAGGAAAAATGAATATAGCTGAATGAATCCTTAAGGTACTCTAGAAGGTTGTTTCACTCTAGTTGTCATTATCGAGTTGATCAATCTGGTCGGAGATGGTAACATCACCTAGTCGAAGCCTTTTTTCTATGCACGTGGTCCTGCCCACTAGCGAAAACTTCCTAGCGTCGATCTGTTTCCGCTCTTTCGACTAGTAGAAACAAATCGATACTTGACAACTACAAGCCGAACAAACCTCTTTGTTTTCAGAACCCTTTCTTTACCAGTTCCTTAGTTTATTTCTAATAAACTAAGTAAGCAGTCGGGGGCTAGGATAAAGTTATAAACATGACTTCATTTCTTAGTCTTATTTTTTCTGGGTTATCATCTTACGAAGTACTGACTACTTTATGAGATAACACGCAGGGAAAATGAAGGAGAAAGGAGGAATCACTCATATCTGGTCTAATTATTTTCTTCCCTTTTTATCTTACGAGTTACTAACTACTCTACGAGATAATTTGCAGGAAAAGGGCCATATATTTGTACGTCACCACCAAAAAAGACTTGTTTTCACAAGATTATATTACAAGACTACTCAGTCAAGGGAGATTCTATTTGCATCTCCTCTGCGACCTTCTTGCCAACCGATCGCATCTCTTCGATTAGCTTTTACGCCCGGCTTGGTGCGATCGAGTCGAAACTTCAACGAGAATGAAGATTAAGGTTAGGATCACGGGCCTTGAGTTTTTCTAAAACAAAACTCACAGCTCCTTTGACCGCTTCCCTTATCGAATCATTCTGATTGGCCTTCAGAGTACACACCAACTCGTTCAGAGTACCGACTTGTTCCCCAATGGCACTCGTATGACCGGCCATCGTGTCATCGCGAGGAGCAACCCTCCCGGCACGAAGCCCATCGAGTACATTGTTCAGAAGGGAGATATTATCTTGAAGGTTGATCTTCATTGATTTTGTCTCCTCCTGGGAATAAGTCGAAGCCTCGTGGAGTCGTTTTATTTCAATCAATCGATCTGGAAAGATCAAAGATTGAATAAGTAAAATGATCCTATGAGAAGATAAAATAAATAAATGGCAGGTAAAAGTTCTACTTACCAGCTAATTGAGAACCCAAGTTCTCAATTTCTTGGTCTTTCTCCTTCGCGACGCGGGAGATTTCACGGACAACGGAAGATTTCTCATGAACCTCGACCCGGAGAGCCCCCACATCGGCCTGAAGGGCCTTATTTCTGACTTCTTTTTCTGCAAAAGAATCAGAGGTTAAAAAGAGGGGGGAAAGCAGAAACCAAGACCAGAAGCAGTCGTAATCACACGCACTGTTTATTTCTTCTTGCAACTGTTTAGTTGCATAGTTAGCCTCCTGAAGCTTTTTCAGGAGGTCGGTGACGTTATCCCTTAGTTTCTTCGACTCGGCTTTTTCAAAGTCGAGTGAATCAGCTAAGGTCTTTTCGTCGCTCTTAAACCTGAAAGGATAAAGAGTAGACATGAACACAATCAACCAAATGGTTGTAAGTTTTTCTATGACAGATGGGTAGTCGTAAGTTATTCTACGACCACCCCCTAGTCGTAAGACCTTCTACGACTAGTACGAGTCGTAAGTTTCCTACGACAACCTGATTGCGGGTACTGAATAAATAATCGGAACGATTATGACAATCAGTCACTCACCACCTCTCTGCTTCCTTGCAGAGTGTTGCCTTTTCTTGTCGAAGCTTGACAAGTTGCCGATTATATTCGCAAATCGTAGCGACTTGCTCCACGACTCTCTGAAAAAGAGAAAAACGATAAGATAAAGAGATAAAACCCCATGTGAGTATTGATGAATACTTACGTTCATGCTTGACCAAGCAAACATGGAGACTATTCGTGACGGATCCTCCAGCCCATCCATCTCCTCTACTCGTTTCCACCAAACCCCTTCGAGTCGTTCATTGTCAAACACATCTCCGCAATTGACAATGCTCTTTGAGTGGGAACCTGATCGCGGAGCGGTAGGCAGAAGATCCTACGATGGAGTCAGGGCCAAAGAAATCAGAGCAAAAGTTAAAATACTCCTCTTCCTCTGACTCTGTAGTAGGGACACCACCTGGAGGACCGGAAGGAGCATCCTCGACAGCCTCCTTACCGGCACGGTGATCAGCCTAACGCCGTCACCTACTTCCAGATCCCCTCGAGGCTTCGCCTCCTCTACAGTCTCTACGACAGCTCCGATTGTCGTAGCGACTTCAACATCCTTGGCCGCCGCAGCGACTTCAGCAACCGCAGCTTCCTCCACCGCGGGGATAGTAGCTAGATCTTCAGCTACTATCGCTGTCACACCCTTGTCAGTTGAGGGAGAGATAGCGGGATTCTCTATGGGAATATCCCTAGGGGCTGAAGACGCCGGGCTAAAATCACGTAGCAGCAGTAAGTCGAAAAACAAAACAGTAAGTAGTTACTACACTTATGTCTTTTGTTTTACATACCGCTACCGGACCTAACTCGAACTTGGGAGCAACCTTCCCGACGGAAGATTTCTTCGACTTCTTCTCGACCACCGCTGGTCGAGATGCACTCGGGACACCAGGAGTCACCTCCTCCCGACTTCCTGGGTGGATGAGACCACTCTCGACCACCACGAGTGCTTTGCTTCCTCGGCTTCGGATCCCACCGAGCAAAAGACATAGTTTCCTTCACAAAAGACATGAATTCCTTCCAGTTCTCCTTTTCTAGCTGTCTTATGAAGCCACGAGAAGCTGAAACTGCGAAGGACTTGTCGTCGTAATAGAAAGGTACCTTAACCTTGGGGACCTTGCGCTTAAGGGCAAGGGCCTCTTCTTCTGCTCTTTTCTTTGCCATGGCTAGGTCTGCGGCAAACTTAACGAAAGGAGCAGGAGGAGTCGAGCTCGAACCTCCTTTGTCGCCGACTTTTACCAGTCGACGCTTCTTGGATGGAGGGGACTTCACTGACTCCGCCTGCGCAGTCGCCCCAATAACCACCAACTCGACTTCTTCGTCGTCTTGGCGGTTCTCCATCCCAACTTTCTGTTTGAGGAAGAGGAAAAGTGGTCGTAAAGATCTTTTTTTTACGATCATTAAAACCGGTCATCAGTACGTCCAGCTCAAAAGTCGTAAGTATTTCTACGACATTATCTAATCGTAAGTTTTTCTACGATCACGTAAAGTCGTAAGTTTTTCTACGACATTGTCTAATCGTAAGTTTTTCTACGATTACGTAAAGTCGTAAGTTTTTCTACGACATTGTGTAATCGTAAGTTATTCTACGATTACGTAAATTCGTAAGTTTTTCTACGATTACGTAAAGTCGTAAGTTTTTCTACGACATATTCTAATCGTAAGTTATTCTACGATTACGTTAAGTCGTAAGTATTTCTACGACATTGTCTAATCATAAATTATTCTACGATTAGTTTCGATCGTAAGGTTTTCTACGATCAGTATCCAGTCGTAAGTTTTTCTGCGGCAAACCAGTTAGTCGTGTACCATTCTACGACAACAAAATACCTAAAGGCAGAATCGTTTGATTACCTTTAGGCGGCTTTCTTTCTCCTCTGTGGCCAAAACCGCGAGGATTTGAGGAGCAACCGTGTTCGCCAGATACTTCTCGCATATGAGCTTGACGCGCACGTCAACCTCCGCCTGCGAAAGATCTGGGTATATGGACAGTATGATTCAGCGGACTAAATCAGGACTAAACAAGGATAAAAGCCAAGAGGGTAAGTTTTTCTACTCACCGTCCTTGTAGTCCCTGGTTGGGTCGTCCTTTCCTGAGTACCTCCACATGGGAGGGACCCTTGTCTTTAAAGGACTAATTCGGCGCGTAATGAAGTCCTTCACCACGTGCCAACCGGTAAGCCCCTCCGACTTCAAGTCTTTGACAGCTTGAATATAGGGGGCTATCCGGTCGAGATTACTGGGAGTCGAGTCCCAGAAAGAAGACCGCTCGGTGACTTTTCCGACCAACGAGAGGCTATCTCCCAGTAGAACCACCTCTTCTTCCAACCCGGCCATGATGACCGGGTAAACATCTGAATGTACTCCCTCGACTTACCGTCGTGGAGCTTCAGACCACAACTACCGGTGATCCCGGCCTGACGAACCATTCTGTAATAATATTGGAAAAGCTCGAAGTCCGCCGGAATCCCCAGGTAAGCCTCACACAAGTACACAAATACGCTTAGCATCGTGATGGAATTAGGACCAAGGTTCACTAATTCCACCCCGAAGTGCTCAAGCACGAGTGTGAGGAAGGGGTGAGCAGGCAATCGGAGGCCACACTCACAGTAGGCCTGGAAGACGGGAATTTGGTCTGCCTCTCCCGACGACCAATGCTGCCCGTTCGCCGCAATCCACTTCACGAGAAGACCCTCGGGGATCTTCTCGGCGGCAACCAAAGCAGTCATCTTTGCATCATCCATCTCCGACTCAGCCCACTCAGAGACAGTCCTGGCCATTTCTTTCTCTCTCGAAAGTGAGAAGATTTGAGGTTGGGAAAGTTCTAAGACAGTGTACGGAATCACCGGCTGCGGAGGAGACGAGAAAGCAACCGACTGTTGGGTAAAAAGGTAAGAACCCTAAGTTCTTCCCCCGTGGCCCGTTTTATAACCGCACGATTGAGACGAAACGTCGTGAAATCCCAACAGTCGTAACCGCTTCGGGAATTGCTCCAACGGACAGGCTTTTTACCTGTCCGTTGGAAAGTCCCAAGACACCTTTTTCACACCTCAAGTGAAATTACCATCTTGACCCCCGGGTCTAATGAAAGACCAATCAGAAAGGTTTTTCTTCCGGTCGTAAGGCCACGATTGCTTCAAAGTCATAAGGAATCCTACGACATCTTGCAGTCGTGGTGGTCTTAACAATTTACCTCGATCAAGCATATTCCTGGTCGAGAGAAACGAATATTGAAGAGTCTTTCCTTCAATGTCCTCCTCACCATCCCTTATTGATCAGAGGGTCATCTACGACCCTTCAGTCGAGTAAGCTATTTTCACTTGAAGCTGGGGGGCTAGACGACGAGGATCTAAATAATCCTCATTTATTAATCAGGAAATATGATGTCACAAAGCATACCCCTTGAATATTATAAGGGAAGAACGAGTTAGGAAGTCGTAGGTTATCCTACGACTACCCCCTAGTCGTAAGCACTTCTACGACTATGGTATAATCGTTACGACTACCCCCTAGTCGTAAGCTCTTCTACGACTATGGTATAATCGTTACAACTACGTCTGGTCGTAAGTCTTTCTACGACCAGCTCTGCTACAGATTCCTCATGATATACTGGACCCACCCGTCAGAAGATCCAATAAATAGTGAGAATCTAAACAGTCAAAATACACAGTTATATTCCAACATAACTGCTGATAATTCCCCACTATCTCTGACTGATAACCGTTTGACAGCATGGGGAGGTTACTACTCCGGTAATTACTCTCATTATTACGCAATAATGAGCGACTAATTAGCCTGGAATGACGACGTCCCCCACTGCTTAGTATAAATAGGTGTTTTTTAGAGATAGTAGAGGGAGAAGGAGTGTGGGGACCCCGGTAATTATCTCCATAAGACCGAGATTAGACAAGGTCTTAGGGACATAAATACGGGTCTCCGGTGAATGAATTCCAATTTAATCCTATCCAAGTGATAGGCTTTTCCGAATACTAGAGCCTCGACGATCATGCACACTGCTTCCTTTGCGAGCACTACATGATTTTCGATTATCTTTGATTCAAAGCACCGCACTTAGCGAATTAAATGGGAATCCACAAACAACGAGTATGACATATATTGGCTCCCAAGATCAACGACCAATATACTCATACCCTCATTCAACGTTGGTTACATCCATACAACACATACAACAAGAGATGAAAAGACATACTGCATAATAATTAAAGTCTACAACCTATTACAAACGGCCGATCGCCAAATTCAAGTCAAGTATCAAGTAGCAAATGAAGTAAATAGATAAAGCAAAAGACCAGCAGTGGTATGCCCATCACCCATCGACAACCGATCGGGGTTAAATGGTAGCACACTACTCATTAGTGTCGCCAAGTCAACACTAGCGAGATCATCATAATCATAACCTTCCTCACTGAAAAGGCAAAGAAACATCCGCCGAGTACAAGTGTACTCGCAAGTCTTACACAAATAAAAATAGTTATGCATAAGGGTCATTCAAAGGATGGCTCATATTGGTTTAGTTTTGCGAAAGAGACGCAACAATTAACATCCTACATATACTCGTTTTCATGTGCCCATTTTAAAATCAGATTTGAAGTAGAAGTAAAGCATGTAGTAAAGCATTTCAGTAATAAACAATTGAATCATACAAAGACCAAAGTGGCAGCCCACTTTGATGTACTAAACACATGAACATCCCGTTCATGACGAATACCAAGTTCAACCACAATTTTTAATTATAAGTCTAACAATAAGCAGCCACAAATTTCAAGCGGTCGTCCATAACCGTGGACACGGCTATTCGAATAGATTATACCCTGCGGGTGTACTACTTACCACACGACTTGATTAGCCCGTAAGCCTCCAGAGGCCTCTGAAATAGCACACTTCCTATGGTATGCCGTAGGGTAAATCAAGATCTGATCATTTTCACAAGAAAGCCCTATTGAGCTAAGTCCCCTTGTGAGATGGTTCCTTGCCTAGTACAAGCGTCGATAGCACTTGCTAGGGGGCTCACAAGTTATATTGGAAATACCGATGCAACCAAAACAAAAGAATTGGTGCTCCCTTGCACACTATAAAGGATTACATCGGCTCCTCAAAGAACATAGGATTTCACGGTCGCTATGCCCCTTACACCACCAAGGACTTAACACAATAAAACCCTCCCCCTACTTAACCATACGGCACCCATACACCGCGTGTGGCAGCACGAGTGTTGCTTGAACAGTAGGTACCCAAAGTTCGGTCCTCAATTGTCGAGACAAGTCCTTCCACTTACCCAATGCTCGTGCACAAAGCACCATCACTAACCAACACTTGTCCGGACCAAATCTCATTTAAAAATGACAAAGTTTAACTCATAAAACAGCTACAAAGGTCTGAAGTAAAAACATAACGTAAGAGTTGTGTGTATCCCAAAACCGCCGGGTTATTCCCGACGATCGAACTACCGTATCTAGACTTGCATGGCTAAGCAATTCTACAACCCATAATTCACACATCCTATCCTAAGCATATAGGAGTTGGCATAATTCAAGATTAACCTCAAGCATAGGACATAACTATACTACACATCACAAAAATATTGACATAATCAAAATAGCTTGCAAGCAATTATCATTGCACTATCTTAACCAAAACTGGGATCAAATATGATGCAAAAGAAAGTTCAAATGATGCTTGCCTTGCTGGTACAGTAGCTGCTCACTCTCAGTCGCGTAAGTGTCGATATCAATATGCTCGGGATCTATATAATTATAACATCCAATAAATACCGAGAAGAACAACTCAAAAATCAAAATGCTCAAAAATGCATGATTTTTCTACAGTAGTTAGATCATGATTTTAAATGATTTCTGGTGAAAGAATTATTTCATTTTGATTTAGTATATGAAAGTTATAATGGTTTGAATTTCAGATTTCAATAAGCCATCATTATGTAATTTAATTATGAAGTGAAATTTTGTAGAACAGTGGCGAGTACATGGATTACATAGATAAATAGGCAATATTATTATAAGTTAAAAACAGTTGAGTTTGTCCTTTTTGGAGTTTTTATGATTTAGTTATGTATTTTCAAAGTTATCACTTTTATAGTGTAACAATAATAGAGTTAAAGATTATGTCCTCCCAAATATAGTTTCTGTGATAGAGGTAATGTGGAGACCATTTTAGAATTAAGTTCACTGAAAATGAAAATTACCAAAAGTGGTCTCACTGTTTTGGAGCTTCCAATAATTACTTATGCATTTTGAAGTTATCAGTCATTTTTTGTTGTACAAATAATGGTTTTAATGGATCAATCTCCAATTAATACTCTCATACAGAGACAAGTTTGAAACTAATTTTAATATAAAGTCTACTAAAAGTGAAATTTTCCGAAGTGGTTTCATGTGATTTGGAGTTATTAAGAAATAGTTATGCATTTGGAAGTTAAAACAATTTCTCGGTGTGTAAATTAACCGATTTCGGATTTCATAAAGCGTTTTATACTTTTCTCACCGAGTGCAGCACTAGCCGCAGATCCATCGACCAGCGGGCCCGCCGTCGCCCCACCGCGAAGGCGCAATCCACGCACCACTCGTAGCTAGGATCACGAGCCGTTGGATCAAGATCCAACGGTCCACGATCAGTGCAATAGGACGGTCCGAATGTCTCAACGAATCTGGATCGTAGGTTCGGATCCGACGCCCATGATCGTGGCGAAATCGGAAGTTCCGAAGCCACCAACTGGACCGTCGATATCGCATCGGACGGTCCACAACGATCCAAGTGCAAGGAAGAGCGCCAATACATCGCACGTGTTTAAATTTTTGGGCCCACACGTCAATCTCTGTGGCGTTGAACTCAGTGTGCTTGATTTCTGTGCATGGTCCCACTGGTAAGCGACACATTAGGACGACTAAGACAAGCATTGAAGACTAATTATTGCCGTTAACGCAATCGCCGAGCTACGGTGGCTCGCCGTCTGACACGACAACACGCAGCGTTTGGTGGCTTGCACGGCGGCTCGCCGGCGCTTACGCCACGGCGAGCTAGCCACTTGTTGCATTAGCCGCGCAATAGCCTTGTGCACCTAATAGAAGTGGTGGCGAGTGCGAGGTGGACCGTGCGCGCTGGCCGAGATGCACGGCGGTTCATACTGCAAAAATGAAAATGGCTAACTCGAGCTCCTCAGTGCAAAGTAGCGAGTGCTTATGCTACCTTAAGGTCTAGTAAAGTTACCTGAAACTGTGAGGAGCTTGGGGAGGCTGGGGTTGACTGGAGTGCTGTCGGAGCTGTGGAAGACAAGGGCGGTCAACACGGCTTCACGTGGACAAGGAGAACTGAGCAAAACAAACAAGTGTGAATGCTCGGGCTAGCTCGGAGGTTGTGCTAGGAAGCTGTGGAAGACAAGGAATCAACATGAAACTTACCCGGACAAGGTGGGAGGTGAAGGGGTGCTCTTAGGCCGAAATCACTCCAATCCTCAAATACACGAGCGGCTGTTGTGCATTAACAAAATCAAGTGAGGGGTTTGGACTAGAGAGCTAAGGCGCACAAAGTGACACGAGGGAGCGAGGACCATACCTCCTGGAGACAAGAAAAGACCTACGGATGCCACTCGGGGCGTGCTCCGGAGGTGGGTTAGAGCACGAGGATGAACCGGCTGCTACAAGCAAAAACAAGACCTCGCGTGAGCAAAAATGGAGACATCAAGGATCAGGGAGTGGAGGAGCACCACTCGGTGAGAAGCTACCCAAGAGAAACGAGGCAGCTTCCCTCTTCTCCGCTCGGTAGGAGAAGAAGTGAGCGAAATGGAGGAGCGGGAGGGGTATTATGTTTGAGGCGACGGCAGCGATGAGGCGGCGTCAAGTGGAGATTCTCGGGATTGGTTGCATGCGGCGGTGGAGTCACGGCGTGATGGAGCCGTTCGCGCACATCGCCGCTCGCCAGCCTGCGCGGCACGAGTTCCCGAGGCGCCACGAGGTAGACGACGAACTCGACATCGGGGCCCACCGGTCGGTGTCTCTAACTTGCGCGAAAAGAGAACGTGGACCAACGTGGGCCGTTGGATGCATATCGGTGGTCGGGTTTAAGGAGCCAAGGGGGTGAAGCAAGACGCACTGGGCCGTTGATCTTTCATCGGGCGGTCCGTGCGGTGCAACTAGTGGGTTGGGCTTAACCGTCGCAACGGACTCGGCCGGTGCTACATGTTGTCTAGGGTTTTAGGTTAAGGTTTGACTGTGATTTAAAATCTGTCTAGCAACTTTGACCGGGGTTTATAATTAGAAAGAAATCTCCTAAAATCATGAAATAATTTGTGGGGGTTCTTGGGATGATATAGTTCCCATAAAAATTATAAAACCCTACTGTTCATAAAATAGTTTGTGATATTTAAATTCAAACTTGTTGTACGTCTATGAATGTTGTTTGAATTTTAATGAGGTTCAAACTAGTCCCAAAAATTTGGGAAAAATTATATTAATTCCTGATAATTAATTTAGTATTTAAATAAATTGATTTCAGATGATGATCACAACTATTTATTACTGATTTGAAGTGGAAACTGAATCTTGATGTGTATGTTCACCTCAAATTAGATTTTCCAAGTACAATATATATTATGAAATGATTTGAGTTTGATAATGCTTGTTAGTGAAATACACATTAATCCAATTTAATTAGTTGGGGCTGTGACAAACCTCCCCCCTTACAAAAGATCTCGACCCGAGATCTAGGTGGAGAAGAATTAAAAAGTTTTCATTAGAAGTTATAATTTATGTTGTCTTGATTTCCTTCAAAGATAGTGTTGACATGCTATAATTATGCCATAAGAATAATTTTGTTTATATTGCTATGTTTTACCTTTCTTTCTTGATACGAAGGCACTTCGTAGAGAAGAAGTCCGATACGCCGCCGCATCCGGTCTTCACGTTCCCAAGTTGCTTCATCCTCCGTGTGGTTGCTCCATTGAACCTTGACGAACTTGATGTTACGATTCCTAGTCTTACGCCGGTTTCCTCAAGGATATGAATCGGGCTCTCTCGATAAGATAGATCGGGTTGCAAGTCGAGTTTATCCAACTCGGTTGCTTCGTTGGGACTCAAGACATTTCTTGAGTTGGGAGACATGGAAGACGCCATGCACGCTCAAAGTGATGGTGGCAACTCCAACCGTATGCCACCGATCCCACCTTAGCTAGAATACGGAAAGGTCCAATATAGCGAGGTGCTAATTTACCCTTGATTTGGAAACGACGAACTCCTTTCATGGGAGAGACTTTAAGGTATACATGATCGCCCACATCGAAACTCAACTCGCGACGACGGCGGTCGGCGATGACTTCGACGTGCTTGAGCCGCCCTAAGTCGCTCGCGAATGACACGAACTTGTTCTTCAAAGATCTTCCACCAAGGTTGGGCCATAAAATGGCCTCTCCCGGCTTCGGACCGTTCAAAGGTGTTCTACAAGCTCTCCCATACAATGCTTCAAGGGTGACATTTGAATACTCGATTGGAAGTCGTTGTTGTATGAGAACTCGACAGACGGTAAACATTTTTCCCAACTATCGCGGTAGGACAACACGCAAGCCCAAGAAGATCTTCCAAAACTTGGTTCACCCTTTCGCTTTGTCCATCCGCTTATGCGGGTGATAAGCGAGCTAAAAGATAGACTGGTCCCCATCGCTTATGTAAGCATTCCTGAAATAGGACGTGAATTGAGGGCCTCTATCGGAAACTATCACCTTTGGAACACCGTGGAGACAAACAATCCTTGCAATGTAAAGCTCCGCTAACTTGTCCCCACGGTAGATGGTCTTGATAGGAATGAAGTGAGCAACTTTCATCAAACGGTCTACAATTACCCATATAGAATCGAATCCAGCTTTAGTTCTAGGAAGGCCGGTGATAAAATCCATGCCAACTTCTTCCCATTTCCACTGGGGAATGGGCAGGGGATCTAGAGTACCAGCTGGTTTCAAGTGCTCAGCCTTAACTCTTTGACATAGATCGCACTTCGCCACATCTGCGCAACGCTTTGCTTCATTCGCTCCACCACGCTTTCTTTTTCAAATCTTGATACATTTTTGTACTCCGGGTGGATAGAGAATTTTGAGTTATGAGCCTCCTTGAGAATCAATTCTCTCAAGTGGTGATCAAACGGTACCACCATACGGTTTCAAACCATAGAGTACCTTGTGCATCTTGCTTAAAACATTTAGCCTTGCCTTGTTTCAATAGTTCTAAAATTTTAGCCACTTCGCATCGCGCTGGGCTTCCTAATCTGGTCCTCAAGTGTGCAAGTCACACCGAGGGCTGCAAGCTAACCTTCTTCAACTATCTCCGTGTAGGCTTTGCAATGCAAAGACATAAGCTCAGCAGAAAAAAGGAGTTACCGACAAACAGCTTGCATTGGGACTTTCGCTCAATGCGCCGGCCACGACATTAGCTTTCCTGGATGATAATGGAGTCCCATATCATAATCTTTAATCAACTCAAGCCATCTTCTTTGTCTCAAGTTCAGGTCGGCTTGGGTGAAAATGTATTTAAGGCTCTTATGATCGGTGTAGATCTCGCAACGACACCGATGAGGTAATGCCGCCAAATCTTCAAGGCATGAACTACAACCGCGAGCTCTAGGTCGTGGTGGGATAATTGGCCTCATGGGGCCTCAATTGCCTTGATGCGTAGGCCACCACTCGGCCGCCTTGCATAAGCACACAACCGAGCCCATGGCGAGATGCATCACAAGAGATATCAAAACTCTTATGAATGTCCTGAGAACAAGTACGGAGCTTCGTCGGCATTCTTCAGTGGTTTGGAAGCTTTGCTCGCATCCCGCCGTCCACTCAAATTTCTTTTCTTTCTTTAGAAGTTGGGTCATAGGCTTCGCGATTTTTGAGAAATTTTGATGAACCTACGGTAGTATCCCGCAAGTCCAAGAAAACTACGAATGTCGGTGACGCCTTGGGTTGCTTCCATTCAAGGACATCTCGTACCTTACTAGGATCAACAATGACACCGCCCTTAGATAGGATATGTCCCAAGAAACTAACCTCGGCCAAAACTCACATTTGCTGAATTTGGCGTAAACCGATGGTGGCGGCTTTTCTAACACTAATCTCAAGTGTTGCTCGTGCTCAAGATCGACTTAGAGTAGATAAGGATATCATCGATGAAGACCACTACAAACCGATCCAAGTACTCCATGAATACCGAATTCATGAGGTTCATGAAATAGGTCAGCATTGGTCAAACCAAATGACATGACCGTGTACTGCATAAACCGTAACGAGTAGAGAAGGCGGTCTTCGTATGTCCCTCGGTTCTAACTTTAACTGATGGTAGCCTAACCTCAAGTCAATTTTGGAGAACACCTGAGCTCCACTAAGCTGGTCAAATAGGTCATCGATCCGCGGGAGCGGATACTTGTTCTTGATGGTGACCTCATTCAACGGACGGTAGTCAACACACATCCGTAGACTCTTGTCCTTCTTCTTGACAAAGAGAGCCGGGCATCCCCAAGGCGAGGAGCTAGGCCTGATGAAACCTTTGTCTTGCAATTCCTTAAGTTGTTCTTTCAATTCAGCTAGCTCATTGGGCGGCATCCGATACGGCCTTTTTGAGATGGGCGCGGTACCGGGTGCAAGCTCAATGACAAATTCTACTTCTCGGTCAGGGGGCATGCCTGGAAGTTCTTCAGGGAACACATCAGGATACTCACTCACTATTGGCACCTCCTCTAGCGCGAGAGAGGTACTCGCCTCTAAAGCGTATAGGTGAGAACTACCCACAACAGGCGCAAAGACGACCTGGGTGCCGTCCTCACTAGTCACTGAGATAGACCACTGGGCACAATCAATCTTCCCCTGATTCTTGGATAACCAATCCATCCCTAAGATAATATCGATGCCCACCGAACTTATCACTATTAGGTTTCTTTGAAAAGTTAACATTTTGTATTTCAATTTTACGTCCTCGCAGACTTGATCGGCGTGAAAACCGACCGGGACCGGATATGATAAGGTGGGTGTAGTGTATGTATCTTAAATTGGTTAATTTCAGCATACTCGCTTTTAATAAAGGAATGAGATGCTCCAAATCAAATAGAACGGATGCAGGACATAAATTAACAAGTAGTGTACCTAGCACGACGTCAGTGCGCGCTTCGCCTCCTCTGGCGAGACGTGGTTGACGCGACCACGTGCATGCCGGGCGGAGTAGGTGCTTTGCTCGTGGTGGTGGCGGTGGCCTCGCCGAGCTTGGGCCGGTGGTGCCGGAGCGAGTACGTCCGGGGCATCCTCGCCGCCGCTTGGCGAGGCATCTGCGGCATAGTGGCCCCGACGCCACGTGGAAACAGATGACGCCGGCTTGTATGCCCCGCCATCTGCGATCTCGCCCCGTTGCCGCTGAGCTGCCGGTGGAGAAGGTCGAGGCACCACAGAGACCTCGACGGTGCCAAGATGGGGCACGAGGTGCCCGAGGTAGTCCCGGCGTGGCTCGGAAAACCGCCACTCGCCACTGCTGCGCTCGGAAGGCCTTCCTCCTCTTCCTCGACTCATCCACCGTCATGCTCTCATGCTCCACCACGACGCTTTGTTGACCGGATCTCGAAACTCCGAAATCATGTGCGCTAAAACAAGCCGCAACTCCTCGAGCAGCCCATGGAAGAACTCGCCCGCGACGAGCGCTCTGCCGAGACGTCGTCCGAGCATACCGCCAAGTAGTTAAAGTCATGCAGTACTCGACGGTCCGCCGCCCTCGCTTCAAGGCAGGAACTGCCGCTTGATAAGCGCACTCCTCCAGATATGAGCCTCCCGAACGCTGCCTCGAATTCGCCCCAAGCCGACGTGACTAGCGGGCTGCATGGCGAATAACTATCCCACCACGCTGCCGCACCGCCAACCGATAGCCGGCAAACAAGACTCTCTCAACCCGGCACATCGCGCTATGTTCGCCTTCTTCTCAATGTTGTGCGGCCACCTCTGCCTCCATCGGGTCCTTGCGCCCGCAAAGTCGGAGGGTTGGTTCGCTGAACTCGCCGAGACCTCCGACGCTGATGCGGGCAGCCTCCGTCTGAACGGAGCCGGCGCGGTGTTGCGCACGATCGCCTCAAGCATCCGGTCCGTCCATCCGGTTGCGCCAATCATCATCATAAACTCAACCATGGACGGCGGCGGAGGAGCACCTCCTCGAGCGGTCCACCTCGCCGGGGCGGCCGAGAGGGCTCTCCATGCCCGTAAGGTCGCTGATGACCGCCCCCGATCGTAGAAGTCGCCGAGGTGCTAGACGCGGTGCCCTAGATGGGGATGGGGAGCCTGCCGCGCAGGCTCCCGATCAGCGAAGTCGGTCCTGCCATCCTGTATTGGACAAGGATGGTTAGTAACTTAAGACAAAAGCCATTACTTGGCTGTACATGCACAATCAATATCAAAAGCAAGAAAATGTAACATCAAATGGAACACCAAACATTAAGCAACATAAAACCGAAATGGCACAACATCAGACATAAGCGCCCGCAGTTTAAGATTACAAATCAAATAGTAGTTTTTGCAAATGAAACATAACGGTTCGACATCTACTACCCTATTACATAAACCTAAGGATACAAGCTCAACATAGAGCTCCTCGCCCTAACAAACCTAGATATTATTCCGCCAAAGTTCACCGGAAATTGCCCGTAAGATGTGCCCTAGGGACCCAGATCATCGTGGTCCCCTAGATTAGAAGACGCAAGGGTGATCCTATGGCGTTAATATGACCTTCTACCACGGGTATGGACATTCTGTGGCGCAGAAAGATAAGGGAGATCATATTAGTGCCATATAGCACACTAGGATGAATGAGCCTCATGTCATGCATGAGCCTTAAGTGCTCCCGAGCTTCAATGAGACGCCGTCGCGTTTCCCACAACTCATGCACCATACAATGATGCATTTGGTCCATTACGTGGACCAATCTCGCCAATCGCTCGACTTGGGGTCCTCCCAAATTGGATCCTAGCAAATGAGTTCACGCCCTAGCGCGCGCGCGCATCGGAAAGTGATCATACGGGGTCGGGCTAACTCACAGTCATAGCGAAGACGACTCATGGCCACCAAAGCTACTTCTTGTAACGCCATGGCCTCGTATACCGCGCCGAAGCGGTAAGGTATGCTCCCGTGACTTGTCTAGCAATGATATCTATCATCGCCATAAACTCCTCCATTCCCGGTCCTCGATCACGGCGGTAGATGGAATAAGTGGGCTGATATGTGAAGTTCGCCTCCACATCATGTCTCGCAAAGAACGCTGGTATCCATCCACTCCTTCACTTGAGTTTCCTGGACAAGGTGCGAGGGTTCATCTAAAGGCAAGAAGGCAAGGTAAGTTAGTTTCATAAACCAAAACAGATCGGAGAGGAAAGATACTAAGATGGATAAGGAATAAAAGATATTCTTAACTTAAACTTTCTCAAAGTAATTTGATAATTCCAAAATATTTTGACTCCGTAAGGCTCACTAACTCTAACGCCAGATGCTACCTCTAACCTACAATCGGTATGGCTCGATACCAACGCTGTGGGACCCTGTAATTATCTCCATAAGACCGAGATTAGACAAGGTCTTAGGGACATAAATACTGTTCTCGGTGAATGAATTCCACTTAATCCTATCCAAGTGATAGGCTTTTCCAATACTAGAGCCTCGACGATCATGCGCGCTGCTCCTTTGCGAGCACTACATGATTTTCGATTATCTTTTGATTCAAAGCACTGCACTTAGCGAATTAAATGGGAATCCACAAACAACGAGTATGACATATATTGGCTCCCAAGATCAACGACCAATATACTCATACTGTAACACCCCTGGACCCACATTACCCTGGAATGCTACTAAACCACTCTACAGCTAGCCAATAATTTCAAGATAATTAATTCGGCAACATCTCTAGACAAAAAGCATTAAGCGGAAGCATAAACATCTAAGGGAATAAAGATAACGGTAACAAGTTCAATAATTAAACAACCTCTAGCAGATTAATCAAAGAATGGTTCACAAGTCCATCCTTATTAAATAACATAATCCTCCACAAATAGTTAAGCATTTGGCTAGAATTTCATCGACTTTATTACAACATGAGTTGATGAACCATGTGCATTATTGTGGTGCCGCTCTACCCATCCCATGAATGCTCAACAATCACCGTAGGGGAAAGAAAACAAGGGTGAGATAAAAATCTCAAAGAAGCAAACTGCTTACCCTGGCTATTCAGACTACAAACAAACATACAACATCATTAAAGTATCCAAATATCCACACCCATAATGTGAATCCACATTCATTTACCAGCCAATTAAACTACAAAGATATTAAGCATCAATATCCAATCCCCATAATGATCACAATTATAGCCTCAACCATATTTACTACCAATGATAGTAAAATATTAACAATTGAATCTTGATCAACTGCTCCATGTTAATCACCACTACCACTACCAATGACAATAAAGTATTAGCGTGTTTTACCTCATAACTTTACTATTTCTCGCATCCACAACTGCTATCCACAATTACCACAAGAGAGAAGAATCTCATGCCACAACCACAACCTCTACCATACCACAAGGGTGAACCCCATTCCACAACCACAACCACATTACTCATACCACAAGAGACTCTCATGAGTCAATTTCACATTGCAACTGTGAAGTTGCGTTTGTTTGCAAAAATAACTTCACCTCAATATCTTGCACAAGTATGCAAATGATCTTTCCACAATGTAATGCATATGTATGCTATGCTCCACTGCACCTTTACCCAACAAGGTAAAGGTATGCATCGTGCTACGGCAATGCACGATGTTGTACCGGTACGGTCGCGGCGACATCCACAATGCAAATGTCATGATATGTCATGAATGATATGATAATCATAAACCACAAGAATTTAACCACGAAGGTCAACAACATACTCATCATGAATATTTTCTCATAATCCACATGTGTCTCATTAAGCACAATACCATCGTGTCATAAGACCATTACCACATAACCCACACCTGATTCACCAAGATCAAAATCAATCGATATAGATGGAACTCTATCACATAGACCACCACATGATCATCATGAAAATAACCACAAGGAATTAACAACATGTCCACCTTGAGTTTATTTTCATATTCCGCATTTGGCTCATTAAGTGAATTACCACGATACTACCCAAACTCATCCAAACATAGCAATTGATTAATATCTTGCTACCACATTTTTACTTGGAAAACATGTAACCATGGCATATCATTTAACATTACGCCAATCATGCATAGTGCAACTAGTAAGAAAAACGGGTTAAACCGTAGCACAACAAACTACATTTACTTGCCTTCCACGATGCGACGCGTTAGCCGGCAAAGCCGATACTCCTAAACCTGAGGCTTCACCTCCTAAACAGGTAAAATAATTTCAATTAAGACATAATATACTCAGCGCTACTAATCGGCATTCTACAATGCTTACTTGACGACTCAAAACGAGTTTACAAAGCTGAAACCGAAAACAACGCTTCTGCCATATACTGATTCTGGACAGCAGCACGGTAAATGACATAACTCATGAACTGGAAGTCAAAATGAGGTAAACCCAATTTCTGTAGATTCTTAACTGAATAATCTACAATACTCTAGTTGACACGATAAACCAATTCGGCCATAATATTAGGCTAACCATTGTCTGAACTTTCAGTACAGAAACTGCCTACACAAACGAACAGCAAAACTAAAATGACCATAACTTTTAATAGGTAACTCCAAATTGATCGTTCTTTATCAATATGAAAAGGTTATTGAATTACCTACAATAACCTAGTTGGGTGAACTTTCAGATTCTACCAAATTCCCTTTCATATTTTAAGAAATAACCAGACAGATTATTCTCGTCAGATTTCTGGCAGCAGATAATAAAATGATCATAACTTTTGACTCAGACCTCGGAATCGAGTGATCTTTGCGGCCACCGAAAGCTAAGAACATTATCTAAATAACTCTAGGAGATCAAAATCCCTAATTCTGCCTCTAAACACACGAAACAAGCCGCGCAAGAAACTGGACAGAATTGAATTTGTAGCGCAGCAATTCAATCCAATCAAACCAATCGAATTCGCATCTAATACAACTTAGACAGCAAAGAACGCCTCTCGTTACCCTTGTAGAACCTTGGGGAAACGCTGGTTGAATCCATGAAGAAGATCCCCTTCTTCTCCTCCTTTCTCTCCCTTCTTCTTCCTCCCGAAGACCAGTAGCAAGGAGCAGCAAAAGGGGCGACATGGAGGGCGTGGAAGCAAAGGGGAGGAGGGTTGCTACAGGGGCGGTACTGTAGCTGCGTGCTACAGTAAAAAGACCTAGGGTTTGGTTGCCCTTCTTAAACCAACTTCCCACTTGGGCTAAACAACGTGGGCAAGCCCAAGATTAAATCTCCTCTAAAAACTGATTTCTGCTTAATTCTGTTAAATACCTTTCGCATTTCAATTAATTCTCTAATGTTAAACATGATATTACATAATCACTGATGGATACTTTCCTCGTTAAGAGAAATCCTCTCTAAACTATATTGCACTTGAAAATTCAATAAATTTCTCTTCCCGAATAATAATTCTCACCGATTAATTTTTATTAATCCGATTCTTCACTTCTCACACTTCCGAGTATTACATTCTTCCTACCTTAAAAGGATTCCCTCGAATCCAACTCTCTGCACCACAAAGAAAAGAACAACAAGCAAACAAAGAACCCAAACTAGGTGTACTCACCACCTCAAGAGCTCGGGTACTTCTTTCGCAAAAGATCCTCCAGCTCCCACGTAGCCTCTCTCTCCGATCGATTCGCCCAAAGGACCTTCACATACTTGATGGTCTTATTCTCAAGACCCGCCCGACGTATCCAAGATACGAACCGCCGACGCTCCACAATGAGATCCTCGCTCCCACCGTGACTGCTCCAGTCAAGCTTGTGTTCGGATCCCGCAAGTATTTCTCAAAGATAGACACATGGAAAACATTGTGCACACCACTCAAAGAGTTTGGCAACTCCAAACGATAAGCCAAACTACCCACCCGAGCAACCACCGAAAAGTACCATGTACCATGCTAAGCTTCTGGGTACCAAATGAACAATACCCTTGGTTGGAGACACCCAAAGGAGCACAAGGCTTCCCACCGCAAACTCCACCCTCGGCGCCGAACATCCGCAGATAATTCTTTTGTCGGCCCTGAGCACCAATGTGTCCTGCCATTTTGGCAAAATTTCCCAATAACTATTAAGACCACCTTCTCAAACCATCCTCTTTCTTAAAACACTTTTCTCTTATTAAATAAACTCAGATAACACACTATACCCATTGTCAAGAATTTGATCACAAATTCCACTCACATCATTCTACTAGAAGAACAACGGTATCTTTGCAAACAGAACCCAAAGAATGTAAGAGTAAAGAACTCTCAAGCATCACACTAGCAACCAACTTTCCTTCAAAGGACCACGATCCAAATCAAAGGATTCACCACAAAATATTTCTACTCAAGTAGACAATTGGAGAACCACACCACATAAGCTAAGAGTGAAAAAAATCACTCGACAAACCAAAACAATCAATTTCTTTTCCTAACTGGAAAAGACTACGCTCAACATACGTCAACTCAATTTGCAAATGGTCTCTGCCAAAACACACAAAGAAAAACAAGAATCAAGAGAGCATCGCACTACTTGACATAACAATAATTTCCCAATTCATTTCTTTTAATAATTTAACTTCCTTGAACCAAGGATTTTCAAATCATTACCCAACACACCAACTCATTTATCTCAAGTTGGCCACCTCAACAATTAGCTCAATTGAGTACATCATCTACACCATTGTAGATAGACTCTCACTGCCCCAAATCATACTCTAACCCAAAACCACGACCAACAAAAGGCTTCTGAACCCACAACAATTACCATGTTCTTAGAAGAAGAGGTAAGAAGAAATAAATTCCAGATACGTAAAATGGTCATCATCACAGAGCTAAAAGACCAAAAGAAAAAAAAAAGCAATGAGGTTGGAAAACACAAGATAAGATCAACTGTACCTCAAATACTTCTAGTACAACTTTTCCTTTCAATAAGAAGCAATTTTCTTTGATTAAAACATCCCGCCATTTCCAACAAAGGATGCTTGAAGACCACAACACGAGATTCGAGATAAAACCAAAAAGATCATTCAACATGTCACTTTACTCAAAGCAACCTCGGCTATCACACAAGTCATAAGGTACAAAAAGGTTCCAACCGGTAAATCTCACACCCTTCAATGCAATTAGTATTATGGAATTAACAAATTCCTTTTTTTATTTTTTTAAAACATTCAACACAATAATCACAACTACATGCTATCGATTGTATTCACAACAAGATAAAACATTCTTTGCAAAAAAATCAACATATCATCCCACCTTCATACTTTTCCAAAAGGAACATCATAAATCACTTCATCATGCTCTTATTATCCAAATAAGATTCCAACTACTTGATCTAGTTAAACCTAGTGCATAAGCCATCATATTAAAACAAACTCTTTAACAAGATGATATTAGAACATAACAACTTCACAAAACATGCTAGTATGAATCTCTTATTAGATTCCATACATTTATCTCAGATCGATGCTCAACTCTAGTTTAGCAAAAGGTAATTACACTCTAGCCATTGTCACAATAATTGACTATTAATTTTTCATCAAGATAGCATTAATGATCCTATCTCTAATTTTGCAATCCCAAAGACAATAAAGAGCACAGATTCGATACTCCACCTTATGTTAAGATATTAAAAATAAAATAACTTTAAACATCAATAATACCACTTTATGAGACAAGATTCCAAAAGTCAATACATCACCAGATCCATTTCTTTATACATATTTCAACAATTTAGCATGGTAAAAGTTACATAAATTTAACAGTTGTACATGCTCATCAAGTATGTAAAGAGAGGACATATAAAAGGTTAATCTTATTAAGGCAATATTCCAACACCTCCTTACTTGACCATCCCGAATGGTCGACAATTACTTAAGATCAATCAATCCAATATATCCAACAAGTTGGGAAAATTAAACAACTACAATAATCAAAACAATTGTTTTTCATATTCCTTGATAAATGCATGAGTTCTACACATGTATCGCTAAATTTCTTAGTCACAGATCTTCAACAAACTACCACAGGACAACATCATATTAATCGACTTCACTTCTAAAGATGTTAGTAGAACTTAATGATGTACCACACTAACTTTTCAACTTGATAATTCACAATCTATCAATTATTTACATAATTTCCACCTACTACTTAAACACAACAAAACATCACAAAGGGGTTTTAACACTCCTTCTAGAGAGAAATCAAACTTCAAAAGTCGAAATAACTCGTAAGAAATGCATAGAGTCAATGCTTCCACAAGTTAATGAACTTCCCACATAAAGCTTTGATTCTCTCTAAAAAAAAATCAAACGAATACAAGAGTCATGTTTTCCAAAGAAGAAAGATGGAACAACACGGAAAATACTAGTCTCTCCAAAAGCACCGCCACGAGCAACAAACAACCCATCAATCGAAGAAACAATACTTGGCCTCAAGAACAATTAGAGGCCTAATGACAACCAACAACCGCAATAAACAAATAACCCGAGAGAAAATCATTAATCGTAATAGGCCAAGAATCGCCAACATCAATTCAAGGAGGATAACACTTTTCTAAGAAACTTACCCAAGACATCCGCAACTAAGTTACCCGAGGTAACTGCATCAAAATCCCCGTACTACGAACGAGGTATAAACTGGCAATCCCAAGGCAACAATTGCAATCCCTACCTCATATCATTGACTATCCTCACTCAAAGCAGTCATATAAACAAATCATAAACATACAAGATTATCTCCAAGCATGAATCATCAATATAACATGTCAAAGCTTGAATGCAATGCTTGTCCCATCCCATCCTACTGTGCACCCGTGTCAATTTAATATTTTTAATTACCACGCACCTAAAGCCCGCTCGATACCAACCGTAACACCCCGACCCACATTACCCTCGAATGCTACTAAACCACTCTACAACTAGCCAATAATTTCAAGATAATTAATTCGCAACATCTCTAGACAAAAAGCATTAGCGGAAGCATAAACATCTAAGGGAATAAAGATAACGGTAACAAGTTCAATAATTAAACAACCTCTAGCAGATTAATCAAAGAATGGTTCACAAGTCCATCCTTATTAAATAACATAATCCTCCACAAATAGTTAAGCATTTGGCTAGAATTTCATCGACTTTATTACAACATGAGTTGATGAACCATGTGCATTATTGTGGTGCCGCTCTACCCATCCCATGAATGCTCAACAATCACCTGTAGGGGGGAAAGAAAACAAGGGTGAGATAAAAATCTCAGAAGCAAACTATTTACCCTGGCTATTCGGACTACAAACAAACATACAACATCATTAAAGTATCCAAATATCCACACCCATAATGTGAATCCACATTCATTTACCACCAATTAAACTACAAAGATATTAAGCATCAATATCCAATCCCCATAATGATCACAATTATAGCCTCAACCATATTTACTACCAATGATAGTAAAATATTAACAATTGAATCTTGATCAACTGCTCCATGTTAATCACCACTACCACTACCAATGACAATAAAGTATTAGCGTGTTTTACCTCATAACTTTACTATTTCTCGCATCCACAACTGCTATCCACAATTACCACAAGAGAGAAGAATCTCATGCCACAACCACAACCTCTACTATACCACAAGGTGAACCCCATTCCACAACCACAACCACATTACTCATACCACAAGAGACTCTCATGAGTCAATTTCACATTGCAACCGTGAAGGCGCTTGTTTGCAAAAATAACTTCACCTCAATATCTTGCACAAGTATGCAAATGATCTTTCCACAATGTAATGCATATGTATGCTATGCTCCACTGCACCTTTACCCAACAAGGTAAAGGTATGCATCGTGCTACGGCAATGCACGATGTTGTACCGCACGGTCGCGCTATAAGCGCGACATCCACAATGCAAATGTCATGATATGTCATGAATGATATGATAATCATAAACCACAAGAATTTAACCACGAAGGTCAACAACATACTCATCATGAATATTTTCTCATAATCCACATGTGTCTCATTAAGCACAATACCATCGTGTCATAAGACCATTACCACATAACCCACACCGATTCACCAAGATCAAAATCAATCGATATAGATGGAACTCTATCACATAGACCACCACATGATCATCATGAAAATAACCACAAGGAATTAACAGCATGTCCACCTTGAGTTTATTTTCATATTCCGCATTTGGCTCATTAAGTGAATTACCACGATACTACCCAAACTCATCCAAACATAGCAATTGATTAATATCTTGCTACCACATTTTTACTTGGAAAACATGTAACCATGGCATATCATTTAACATTACGTCAATCATGCATAGTGCAACTAGTAAGAAAACGGGTTAAACCGTAGCACAACAGCCTACATTTACTTGCCTTCCACGATGCGACGCGTTAGCCGGCAAAGCTGATACTCCTAAACCTGAGGCTTCACCTCCTAAACAGGTAAAATAATTTCAATTAAGACATAATATACTCAGCGCTACTAATCGGCATTCTACAATGCTTACTTGACGACTCAAAACGAGTTTACAAAGCTGAAACCGAAAACAACGCTTTCCTGCCATATACTGATTCTGGACAGCAGCACGGTAAATGACATAACTCATGAACTGGAAGTCAAAATGAGGTAAACCCAATTTCTGTAGATTCTTAACTGAATAATCTACAATACTCTAGTTGACACGATAAACCAATTCGGCCATAATATTAGGCTAACCATTGTCTGAACTTTCAGTACAGAAACTGCCTACACAAACGAACAGCAAAACTAAAATGACCATAACTTTTAATAGGTAACTCCAAATTGATCGTTCTTTATCAATATGAAAAGGTTATTGAATTACCTACAATAACCTAGTTGGGTGAACTTTCAGATTCTACCAAATTCCCTTTCATATTTTAAGAAATAACCAGACAGATTATTCTCGTCAGATTTCTGGCAGCAGATAATAAAATGATCATAACTTTTGACTCAGACCTCGGAATCGAGTGATCTTTGCGCCACCGAAAGCTAAGAACATTATCTAAATAACTCTAGGAGATCAAAATCCCTAATTCTGCCTCTAAACACACGAAACAAGCCGCGCAAGAAACTGGACAGAATTGAATTTGTAGCGGCAGCAATTCAATCCAATCAAACCAATCGAATTCGCATCTAATACAACTTAGACAGCAAAGAACGCCTCGTTACCCTTGTAGAACCTTGGGGAAACGCTGGTTGAATCCATGAAGAAGATCCCCTTCTTCTCCTCCTTTCTCTCCCTTCTTCTTCCTCCCGAAGACCAGTAGCAAGGAGCAGCAAAAGGGGCGACATGGAGGGCGTGGAAGCAAAGGGGAGGAGGGTTGCTACAGGGGCGGCGGGTACTGTAGCTGCGTGCTACAGTAAAAAGACCTAGGGTTTGGTGGCCCTTCTTAAACCAACTTCCCACTTGGGCTAAACAACGTGGGCCAAAGCCCAAGATTAAATCTCCTCTAAAAACTGATTTCTCTGCTTAATTCCTGTTAAATACCTTTCGCATTTCAATTAATTCTCTAATGTTAAACATGATATTACATAATCACTGATGGATACTTTCCTGTTAAGAGAAATCCCTCTCTAAACTATATTGCACTTGAAAATTCAATAAATTTCTCTTCCCGAATAATAATTTCACCGATTAATTTTTATTAATCCGATTCTTCACTTCTCACACTTCCGGAGTATTACACATACCCTCATTCAACGTTGGTTACATCCATACAACACATACAACAAGAGATGAAAAGACATACGCATAATAATTAAAGTCTACATCTATTACAAACGCCGACCGCCAAATTCAAGTCAAGTATCAAGTAGCAATGAAGTAAATAGATAAAGCAAAAGACCAGCAGTGGTATGCCCATCACCCATCGGCAACCGATCGGGGTTAAATGGTAGCACACTACTCATTAGTGTCGCCAAGTCAACACTAGCGAGATCATCATAATCATAACCTTCCTCACCTGAAAAGGCCAAGAACATCCGCTGAGTACAAGTGTACTCGCAAGTCTTACACAAATAAAAATAGTTATGCATAAGGGTCATTCAAAGGATGGCTCATATTGGTTTAGTTTTATAAAGAGACGCAACAATTAACATCCTACATATACTGTTTTCATGTGCCCATTTTAAAATCAGATTTGAAGTAGAAGTAAAGCATGTAGTAAAGCATTTCAAGAATAAACAATTGAATCATACAAAGACCAAAGTGGCAGCCCACTTTGATGTACTAAACACATGAACATCCTGCTCATGACGAATACCAAGTTCAACCACAATTTTAATTATAAGTCTAACAATAAGCACCACAAATTTCAAGCGGTCGTCCATAACCGTGACACGCTATTCGAATAGATTATACCCCAGGGGGTGTACTACTTTACCCACACGACTTGATTAGCCCGTAAGCCTCCAGAGGCCTCTCAAATAGCACACTTCCTATGGTATGCCTACTGTAAATCAAGATACACTATTTTCAAAGAAGAAAGCCCTATTGAGCTAAGTCCCCTTGTGAGATGGTTCCTGCCTAGTACAAGCGCCTGATAGCACTTGCTAGGGGCTCACAAGTTATATTGGAAATACCGATGCAACCAAAACAAAAGAATTGGTGCTCCTTGCACACTATAAAGGATTACATCGGCTCCTCAAAGAACATAGGATTTCACGGCCGCTATGCCCCTTACACCACCAAGGACTTAACACAATAAAACCCTCCCCTACTTAACCATACGGCACCCATACACCGCGTGGTGGCAAAGACGAGTGTTGCTTGAACAAAGAGGTACCCAAAGTTCGGTCCTCAATTGTCCGCACAAGTCCTTCCACTTACCCAATGCTCGTGCACAAAGCACCATCACTAACCAACACTTGTCCGGACCAAATCTCATTTAAAATGACAAAGTTTAACTCATAAAACAGCTACAAAGGTCTGAAGTAAAACATAACGTAAGAGTTGTGTGTATCCCAAAACCGCAAGTTATTCCCGACGATCGAACTACCGTATCTAGACTTGCATGGCTAAGCAATTCTACAACCCATAATTCACACATCCTATCCTAAGCATATAGGAGTTGGCATAATTCAAGATTAACCTCAAGCATAGGACATAACTATACTACACATCACAAAAATATTGACATAATCAAAATAGCATGCAAGCAATTATCATTGCACTATCTTAACCAAAACTGGGATCAAATATGATGCAAAAGAAAGTTCAAATGATGCTTGCCTTGCTGGTACAGTAGCTGCTCACTCTCAGTCGTAAGTGTCGATATCAATATGCTCGGATCTATATAATTATAACATCCAATAAATAATGAGAAGAACAACTCAAAAATCAAAATGCTCAAAAATGCATGATTTTTCTACAGTAGTTAGATCATGATTTTAAATGATTTCTGGTGAAAGAATTATTTCATTTTGATTTAATATATGAAAGTTATAATGGTTTGAATTTCAGATTTCAATAAGCCATCATTATGTAATTTAATTATGAAGTGAAATTTTGTAGAACAGTGGCGAGTACATGGATTACATAGATAAATAGGCAATATTATTATAAGTTAAAAACAGTTGAGTTTGTCCTTTTTGGAGTTTTTATGATTTAGTTATGTATTTTCAAAGTTATCAGCCTTTTATAGTGTAACAATAATAGAGTTAAAGATTATGTCCTCCCAAATATAGTTTCTGTGATAGAGGTAATGTGGAGACCATTTTTAGAATTAAGTTCACTGAAAATGAAAATTACCAAAAGTGGTCTCACTGTTTTTGGAGCTTCCAATAATTACTTATGCATTTTTGAAGTTATCAGTCATTTTTCTATTGTACAAATAATGGTTTTAATGGATCAATCTCCAATTAATACTCTATACAGACAAGTTTGAAACTAATTTTAATATAAAGTCTACTAAAAGTGAAATTTTCCAAGTGGTTTCATGTGATTTGGAGTTATTAAGAAATAGTTATGCATTTTAAGTTAAAACAATTTCTCAATGTGTAAATTAACCGATTTCGGATTTCATAAAGCGCTTTATACTTTTCTCACCGAAAGTGCAGACTAGCCGCAACATCGACCGGGCCCCGCCGGCCGCCCACGGCGAGGCGCAATCACGCACCACTCGTAGCTAGATCGCGAGCCGCTGGATCAAGATCCAACGGCCCACGATCGAAGCGCAATAGGGCGGTCCGAATGTCTCAACGAATTTGGATCGTAGGTTCGGATCCGACGCCCATGATCGTGAGCGAATCGGAAGTTCCGAAGCCACCAACTGGACCGCCGATATCGCATCGGACGGTCCACAACGATCCAAGTGCAAGGAAGAGCGCCAAAACATCGCACGTGTTTAAATTTTTGGGCCCACACGCCAATCTCTCGTGGCGTTGAACTCGGTGTGCTTGATTTCGTGCATGGTCCCACCGTAAGCACACATTAGGACGACTAAGACAAGCATTGAAGACTAATTATTGCCGTTAACGTTAATCGCCGAGCTACAGCGCACTTCGGCGCACGACACGCAAGAACCGCTGTTCACCGGTTGCACGGCGCTCACGGCCTCTACGCGCCACTACGAGCTAGCCACTTGTTGCATTAGCTTCGCAATAGCCTTGTGCACCTAATAGAAGTGGTGGCGAGGTTCGAGGTGGACTGTGCGCGCTAGCCGAGATGCACGGCGCGTTCATACGGCAAAAATGAAAATGGCTAACTCGAGCTCTCAATGCAAAGTAGCGAGTGCTTATGCTACCTTAAGGTCTAGTAAAGTTACCCAAACCGTGAGGAGCTTGGGGAGGCCGGTTGACTGGAGGCCGCTGGAGTCGTGGAAGACAAGGGCGGTCAACACGGCTTCACGTGGACAAGGAGAACTGAGCAAAACAAACAAGTGTGAATGCTCTGCTAGCTCTTGAGGTTGTGCTAGGAAGCTGGAAGACAAGGAATCAACATGAAACTTACTGGACAAGGTGGGAGGTGAAAGGGTGCTCTTAGGCCAAATCACTCCAATCCTCAAATACACGAGCTACTGTGCATTAACAAAATCAAGTGAGGGGTTTGGACTAGAGAGCTAAGGCGCACAAAGTGACACGAGGGAGTGAGGACCATACCTCCGGAGACAAGAAAAGACCTACGGATGCCACTCGGGCGTGTTCGAGGTGGGTTAGAGCACGAGGATGAACCGGCCGCTACAAGCAAAAACAAGACCTCGCGTGAGCAAAAATGGAGACATCAAGGATCGTGGAGTGGAGGAGCACCACTCAGAGAAGCTACCCCGTGAGAACGAGGCAGAGCTTCCTCTTCTCGCTCGGTAGGAGAAGAAGTGAGCGAAATGGAGGAGCAGGAGGGGGTATTATGTCTTTGCGATGACGGCAGATGGAGGCGCAAGTGGAGATTCTCTGGGTTGGTTGCATGCGGCGGTGGAGTCACGGCGTGATGGAGCTGCTTCGCGCGCCGCGTCGCCGTCGCTTTCGCCGCGGGCACAGATTCCCGAGGCGCCAGGAGGTAGACGACGAACCGACATCGGGCCCACCGGTCGCTGTTCTCTAACTTGCGCGCAAAAGAGAACGTGGACCAACGTGGGCCGTTGGATGGCTATCGGTGGTCGGGTTTAAGGGAGCCAAGGGGGTGGCGCAGACGCACTCGGGCCGCTGATCTTTCATCGGGCGGTCTAGGTGCGTGCAACTAGTGGGTTGGCTTAACCGCCGCAACGGACTCGGTCGGTGCTACAAGTGTCTAGGGTTTTAGGGTTAAGGTTTGACCGTGATTTAAAATCTGTCTAGCAACTTTGACCGGGTTTATAATTAGAAAGAAATCTCCTAAAATCATGAAATAATTTGTGGGGTTCTTGGGATGATATAGTTCCCATAAAAATTATAAAACCCTACTGTTCATAAAATAGTTTGTGATATTTAAATTCAAACTTGTTGTACGTCTATGAATGTTGTTTGAATTTTAATGAGGTTCAAACTAGTCCCAAAAATTTGGGAAAAATTATATTAATTCCTGATAATTAATGTACTATTTAAATAAATTGATTTCAGATGATGATCACAACTATTTATTACTGATTTGAAGTGGAAACTGAATCTTGATGTGTATGTTCACCTCAAATTAGATTTTCCAAGTACAATATATATTATGAAATGATTTGAGTTTGATAATGCTTGTTAGTGAAATACACATTAATCCAATTTAATTAGTTGGGGCTGTGACAAGGAGGGAACCCCTTTCTGGGACAGAGAGAGCTTTTCCTTGAAGCCAGTTAGGAAAACCTTCAGTCAATTGTAATCCAAAGGGCAAATACAAGATACACAGGAATAGGGTTATTATTCTCATCCGAGAAGGCCCGAACCTGTATAAAAATCCTCGTGTCTACTTCGTCTGTGTGATCAATTGTGGAGACCCCCTGAATCAAACAATCTTTACGTAAGATCGGTTCTAAAACACCGACAAGTCTTCTCTTCAAGTACTCGAAGACACTTCTTGAGCTAAGAGACGTGGAACACATTGTGGACGTCGGACAAGTCTTCAGGTAACTCGAGTTGGTAGGCTACTTCCCCACACTAGGCGGTGATCGGGAATGGGCCGATATATCTTGGTGCAAGCTTGCCTTTCACTCGGAATCTTCGAGTGCCACGAAGCGGTGATACTTTGAGATACATATTATCTCCAACTTCAAAGGTTAATCCCCTTCGACGGTTGTCAGCATAACTCTTCTATCTGGACTGAGCTGCTTGAAGTCGATCTCTGATCAGTTGAACTTTCTCTTCAACCTGTTTGAGGGTATCTGGTCCAAAGACATAACCTTCTCCAGATTCTAACCAATGCAGAGGAGTCCTGCATTTTCTCCCGTAGAGTGCTTCAAATGGGGACATTTTTAGACTTGACCGAAAGCTGTTGTTGTATGCAAACTCGGCATACGATAGATATTTCTCCCAGTCTACAGAAAATTCCAAAGCACAAGCCCGAAGCATGTCTTCTAGAATCTAATTTGTCCTGTCTGTCTGACCATCAGTCTGAGGATGATATGTTGTATCAAGTCCGTAGGTTCCGAAAGGCCATGCATCAGCCTGTAAATACGAGGTAAACTGGGAGCCCAAATCCGAGACTATCCTCTTAGGTACTCCATGTAAACACACAATACAAACCATATATAGCTCAGCCAATCTGTCTCCCTTATAGGTGGTCTTCATTGGGATGAAATGGGTGACTTTGGCCAATCTATCGACTACGACCCATATCGAATCACAACCCAACTTGGTTCGAGGCAGACCAGTAATGAAATTCATCCCAATCTCTTCCCACTTCCATTGGAGAATCTGCAGGGGTTGGAGCAATCCTACTGGTCACTGATGTTCTGCTTTGACTCACTGGCAGACATCACAACAATCCACAAACTCAGCGATGTCTCTTTTCATTTGCGGCCACTAATACAGAATCTTCAAGTCTTGGTACATCTTGGTGCTGCCTGGATGCAGAGTGTAGGCTAAGCTGTGCGCTTCTTTCAGAAGCAACTTTTTGAGTTCCTTCTGGTGGGGAATAAAGAGACGCTTCCCATACCATAGGACTCCTTGCTGATCTTCGATCATCTTAGAGGCTTTTCCTTTAGCCATAAGATGCTTGAATCTCTGGACTCCAGGGTGTCCTACTTGAGTGGTCTTGATCTGCTCTTCTAGAGTTGGGTGCACTTCCACGGCATCTAGGGTGCCTTGCTCTACTAACTCAAGGTTGAGTGCTTTGAACTTCTCGTAGAGCTCGGGTTGGTGCTCTCGAATCATGACATTATTGCAATAAGACTTACGGCTGAATGCAACTGTGACTACATTAGCCTTGCTAGGATGATAATGAACATGCAAAATGCAATCCTTGATCAGTTCTAGCCATCTTCTTTGTCGGAGGTTGAGGTCTAATTGGTTGAAAATGTACTTGAGACTCTTATGGTCTGTGTAGATATCACAGTGATTTCCAATCAAGTAATGCCACCAAATCTTTAAAGCATGCACTACTGATGCTAACTCCAAATCATGAGTTGGATAATTGTCCTCGTGAGGACGGAGTTGTCTGGAGGCATAGGCTACGACTTATCCTCCTTGCACGAGTACGCAGCCAAGGCCTTGTCGAGAAGTATCACAATAGACTTCAAAGTCCTTGCGTATGTCTAGCAGGGTTAACACTGGTGCAGAAGTTAACCTTTTCTTTAACTCTTGGAAGCTCTTTTCACAAGCTTCTGTCTATTCAAACTTCTTCTCCTTTTTGAGAAGATGGGTCATCGATTTGGAGAGCTTCGAGAACCCTTCGATGAAGCGTCTGTAGTACCCGGCCAAACCAAGAAAACTACGCACTTCAACGACTGAGGTAGGCTACTTCTATCCTACGATAGCTTCTCCTTTGGATGGATCGACTGCTACTCCTTCAACAGATACGATGTGTCCGAGGAAACTGATCTCTTAGAGCCAAAATTCACATTTGTTGTAATTAGCATAAAGCTGGTGCTCTTTAAGCTTCTCCAAGACCAACTGCAGATGTCCAGCATGCTCTTCTTTGGTCTTTGAGTAGATCAAGATGTCGTCTATGAACATGACCACAAACTTGTCCAAGTATTCTATAAATACTTTGTTCATGAGGTTCATGAAGTAGGCTGCCGCATTGGTCAAGCCAAACAACATGACCGTGAACTCGAACAAGCCATACCGAGTGGTAAACGCCGTCTTAGGAATATCCTTATTTCTGATCTTAAGCTGATGGTACCCTGACCTCAGGTCTATTTTACCGTTGCTCCCAACAACTGGTCGAACAGGTCATTGATGCGGGGCAATGGACACTTTTTCTTGATGGTCACATCATTAAGTGCTCGGTAATCTACACACAGTCTAGCGGTGCCATCCTTCTTTCTTACGAAGAGAACAAGTGAACCCTAGGGAGAGGAACTAGGTCGGATAAATTCTTTTGCTCGCAAGCCTTCCATCTGAGTCTTGAGCTCTTCGAGTTCATCGACTATCATCTGATACAGTCTCTTGGCAATTGGGACTATCCCTGATCGTAAGTTGATCACAAACTCAACATCTCTATCTGGTGGCATGCCCGGCAATTCTTTTGGGAAGACTTTTGGGTAAGCTTCGACTACCGATGTGGTCGAATGGGACAACTCCTCAAGGTGGTGGACTACTCGATCAAAAGGGGAGGAACGATCCACACTAACCCTTATGGTGGTCTCTGGATCTTTGGCGAGTACAACCACTTGATTGGTACAGTCTATCATCCCTTGGTAGTTGGCCAACCAATCCATCCCTAGGATGATGTCCAGAGTTTGGGATTCTAGGACTATAAGGTTTGCTAGGAAGTCAAGATTTTCCACAGCAATCTCTACTCTGGGACTAACTGAGGTAGCATTTAGGAATCACCCGGGTGAACTAAGTACCACGAGTTTCTTTAGTTTATAGGTTGGCAACTTACGCCTTTTAGCAAAAGATCTTGAAACAAAAGAGTGCAAAGCTCTAGAGTCAAACAAAACTTGCGCGGGTACGGAATTAACAGAGAGCATACCCATTAGCACTCTTGGGGCTTCCTGGACCTCCTCGGCTGTGACATGGTTCACACAACCACGTTTCGGTGTCAGGGCAGACCTCGAGGCTTGTGAAGTCTACTAGCCCTTGCTTTGGTTTGATGCCTGGCTTTGTGGTAGCGTGGCTCCCGAGTTGATCCTCACGATAGGGTTCTGACGATGAGGCCACTTGTTGGCAAAGTGCCCCTTCTCCCCGCAGTTGAAGCAGTGAAGGTGGGCTGCTAGGTTGACTGCTGCAGGCTGCCCAGCGGGACAAAGGGTGCATAAACCACTCCCATTGGGACACGTGGCCGAAGCTGAAGTCCTCTGAGGTGATACTGCTGGTGGTCGAAAAGACGAGCTGCCATGGAATGCTGACTTCTGGGGGTAGCTACTCTGCGGCTTCTGGAATGCCATCTTTCGCTTGCGGCTGACCTCCGCGGTCTTCTTCTCATTCTCGAGCATGAGAGCTTTGTTGACCAGGTGGTGGAAGCTGGGGAAGTCGTGGAGGATAAGCTGGACTCTCATGTCTTCACGCATCCCCTCCACCAAGCGGTCGATCTTCACCTTTTCATCGGCTACGTCATTGGGAGCGTAGCGGGTAAGCTGGTTGAACTTTGTCAGGTACTCGTTGATGGACATCTGACCCTGCTTGAGAGCTCTGAACTTGTTCTCCATCAACCTCATTGTACCAGCGGGCACAAAGTTGGTTCTGAAAGAAATCTTGAATTCAGTCCAAGGGATTGACTGCCATGCAGGTTCCAGCTCATCTAGCTGCACTTTAGCAACTACTTCTGCGGCGGTAGGCTCTTGCGCATCTCCAGTCACGGATGTTGCTGCCTCTGCTTCTTCTGCTTCTTCTTCTTCTGCAGCTACTGGACTTTCACCACCTCGAGCAACAAGATAGTATTCCCACCAAGCAGCGACGGCTCCTTCTAGTTAATGGGTGGCAAAGTCCACCTTGTCTTCCTCTGAGCCTCAAGCGAGACGAAGCTTCTTCTCAGTGTCTCTGAGCCAGCCTTTAGCTTCAAGTGGTTCACTAGCTGCAGCGAAGGTGAGGGGTCTTGTCCTGAGGAAGTCTGCCAACTTTGAGTGGTGGCCTGCTGTCGAACCCGGGAGCGAAGGATCCCGAATTCTCTGTGTTCATACACCGGTCCAGGATTTCCAGTGTACACAGTCTCACAAAATGGATATCACAATCATATCACGAAAACGTAAATAACATTAAGTAAATAATTGTTTAATACAAATGAGTCTGAACAACAATATTAAATGCCAAATGAATAACACAGCGGAAACATAATAATAGAGGTGAGCCACACGATGCGCCACAGGAAATCGTCTGGGTCGAAGGCCTACTTGTCCTGATCCTCACCGTCGGGGAAGAAGTCTTCTCCTGAATAAGATTTATTGAGCAAGAGTGAGCACAACTACCGTGCTCGCAAGCTACACCCAATATTGAATGAAAATGTATGCATAAGGTAACAAGTGAGTATGGCAGGGGTTGTTTTGCATAAACAGCATTTTCAGTTTAAATAGACATAGCAGTTTCTAAGGCAGTTTTATACTATGACAAAAATCATATTTTAAAATGGCAATGTTGTAATATAGATAACCTCCAATGATTAAGTGAAGGATCCCCTCCTAACACTTGGCTTCCCGCCCAACTTTTCATAAGGATTAACCATCCTCAACATTTAATAAAGCATTTAAAACCAAAACCAATTTAACTTTAAGTGGCCCCGCTAGCATGTCCATGATCATGACGCGCTATTCGAATAGTTTCTACTCGCAGAGTTGGTACAACTTTACCCACACGAGGTGACATGCTCGTTATGTCGCCAATACACGCTCGTAGGCGCAGGATCGAGCAATTACCATGAGGCCTTTACAATGTTCTCGCCCTAGTGTAATCATGCACGCTAAGGTTTCGCCCCTTTGACTAACCGCCCTCCTAAGCCCTCGTTGCGCCAAGTGGGAATAAAAGTCTAACCGACACCCACATATCAACATGACATAAATACACTAAAGCATTACAAATTAATTAGCCAAATCTCGCCATACAGACGTGTGGTGGTATGGTAAGGCATAGCATTGCTGCTCAAAGACCGGTCCTCAATTGACTTGAGCGCCATTCCTACTAACCGTGGCCTTAATCTTAACGAGATCAATCTCGTGCATAAACCTGCACCCACCATTCCGACCATTTCGCCCAAGTCCAAACCCATTTTTGATTTTTTATTTGAATAAAACTCTCTTTATAAATCCATGTGGTAAAACAATACCACAATGTCAAGTTTGAAACAAATTTGTAAGAAATTTGGTTAAGTCGCCCCACAATGTCACGGTAGACTAAGTCTACCGAGCCGGGTGGGACCTGGTGTGCCTGAGATGGCACGCACGCATACGCGTGGTGCTGATGTGGCGCCACGCAGGCTGCTTTGTCGCGGTGGCACACAGGTGGCACCTCGGTGGCTGCCATGTGGCGGTGCCACGTCGGTGAGGACGGCGCCAGCGCGGGGACCGATGGTCGCTGGCGCTGTGCTTCGCGGCGGTGCCCGGCGAGTGCACCAGAAGAGATAGGAGAGAGCGGCGATCATGATGCTCACCACAGCGATGGGAAAAGGTGAGGCGGTGGCCGGCGGCGAGGACGAAGGCGGCGGCGTGGTACGGCTTGACGGTGGAACAGTGCTTCGGTGATCCTCCGTTGACGAGAGTGGGCACACCAGCTTCGCGATGACGAGGCGATGCCGATGGTGGCGACGGCGGGGAAGAAGCATCGGCGGCGGCGGCGCACTCGGTGGCGAGCTTCAACGGTGAAATCCGGCGCGCTGGGGCGAGAGAGGAGTGAAATGGGGGAGTGAACTGAGGAGGAGAAGGGGCTCGCGGGGCTCCCTTTTATAGGGCAAGGGGAGGCCGGGAGCGGCAGGGCGACGTGGGGCGTGCGGCGGCGGTGGCGGGAGGTTGTGGCGTACGAGCGGAGAAAAAGGGGGAAACGGCATGGAGGAGGTGGCGGAAACCGGCGCGGCCTCGTGCGCACGACGCGGGGAGTACGGGGTGGTTGGAGAAGGCCGTTGGCGGAGCTCGGACGTGGGCTTCAATGGCGGCGGCACGAGAATCTCGCGTGGAGAAGACGAGTGCGGAGATGAAGGTCTTGGGCCGTTGGATGATGATCCGGCGGCTGAGATCTTGCGTGGTGACGTGGAGGCAAACGGGCGCGGGCGGCTGTTGGATGCTGATCCAACGGCGCGGAGGAGAGGAAGAGAGGGAGACGCGTGAGGTTGATTGGTAGCCGTCCGATTTGAATCGGACAGTGGGAGAGAGAGAAGCGGGCGCGGGGCGTGGGCCGGTGGGCCGTGCGCGCGTAGCCGTCCGATTTGAATCGGACAGTGGGAGAGAGAGAAGCGGGCGCGGGCGTGGGCGGTGCCGCGTCGCAGAGAGTTTTGGGCCGAGGTCATGGTTTCGCCCAAGGCCATTTTGAGAATTTTCTTTTGTTTTTCTATTTGATTTAATCCCGGTAATTTCAAATTGGCTTTAGAAAATATCAAAATAATTCCAAAAATTATGGAAAAATTCACAGAAATTTCCTTATTTGTTTTGGACTTAATAAAATTATTTCCAACTTTGTGTTGGCTTTTAATTTTGCAATTAAATTTGTTTTGACTTTAAAATAATTATAAAAGCTTTTAAAAATTTCAGGAAATTCCACAAAAATACATAAATTCTAATTTATACTGAAATTTGAAAATTGGGTCATATAAACCTACCCCTTATGGAATCTCACCCGAGATTCAGGCTTGGTCAAACAAAGTCGGGTAGTTGGTCTTGAGGTCCTCTTCTTTTCCATGTGGCTTCACTTTCCGGTGATGGCTCCATCGCACCTTGTATGATCGGATGATCCTCGCTCCCGGTAACACGCTCGCGACATCCGTAATCTTGATTGGTCGCTCCACATAAGTGAGGTCTTCTTGGAGATCACAGCTTTCCAGGAGGGTGTGGTCTTCTGGCATTCGGAGATATTTCTTCAATTGTGACACATGGAACACATTGTGCACTGCTGACAAGGCTTCTGGCAGCTCAAGCTGGTATGCTACTTCACCTCTTTTGGCTAGAATCTTGTATGGTCCCACAAATCTGGGTGCAAGTTTTCCTTTTGTCCGAAATCTTCTTACTCCTCTGAGTGGAGTGACTCTGAGATAGACAAAGTCTCCTAGTTCAAAGTTTAAATCCCTCCGACGGTTATCTGCATAACTCTTTTGTCGGGATTGTGCCACTCTTAGGTGTTCTCTTATGGCTTTTACCTTACTTTCAGCATCTTTGATCAACTCAGGTCCAAAGAGTTGATGCTCTCCTACTTCATCCCATAGGAGTCGAGTCCTGCACTTTCTGCCATACAAAGCTCCAAATGGAGCCATTTGCAGTCTGGCTTGATAGCTATTGTTATACAAGAATTCTGCATACGGCAAATTCTTGTCCCAACTTTGTAACATCCCGATTTTTAGAATTGGGGTGTTAATATTTAATTTGGCAATCTAATAAATATATGACCGTGTTTTTTTAAAAAAATTCCATGTTTACGTGAAAGGTTTCCTTTAAAATCAATCAAGTTGTTTAAAAGTTGTATGAAAAGAATAATAATAATGACCAACAATATTAAATCGAATTGTTTGAGAGACTACATTTAAATTAAATTATTTTTATTTCTTGTTTTTACATGCTTTTCAAAAATCATGTCATTTTGCATACATTAGTATTGTCGCTATATTTTTTCCAGTTCAACTGACCACAGGCGAAACGCATGTGTACTCATTAATCCACTAGTTGATCCACTTTATATACTACTAGTAGCTGCTAGTTGCACACATATATACATGCAAGTATGCTGCTTTACACACAGACAGAGAGAGGCATGAAGTGAGGGAGCTAGAAGTATATACTTATATGCATGAGGTAGCTAGCTAGCTGTGGGCACTCCCTGCCAATTATTTTGTCTAGCCGAACCATGCTTTGCACTGCCATTTCTCTCTGCCATCACCTCCCAACCGAATGATTCCCTTCCTACCACTTCCCCTTTTCTCTTCTCTTTTATATCATTTCTTTTCTCCCCACCAAACTGAGCAAAGACCATAATCTCCCTGTCACTTTTCTTCTTCACGCCATCTTCTCTCCAACAGAACACCTTCCCAGCCAAGAGCCTCACTACCCTTATATTCCCATGCCATCTTTCTTTCCCCATGGTAGCACTTCTAGTCATCACCAAGCTTTAGTACATGTTCATCTCTCCACCTTCTCTCCTTTCAATCCCAATCAAAAATCGAGAATCTCTCAATGCATGTTATACCATTGAAATCCCCATCACTTAAGCTCTTTATTCATCCAAGAAATTTTCGTATGCACTGCCTTTTCATTTTATTATTATTTTTTCCTACAACCAAAGCCACATGCCACTGTTCATTCTTTTGTCCAGCTGAACACAACAATTCAAACCCACTGCCGAACAGCTTTTATCCTCATTGCCATTCCCCCGTCTAGCAAAGCCACCCACTGTCATCTCCTTTGCACACCACTGCCAATCTAAATTTCCTTGCCCCAACCAAACCCTTTCAACCACACAGTGCCATTCTTTAAATCCCAGCCAAAGCACATCTCTCTCTCTCTCTCTCTCTCTCTCTCTCTCTCTCTCATTTCCCATGCAACAGAGCTTCACATGCGAAAGCCACCCACTGCCTTGCCTCCACAACCGAGCACCACCATTCCATCCTCCCCATTTCTTTTATCACAAATGAGAGCCATCCTTGCCCTCTGCCATTTCTTTATTCTCCTAGCACAATAGAGCCACTCCATTGTTTCTTTCTCTAACACTAGCTCAAGCATAGATCTTTTCTCCTTCCAATCCCTTTCAAGAACCCCAAATCAGCCCATGCATGTTATGTAGCTACGATCCTCATCGCAAGAGCAAGCCATCCATCCGGTTGGTTTCCACATGCAAGACTTTGTGAGTGGTTTGAGGGAGGAGGAGGAGCAAGGTTGGTGGGTGCTCGCTGCTGGCTTGGGGGCGCTGCAGTGCGTGCATTGCAGTGGCAAGTTGAGGTGGAGGAGCCGAGGCGCTGCAGCAGCGGGCAGCGGTGCGGCAAAGAGGAGAAGAAGCTAGTGGCCAGCATGCAGTGGTGATGCATGCAGCAGCCAAGGCCGAGCGAGCAGCGACAAGGCCAACCCAAGGCCTATGCGGTGCACGGCCGGAGGTGAGGAGGCAGCTTAGTGACGCCAAGGCCAGGCGCAGGCGTGGGAGTGTCCCACTAACGGGCCCAACACAGGAGACGACAGCTGCAGCTTGAGGCGTGGAGGAGTGAGGTGGCCGAGCCCGACGCGGCCGAGGTGAGGGGGCTAGGCGGCGCAGTGGAGGCAGCGGTGCGAAGGCGCTGCAGTGGCAGCCCGGCGTGAAGACCAGGGCGCCAAGGACGCGACCGACCGGCAGCGGTGGCGGCGGCCAGCGGCGGCGGCACGGTGGTGGCCGGGCTGAGGCACTAGGACGGCTCCGAGGCGCGGCATCGAGGCCGGCGGTCATGCATGCGGCAGCATGGCATGGCGTGGTGGCTCGGTGAGGCACACCAGAGCACGGCGCGGCGGCCCAGTACACGACGGCGTCGAGTGCGAGCGAGGCGAGGTAGTGTCGACGCGACGGCGTGGCGCATGCGGCGGCACTAGGATGACGGACATGGACGAGGAGCCGAGAAGACGACGCCCGGTGACGATTCGCACGCCTAGTGCCGTGGTAAAAATCTTTAGTGTTATTTTTGTTACCACGCTATGATATTAGTCATGCATGTTGCATATTAGTCATAAGCATAGCATCTATTTATGCATGTTTAATTATAAAAATGATTTGGTAACTTAAGACCAGTATAATTCTCCGGTTGGTCGTATTTGTGCGTAGGTGTGATTATGTGATGAAATATTGTGGATGCGAATAATTAGACCGCTAGAAGTGATTATGTGTTTTGTTGATGGATGGATGCTAGGTTAAATGTATGATTGGATTATTTGATCGGATGATATTATTTTGAAGTTGCATGGAAGTTAGTGGTGATCTTTGGATAATAGATTACTTAGGGATTTTCCCTTACGTTGGATTAGTAATTTTTGGATTTAGGACGCATAAAGATTTTATAATTTATTAATTGATGGATGACTTATGTGTTTATAATTAATGAGATATGGAGGTTGAACCAGATGATTTATTAAATCATGAGTAAATTGATCGGATGTCTTGAGTAATAGCTAGGTGAGTCATATATGCTACAATTGGGAGAAGGTAAAATGGATTATTAGATTTTGGGTAACTAATTGGATTGCTATGTGATTAGTAGATAAGTCCTATGTGCCGAGGTGATAGATTTGTACCCTCATTTGAGTTTGTGGATAAATGATTATTAGTTGATCGTAGAGGCACATATATAATTGGATTGGTAGAGGTCATTCATGACTAGTTCGGTGGTATGGATATGAGTTGATCGATTAGTGGGCAATTAGATGTTGGATGTGTTATTAAATTGTAAAGGTCATTAGGTGTCAGTTAGTCAATTAAACCTCGATCGGTAGAAAATTGAGTGTATGCGAGTATGACTTGCCGAGGTTAGATTAGTAGAGCTAGTAGTTAGTATTAGCTTAATTAGTCTAGCAAAGAACAATTGATGGTTTTGATTAGAGTTATATGCCCATAACTTGGTGGATTTAGTACATTTATCGGATGGATTGTATAGATGGAAGTTCATGAGTCCGGGAGTTATTTGTTGGATTGACTACCTTGATTATGCCTTAGTGGAGGTTAGTACGGGATTTAGATCAAGATATGAGAATGTGATCGGAAAGTGTTATGTATGTGATTGGATTCAACACCAGAGAATCGGTTAAGTAAACGATTATGAGAAGTTTAGATTTCTCGGTAGATGTGTTCCTTGAGGAATTAAATGGAAAAGAAAAGAAAATATGTAGGTCCCATTTGTAATAGCAGAGGCTAGGTTAGAATGAGTATAAAAGTATTAAATGCGTTAGAAAAATTCAGAAAAGAATTATTGTTACACTAGAAATTGAATTAACTTCAAAAATTCATAGAAAATTCTTTTGAACTCCAAATCGGGTGATTCAATTTTTATTGAACACAACTTTTTATTATATTTCCAACCATGCAATCCTTATCCCCACCACTGTTATGCAAATTTTCACCAAAGAATTTAATTCAGATGAACAGTAACCGAGCTAGGGTTTTTTAGCTTTTATTCAATTGCTGATTTTCAAACAGTGATAACTTTCACATACTAAGTCCAAATGAGTTAATTCTTTCACCTAAATTCATATAAAATCATAATCTACGTACTATGAAAATTTCATGCATTTTGGAGCATTTTGAATTTTTCGGCTTTATTTGGTGTTTATTGCGATATTGTTCTTTCGATAGATTTCCGGCGATCCGGGCGTATTCATAAGTGTAACCTGAGAATGAACATGTGACACCAGCAAAGGTGCGAGCACCCTCCTCTTGATCATATTGCTCCCAGTGGTTTTTAAAAGTTTTGTGTGAGTTTTATTATTGCAATTGCATGCTATTTTGAAATGTATATTTATGGGTAGAAGTAGTTAATCTCCTAATTGCTGCATTAGCCCTCCTTTGAATGTTGATTCCCCTTTTACCTTGAATGACTAAGGTTATATGTTATATGGGATTGTTTACTAGTTTGTAGAAGGATGCTTAGCCATGCTAGTAGTCTTAGCAGAGAGCGGTTGATGGAGCTAGTCCATCGGCCAGTGGATTGAATTGAATCTTATTGAAATTTGAGGATTTTATGGATTGGATTATGATGAATTTGAGGGATGTATCCAGATCTTCGTGATCCGGGTTTGTGTACTTGTTGGGCATTGGTTTTATGTTCTTAACTTGGGCGGTGTAGGTGATCATGAAATATTGTTATTGTTGTTGTTATGGAATTGTGTAGCCCCGTCTCGAGTGCTTAAGGACCGTGCTCAGGTGTGATGAACCAAGTCTTACGTGCAACCACATGCCGATAATGGCGAAGGCTTGGCTTAATAATTTGTTGTGTGTTAGCTATCAAAACACAATGAGATTGACAATTGTTATTGTTATGTATTTAATTGTTCTTTGTCAATCTCGTGGGGCATGTTAAATTTTGCCTTACTTGCCCTTAAGGGTCTCTTGTTTGTTAAGGGACTTACTTACACAACGGGTGAACCGTGGTTCTAGCGCGCACGATAGCTGCTATGGTTCCTATCCTCGGTGGTTTGATAGTTAGGACATGACATTGTAACGGCCTCGTTATGATATCTCAGTCACACTCCAAAGGAAGAGTGCATTGGCCGACATTATGAGATACTCATATCGTGTGGGTAAAGTTGTACAACTCTGCAGAGTAACTAAATCTATTCGAATAGCCTCGTCCTAGGTTATGGACATCACTTGTGGGAAAGCATGCACAGTTAGCTTTTGGGAACTTAAGTTTGGGTTATGGTTGGGAATGTTATGTAATTATGTTAGTTTGTTCAAATCTGAAATGAATTCATGAATGCGTAGTTCGCGCGTTAATTTTGTTGAGGAATGAATTGTGCCACGAATGAGATGTTCATGTTTGATTATATTTGGAGAGTATACCATTGATGATCATTACTTACTGCTATAAAATGTTTTCTAAATGTTTTACAAATGGCAAGTTAGAATCTTTTATCCATATGCAAAACTTGCTTTATGCTGAAAATTGACTAGTGTAGTAGCCTTCCTTTGATACTTACATGCATCCTTATTTTTCTTGAAAAGTCTCGCGAGTACAACTTTGTACTTGAAAAGTGTCTATTTGATCAGGTAAGGACGATGGGCGCGACGGCTTTAACTCCAGTTGGTTGCTTGTGGGATTTTGGGCATGCCAACTCGGTTATTCCCTTTTTACTTTAAGTTTATCTTCCGCTGCGATTTATTTGTGTTATTGTTAATTAGTTTTGGCCGATTGACCCTCTTGTGTAAAATTGGGACCATAAGGTTCTATATGTTGAACATGTATCAAAGTTTTTATTTCTCTTGTATGATTGTGTATGGATGTGATTGTAATGTTGTATTAGAATATGTGCATGTTAGCCACTGATCCTTGGGAGCTAACATGAGACACATATCCGGGCACTTGGAATCATTTTCGTCTCACGTTAAGTATCGCGTTTTTAGCGTAATTACTTAGCTTGAAACGGATCCGATCCCGAGAGGCCTCACAAACTTTGTCCAAAGTCTAGGGCACAGGCTCGGAGCATGTCTTCAAGAACTTGGTTGGTGCGTTCCGTCTGGCCATCTGTCTGAGGATGATAAGCTATACTGAAATTGAGTTTGGTCCCTAAGGCTTCATGCAGACTCTGCCAGAATCGTGATGTAAACTGAGAACCTCTGTCAGACACGATCTTCTTGGGTACTCCGTGTAGACAAACAATCCTGGCCACATACAATTCTGCTAACTGACTGCTTCTGTATGTAGTCTTGATGGGAATGAAGTGAGCTACCTTAGTCAACCGATCAATTATCACCCAAATAGAATCATATCCTGATTGGGTCCTAGGAAGTCCAGTGATGAAGTCCATGCCAATTTCCTCCCACTTCCATTCTGAATTGGTAGTGGTCGCAACAATCCAAATGGTCTCTGATGTTCTGCCTTAACTCGTTGACACATATCACAGCGGGCGACGAACTCAAGCAATCTCTCACTTCATGCTGACCCACCAGTATTTTTGCTTCAGATCCTAGTACATCTTGGTGTTTCCGGGGTGAATGGAGTAGGGCGATTCATGAGCCTCCTTCAGAATTGACTGTTTCAACTCCTGCTGGTCAGGTACACAAATGCGGTTCCCAAACCATACAGTTCCTTGTTCATCTTCAGCGAATCCTGGAGCCTTGCCTCTTCGCATATTCTTCTTGATCTCCTTGATGTCTTCATCCTCTAGCTATTTTTCTCTGATCTGACTTTGAAGAGTTGGCTGTACTTCCAAGGCATTCACACAACCTTGACTGACAATCTCCAAGTTTAGACGCTTCAATTCTTCATGTAGTTCTGGCTGATCCTTCTGTACCATCATGGTATTACAATAGGCCTTTCGCTCAAGGCATCCGCAACTACATTTGCTTTGCTCGGATGGTAGTGAATTCGGATCATAATCTTTTATCGCCCACCATCTTCTCTGCGAAGGTTTAATTCTGCCTGCGTGAAGATGTATTTCAGACTCTTATGGTCCGTGAAAATCTCACAGCGATTACCAATGAGATAATGCCGCCAGATCTTCAAAGCATGCACAATCACTGCTAACTCAAGATCATGTGTCGGATAATTTCCTTCATGTGGCCTTAGCTGCCTGGATGCATAGGCCACGACTTTGTCTTCCTGCATCAATACACATCTGAAACCTTGACGGGATGTGTCACAGAAGATCTCAAAATCTTTACGGATATCGGGTAAGACTAACACAGGTGCTGAGACTAATCTCTTCTTCAGGTTTTGGAAACTTTCTTCACAAGCATCTGTCCATTCAAACTTCTTTTCCTTCTTCAGAAGTTGTGTCATAGGTCTTACAATCTTAGAGAAATTTTCAATGAACCTGCGGTAATAACCCGCTAGTCCAAGAAAACTTCTTACCTCGGTGACTGTCCTGGGTTGCTTCCAATCCGATACTGCTTCAACCTTGGCAGGATCTACTGCAATTCCTCCCGCTGACACAATATGTCTAAGGAATGCCACTTGACTTAGCCAAAATTCACTTTTGCTGAATTTGGCATAAAGTTGGTGCTCTCTGAGCTTGTCCAATATCATTATGAGATGCTTCTCATGTTCTTCTTCATCCTTCGAGTAGATGAGAATGTCATCAATGAAAACAACCACAAACTTATCCAAAAATTCCATGAACACTTTGTTCATCATATTCATGAAGTAAGCAGGGGCGTTTGTCAAACCGAAAGACATCATCAGAAACTCGCATACCCATATCCGTGGTAAAAGTTGTCTTCGGGATATCTTCTGGTATGATCTTCAGTTGGTGATAGCCAGATCTCAAATCAATCTTTGAGAAGACACTTGCTCCTTTCAGCTGATCGAACAGATCATCTATCCTGGGTAATGGATACTTGTTCTTGATCGTCACCTCGTTGAGTGATCTGTAATCAACACACATCCTCATGCTATTGTCATTTTTCTTGACGAACAGCAATGGTGCTCCCCAAGGTGATGAACTGAGTCGAATGTACCCTTTGCTTCGCAATTCTTCAATCTGTTTCTTCAATTATGCTAACTCATTGGCTGGCATTCTATAGGGTCGCTTCGATTTTGGAGCTGTCCCTGGGACTAAGTCAATTAAGAACATTACGTCCCTATCCGGTGGCATGCCAGGTAGATCATCAGGAAAGACATCGGAGTATTCTCGCACTACAGGTATATCTTCAAGTTTCACTTCCTTCATGCCGTGAGAATGGAACTTCCTTTGTGCAGTCCCGGCTTGAACTCGATCAAATTCCTTCTCCATTGGTGAGAGTGATAGACCTATTGGCACAGTCTATTTGTCTATGATTCTTGGCTAGCCAGTCCATTCCAAGAATAACATCCAAACCTTGGGAATGCAAAACTATCAAGTCTGCCAGGAAGGATACTCCGGATATTTCAAGAGTGAGGTTCGGGCATAGAGAATTAGTTCTCATTTCTGAGCCCGGGGAATGGATTATCATAGGATTGGTCAAGGAAGATATAGGTAACCCATTTTTGGCCACAAACTTATTTGATACAAATGAATGCGAAGCTCCGGAATCAGATAGAACTGAAGCTGGTATTGAATTGACAAGAAAAATACCAAGAACGACATCCGGTGCTGCCTCGGCTAACTCAGCTGTGACGTGGTTAACATGTCCCTTGATAAATTGACCTGACGGCTTTGTAGTGCCGCCAGTGGCTGTGGCTCCTGGTGCTGACTTGGAAGATGCCGCTGCCTGTTGCTTCTTGGGGCATCTGTTGGCGTAGTGCCCTGTTTCGTTGCAATGAAAACAGTCACCCCGTGGTGAGGAGCTGAGATCTTCACTGAAATTGCCTCCGCTTGGAGTGTTGCGGTTGGAGGCGCGAAGCGCCGGTTCTCACGGGACTCGGATGTGGAAGATCGAACTTTCCACGCCGCAGTTGGCTGCGCCGAGTGAATCGAGGCTTGGGAAGGCCTCCTGCATTAAACCTCTGAGCGGCTATCCTCCGCTTGCGGTTCTCCATCTCCTGATGCTTGGCTTCCTGGCGGATCGCCTTGTCCACGAACTGCTGGAAGTCGGTGAAGTTCTGGGAGATCGCTTGGGCGGAGATGTCATCATTCGGTCCCTCCATGAACCTCTCCTGCCGGTCCTCATCCGAACTACGCCACCGGAGCGTAGCGAGCCACCGTTGAACCGTGAAGATACTTGCTCACCGAGCGCATCGCCGCGGCAAGCATGAAACTCCTTCTTCTTCAATGTCATCATGCCGGCAGGATGTGGGCATGACGAAAGCTCACGAACTCGCCCCACGAGATGGCCTCGCATTGGCGTGGGCGATGCGGAAGTTGTCCCACCACTCCGGCCGTCCGCTGAGTCCGTGAGAGGCGAACAGACCTCTCACGATCGTGCATTGTGCGATGTCCAGCTTCTTCCGATCGCGACGAAGCCAATCGCCGCATCCATTGGCTCGGTCGCCGAAAAGGTTGGAGGACGATGCGCATGAATTCCGGCATGGTCACCCACGAGGAGGGTGTGCTAGTGCTCGAGTTGCGCCGGTAGCCGCCATGGCTCGGATGTTCTGGGAGTTGCCGAGCGATCGGCTAGCAAGTCGATGAGGTGGGTCCGTTGGCCATCATCTGCTGCGGTCAGTCCTCGCTGCGCGGTGGGGAGGCCTGACAGCCGCTTGGTAGTCGGCGCTCGCGTTGCCCGGCCTTGGGTGCCGCCACTTCCAGCATGGTGTTCACCATCTCAAGTTTCCAAAGACTTAGGAAAGAGAAGAAAAGATAGTTCTAAGGGGGGACAAGTTTATATTAGCCCAAAAAGCACACAAATACAAGACAAAGAATCAAATTTTCCTTTTTCAAAGTAGTTCTTTATTTTATTCATTTGATTATGGCTACCACGGTAAGGTTAGTAGCTCATAATTCGCAGCTAAACAAACGAACTAAAGGGAAAAGCAAATATCTATGGGGTGGATGGGGTGTAGTCACTGAGTTGCAGTGTAATCGCTTGGCACGCCTTGTAGAGAGCTAATTCTACTTCGCTGCCTCGCTTTCTCCTCTCGCTTCTAATCTCCCAACTAGATACAGCCGTCGTGGTGTTGCCATAGGCGTAATCCATCGCCTTGGCTAATTCCACCGATGGGTAATCTCCGATGAATCCTCATTTTCGATCAATGAACGCACCGCCTAGCCGGGTGGGATGTGCATGGGGTAGTACCGAATGCGAGATCCAAGGTGGAGGTCATAAGTATAACGGTCGCGAACGCTTTCGGCACGCGTCTTGGATGCCGTCGGTGAAAGTCTCCCGCCGCATTGGGGCGCCAAGATGTGGAATGTTGTATCAGGCGCCAAGTTAGAGTAGAGGATAACCTCCACTCTCCAGCGCTCCTGCTGTCCCACGATATACTTGTATCCTTGGTATGTGGGCCTCTTCTTGAAGCTTAAATGCTGCATCATCTTCCACATGATATCGGCCCATTCTCCAAACAAGATCCCGTGGAGATGCGGGTCTGCTCTCGGCCATCTACAATTTTAGAAGAGACAAGAGTTTAGAAATCTTTTAACAGAGAAAGGAAGAGTAAGACTCTGGAAGATAGGTAAATAATTTTAAATTTTTGAAAATAGCCCCTAATGGCTTTACCATTTCTACCGTGGACCAAGACTCTACAATGATATGGCTCGATACCACTTTTGTCTAACCCGGAGCGAAGGATCCCAATTCTCCGTGTTCATACACCACCCGGGATTTCAGTGTACGCCTCACAAAATGGATATCACAATCATATCATGAAAACATAAATAACATTAAGTAAATAATTGTTTAATACAAATGAGTCTGAACAACAATATTAAATGCCAAATGAATAACACAATGAAACATAATAATAGAGGTGAGCCACACGATGCGCCACAGTAATCGTCTGCTCAAGGCCTACTCGCCCCGATCCTCACCGCTGGGAAGAAGTCTTCCTGAATAAGATTTATTGAGCAAGAGTGAGCACAACTACCGTGCTCGCAAGCTACACCCAATATTGAATGAAAATGTATGCATAAGGTAACAAGTGAGTATGGCAGGGGTTGTTTTGCATAAACAACATTTTCAGTTTAAATAGACATAGCAGTTTCTAAGGCAGTTTTATACTATGACACAAATCATATTTTAAAATGGCAATGTTGTAATATAGATAACCTCCAATGATTAAGTGAAGGATCCCCTCCTAACACTTGGCTTCCCGCCCAACTTTTCATAAGGATTAACCATCCTCAACATTTAATAAAGCATTTAAAAACCAAAACCAATTCTAACTTTAAGTGGCCCTGCTAGCATGTCCATGATCATGACGCGCTATTCGAATAGTTTCTACTCGCAGAGTTGGTACAACTTACCCACACGAGGTGACATGCTCGGTATGTCGCCAATACACGCCTTAGAGGGCGTGTGGTCGAGCAATTACCATGAGGCCTTTACAATGTTCTCGTCCTAGTGTAATCATGCCCGCTAAGGTTTCGCCCCTTTGACTAACCGCCCTCCTAAGCCCTCTGCGCCAAGTGGGAATAAAAGTCTAACCGACACCCACATATCAACATGACATAAATACACTAAAGCATTACAAATTAATTAGCCAAATCCTACCCATATAGGACGTGTGGTGGTACAGTAAGGCATAGCATTAAGCGGCTCAAAGACCGGTCCTCAATTGACTTGGGTGTCATTCCTACTAACTATGGGCCTTAATCTTAACCAGATCAATCCCGTGCATAAACCTGCACCCACCATTCTGACCATTTCGCCCAAGTCCAAACCCATTTTTGATTTTTATTTGAATAAAACTCTCTTTATAAATCCATGTGGTAAAACAATACCACAATGTCAAGTTTGAAACAAATTTGTAAGAAATTTGGTTAAGCCCTCCCAAATTCTTTAAGTGTGAACTAAGCCTGGCTAAGCATATGTCTAGTTTTGATAATAGTTTGTCTATGGTATCAAGGTAGTCAAGTACAATATTCAAATTGGCCGTACAATAAAACATGGGAGTAACTATATATAAAACAGGACATTAAAATATTTATACAAACATAAGCATGCAATAAATAATTTAAAAAAACTGAAAATAACTTAAAATACTGGGGGCAATATGGTCAATGGTGTAACTTGCCTTCGTTGATGTCGTGGAATTCTAGGTCTTCAGATTGGTCGAACTCTCCGGAGTCGTCGAAGTCTAAACGCGAAAATACGACAAATTCAAATTCAAATTCAAATAAATTCAAAATCATAGTTCAAATTAACTCCAAATTGAAATATTTTGGTTTAGTTAGCTAGATTATAATTTTATAAAAATTTTGCAACTTGAATCATCCAATTTGGAGTTCATATGCAAAAGTTATGAATTTTTGAAGTTTAAATCTATTTAAAACCTAATTTCAGAGTTTATTAGATTTTCCTGATTTATTTCTCTAAAGGAAATTATAGTTATTGCGCATTGATGACGTCAGCGACAGGATTTTCGGAATTAAAAGAATTAAAACAAAATTCTGACGTAGGGGCCCCACGCAGTCGCTGGTTCGCCACGAGACTAGGTCTACCGAGCCGTGGGATCCGTGTGCTCGAGATGGAACGCACGATACGCTGGCGCGATGTGGCGCCACGCGGTCGCTTGTCGCGGTGGTGCATGTGTGGCACCTCGGTGGTCGCCATGTATGCGCCACGTCGGTGAGGACACACGCCGCGGGACCGATGGTCTCGCACCAGAGCCATGCAGCGTTCGGCGAGTGCACCGTAAGAGAGAGGAGAGAGCGCGATCATGATGCTCACCACAGCGACGGGAAAAGGTAAGGCGGTGGCCGGCGGCGTGGTACGGCTTGACGGTGGAACGGTGCTCCGGTGATCCTACGTCGACGAGAGTGTGCGCACCAGCTTCGCGATGACGAGGCGATGCCGATGGTGGCGACGGCGGGAAGAAGCGCCGGCGCGGCGGCGCACCGGCCGCGAAGCTTCAACGGTGAAATCCGCCACTGGGCGAGAGGAGGAGTGAAATGGGGAGTGAACGAGGAGGAGAAGGGGCTCGCGGGCCCCTTTATAGGGCAAGGAGGCCGAGCGCAGGCGATCCGGGGCGGCGGCGGCGGGGGTGGAGGTTGTGGCGACGAGCGAGAAAAAGGGGGAACGGCGTGGAGGAGTTGGCGAAACCGGCGCGGCCTCGCGCGCACGACGGGAGTGCGGGGTGGTTGGAGAAGGCGCTGGCGAGCTCGGACGTGGCTTCACGGCGGCGCGCGAGAATCTCGCGTGGAGAAGACGAAAGCGAGACAAAGGTCTTGGGCCGTTGGATGATGATCCGGCAGCCGAGATCTTGTGTGGTGACGTGGAGGCAAACGGGCGCGGGCGGCTGTTGGATGCTGATCCAACGGCGCGGAGGAGAGGAAGAGAGGGAGACGCGTGAGGTTGATTGGTAGCCGTCCCATTTGAATCGGACGGTGGGAGAGAGAGAAGCGCGTGGGCAAGGCCGCCGGGCGCGCGAGGGTTTTGGGCCGAGGTCGTTGGTTTCTACCAAGGCCATTTTGAGAATTTTCTTTTGTTTTTCTATTTGATTTAATCCCGGTAATTTCAAATTGGCTTTAGAAAATATGAAAATAATTCCAAAAATTATGGAAAAATTCACAGAAATTTCCTTATTTGTTTTGGACTTAATAAAATTATTTTCAACTTTGTGTTGGCTTTTAGTTTTGCAAATAAATTTGTTTTGACTTTAAAATAATTATAAAAGCTTTTAAAAATTTCAGAAAATTCCACAAAATACATAAATTCTAATTTATACTGAAATTTGAAAATTGGGCTGTTACACCTGCCGGTCTTGACTGTTGACTAACAAGAAAGGCTTGGAGAATTTGCGTATGCTGGAACATCACTTGTGCTATTGTTGGGTTCACCGACGGCGGGGGAGGTAGCCCTTAACCACGACCTCGACCACTACCACGACCACGACCACAACCGCGACCACAGTCTGCTGTAAAGGCACCACAGGCTAGGGTTGCGGCTCTCCTAGGCAGCATCCTGAAGAGACAATGAGGCTTAGAACTAGAGGACAGGTATATGAGGGTTTAAGGACCCTCTAGAGCACAACAGAAAAACTTGAACAAACCGAGGAAAATGATCACAAACCAAACAAAGCCTAGAACGGCTGCATTATATTAAAGGGCTAAGTGTTACATGACTACACAACGTGGTCGTATGAAAGATTCAAGAGGAATACGACTATTCAACGTGGTCGTAGGAAGGATACAACTACACAACGTGGTCGTAGAAAAGATTAAAGAGGGATACAACTACTCAACATGGTCATAGAAAGGATACGACTACACAACGTAGTCATAGAAAAGATTCAAGAGGGATACGACTACTCAACGTGGTCGTAGGAAAAGATTCATGAAGGATACGACTAAACAACGTGGTCGTAAGAAGAAGATAAGAAAGATACGACAACTCAACATGGTCGTAGGAAGAAGACAAGAAAGATACGACAACTCAACGTGGTCGTAGAAAGAAGACAAGAAAGATACGACAACTCAACGTTTGGGTTACCAAAAGGGTGCAGGTAGAAGAGGGGCTGCACTGGTGCGACGAGGACCAGGAGGAGGTGCACAGCAGCTTGATCACGAAACTTGGGGCTTTGGGCAACCGCAGCAACACAAGTGAAAACTGGAGGGAGAAAGGGAGAGTCGAGGAAGAAACAAGAGGAGGCAAAATGGCTCCCTGGTACTCTATTTATAGAGGAAAAAAGGGGGAACCAGGCGTCAAGATGGAGCGACAGAATTTGCGACAGCGCAACGAAGGCCTAGCATTTAATGTGCACACCGCAGTGGAGACAACGGTATTATATGCGCACATCCGCAGCGGAGACAACGGTATTAAATACGCACGTCGCTGCGGAAAAGAGAGGAAAAAGGTGTTCGACATGAGAAGGTGGTCGAAACCACGAGGCGGGTCTAAACCAAGAGGCTGGTCGAACTAAAAAGGTGGCCAGCAATGGGGAGGTGGTCGACGTGGGGAGGTGGTCAACAACAAGAAGGTGGTCGCAACCGAACGGGTGGGGACAAGGTCCACAGGGGCACGGCAGAGCAGACACGTGGTCAAAAGAGAGCTTTCGACCACTAGATCGAAAAGCAAGAAAAGGGGCAGGGGAAGGAGAGAGGCCAGATGGGTCGGGCCCAACAGAGGGGATTCAAAAAGAAACCAAGATTCAAGCCAAAATTCGAAACCCAAAATTTGAAGTGAGGCAGAACCAGAGAATTTTGCAAATACACTATAATTTTGAAATAAGTTTTGAAGACCAAGAAGACAAACGGAAAGATACTAAATTACATCCGAATGGGATGTTACACAAGTATGTTACTCCTTGTTTGGTACCCCCTGGCCTCTCTAAAAGTGCTCATATAACTAAAGCATTAAAATGTCTACTAGCTTTTATGTATTAAACACATATTCTACTATTTAAATATATGATTCACATATTGCTAATAAAGACAATTAGATAAAACTCCATATTATTTGTTGATAGCAAATACAGTAATATGTTTGGCAAATTTGGTGTAAGGATACACCCAGTGTACACATGAATCCCACTAAAAATTTATGGTCCAAATTGTTTGATGAGTGGTAAGGTAGTTTGTCCAGATTCGAGAGGCTTCTTGACGTATACTGTTAGTTGTCTTGATATATTTGGAGAAATGATGCAGCACTGTTTGTATTCTATTGTGCTGTTGATTGTGTTTTGGTGTAGGTTAGGTCTCAGTTAATCATTAAATTCTATAATGTGAAGCTTTTGCCTACATCTGTAGGTGAAGAAAATCTTATTACAAGACCGAACATTTTGTTTATTTCAAAAAATGTCGCATTATTTGTTATTTGTAATTCCTACATTATTAGTCATTGGTCACTTAATTTTTTTTATTTTTCACCTGGATCACATGTTTTATTGTGTACCTTACCAAGTTTATGTGCCAAGAACTATCCAAGTGCACATGTGATGTTGTTAGTTGCATGGTAATAACATTGTGTACAAGCTTTTTGCTGTTTTGTTTTTATTATTGTTAATATTATGTTTTTGAGAAATGTACTAGGTCTACTTCCATTGATTGGATGTTCCTCTTGTTAGATATGTGCATAGTATAGGGTGTTCTTTGCATAATTGTATACCTTGTACATATTATATATTGGCCTCTTGGCCTATTGGAATAGTAATAAGCTATATTCAAACATGGTATTAGAGCAAGGCTAGGTTAGGGTTAGGGTGTAACATCCCAATTTTGGGCTTGTGTTTCAAATGTAAGAAAATGAGTAGAAATTAAAACTTTTTCTTACATCATGTGTTCTCCAAGATTGACTTGAGGCTGGGCTATCATCAAGTCAGGATCAGTACCGAGGATATTCCTAAGACGCTTTTGCTACTCGTTATGGCCTTTACGAGTACACCGTCATGTCTTTTGGTTTGACTAATGCTCCCGCTTATTCATGAATCTTATGAACTCAGATTCATGGAGTATTTGGATAGGTTCGTGGTGGTATTCATCGATGATATCCTTATCTACTCCAAGAGTAAAGAAGAGCATGCCGAGCATCTTAAGCTTGTGTTGGGCAGTCGCGTGAGCACCACCGTATGCCAAATTCAGCAAGTGCGAGTTCGCTGAAGGAAGTGGCATTCTGGGCCATGTTCTTTCAAACAGAGGTGTGGTCGTGGATCCTAGCAAGGTCGTGATGTGCTATCTTGGGGTCACCAAGTCACCACCGATGCGGAGTTTTCTTGGTTTGGTGGCTACTATCGCCGCTTTATCGAGAATTTCTCCAAGATTGCGGTTTATGACCGAATTGCTCAAGAAAGACAAGAAGTTTGTGTGGTCCATCGCCAGACGTGAGTTTTCAGAACTCAAGAAACGGTTGACCTCACTTCAAAGCTTGTTCTCCCGATATTCACAAGAGTTTTGATATCTATTGTGATGCTTCGCCGTGGTCTTGGTTGTGTTCTTATGCAGGAGGGCAAGGTTGTGGCCTATGCATCGCGGCAGCTTGAGGCCTCATGAACTCAACTATCCTACTCATGACTTGGAGTTAGTCTGTGGTCCATGCACTCAAGATTTGGCGGCATTATCCGATTGGCAACCGCTGGAGGTGTATTCCACCACAAGAGCTTGAAGTACTTGTTCACCCACCAAATCCAACCTCGCAAAGAAGATGGTTGGAATTGATCAAGGATTACGACATGGGTATTCAGCACCATCCGGCAAGGCCAATGTCGCTATGATGCACTCACTGGAAGGTGTATTGTAACATGTTGATGCTCCAAGAGCAAGAACTCACCCTCATTTCGTAATTCCGCCAATTTGGGTTTGATCGAGCACGGTTCTCTTGCTACATTGGTTGTGCAACCAACCTTGGCGACCAAATCAAGGCCGCGCAGCGCATGATGTTGGTGTGAGTCAAATCGCGTAACATCAAGGATGGATAGCCAAGTGCTTTTCGTGAGGATGAGCATGGCGTTGTGTGGTTTGGACAAATGCCTTGTGGTTCCTAAGGTCATGGAATTGCGGAATTTGATTCTCCGCAAGCCCATGATTCTCCTTTGTCTATTCACCCGGCTACCAAGATGTATCAGATCTTCGCCGAGATTCGTGGACCCGAATGAAGCGCAAGATTGCCGTGTTCGCGTCGAGTGCGACGTGTCGCTGTGGTGAAGGCCGAGCATCGGCCCAGCAGTCTTCTTCGCCTTTGCCGCTGCGAGTGGAAGTGGGATTCGCTGGCATGGACTTCATCACCGGATTGCCCCGCCGTCCAAAGGGAATGATGCTATTTGGGTCGTGGATCGATGTGTTGACTAAAGTGGCACATTTCCTTCCCGCCAAGACGCAGCTTCGTAGGGCCTTGGCCGAACTTTATGTCTCGAGGATTGTGAGTCTTCACTGTGTACCAAGACGATTATTTCGATCGTGTGCGCTTCACCTCGCGTTTTGGCATAGTTCGCAAGAGGCTATGGGGACCCGCTCCACTTCAAGATGCCTTTCATCCTCGATCGATGGTCGACGAGCGAGTCAACCAAGTGTTGGAAGATATGTCTGTGCTTGTGTTCTTTCCTATGGGAAGAAGTGGGAGAAATGCCTACCATTTGGTCGAGTTCTCCTACAACAACAAATTTTCGTGCCGCTTGGCATGGCACCATTTGAGGCTTTGTATGGGAGAAGATGCAGAACCCCATTGAACTGGTCGAGATCGCGAGCGCGCTTTTTCGCCCGATTCGATCAATGAGGCCGAAAGTCACGTGCGCTGATCCGCGAGCATCCGCGCACGCCCACCCGCATAAAAGAGCTATGCGCATCGCCGCCGCCGTGAGTTGAGCTTTGAGCCCAATGACTTTGTGTATCTCAAAGTCTCACCTTGAAGGGCCACTCGCTTTGGCATCAAGGGCAAGTTGGCTCCGATATGTTGGGCCTTATCGATCGCCGAGAGAGTTGGAGCAGCTTGCATACAGATTGAGCCGCCAACGCACTTGAGGGTGTGCATGATGTGTTCCATGTTTCACACCAAGAAGTGCCTCCGTGTCCCAATCGAGGAAACTCCGTTGGAAACTCTCGATGTGCGTGAGAATTTGACCTATCACGAGCATCCTGCTCGCATTCTTGAAGAAGTCAACGGAGAACAAGGAACCGTGGTCATCAAGTTCCTTAAGGTTCTGGTCAAACCATTCTCAAGATGAGGCAACTTGGGAGCGAAGATCGCCTGCAAGTGCATTTTCCTTCTTCTTCCCGAGTAAACTAATCTCGGCCGAGATTCTTGTAAGGGGGAGAGTTGTAACATCCCAATTTTGGGCTTGTGTTTCAAATGTAAGAAAATGAGTAGAAATTAAAACTTTTTCTTACATCATGTGTTTCCGCTTGTATTGGACAAGTATTGTACAAGACTTATGGAAATGCAAAGTCACAAGTCTTTTGATACAAATCTGCTCCTTCAAAACATTCTTGTCAAATGTTTTGATCATCCTCCTGAAATATTTTTCCTAAGTTCTGGATGGTATGTGACCCTCTCAAAAATTTCACAATTTTTAGAAATTGTTTGAATATTTTTGAGGGTAGTCAAACCTGCTTTGACTCTCACCAAACATTAAAACAGAGCCTTGCAGAATTTTGGGAGATTTATTCACAGATAAAACCTCTGAAAATTTTACACAAGGTTAATATCTGAGTTAGCAAGCTCCTGTAAAATTTTCATAATTTTTGGAGTTAATTTGCTATCTCAAATAAATCTTTCAAAGTCTCTGCTTATTTCAAAGTCAAACTTGGTTTTATCATTACTCGGTTCGAGCCTGACTAAGGCTCGAGCCAATTGATTCGGCCCAACAACTAATCGCACCGAGCCACCCTTTCAAAACGCGCGCGATATTAGCCGTTGATTCAGATCGCGTGGCCCACGCTCGCGGTGAGCATTCGACCTCTGCCATTAACAAATTGGGACCGCTGATCTCGATCCAACCGCCCGTATTCCCGAGGGCAACCGACTGTCCGGCGAACTCGCGAATCGTGACCGTCCGCTTTTAATCCAACGGCCGTGGTTTGCCTTCTCTGCTCTTCTTCCTCCTCGCTTCTCCGCGCGCGCGCGCGCGATGGCGAGCGAGCGCGAGCGCAGGTGGCGTGATGTGTCACCTCCACGCTGCTTTTGTCAACGCCTCTCGCAATGCATTTAATGCGCAATGTGCTTTCTCCTCCATTGTCACCGTGCTCACTTGCTCCCATCATTTCTTGGTCTACAACCGGCATGAACCGAGCTCACCATGGGCTCATGTTCTTGCTCAAACCCTAATTCCTTCCCTATAAATAGCCCCTCTAGGTCCTCCCGGTGTTCTTTGCACCACACCTAGCTACTCTTTGTGTTTGAGCTCAAAACCCTCTCAAACCTTCAATCCACCATTGTTGACCCGAGTGCTCCCATGGCGCCTTGTGTCCAAAGTGGTTCATCTTCAACATTTCTTGCACCCTTTGAACTCCTCAACCTCCTTTGTATTTCCTAACTTGATTTTGGGTTGCATCTACAGAATCACTCAATTTTAAGTTTGGAGATTTTCTGCTGGTTTCACCCCTTTCTTCTCCACCCTAGTGGTTCTTTTGCAATTATTTGCTTTTGGAGCCTATTTGAGCTATAATGAAGCTGTGGTGATGATTTGTTCCACTCATTTTGCTCGTAACCTCATCTCCCACTTCATCTTCTTCGCCCGTGGACTTCATCGTGTTCAAGTCTTCCCGCCATCTTTGAAGCTCCTCTGCTAAGGTAGCTCCTATATAGCCCTAGAAGTCATGGCACTCGCTTCTGGACCGCAATGAGCATCTTGCTATTTTCGTGTTTTGCCGGTCGCCTCTTTCTTTGTTTTCCGGCCGCGGCTGCCTGCACTCCACCGCCGCGAGGTCATCACTGCTGGGTCCGCAACACTATTGCGAACCCATTTTGATAGTTTGTGGCGCCGCCGCATCGAGTCGCCGGCGATGGCAAGCCTGCAAAGCCACTGGTTTTGGCTTACAGAGCTTCGTTGCCACCGATTAGGACACATTAATTGCTAATCATTAGTTATTAATTATGTCTTAATCATTGTCGCTGAGCCACCACCAAAGGCCCAATATCCTAAATCACTCGTTCAATCTCGCATCGTTCGACATCATTAATGCTTAATCATTGATTAATTAAAATGTCGGCATTTAATCTCGCTTAAATATCCTCTGGTCACCGACTTGTGGCCCGAGGTTAAAATCAAATTCCGTATTCATTAGTGCCTAGTTAATGGTAATCATTAGAAGCATTAATCCCGCCCTAACCGCCACTCTCGGGCCACGACAAGTGGGCCAGCAGCATCGTGCACGTGGGTTAAAACCAAATACAGGTGACTTTGAGTCACCGACATGCGGTCCCACATGTCAAGACTCTCTTTGAACTTCGATCTTTAGCCGCCCATTTTGCGATCCGCGCTCGAATCTTGTATGCATTCGACCATCCGGCTTCTCATCATCCCCGACCGCCCATCTCGTGGATCTCGCGCCGAGATCATGTGTGCAATCGACCTTCCGCTAGATCTGGTTCGAGCCGCTCATCTTTAGATCTCGCGGCCGTGGTTCGCCGAGGTAATCGCATCCTCCGCTGCATGCGCTCTCGTGAGCCGCTGGATCTTGATCCAACGCGGGTTTCGCATGAATCGCGCAGGCGCTGCTTTCCGTAAGGCGTGGCTCGTTGATTTCGATCGACGCCCACGAGCGCCCACGCTGCTTATTTTCGGTTGGGTTGGTGTTTATTTCGTAAGTGTTTATTTATCAACCAAAAATTGTATCAAAACTTTAGAAATTCATAACTAATTCTAGATAAATCCTTTTACATGAAACCAAATGTAATAAATTTGTATTCCAATATAGTTTAATATAAAAATGCTTTTAGCTATGCTTCAGAGTAGAAAATTCTGTAATATTTAATAGCTTGTTTTCTGCTATTTTTATATATTCCGTAATTGTATTAAAACTTGGAAAATGCATATCTTTTCTCAGATATCTCTAATTGAATGATTTTAACTTTGATAAATTTGTTATTAACTAAACTTTAATCCAAAATGGTGATAGGTCTAAATCAGACTAAAAATATGTTAATAGATTTAACCTTTTAGTAGCAATTAAAAATTCATTTAATGTTGTAATAGACACCAGAATTCCTCAGAAATCCTAAAATAGAAATTTGATGTTAGGAAATCCTCTCATATCATACTATAATATGGAATGGGTTTTTGCACAAGTTTATACTTCTCGATAGTGCATTATGTTAGTTTTGCATCTTAGAAAATCATAACTAAATCATTTTAATCTCCAAATGACCTGAAATTTTATTTGGGTTACCACTATACTAGTAGGTAGCTACCATAAAAATTTCAGCTTCAGAACCTTTCTAGAAAATGTTTTTGCTACAGTATAATTATGGCCAAAAATGTGTTTTTAGGCAATATCTTTTGCACCACAAACCAAATTAGGTTTTTCCAGTTTCTATGTCTAGGTATATTCAGATTCTACCTTATGTATAAATTTCACGATTTGGATAATTGTTGCTTGCTCATTGGTTTATTTGTGGCTTGTCTTATTGGTTGTTCTTGGTTCTTTTGCCTCTCGCTAGGATTCGACATTTGCGGTAATCCCAGAGCGACCCTCCACAACAAATTGAGCAACAGCAAGAAGGCAAGCAGTTTGATCATGTTAATCCCAGATTTTAAGTATTTATGTTGATTACAAATTCTATGTATGCATTGCTACTTTGTTTTAATAGTTGGCCTAGTAGATGCATTTCCTTAGCAAATGATTATCCTCTACTACCATGAGCCTAGGTTACTTGTCGTGATTTAGAGTTCGTGGATGGGCTCTTGTCACTTAGTAGTTGCGAATTAATTGCTTAGCCATGCTTAGCTTCTAGAAATGGGCGGTTATCGACTTGTCGATAACCTTGATCACACAAAACTTATTATGAATTATGATTTCCACCTTGTGCCATGTCTACTTATGAAAACTAAAACTAAAAGCAAAATGATTTAGACTTGGGCACAATGGTATGTTGGTGTGATTTTCGGTGTGATCGAATGGTGCCTCGAGTCAACAAGGACCGAACATCTTGTTACACTAAACCAAGCATTTTAGCGCATAACTACATTAGAGGGTATGTGACCTCTTGACTTAGTACTTTGGCGTGTATTGCCTCGGTCGCAGGAGGTCGCAGGAGGGATGGTGTTGGGAGATTGAGTGTCCGAAAGACTTCACCCGTGATGGGATTTGTTGTCTTCGCTTGCAATGTAAGCGCATGGTGTTTCTACCCATACGAGCTGCTCGTGGTTGATACACAATATTGGAAAAAGTCTCAGAGGACTTAGCCGTACAAAGATACCTTCTAAGTGTGCTTTGTGGCTTAAAGGCTGCCTCAAGTGGGTACATTGGTACACCCCGCAGGTTAAAACTATTCAATAGCCTCGCCCTAGGTTATGGACACGCTTGGCAAGGTCTTTCAAGAGTTAGACTACAACCTTTAAATTAAAACTTGATGGGTGGTACGAATCGGGATTCGTATATGTTGTGGTGGCTATTGGGATAGTCACCTGTGTGGTTACTTGTATGTATCTTTACTTATCACATTTTTGATAACAAAACAGATTTGTAAACTTGCTTTTAAAATGTATTACATTATTGCAAATAAAGTTGGCTTCATGCAAACGAGACATACAACCTCCACCTAAATAAGCTTGCATGTAGTTTATGAATAGGTCTCATATTCCACACGTCATTTTAAGTGTACAAAGACAATCTTGTACTCAGATGCTATGCTTAATTGTTCTCATGCAGAGGAAGAAGGTGAGTCCGAGGGGCCTCACTTTTGTGAGTCAGGTTGTGGTAGCTATGGGCGACTAGCTTGCGTGCCCTGCCTGCTTGCCTTGTGGGTGTATGGCTAACCGGTCGACTTTTGTTCTAGCCATCTTATGGCGCTTTTGCTTCCACTGTCATTCTTGTATATTGTTCTATTTGGCCGGTCATTCTCTTTGTAATAACTTTACTTTATGTATGTCGTTGTTGAACTTAGTGATGTATGTTGTATGGAAATGATGTGTAATTTTGTGATGATGTGCATATGTTGCACTGGGAAACATATGCCCATCGAGGCTTAGAATGTTTAATTAGTAATGCTAGAACCAATTGGAGGTTGAGTGTTACTAGTTAAATATTCGGTCCTCACAGAGTTGGTATCGAGCCATGCCGACTGAGAAACCCCTAGCTTGGTCGCTCTAGGATATTTTGAAAACTTACTTCCAAATAGTTTATGAAAACTTAAGTAAGTGCTCTAATTTTGCTCCTTACCTATCTTAGCTTGCTCATCTCACCTTACTCTCACTTAAGTTTGAAAGTTGTTCCTCTCTTCCTTTCAAAAATTAGCCTCTATCGATTAACTTGGTTTTGGGGGAAACACGAGAGCTTGGAGAAAGAAATGGACAGCTAGCTAGTGGTGAGTAAATAAGGTAGGAAATGAGAGGTAAACACAACTAAAATTTGTGGGAATAAAAGGGTAAGAAGTGATATGAAATTAGCTAATGCCTATATTCTATCGTAGTTATACCTTGATTTTTGACCGCTTTTGAGCCAGATTTTAGTTCTGAAATTTTGGTCTTCAAACGATTACTGCTCTTCCATACGGTTAGACGCTTCGAAGTGGATTCGTGACTTATGGTCCATGTTCTTTTGTGGTCGTTCGTTGGTCATTTTAACTAAGTTTGGATTTCGTGCTCTTGGTCTTGATCTCAGATCTAACTTGTCTTAGTAAATCAGATGGTCGGGGACACGAGCGCCGGAATCACCGGTAGTCCCGATGAGGATCTTCCTCCTCCGACCATGGCTAAGTCTCATGCATCGAACGCAATCGTCGGAGGACCGTAGGGTGTTGGAGGTCATCGCCGAAACACCTCCACTCCTCCGGTGCCTCCGATCCGAGGTGGTTCCCGCCTCGTGGGGACTTGCGAGTTCCTCCGCATCGCCTCCTACCTTCTCCCGGCCCGAGGATCCTTGGACGCAGACGATCAAGCCGCGCCGTTGAGCGGAAGCTCAACGCTGCTCGCCGTGGAGCAGGCGCGCACTTTTCGCATCCCATCGCTTGGAGGGTGCGCACTCATGGTGGGAGAACTTCGCCATGCACCGCGGACACGTGGTCTCGTGGAGGAGTTCCGATCGCCTTCGCCGGGCCCATGTCCCCGCCTACCGATGAAGTCAAGAAGAAGGAGTTCTTGCGCCAAACAGGGCGCAAATCGTGATCGAGTACCTCCATGAGTTCAACCATTTGGCGAGGTACGCCTCGCCGAGGTGGCCACCGATGAGGCCAAGCAGAGAAGTTCATGGAGGGTTTGTCCGAGGAGCTTCAGACAAGCTCTCTATTGTGGATTTCACTTCCGCACCTTGGTGGACAAGGCCATCGCCGCCGAGCATAAGGCGAGAGCGCCGGCGAGTCCCGCAAGCGCAAGTGGAGGCCCACGGTCCGCACAGCCGGCCTCGCTCGCCCCTCGAAGTTGGGCCCGCACCGTGGCCCGCTGCCTGGCTTCACCACCGCCGAGGCCTTCAAAGACCAGCCCCACGCCCCGCGCCGCCGACTCGGCCACGCGCGTCATGCGACCCAAAGAAGCAGGTGTTCTCGCAACCCCGCACCGACGCCACCGCCTTCTATCGCACAACAAGGGCTACTACGCGAGTAGTTGTCCTAAGAAGATCGAGCGCCCTCGCCCTAATGGAGGACGCGCAGGGAGTGGTCACCCACCGACTAAGACCCCGGCTTGGGGAGCGCCGAGTCAATCATATCTCGGCCGAGGAGGCACAGAGGCGCCACGTGGTGTTGGGTACGCCTTGTTAATTTGCATCCCGCTACGCTTTATTTGACTCGAGCTGTGATTCTTTATTTCGAGGTCTTTGTCGTTGATTGTGGACTTCACCGTGTTCCTCTGGGATTCCATCGCCATTCGCTCCGGTTCGAAATGAGAGCGACTCAAGTATGCCGGATGTTCCTATCCACATCGAAGGAGTGGATTTCGGCGATCTCATCCCGCTCGACTGCGCGCTGGATGTGATTCTTGGCATGAATTGGTTGTCCCAACACTTGGGGCAAATCGACAGCGTGAAGATTGTCTACCTCACCATTCTTCGTGAACAACAGGTTTTCGCCACGCTGTAGAGCCCCATCTTTATGTCCTGAAGCAAAGCCAAGATTGGAGATTCACGACGCCCCACGGTGTGTGACTTCGCGATGTCTTTCCCGAAGACTTGCCCGGATGCCTCTGCTCGAGATCCGAGTTTGTGATCGAAAGGTCGCCCTGCATCGCCCCTATTTCTAAGAGGTCCGACGCATGCCTCCTAATGAGTTGGAGGAGTCAAGAAGCAAATCGGGTGAGCTGCAAGAGAAGGGTTTTATCCGCCCCAGATCATCTCCTTGGGGTTGTCCAGCTATCTTTGTGAAGAAGAAGGACAAGACCTTGCGATGTGCGCTGATTACCGCCCGCTTAATGAGGTGACGGTGAAGAACAAGTATCCTTTGCCCCGTATTGATGATCTTTTCGATCCGCTGACCGAGCACGAGTCTTCCAAGATTGACTTGAGGTCGGGCTATCATCAAGTCGATCGTACGAGGATATTCCTAAGACGGCTTTTGCTACTCGTTATGGCCTTTACGAGTACACCGCCATGTCTTTGGTTTGACTAATGCTCCCGCTTATTCATGAATCTTATGAACTCGTGATTCATGGAGTATTTGGATAGGTTCGTGGTGGTATTCATCGATGATATCCTTATCTACTCCAAGAGTAAAGAAGAGCATGCCGAGCATCTTAAGCTTGTGTTGGGCAGTCGCGTGAGCACCACCGTGATGCCAAATTCAAAAGTGCGAAGTTCGTTGAAGGAAGTGGCATTCTTGGGCCATGTTCTTTCAAAGCAGAGGTGTGGTCGTGGATCCTAGCAAGGTCGTTGATGTGCTATCTTGGGGTCACCAAGTCACCACCGATGTGCGAGTTTTCTTGGTTTGGTCGCTACTATCGCCGCTTTATCGAGAATTTCTCCAAGATTGCGAAGCCTATGACCGAATTGCTCAAGAAAGACAAGAAGTTTGTGTGGTCCATCGCTATGACGTGAGTTTTCAGAACTCAAGAAACGGTTGACCTCATTTCAAAGGCTTGTTCTCCCGATATTCACAAGAGTTTTGATATCTATTGTGATGCTTCTCGCCGTGGTCTTGGTTGTGTTCTTATGCAGAGGGCAAGGTTGTGGCCTATGCATCGCGCAGCTTGAGGCCTCATGAACTCAACTATCCTACTCATGACTTGGAGTTAGTCGTGGTCCATGCACTCAAGATTTGGCGGCATTATCCGATTGGCAACCGTGAGGTGTATTCCACCACAAGAGCTTGAAGTACTTGTTCACCCAACAGATCCGAACCTCGTGCAAAGAAGATGGTTGAATTGATCAAGGATTACGACATGGGTATTCAAGCACCATCCGGCAAGGCCAATGTCGCTGCGGATGCACTCACTGGAAGGTGTATTGTAACATGTTGATGCTCCAAGAGCAGCAGCCTTACCCTCATTTCGTAATTCCGCTACCAATTTGGGTTTGATCGAGCACGCTTCTCTTGCTACATTGGTTGTGCAACCAACCTTGGCGACCAAATCAAGGCGCGCAGTGGCATGATGTTGGTGTGAGTCAACCGCGTAACATCAAGGATGGATAGCCAAGCGCTTTTCGTGAGGATGAGCATGGCGTTGTGTGGTTTGGACAGCGCCTTGTGGTTCCTAAGGTCATGGAATTGCGGAATTTGATTCTCCGCGAAGACCATGATTCTCCTTTGTCTATTCACCCGTGGCTACCAAGATGTATCAGATCTTCGCCAGAGATTCCGTGGACCCAATGAAGCGCGAGATTGCCGTGTTCGTTGCCGAGCGCGACGTGTGCCGTCGCAGTGAAGGCCGAGCATCGCCCACAGGTCTTCTTCACCTTTGCCGCGCGAGTGGAAGTGGATTCGCTGGCATGGACTTCATCACCGGATTGCCCCGCCATTCAAAGGGAATGATGCTATTTGGGTCGTGGATCGACAAAGTTGACTAAAGTGGCACATTTCCTTCCCGCCAAGACGCAGCTTCGTAGGGCCTTGGCCGAACTTATGTCTCGAGGATTGTGAGTCTTCACGGTGCATCAAGACGATTATTTCGATCGTGGTGCGCTTTTCACTCGCGGTTTTGGCATAGTCCGCAAGAGGCTATGGGACCCGCCTCCACTTCAAGATGCCTTTCATCCTCGATCGATGGTCGACGAGCAAGTCAACCAAGTGTTGAAGATATGCTCCGTGCTTGTGTTCTTTCCTATGGAAGAAGTGGAGAAATGCCTACCATTTGCTGAGTTCTCCTACAACAACAAATTTTCGTGCCGCCTTGGCATGGCACCATTTGAGGCTTTGTATGGGAGAAGATGCAACCCCATTGAACTGGTCGAGATCGCGAAGGGCGCTTTTCGCCCGATTCGATCAATGAGGCCGAAGTCACGTGCGCTGATCCGCGAGCATCCGCGCACGCCCACCTGCATAAAAGAGCTATGCAGATCGCCGCCGCCGTGAGTTGAGCTTTGAGCCCAATGACTTTGTGTATCTCAAAGTCTCACCCTTGAAGGGCCATCGCTTTGGCATCAAGGGCAAGTTGGCTCGATATGTTGGGCCTTATCGTATCGCCGAGAGAGTTGGAGCAGCTTGCATACGATTGAGCCGCCACCGCACTTGAGGGTGTGCATGATGTGTTCCATGTTTCACACCAAGAAGTGCCTCCGTGTCCCAATCGAGGAAACTCCGCTGGAAACTCGATGCAGCAGAGAATTTGACTTATCACGAGCATCCCGTCGCATTCTTGAAGAAGTCGAACGAGAACAAGGAACCGTGTCATCAAGTTCCTTAAGGTTCAGTGGTCAAACCATTCTCAAGATGAGGCAACTTGGGAGCGAGAAGATCGCCTTCGTGCAGATTTTCCTTCTTTCTTCCCCGAGTAAACTAATCTCTGCCGAGATTCTTGTAAGGGGGAGAGTTGTAACATCCCAATTTTGGGCTTGTGTTTCAAAATGTAAGAAAATGAGTAGAAATTAAAACTTTTTCTTACATCATGTGTTTCCGCTTGTATTGGACAAGTATTGTACAAGACTTATGGAAATGCAAAGTCACAAGTCTTTGATACAAACTGCTCCTTCAAAACATTCTTGTCAAATGTTTTGATCATCCTCCTGAAATATTTTTCCTAAGTTCTTGGGATGGTATGTGACCCTCTAAAAATTTCACAATTTTTAGAAATTGTTTGAATATTTTGGAGGGTAGTCAAACCTGCTTTGACTCTCGGTCAAACATTAAAACAGAGCCTTGCAGAATTTTGGGAGATTTATTCACAGATAAAAACCTCTGAAAATTTTACACAAGGTTAATATCTGAGTTAGCAAGCTCTGTAAAATTTTCATAATTTTGGAGTTAATTTGCTATCTCAAATAAATCTTTCAAAGTCTCTGCTTATTTCAAAGTCAAACTTGGTTTTACTATTACTCGTTCGAGCCTGACTCGTGCTCGAGCCAATTGATTCGGTCCACCAACTAATCGCACCGAGCCACCCTTTCAAAACGCGCGCGATATTAGCCGTTGATTCAGATCGCGCGGCCCACGCTCGTGTGAGCATTCGACTCTCCTGCACATTAACAAATTGGGACCGTTGATCTCGATCCAACCGCCCGCATTCCCGAGGCAACCGGATCGTCCGCGAACTCGCTTAATCGTGACCGCCCGCTTTTAATCCAACGGTCGTGGTTTGCCTTCTCTGCTCTTCTTCTTCCTCTGGTCTTCGCGCGCGCGGGCGCGATGGCGAGCGAGCGCGAGCGCAGGTGGCGTGATGTGTCACCTCCACGCTGCTTTTGTCAACGTCTCTCTGCAATGCATTTAATGCGCAACAGGCTTTCTCCTCCATTGTCACCGTGCTCACTTGCTCCCATCATTTCTTGGTCTACAACCGGTGCATGAACCGAGCTCACCATGGGCTCATGTTCTTGCTCGAAACCCTAATTCCTTCCCTATAAATAGCCCCTCTAGGTCCTCCTGGTGTTCTTTTGCACCACACCTAGCTACTCTTTGTGTTTGAGCTCAAAACCCTCTCAAACCTTCAATCCACCATTGTTGACCCGAGTGCTCCCATGGCGGCCTTGGTGTCCAGTGGTTCATCTTCAACATTTCTTGCACCCTTTTGAACTCCTCAACCTCCTTTGTATTTCCCTAACTTGATTTTGGGTTGCATTCACAGAATCACTAATTTTAAGTTTGAGATTTTCGCTGGTTTCACCCCTTTCTTCTCCACTCCGTAGTGGTTCTTTTGCAATTATTTGCTTTTGGAGCCTCTTTGAGCTATAATGAAGTCAGGTGATGATTTGGTTCCACTCATTTTGCTCGTAACCTCATCTCCCACTTCATCTTCTTCGCCCGTGGACTTCATCGTGTTCAAGTCTTCCCGCCATCTTTGAAGCTCCTCTCTGCTAAGGTAGCTCCATATAGCCCCTAGAAGTCATGGCACTCGCTTCTTGGACCGCAGCGGAGCATCTTGCTATTTTCGTGTTTTGCCGTGTCGCCTCTTTCTTTGTTTTCCGGCCACGCTGCCTGCACTTCCACCGCGGCGAGGTCATCATCATGGGTCCGCAACACTATTGCGTAACCCATTTTGATAGTTTGTACGCCGCCACGACCGAGTCGCCGGCGACAAGCCGCAAAGCCACTCGGTTTTGCCAAGACAGAGCTTCGTTGCCACCGATTAGGACACATTAATTGCTAATCATTAGTTATTAATTATGTCTTAATCATTGTCGCTGAGCCACCACCAAAGGCCCAATATCCTTAAATCACTGTTCAATCTCGCATCGTTCGACATCATTAATGCTTAATCATTGATTAATTAAAATGTCGCATTTAATCCTCGCTTAAATATCCTCCGGTCGCCGACTTGTGGGCCCGAGGTTAAAATCAAATTCCGTATTCATTAGTGTCCAGTTAATGGTAATCATTAGAAGCATTAATCCTCGCCCTAACCGCCACTCTCGGGCGACAAGGGGCCTGGGCACCGTGCACGTGGGTTAAACCAACAGCAGGACTTCTGAGTCACCGACATGCGGTCCCACATGTCAAGACTCTCTTTGAACTTCGATCTTTAGCCGCCCATTTTGCGATCCGCGCTCTGATCTTGTATGCATTCGACCATCCGCTCTCTCATCATCCCCGACCGCCCATCTCGCGGATCTCGCGCCGAGATCATGTGTGCAACCGACCTTCCGGCTAGATCTGGCTCCGAGCCGCTCATCTTAGATCCGCGGCGTGGTTCGCCGAGGTAATCGCATCCTCCGCTGCATGCGCTCGTGAGACGCTGGATCTTGATCCAACGGCGGTTTCGCATGAATCGCGCGCGCGCTGCTTTTCCGCGGCGTGGCTCTTGGATTTCGTGACGACGCCCACGAGCGCCCACGCCGCTTATTTTCGGTTGGGTTGGTGTTTATTTCGTAAGTGTTTATTTATCAACCAAAATTGTATCAAAACTTTAGAAATTCATAACTAATTCTAGATAAATCCTTTTACATGAAACCAAATGCAATAAATTTGTATTCCAATATAGTTTAATATAAAATGCTTTTAGCTATGCTTCAGAGTAGAAAATTTCTGTAATATTTAATAGCTTGTTTTCTCGCTATTTTTATATATTCCGTAATTGTATTAAAACTTGGAAAATGCATATCTTTTCTCAGATATATGCTAATTGAATGATTTTAACTTTGATAAATTTGTTATTAACTAAACTTTAATCCAAAAATGGTGATAGGTCTAAATCAAAGACTAAAAATATGTTAATAGATTTAACCTTTAGTAGCAATTAAAAATTCATTTAATGTTGTAATAGACACCAGAATTCAGAAATCCTAAAAATAGAAATTTGATGTTAGAAATCCTCTCATATCATACTATAATATGGAATGGGTTTTTGCACAAGTTTATACTCGATAGTGCATTATGTTAGTTTTGCATCTTAGAAAATCATAACTAAATCATTTTAACTCCAAATGACCTGAAATTTTATTTGGGTTACCACTATACCAGAGGTAGCTACCATAAAAATTTCAGCTTCAGAACCTTTCTAGAAAATGTTTTTGCTACAGTGCTAATTATGGCGAAATGAGTTTTTAGGCAATATCTTTTGCACCACAAATCCAAATTAGGTTTTTCCAGTTTCTATGTCTAGGTATATTCGTATTCTACCTTATGTATAAATTCTCACGCATTTGGATAATTGTTGCTTGCTCATTGGTTTATTTGTGGTTTGTCTTATTGGTTGTTCTGGTTCTTTTGCCTCTCGCTTAGGATTCGACATTTATGTAATCCCGAGAGCGACTCTCCACAACAAATTGAGCAACAGTTAAGAAGGCAAGCAGCTTGATCATGTTAATCCCAGATTTTAAGTATTTATGTTGATTACAAATTCTATGTATGCATTGCTACTTTGTTTTAATAGTTGGCCTAGTAGATGCATTTCCTTAGCAAATGATTATCCTCTACTACCATGAGCCTAGGTTACTTGTCGTGATTTAGAGTTCGTGGATGGGCTCTTGTCACTTAGTAGTTGCGAATTAATTGCTTAGCCATGCTTAGCTTCTAGAGAATGGGCGTTATCGACTTGTCGATAACCTTGATCACACAAAACTTATTATGAATTATGATTTCCACCTTGTGCCATGTCTACTTATGAAAACTAAAACTAAAAGCAAAATGATTTAGACTTGGGCACAATGGTATGTTGGTGTGATTTTCGGTGTGATCGAATGGTGCCTGAGTCAACAAGGACCGAACATCTTGTTACACTAAACCAAGCATTTTAGCGTATAACCACATTAGAGGGTATGGGACCTCTCTTGACTTAGTACTTTGGCGTATTGCCCTCTGCCGCAGTGAGGTCGCAGGAGGGATGGTGTTGGGAGATTGTAGTGTCCAAAGACTTCACCCGTGATGGGATTTGTTGTCTTCGCTTGCAATGTAAGCGCATGGTGTTTCTACCCATACGAGCTGCCTCGTGGTTGATACACAATATTGGAAAAGTCTCGAGGACTTAGCCGTACAAAGATACCTTCTAAGTGTGCTTTGTGGCTTAAAGGCGGTCTCAAGTGTGGGTACATTGGTACACCCTCGCAGGTTAAAACTATTCGAATAGCCTCGCCCTAGGTTATGGACACGCTTGGCAAGGTCTTTCAAGAGTTAGACTACAACCTTTAAATTAAAACTTGATGGGTGGTACGACCCGGATTCGTGCTATGTTGTGGTGGCTATTGATAGTCACCTGTGTGGTTACTTGTATGTATCTTTACTTATCACACTTTGATAACAAAACAGATTTGTAAACTTGCTTTTAAAATGTATTACATTATTGCAAATAAAGTTGGCTTCATGCAAAACGAGACATACAACCTCCACCTAAATAAGCTTGCATGTAGTTTATGAATAGGTCCGCTATTCCACACGCTGCCTTAAGTGTACAAAGACAATCTTTGTACTCGATGCTATGCTTAATTGTTCACAGGAGAGGAAGAAGGTGAGCTCGAGGGGCCTCACTTTTGTGAGTCGTGTTGTGGTAGCTATGGGCGACTAGCTTATGCCCTGGCCGGTTGCCTTGTGGGTGTATGGCTAACCTACGACTTTTTGTTCTAGCCATCTTATGGCGCTTTTGCTTCCACTGCATTCTTGTATATTGTTCTATTTGGCCATCGGCTCTCTTTTGTAATAACTTTACTTTATGTATGTCGTTGTTGAACTTAGTGATGTATGTTGTATGGAAATGATGTGTATTTTGTGATGATGTGCATATGTTGCAATTCTGGGAAACATATGCCCATCGAGGCTTAGAATGTTTAATTAGTAATGCTAGAACCAATTGGAGGTTGAGTGTTACTAGTTAAATATTCCGGGTCCTCACATAGGGTTTACTGGTTACCGCCGCCACTGCCATCCTCCCTAAGCCCTCCTCTGCTTCTACGCAAGCCCGTAAGGTCCCCACTGAATCATGTGCTCCGTCGCCAGAACCTCCCCACCGCCGAAATCTCCCGCGCTGCCGAAGCTTCTCCGCGCCACCGGATCCCGACGGCCCTGTGGTCGATCCTGTTGAATCCGTGCCGTCTAGGCCCATTTTCACCTGGCTCTTCCCCACTGACGGATTTGGGCTCCCCGTGTTGGATCCCGTCGCCACTTGGCCCTCTTAGCCTCTCCTTTCGGCGACCACCGCCAGATCCCGCTGAGCCGGCGCCCTCCGTCGCGGGCTCACGCTTCTCCCCTTTCGACCGCCGCCGCCGCCGGAGCCTCTCCTTCGTTGGATCCTCTCTTGGCTTCCCCGCCACCCTCGATGCGTCTAAGCAAAAGAAAACAGAGCTAGTGCGTCTGTTTTCTTTTGTTCTGTTGCTGTGCCTTTTGAATAGGATTTTTAGTTACTAGTTAAAAAAAGGAAAAAAAAAGGTAAAAAAGGAAAAGAGAGATCTGGTCCAGTAGTGATGGCTTCTGCTGGAGCCTCCTTCGCCATCCTGCTCCCTCCAGTTCGGTTCGATAGGACGAACTTCCGGGAGTGGGCTGTTCACCTGAGAATTTATCTCAACAGTCAGTGTCTCTGTGTTCATCTCACCAGTAAGCAACCCTGTCCGCCTTGCCCTACACCACCAGTACTACCTGCTCTCTCTGCTTGTGAGGATCAGGCGGCTCACGAGGCCGCCAATGCATGCTCAGCTCCTGACTCGCCACTCGCGCCTGAGCTTGGTGGAGGCCCTCACGAGTGTGCTGCTAAGGAGACTCGTCACTGTGGCGTGGCTCAGATTCAGTCTGTCTTATCTGCTTCAGCACCTACTCCTTCGTCGTTTTCTCCAACACCGATCGTGATCCCTCCCTCAGCTCCTCCGGTGGTTGCTACTTCTACTGCAGGTGTCCACTACACCTACTGTCAGTGTGATGGCCACAAGTATCAGGATTGCTACAAGTGGAGGAGGGACCAGGGTCGTCGGGGTGGATGTTCCCCGTAGGGCTCTAGAGGTTCCTCTCACTTAGGAGCTAGCGCCTCTCGCTAGGGCTCTTCTGGTGACGCCACACACGCCCTCCTACTACTTCAAAGACTCTCTGTTGGCTCGCCCTCGACCTTGGGTTCACTGTCCGCTCTTGCTTCTTAGCAATCTTCCTCGCCTCTGCCTCCTCCCTCGTCAGGTATCTTGTCTCCATGGATCTTGGACTCTGGTGCTTGTTTTCACATAACACCAGATTCTACCCACCTTACTTCTGTGCGTTCCACAGATTTTCCTTCCACTGTTCAGACTACAGATGGTACCTCTCTTCCTATTGCAGGCCGAGGCACCCTTTCCACTTCTTCTTTTCATTTTCCTGCAGTCTCTCATGTTCCTCAGTTTACTATGCAGCTTATTTCGGCTAGTCAGATCACTGATCACGACTGTTGTGTTGTTCTTGAGTCTGACTCTTGTTGTGTTCAGGACCGTTGCATGGGGACTCTGCTTGGTACTGGCCCTCGGTGCTCTGATTCACAGCGTCTCTGGGAGCTCGACTGGCTTCATCTTCCTTCCACTGTCTCCACCAGCCAGTCGGCCACTACCACTACCTCTGGTCTTGTCGTGTCCTCCACTACCTCTTTCGCCAGTGGTACTATCGTCTCGGTCATCTCTGTGGCTCGCGTCTATCGTCTTTAGTTGGTCGTGGTGTTCTTGGGTCTGTTTCTGGGGACACCTCATTACATTGTATGGGTTGCAAGCTTGGCAAACAGCTGCAGCTCCCCTATCCCTCTAGTGATTCTATTTCTACTTGTCCTTTTGTTCTTGTTCACTCTAATGTTTGGGGTCCAACTCCCTTCATTTCGAAAGGGGGTCATTGCTATTATGTGATCTTTAGTGATGATTATTCTCGTTATAATTGGATCTACTTCATGTTGTCTCATAGTCAGGTTCTCTTTATTTACCAAATGTTCGCCACCATTGTTCGCACTCAGTTTGATTAGGCCATTCGTGTGTTTTGTCCCGACTCTGCTGGTGAGTATTTATCTGATGCTTTGCGTCGCTTTCTTGTTGAGTAGGGCACTCTTCCCCAGTACTCTTTTCCTGGTGCTCACGCTCAGAACGATGTCTCTGAGCGTAAGCATCGTCACTTGCTTGAGACTGCTCACGCTCTCATGCTTGCCTCTTTCGGTCCCTCTCACTTCTGGGCTGAGGCTATTTCTATTACTGCTTTTCTCATCAACCTGTAGCCTTCCACTGCTCTTCAGGGTTCTACTCGTGTCGAGCTTCTCTTTGGTCGAGCTCTAGAGTACAGTCACATTCGCAGTTTCGGCTGTGTCTATGTCATCCTTCTTCCACCTCGTGAGCGCACCAAGCTAACTGCTCAGTCAGTTGAGTGTGTTTTCCTTGGCTACAATCTTGAGCATAAGGGTTATCGTTGCTATGACCCTGTTGCTTGTAGGATGAGGATTTCTTGGGACGTCACTTTTGACGAGTCCTGATCTTACTACAGTCGTTCCTCCACTGTCAGCCTAGATTCTCTTGCTGAGTCGATCTCCTTTCTGATTTTTCCTGACTCTCAGCTTTCCACCAATGTTTTGCCTCATTCTCCATCTACTCTGCCTCCCTCTCCTCCGGCTCCACCTGTTTCGCCTCTGCTGGATTTTCCTTCCTGCTCTTTTATTGAGGCTCCACCTTTTCCCTTGCACTACTCTTGCCGTCCTCGGCCTACTACTTCCTCTCTTGAGCCTCCGTCTTTGCTAGACCCTATTCCCAATCCTCCCTCTCCATGCTTGCTGGGTCCAGCTCTGCCTTCTCCTCCCAGATACGATCTTCGTGATCGTCACACTATCAGGTCGCCTGAGCGCTACGACTTCGCAGCCGCTGCTCTTTTTGAGCGTACGACCTACCGTGAGGCCGCTGCTCACCCTGAGTGGCAGCTCACGATGTCTGAGGAGATTGCTGCTTTGGAGAACACTAGCACTTGGGATTTGGTGGCCTTGCCTACGCGTGTTACTCCTATCACGTGTAAGTGGGTGCACAAGACCGAGACTCGCTCGAATGGTTCCCTTGAGCGCTACAAGGCTCATTGTGAGGACCCCCGGATATTGGAAATGTACTTAATCAAATTCATACTGTAGCACAATTGTTAATTAAGGAACAGTACTGCCCCTTAATTAAAGCTCATGCTAGAAGTATAAATTAAACAAGTAATCAATCCAATAATCGATTCCTGATATATATATCTCACAATGGTTCCTGTGATCAACGACCATTGCATATATATCCTTCAACAACATTGCATCAAACACATACAAGTCATACATTTACATAATTAAACACAAGTTTACAACTTTCGTTTAGTACTACAATATTAAGTGACTTGGTCACTTCAAAAGTCTAACAATGGAAGCAAATAATTAAACGGCAAAATCCACCAATGGCCCCATCCACCGCAGCGATTGCGTGGAGGAAAGAAGTAGCGCTCAAGAGCGCCACCGATCGGCGCTAACGGCACTTCATATAATTAACCGTCCTCACCGCAACAATAGGTTATAGCACCTTGAGTACGGAAGGTACTCAAAGAAGTCTTACACAAACTAATAAAAGAAAGTGTTTATTAGACCCTATACAAAGGAGTAGAATTTATACATGCATAAAGTTGCAACAGGAGGGTATAAAGGTTCAGATTTGCATAAAGCAAAGCATCTTAACCTACAAATGCTAAATTTTGATAAAGCAATTTAATAAATCAAAGTTGGACTAGAACAGAAGTAAAGGAATTAATTGTAAATGACAAAGGCATGAATCCTCATGCTAAACCAAAACCGAAACCAGATTTGTAAATCAAAACATCTATACAGTGACATCAACTCAAGTTATCGCCCATGACCGTGGACACGCTATTCAAATGCTTTGATACCTCGCAGGTGTACATCTTTACCACACGACTTAGTCACCTCGCTGCCTTCTGGATGACTCAATGATGACATACTTCCTTTGGTATATCGACCGGGAAACCAAGATTTGGTATTTTTCAACAAGCTAACACTATTGAGTTGGACCCCATGTGTGAACCGATTCGCTTAAACAACGATCGATAGCATCCGCTAACTCGGCACACATGTTGCGTCAGAATGCCGACTCAAACAATTAAATGCAAACTGGGTTCGCTGCCCATATTAGTTTGTAATCAAGATCTTTAAGGTACGATATGCGACGGAGCACATATACGCCTCACCCTTATAAGAACATCCGACATCGACATACAAGCTCACATGGCATAAAACGCAATATAAGACCAAAGCATCTATGCCATACAAGGTCAATACACATATCCTTACTCTCCTGCTTCCAACCCAATAGTCTTAACATTTTACTTAACCAAACAAATACCATACATCGCATGTGGAAGTACGTGGGGACTTGAATTGAATAGTCGAGTTCGGTCCTTAATTGGTCCGCATAAGTCCACCACAAATCCCAATCTCGTGCACAAAAGCACCATCACTAGCTTCCTCTTGTCCAGATCAATTTAAATATAAAATTCATTTCGACATAAGTAAACCGGACAAAGAGTTTAAAGTAATGTAAAGCCATTTAGATTCCCATGTTTGACAAGATATTCTTGTCAAACTCTAAAGTTCTCTAGACTGCATGTCTAAGCCAAATCTGAAAATAAACCTTATAATATACATTACTATGCTAGGGTTGAGTGTATGGTTATAATTAAGGTAATCCACAATGTTAGGTTATAACTAACTACTACAGATCACATTTGTATTTTCAGAAAAGTAGCATGCAACAGTTATCACTGGATTTAGAAAATCTATTGTATAAAACTTGGGACCAATATGGTGCAAAGAGGATGCTTGCCTTGATAATAATAAACTTCATTGCAGTGCTCAAAGTTGCTCGTAATAGAGTCAAATGCTTCAAAGAACCGCATTATAAAAGAAGCAATAAAATCCAATAAATACCAAAATCGATAATAAGTACAGATTGGAAGAAACATGTATGATCAATATGGAAATGCATGTTTAATAAGATGCTTAAGTTATACATAACCTAATAAAGATATTAACCCATATTACCACCTACAACTTTCCAAAGGCGTAAACTAGGGTTTAGTGCAAAGTTTCAATTTTTCGATTTTGAAAAGAGCGTAAACAGACAGATTGCATTGATTTGGGAAAAGGAAAATAGATCAAGCAAAGGTTCTAAAATAAAGCTTAGCCTGATCTATTTGGGTAATTAATATCCTGCTAACCCTAATCTAACCCTAATTGGCTAGATTACAAAGGCTAAAGAAAACTTATATTGCCTGCTAAGTTTCGACAAAAGAGAGAGAGATGATCTCTCGCTATCAAGCTAAATAGATGATGACAAGAATTAAAAGAACAACTTGTTATGCTACTAGGGTTTAGTTGAGACCTAACTAGGATGATAAGTTGACAGAGAAACCCTAATTCTTGAAAACGACATGAAAGACCTAAAAGTTATAGATACAACTTTTCGCTTTAAAGCAAGTTGAAGCTATCGATGTACAGTGAATGATCCATATGAGCTTCTAAGGTCCTTAAGGTGCTCACGATGTCAAAACTAAGGTTTTAGCTTACTGTAGGAAAGACACCAAAGATTCTCAAAACCGATGTTGATCGACAGAGAAATAAACTCGTTCAACCTACAAAAGATATAAAATCTTTATTACAAGGCGCAACCAAGGCTTAGAATGGATGGACAACCTGAGGGGCAAGAAACTCCACTGACAAAGAATGTAAGATGAACAACTCCAGTGGTCAACAATGGCAAGCACCAAAAGTTAGGTTTATATATAGATGTTGAGCTACAGGGTAAAGTGGAAGGGTCTAGAGTTGATGAGGTGTCCATTTAGGGCTAAATATCCCAAAAATTATTTGCATAAGCTTTGGGATAAATCCTCTCCTCTGTTTACAGAGATGGCTGCGCGCAGAGAGGCAAGGAAGGAGATAAGAACCTTCTGACATGTGGGTCCCCATGTCAGCCACAGTCATGCGCGCCTCCTAAGACTCAAAAGAATCTCAACCGTCCGATTAGAAATGGGCGGCTGTGATAAATAGAGAGGTTAAAAGGTTTTAATCGGCATCAATTAATATGGGCCGTGCGATCTCAATCGCCGATCGAGATTTAAACGGAGCCCAACAAGGATTTCGGGTCTACTTTCAACCGACGTTGGATTGGAATCCAACGGCCAAATAAAAGGAATACACGCCATCCTTTAGATGAGATGACGCCGCACCGTCCGATTGAAGTTCTACGGTCAAGATGGAAAAATAAACCGGATGGTCCGATTGCATACACAATACAGGCCCTACGATTGAAATCCAATGGTCCATTGAATTTCGGCCTTAAAAGCCCGCGGTAAAAAAGGAGCACCGTAGGATTTAGATCCAAAGGCCTACGATGGATGCGCGCCTTTAAGTTCAAAAAGAAAAGGGCGGTGCGGTTAGATCGAGAATGGACGGCGGAGATCGAGAGGGACTCCGTAGTCGTCCGAATACATACACTGACCTGGACCTTACGATCAAAATCCAACGGCCCAAAGAAACGCAGGCCTTAACAAAGACGCGCAGAAAGAGGGACGCCGTAGGATTTGAATCTGACGGCCCAGATAAAAGCGTGCCTTTAAGTTTAAAAAGAAAAGGAAGACGCTGTTGGATCGGGAATGAACGGTGGAGATCAAAAGGGGATCCGGAGTTGTCCGAATGCATACACTTCCCCTGATCGTCCGATTAAGATCCAACGGTGGGGATCGTGGCGCTTACGTGGACAGCCCACGTAACGTCGCAGCCTCGCCCGTTCGATTGAGGATCGACGGCTCACATCACGTATGGGATTAGGCTCGCGCCAGCGTGGATCGAGCCGACCGCAAAGACACCGTGTTGGACTCAACCACATGGCTCGAGTCGCTACAGTGCTCAGGGTTTGGTTTAGACCAGATGAGTTGACCAAACCCTATTCAAAGGCTTAAAGGTTTGACTGGGCTTTTAAAAATAGCAAATAAATTTATAAAATCATGAAATTTTTACTAGAAGCTACTGGGATGATATATTTCCCAAATAAATTTTAAAAATCACATTATCACTTTGTAAATTACATAAATAGTTATTTTAGCCCGAAAAGGTTTATTTAAAGGCAAAGATTTTTCTTTAAGCCAAAATAATTTCTAAAAATGCAACAAAATGATTTTTAGCCAAGATAATTTATCGAGGCTTTAATGAAAATACCTCCCAGTCAAAATACAAGTTGTATCTTGTATTTCCTTTAAGACTTTAAATGTTTTTTTGGATTTTGGCAAAAAGGGAAGGTTTTAATTGGTAACAGCAAACCCAAACTGTTAATTATGAACAGTAATGTCATGAACAGTATCCCATTACTGTTCATAAAGCAGATTATTACTGTTTATAAAATTGGGGCTGTGACAAACCTACCCCCCTTAAGAAAATCTCGTCCCCGAGATTTGGAACAAGTTAGAGATTAGGAAAAAGTGAAATTGAAATGATTTATAAGGAAATTCAACATCTGTTGTCTTGATTTCCTTCAAAGGTAGTAAAGAAGAACTTCATATAATAACATAGTGTTATTATTACATCTTGTTTACATTGCTTTGTTTAAACTTTCATCTCTTGATTCAAAGGAAAATTCTAAACAATAAAAAGATGGGGGTGCTCAATCAGACGATCTTCAGCTCCCAAGTGGCTTCATCTTCGTAATGATTAGCCCATCGAATCTTCAAGAACTTGACAAGACGATTTCTTGTCCTGCGCTCCATTGTGTCGAGGATACGCATCGTTGCTCTTGATAGGAAAGGTCAGGTTGGAGATCAAGATACTCATAAGCAGTTGCCTCAATAGGAACACGAAGGCATTTCTTCAATTGAGACACATGAAAAATATCATGCACTGCAGAGAGGGATTCAGGTAGTTCCAGTTGATAAGCTACAGCTCCTCGCTTTGCAATGATTCTGAAGGGTCCGATATAACGAGGTGCGAGCTTCCTTTACCCAAAACGATGAGTACCCTTCATCGGTGACACTTTAAGATAGACATGATCATCTATCTCAAAACTTAATTCACGACGACGATGATCAGCGTAGCTCTTCTGACGAGACTGAGCAGTTTTTAAACAATCTCGAATCAGTCGAACTTGCTCTTCCGCTTCTTTACCAAGTCCGACCATAAAATGATCTTTCACTGCACTTAACCAATTCAATGGGGTCCTACAAGCTCTCCCATACAAGGCTTCAAAAGGTGACATTTGAATACTTGCTTGGTAGCTATTATTGTAGGAAAATTCCACAAATGGCAAAGATTTCTCCCGCCTTTGCTATAAGATAGCACATAGGCTCAAGAAGATCATCCATTACTTGACTCACTCTCTCGCCTTGACCACTAGTTTGAGGATGATAAGCAAGATCGAAAGAGAGTTCACTCCCATAGCCCGATGAAGACAATTCCAAAAGTGGGAAGTAACCGAGGCCACTACGTAAACAATGACCTTGGGAACACCATGAAGACAAACAATTCTAGCAATATAAAGCTCATAGCCGCTTGCCACTAAAGATGGTTTTGACCTAATAAAATGAGCCACCTTTGTTAAACGGTCGATGATTACCCAAATGGCATCGACCCATTGGAAGTTTTGGGAAGACCAAGAACAAAATCCATACCGATCTCTTCCCACTTCCACTCGTGGAATAGGCAAAGGTTGAAGAGTACCACCGGCTTTAGATGTTCACTTTAACCCTTTGGCAAATATCACATTCAAAGAACATATCGACTAATTTGCCTCTTCATTTGGCTCCACCAAAATGTTTTCTTCAAATCCTGATACATCTTGGTACTCCCAGGATGTAAAGAAAACTTGGAATTATGAGCCTCTCTGAAAATTATACTCCTCAGTTGAGGATCTGCAGGTACTACCAAACGATTGCGATATCGAATCATACCGCGATCATCTTCAGAAAACTCGTTGGCTTTGCCCGCTTTCAAGTTTTCCTTGATTTCGGCTACCTCGGCATCAATTTTCTGGGCCTCAAGAATCTGAGATTCTAAGGTAGGCTCCACTTGCAATGCAGCGAGAAAACCTTCTCCCACCAATTCAAGACTTAGGCGCTGAAAATCAGCACACATGTTTTTGGCCGCAGGTAGAGAGGATATGCAGTTGCATTGTGACTTTCTGCTTAAAGCGTCTGCCACCACATTGGCTTTGCCTGGGTGATAATGAATACCCATGTCATAGTCCTTGATCAATTCAAGCCACCTTCTTTGTCTCATATTCAAATCAGATTGAGTGAATATGTACTTTAGGCTTTTATGATCAGTATAAATCTCACAACGATTACCAAGAAGGTAATGTCGCCAAATCTTCAATGCATGGACTACGGCAGCCAATTCCAAATCATGAGTAGGATAATTGACTTCATGAGGGCGCAACTGTCGAGATGCATGTGCCACAACTCGGCCTTCTTGCATAAGCACACAACCAAGTCCATGGCGAGATGCATCGCAATAAATGTCAAAGCTCTTATGAATATCCGGAAGAGTGAGAACTGGAGCTTTAGTCAAGAGAGTTCTCAAAAACCGAAAGCTCTCCTCACACTTAGCTGACCATTCAAATTTCTTATCTTTCTGCAAAAGCTGAGTCAAAGGTCTAGCAATTTTGGAGAAATTTTCAATGAACCTACGGTAATAACCCGCAAGTCCAAGAAAACTTCGGATCTCAGGGACACTCTTGGGAGGTTTCCAATCTAGTACATCTTGTACCTTGCTTGGATCGACAATGATACTCTCCTTCTGATAACACATATCCCAAAAATGCAACTTGCTCGAGCCGTAAAGCACACTTGTCGAACTTAGCATACAATCGATGCCGACGAAGTGTTTCCAACACAAGCCTCAAATGTTGTTCATGGTCCTTATCGATCGAATAAATAAGGATGTCGCAATGAACACGATAACGAACTTATCCAAGAAATCCATGAACACCGAATTCATAAGGTTCATGAAATAAGCCGGAGCATTGGTCGACTAAAGGACATGACAAGATACTCGCATAAACCGTAACGAGTAGAGAAAGCTGTTTTGGGAATGTCCTCAGCTCTAACCTTGATTTGATGATAGCCCGACCGCAAATCAATCTTTGAAAAGACTCGGGCACCAACCAACTGATAAAAAAAGATCATCAATTCGAGGCAGCGGATACTTGTTCTTGATAGTGACCTCATTTAACGGACGGTAATCCACACACATCCGTAAAGTGTTGTCTTTCTTTTTGACAAAGATTGCCGGGCATCCCCATGGTGAGGAACTCGGTCGAATAAATCCCTTGTCAAGTAATTCTCCAAGTTGTGTCTTTAATTCAACCAACTCGTCGACAGGCATTCGATAAGGACTCCTGGATATAGGAGCAGTTCCAGGAACTAGTTCAATTACGAACTCCACTTCCCTGTCTGGTGGCAATCCAGGAAGGTCTTCAGGAAAGACATCAATATACTCACAAACAATTGGTATTGACTCCACAGAGGGAGTGGTATCAACTTGGTGAGCACAAAGATGAGAACCCATTGTCCTGGATTGAAAAATGACTGAAGTGCCGCTTTCATTAGTTAAAGAAATGGATTTGTGAGCACAATTAATTTGCCCAAGGTTTTTGGATAACCAATCCATTCCTAGGATAACATCCAACCCTTTAGAATCTATCACAATCAAATCCGCCCAAAAGTCTACCCCTTCAATATTTGTATTGACATTACGACATACTTGATTAGTCATAAAGACTGATCCAGGTGAGTGGATGATATGGGGTGGATGAATATGATGCACAATTAACTGATGTGGAGTAGCAAACTGCCTACTAACAAATGAATGGGATGCTCCAGAATCAAATAAAACAGCGGCAATGCTGAAATTAACTAGGAGCATACCAAGAACAACTTCAGATCGACACCGCTTCTCTCAGTGAATCGTTCACACGACTCGAACCTAATGTGGTCGCTTGACCACTGGTCGGTGAAGGTGGTGTAGGACGCACAATAGCCGGGAAGGTGAAATAGGTGGTATCCTTGAGCCTTGGCATAGCACTGACAAGCGAAATGCCCGGCGCCACAATGATAACATATAACTCCCGCCCGACAAGAATAACAGATGGTGGCCGGTTTCCACTAGGTCTTGCTGATTAGTGGAAGAGGATGGACGAGGGGCAAACACCGCCGGCCTTGGTGAAACTGGAGCTGGTGCTCGCGGTGGTCTAGGCACCCACATGCGAGGCCTTGGCGAACTGCCACTAGGAACAAACTGAGAAGTCCTCTGTTGCTTGCGTGACTCCTCCAAAGCCTTGCTCTTACTTTCGGCCACAATAGCTTTGTTGACCAAATGGGAGAAATTCCTGAAGTCATGCAAAGCTACAGCCATCTGCAATTCTTCAGATAGCCCATTGAAGAACCGGTTTCGACGACGAAGGTCAGTCAAAACATCATCAGGGGCATATCTGGCAAGGAAGTTGAACTCGTGTAGATACTCAGTCACAGATTTTCGCCCTTGCTTGAGAGCGAGGAATTCCTGTTGCTTGATCATCATAACTCCCTCAGGAATATGAACTTCGCGAAAAGCCTCCACAAACTCATCCCAAGTAGGGACATGTCCAGCAGGCTGAATGGCAAGAAGATTATCCCACCATATGCTAGCCAGCCCATCAAGTTGATAATCGCAAAAGAACCTTTCCTCTCGGAACACCGAGCAATTAGCGCCTTCTTCTCAATGGTCCGAGCGCCTTCGAGTTCCATGGGATCATGGAACCGGAGAACACCGCGGTTAGTCCGTTGAAGTCGCAAGACCGCTTTGCACGTGGTGACCTCTCGCTCGACGGCCGTGCAACAGGGAAGAAGTGTTGCACGCAATCGCCTCCAAGATACGCGTTGGTCCATTCGATTGCGCCAATTTGCATGAGCACATCGCCATAGAAGGTGGTGGAGGAAGCTCCTCTTCCCGGGGACCACCTTGAGGACCTTGAGAACTGAAGGTTCGGCCCCCCCCGAGAATGGGGCACTCGTTGAAAGGCTCTTCCTTGTTAGCGTCTCACAAGACGAGTAGTAGGTCCCCGTCATCCTGTTACCACACCATGGTTAACAACATAACAAGGATATACTCGCAAGCACAAACAAGGTTGCAATTAGAAAAGATGCAAATACTACACTTATAATGCATTATGTTATGTCATGCATTCAAATCAACACCAAAACTAGAAACTTTATATAAACAGCAAAAGAGATTCGGTTCCAGCCCCATATAAGAGTCAGCCATAAAGATCATATTACAAACCCAAAAGTCAAACTTACATATTCTGTACAAAATACCACTACCCTATTACATGCATTTATTTAAGAGCAACTACTAGACTGGAAGACACTTATCCACGAGGGTTCATCGTCGAGGTACTAGCATAAAGATCCCGGTTAAAGTTCTCCTGAAACTCATTCAAAAGATGAGCTCCAGGGGAACCCGTGTCAATAGGATCTAAAGGACTAATAAGCCGCCTCGGGGAACCTAGCGATGGTGATGACCTCTAGAGGTGCACCCGCAGAGTGCGAGGGAAACTCGCATCATCCGGGCTTGACGACTTGTCCATAAACAGCACGCACCCGCCACTCCTAAGTCGGAAGAGGTGGTGCAAAGAAGCGGGAGAGGTCTCGTTGTCACCATAAAGCACGCTATGAGGAACGCAATTCATGTTGACTCCAAGTAGCAGTGTACTCCGGGCCTCATTAAGACGATGCCGAAGTTTCCCACAACTCTCACCAGCAATATGGATTTGGTCCATAATGCGACCATCCTCGCCAACCGCCGCACTCCGAGGGTCTTCTCCAAACCGTATCTCATCGAACATGCTCACTTCGCAGGTAGGGGTCTTGATTCGGGAAGTGATCATAGGGTGGTTGAGACAATTCACAAATCATGACGAAGAAGGCTCATCATCCTACTAGCGCTTTTCCGAATGTACCATAGCCTCGAAGTGGCAAGTGCTTGGACACAGTTGGGAACACTGCCAGCTACATGCCTAGCGATGACGTTGATGAAGGCACGATACTCCTCCATCCCTGGTCCTCGGTCTCGGCGATAAATGGCGTACTTCGGCTGGTAGGTGAAATTGGATCGCCACATCATGTCCCGCAGCAAAGCTGGAAACCCATCAACATCTTCAGCTCGGGTCTCCTTGACCAAATACCACCCCCTCATCTATAGACAAAAAGACAAGATAAGAAAACAATTCACTTTGGAAAAAGGCCAACAGAAAGTTGGACAAGAATTGATATTAAGGAAGATAAGAAATAAAAGATGTCATACTTAAACTTTAGAAATTATATCACTGATTGAAAATAATTTTCTCAGAAGACTCTCTAATTGTTTCGGCCAGGCTACTTCTAACCTACAGTAACGATGCTCGATACTAACGCCGTGAGGACCCCGGATATTGAAATGTACTTAATCAAATTCATACTGTAGCACAATTCTTAATTAAGGAACAGTACTGCCCCTTAATTAAAGCTCATGCTAGAAGTATAAATTTAACAAGTAATCAATCCAATAATCAGGATTCCCGGATATATATATCTCACAATGGTTCCCAGGATCAACGACCATTCCATATATATCCTTCAACAACATTGCATCAAACACATACAAGTCATACATTTACATAATTAAACACAAGTTTACAACTTTCGGTTTAGTACTACAATATTAAGTGACTTGGTCACTTCAAAAGTCTAACAGCGGAAGCAACAGCTTAAACGGCAAAATCCACCAATGGCCCCATCCACCCGCAGGCGATTGCGTGGAGGAAAGAAGTAGCGTTACTCATTAGCGTCACCCTGATCGGCGCTAACGGGCACTTCATATAAATAACCGTCTTCACCTGCAACAATAGGTTATAGCACCTTGAGTACGGAAGGTACTCAGCAAGTCTTACACAAACTAATAAAAAGAAAGTGTTTATTAGACCCTATACAAAGGAGTAGAATTTATACATGCATAAAGTTGCAACAGGAGGGTATAAAGGTTCAGATTTGCATAAAGCAAAACATCTTAACCTACAAATGCTAAATTTTGATAAAGCAATTTAATAAATCAAAGTTGGACTAGAACAGTAAGTAAAGGAATTAATTGTAAACAGTACAGTGCATGAATCCCTCATGCTAAACCAAAAACCGAAACCAGATTTGTAAATCAAAACTTCTATACAGGTGACATCAACTCAAGTTATCGTCCATGACCGTGGACACGGCTATTCGAACAGTTTGATACCCTGCAGGGGTGTACATCTTTACCCACACGACTTAGTCAGCCCGTTGCCTTCGGATGACTCCGAATGATGACATACTTCCTTTGGTATATCGACCGGGGAAACCAAGATTTGGTATTTTTCAACAAGCTAACACTATTGAGTTGGACCCCCATGTGTGAACTGATCTCGCTTAAACAACGACTGATAGCATCTGCTTAACCGGGGCACACATGTTGCGTCAGAATGCCGACCAAACAATTAAATGCAAACTGGTTCGCTGCCCATATTAGTTTGCAATCAACATCTTTAAGGTAATGATATGTGACGGAGCACATATACGCCTCACCCTTATAAGAACATCCGACATCGACATACAAGCTCACATGGCATAAAACGCAGTCATAAGACCAAAGCATCTATGCCATACAAGGTCAATACACATATCCTTACTCTCTGTTTCCAACCCAATAGTCTTAACATTTTACTTAACCAAACAAATACCATACATTGCATGTGGAAGTACGTGGGGACTTGAATTGAATAGTCGAGTTCGGTCCTTAATTGGTCCGCATAAGTCCACCACAAATCCCAATCTCGTGCACAAAAGCACCATCACTAGCTTCCTCTTGTCCGATCAATTTAAATATAAAATTCATTTCGACATAAGTAAACTGGACAAAGAGTTTAAAGTAACAGAAAGCCATTTGTGATTCCCTGTTTGACAAGATATTCTTGTCAAACTCTAAAGTTCTCTAGACCGCATGTCTAAGCCAAATCTGAAAATAAACCTTATAATATACAAGTACTATGCTAGGGTTGAGTGTATGGTTATAATTAAGGTAATCCACAATGTTAGGTTATAACTAACTACTACAGATCACATTTGTATTTTCAGAAAAGTAGCATGCAACAGTTATCACTGGATTTAGAAAATCTATTGTATAAAACTTGGGACCAATATGGTGCAAAGAGGATGCTTGCCTTGATAATAATAAACTTCTGTTGCAGGCTCAGGTTGCTCAGAAATAGAGTCAAATGCTTCAGCAGAACCAGATTATAAAAGAAGCAATAAAATCCAATAAATACCAAAATCGACAATAAGTACAGATTGAAAGAAACATGTATGATCAATATGGAAATGCATGTTTAACAGCATGCTTAAGTTATACATAACCTAATAAAGATATTAACCCATATTACCACCTACTGATTTCCAAAGGCAGAAACTAGTGTTTAGTGCAAAGTTTTAGTTTTTCAGATTTTGAAAAGAGCATAAACAGGACAGATTGCAGATTTGGGAAAAAGGAAAATAGATCAAGCAAAGGTTCTAAAATAAAGCTTAGCCTGATCTATTTGGGTAATTAATATCCCAAGCTAACCCTAATCTAACCCTAATTGGCTAGATTACAAAGGCTAAAGAAAAACTTATATTGTCGGTTAAGCCGACAAAAAGAGAGAGAGACAGATCTCTGCTATCAAGCTAAATAGATGATGACAAGAATTAAAAGAACAACTGGTTATGCTACTAGGGTTTAGTTGAGACCTAACTAGGATGATAAGTTGACAGGAGAAACCCTAGTTCTTGAAAACGACATGAAAGACCGAAAAGTTATAGATACAACTTTTCAGTTTAAAGCAAGTTGAAGCTACTGATGTACAGGTAAATGATCCATATGAGCTTCTAAGGTCCTTAAGGTGCTCACGATGTCAAAACTAAGGTTTTAGCTTACCGGGGTAGGAAAGACACCAAAGATTCTGAAAACCGATGTTGATCGACAGAGAAATAAACTCTGGTTCAACCTACAAAAGATATAAAATCTTTATTACAAGGCGCAACGAGTGCTTAGAATGGATGGACAAATCGGAGGGGCAAGAAACTCCACTGACAGCAATGTAAGATGAACAGCTCCAGTGGTCAACAATGGCAGCAGCTCAAAAGTTAGGGTTATATATAGATGTTGAGCTACAGGGTCAAAGTGGAAGGGTCTAGAGTTGATGAGGTGTCCATTTAGGGCTAAATATCCCAAAAATTATTTGCATAAGCTTTGGGATAAATCCTCTCCTCTGTTTACAGAGATGGCTGCGCGCAGAGAGGCAAGGAAGGAGATAAGAACCTTCTGACATGTGGGTCCCCATGTCAGCCACAGTCATGCGCGCCTCCTAAGACTCAAAAGAATCTCAACCGTTCGATTAGAAATGGGCGGCTGTGATAAATAGAGAGGTTAAAAGGTTTTAATCGGCATCAATTAATATGGGCCGTGCGATCTCAATCGGTCGATCGAGATTTAAACGGAGCCCAACAAGGATTTCGGGGTCTACTTTCAAATCTGGACGTTGGATTGGAATCCAACGGTCAAATAAAAGGAATACACGTCATCCCTTTAGATGCGCTGACGCGGCACCGTCCGATTGAAGTTCTACGGTCAAGATGGAAAAATGAACCGGATGGTCCGATTGCATACACAATACAGGCCCTACGATTGAAATCCAATGGTCCATTGAATTTGGGCCATAAAAGCCCGCGGTAAAAAAGGAGTGTCGTAGGATTTAGATCCAAAGGCCTACGATGGATGCGCGCCTTTAAGTTCAAAAAGAAAAGGGCGGTGCGGTTAGATCGAGAATGGACGACGGAGATCGAGAGGGACTCCGGAGTCGTCCGAATACATACACTGACCTGGACCTTACGATCAAAATCCAACGGCCCAAAGAAACGCAGGCCTTAACAGCACGCGGTAAAGAGGGACGCCGTAGGATTTGAATCTGACGGCCCAGATAAAACGCGCCTTTAAGTTTAAAAAGAAAAGGAAGGCGCTGTTGGATCGGGAATGAACGGTGGAGATCAAAAGGGGATCCGGAGTTGTCCGAATGCATACACTTCCCCTGATCGTCCGATTAAGATCCAACGGTGGGGATCGTGGCGCCACGTGGGCGACCACGTAACGCCGCGACCTCGCGAATTGAGATCGACGGCTCACATCACGTATGGGATTCGGGCTCGCGCCCGAGCGTGACTGAGCCGGACCGCAGTGCACCAGGTTGGACTCAACCACATGGCTCGAGTCGCTACAGTGCTCAGGGTTAGGTTTAGACCAGATGAGTTGACCAAACCATATTCAAAGGCTTAAAGGTTTGACTGGGCTTTTAAAAATAGCAAATAAATTTGTAAAATCATGAAATTTTTACTGGAAGCTACTGGGATGATATATTTCCCAAATAAATTTGAAAAATCATATTATCACTTTGTAAATTACATAAATAGTTATTTTAGCACGGAAAGGTTTATTTAAAGGCAAAGATTTTTCTTTAAGCCAAAATAATTTCTAAAAATGCAACAAAATGATTTTTAGCCAAGATAATTTATCTAGGCTTTAATGAAAATAACTCCCAGTCAAAATACAAGTTGTATCTTGTATTTCCTTTAAGACTTTAAATGTTTTTTTTTGGATTTTGGCAAAAAGGGAAGGTTTTAATTGGTAACAGCAAACCCAAACTGTTAATTATGAACAGTAATGTCATGAACAATATCCCATTACTGTTCATAAGCAGATTATTACTGTTTATAAAATTGGGGCTGTTACACTCATCTTGTGGTGCGTGGTTTTCAGCAGGAGCATGGTCGTGACTACGATGAGACTTTCACCCCCGTCGCTCACATGACCACTGTTTGCACTCTCCTTGTTGTGGCCTCTGTTCGATAGTGGATTATCTCTCAGTTGGATGTTAAGAATACCTTTCTTAATGGCGAGCTGCGTGAGGAGGTCTACATGCAACTGCCCCCTAGGTTATCTGTCCCTGATGTTATGGTTTGTCGCCTTCGTCGTTCTCTCTATGGACTCAAACAAGCCCCTCGTGCTTGGTTTAACTGCTTCTCATCTGTTGTCACTGCTGCCGGCTTCTCCGCCAGTGATCATGACCCTGCTCTCTTTGTTCACACCTCTCCTCGGGGTCAGATGCTCCTCCTTCTATATGTGGATGACATGATCATTACTAGAAATGACTCTCAGTACAATGCCTTTTTGAAGGAGCGTCTCAGTAAGAAGTTCTTGATGTCTGATTTGGGTCTTCTTTGTTACTTCCTTGGGATTGAGATCACTTCTGCGCCCGAGGGCAACTACCTCTCCCAGAAGAAGTACATTCAGGATATCCTTACTCACTCTTGTCTCATTGATCAGCGTGTGGTGGATACTCCTATGGAGCTTGGTGTCCACCTTCGGCCTACTGATGGTGAGCCTCTTGAAGATCCCACTCGCTACCGCCATATTTTCTGGAGCCTCGTCTATCTTGGGATTACTCGACCTGACATTTCTTACCTAGTTCACAAACTGAGTCAGTTTGTCTCTGCTCCCACTGAGCTCCACAGCAGTCACCTTCTTCGTGTTATGTGATATCTTCGTGGGACCATCACTTGTCGCCTGTTCTTTTCTCGCTCAAGTTCTTTGCAGCTTCAGGTGTACTCTGATGTGACCTGGACTAGCGATCATTCTGATCGCCAGTCTCTTTTTGCCTATTGTGTTTTTCTTGGTTCCTCCTTGGTTGCCTGGAAAACCAAGAAGTAGACTGTAGTTTCCTGTTCGAGCGCTGAGGCTGAGTTGAGAGCCATGGCGTCATTGACAGCTGAGATCACCTGGCTTCGGTGGCTACTTGAGGATTTTGGTGTTTCTACTTTTGCATCGACTCCTCTCTTATCAGATAGTACTGGTGCGATCAGCATTGCTCAAGATCCTGTGAAGCATGAGCTTACAAGCACATTGGAGTTGATGCCTCGTACATGTGATCGCAGGTGCAAAACCAAGTTATTGATCTTCATTATGTGCTTTCGGAGCTTCAGTTAGCAGATTTCTTTACCAAGGCACAAACTAGAGTTCAGCATAGATTCTATATTTTCAAACTCAATGTGTTGATCCACCATGAGTTTGAGGGGGTGTTAGATATGTGCATAGTGTAGGATGTTCTTTGCATAATTGTATACCTTGTACATGTTATATATTGGCCTCTTGGCCCATTGGAATAGTAACAAGCTATATTCAAACACCTCTATCCAATGTAATGTTTCCTAACAAAGGTTTTTGTGTTAGTTATTTTCAGGTGTTAGACTTTATTAAGAGTTATATAGGTTCAACAACTCCATTGATAGCTGGGAATTCTGTCTACATGGATTTACTATTTTTGAAGGTTAGTAAGAGAAAAGACTCCTTAGCTTTCTGTAGAAAATGGAATGATTCAAGCAAATGGTTGTACTAGAATTTAGCAGCACATGTAACTTGGGATTTTATTCCTTACTTTTGGGACTTTATGATAATTATACTGGTGATATCTGGAGTGAGGTAAGCTAGTTTTAATTTTGATGTAGCTATATAAAAAAACGAGAAGATCATAATACAACAATGTGTGAGTTAAAGTTTGACGAACTGACAAAGTGAACATATGCTCTCGGATTTTACCTTACCTGCATATCAATTGCACCATGATGTTGTTTGTAGATAGCCTACATGTAATTATCATCCATCTACCAAGATCAATTTTATATAGTATGTGCCTTTGTGAAGAAGTCTGCCAACTGAAGCTCTGAAGGCACATACTGATGTGTAACGACCTGCTGCTACACATGTGATCGTATATAGGAAACATCAACCTCAATATACTTGGTGAGCTCGTGCTTCACCAGATCTCGAGCAATACTGATCGCACCAGTGCTGTCAGACAATAACGTAGTAGGTGCATGCACTGAAACACCAAAATCCTCAAGGAGCCACCGTATCTAGGTGGCTGCAGCTGCCATCGACGCAAGAGCCCTCAACTCAGCCTCAACACTCGAACGGGAAACCACAGTTTGCTTCTTAGTCTTCCATGCAAGCAAGGAAGACAAAGAAGGTAGAAAGAGACCAATGATCAGAAGGATCACTAGCCTAGATCGCATCAGAGTATGCCTAAAGCTGCAAGGAGCTAGAATGAAGGAAGAATAGGGTGAGTGATGGTTCCACAAAGATATCGCAGAACCCGAAGGAGGTGACTGTAGCGGAGTTGAGTGGGAGCAGAAACGAATTGACTTAAAATGTGAACATCATGAGAGATGTCAGGTCGAGTAGTGTTAAGGTAAACCAAGATCCCAACAATATGGCGATATCGAGTAGAATCCTCAAGAGGAGTGTCGTTAGTGGGCTAAAGCTGAAGATGGAGAGCTCCATAGGAGTGTCCACAGTGCACTAGTCAGAGAGACAAGTGGAGCTGAGTATGAGCAAAAACAAACTAACTCAGAATGTGAACATCATGTGAGATGTCAGGTCGAGTAGTGTCAAGGTAACCAAACTCCCAACAAGATGACGATATCGAGTGGGATCCTCAAGAGGACCAAAGTTGAAGGTGGAGAGCTCCGTAGGAGTGTCCATAGTGTGTTGGTTAGTGAGACAAGCACGATCAAGGAGATCCTAGATGTACTTCTGCTGGGAGAGGTAGTAGCCATAATGAGTAGATGTGACCTCAATCCCAAGTAAGTAGCTAAGAGGACCCAGATCAGACATTGAAAATTGCTCACTGAGATGCATGTTCACAAAGTCAATATACTGAGGTTCATTTCCAATGATGAGCATGTCATCCACATAGAGAAGAACTGTACAACCACGAGAGGAACTATGAACAAAGAGAGCTGGGTCATGGTCATTGGCAGAGAAGTTGGTCGTAGTGACAAGAGGTGAAACGTTTAAACCAAGTATGAGGGGCTTGCTTGAGCTCATAGAGAGAACAATGGAGGCGCTAAACCTGATCGTCAGGAACATAATAGCCTGAGGCGGTTGCATGTAGACCTCATGCAACTCGCCATTAAGAAAGGCATTCTTAACATCAAGATAAGGGATAGTCCACTAGTAGACAGAGGCAACAACAACAAGAGTGCGGGTAGTGGTCATACGAGCAACAAGGGCAGAAGTCTCATCATAGTCACGCCCATACAACCACGCTCAACAAGACGTGCCTTGTAGCGCTTAATGGTACCATTAGACCGAGTCTTGTAGCGCTCAATGGTACCATCAAACCGAGTCTTGATCTTACCGACCCACTTTCACGAGATAGGAATAACTTGAGCAAGAAGGGGAATAAGGTCCCAAGTGCCAATACGCTCCAACACAACAATCTCCTCAGCTACAGTGAGCTGCCATTCAGGTTGAGATGTAGCATCACGATAAGAGGCAGGCTCAATAAGAAAAGCAACAAAAGTTGTGAAGCTGTAGCAATTAGAACGCAGAAGCACATTCCGATCATGAGGAGCATACCTCGAAGGAGATGATAGAGTAGGACCCAACTAGTATGAGGCTGAAGTGGAAGGAGAAAAACAAGGATGACGAGTGTAGTGAAACAGAAAGGGAGAGACCTCAACAAAAGAGCTAGAAGGGGAGCCACAGGGGAAGAAGCTGAAGGTGAAACCGGTAGAGATGAAGGAGCTGGTGGAGCTACTAGAGTCATCGAAGCTGGTGGAACTGGTGGAGGAGATGCAAGTGAAACAACAGGAGTGGAGAACTGAGGATCAGGGAAAGTTAGAAAAGGGATCGACTCTGCAAGAGAGCCTGAACTCGAAGTGGTGTCATGAGGATAGTAAGGTTGGGACTCATCAAAATTGACATCGCGTAAAATGCGCATCCGACGACCAACAAGGTCATAGCACCTTGTGCTCAACACTCGACTGACTAAGCAGTCAACTTTGTGCGCTCCTGTGGTGAAAGAACATAGCAGACGCATCCAAAAGCACAAATGTGACTGTACTAATGAGACCTACAGTAGAGATGCTCAACAGGAGTAGAACCCTGAAGAGAGGTGGATGGCTATAGGCTGGCAAGGTAAGCGGTGGTAGAAATAGTCTCAACCTAGAAGTGAGGTGGAATAGAGGAGGCAATCATCAGAGTGTGGACAGCCTTAAGGAGGTGACGATGCTTGCACTCAAAAACACCGTTTTGAGTGTGAGCACTAGGACAGGAGTACTGAGATAGAGTGCTCTACATGAAAAGAAACTGGCAAAAGGTAGTAGATAGATACTCACCAGCAAAATCTGCACGTAAAACACGTATGGCAAAATCAAACCGAGTACAAACCATAGTAGCAAAAGACTGATAAATGGAAAAGACCTAACTACGAGAAGAGATGAAGTAAATCCAAGTATGGCGAGAGTAATCATCAACGAAGATCACATAGTATTGATGACCCCGTTTCGAAACGAAGGGAGTCGGATCCCATAAATCAGAGTGAATTAAATCAAAAGGGCGGGTGAAAGCAGAGTCACTAGAACCATAAGGGAGTTGCAGTTGCTTACCAAACTTGCAACCCATACATGACAAAGAAGTATAACTGGGAATAGCCCCAAGGATAGGAAAAAGTCCATATACCCCCCCTGAATTTTGCCCAAAAGTCCGCCCAACACCCCCAACTTTAAAACCGAGTATCTAGCACCTTGAACTTTGCAATACTGTCCATATAACCCTCTAGCCCAGTTTTGTATGGTGGTTTTGCCTACGTGGCATCATGAGCGGGGTGATTTTACTATGTAGGATGAAAGACTGGAGGGAGTGTGGGTGAATGATAGGTAGGGCACATAGAGGCTTCTCACCCAAATCAAAAGAGAGACAGGGTGGGAGATACAAGGGGCGGTGTCCATGCGAGCACCACTGGGAGACGGAGGTGGTGGCTAGTGACCCCAAAAAATGGAACATGGCTAACAAGGTTACTCCGAGAGTGGCATCGACATGCGGTGAGGTGCCCCGTGCGATTCCACCCACGGTGACTGACGAAGACACGATGGAGCTCATGCGGCTCCACGGCTACGGTGGGCTACAAGGATCCATGTCTAGCCTATCAGGTTCACAATGCTTTGGAACACATTTTGACGCGGAGAGAGGACGAACAATCACTGGTTAGGGAGATCGATGGGGTGGCTTGTGGCGGTGGAGCTCGGGCTCGGAGAGGAAGACGAGGACGATTTGGGCGATGTGCTGCAAAATATATGAAATTGGGCCAGGAAAAAAGTGAAAGGGATGCGAATTTTTTTTGACACAGATGAAATATGGATTGGCTTACTGGATCGAGAGATCGAGTAGGTCACGTCTCTGCCTAACTTGGGAAAGACGACAATGGCGCTGTTGTTCCGACCGGCCCAGTGAATGAGAGGAGGGAGTGTGAGGCAATGGAATACGGCGAGATGTCCAACATGTTGCGTGGCTCGGTGCACCCTCTTCGTGGTGATAGTATGTCACCACTGCCATTGTGTGAAGCCGCGTTCTGCCTTGTGTTGTCCCAAGCCACGTCGTGGCCACTCTCGTGGTTGCCATGCTAGTCATGTTCCATTTTTTGGGGTCGTCGTCTTCCCCTCTCGTTGACGCTGAGCTCCTAGCCGCGCTCCCATGGTCGTCGCCCCATGCAGCTCCCCCTCTCTCTGAGTCGATTTGGGGGAGAAGCCATGTGGGCCTCACTTGTCATTCACCCAACTTGACTAGCTTATCATCCTATGTGGCAAAACCACTCACTCATGATGCCACAGGCAAAACTACCATGCAAACTGGGCTAGGAGGCTATATGGACGATATTGCAAAGTTCAAGATGTTATATACCTGGTTTTAAAGTTGGGGTGCTGGGCGGACTTTCGAGCAAAGTTCAGGGGGGATATATGAACTTTTCCCCAAGGACACCACTACCAACCAAAGAAGAAAGATGCGACCCACCCAAGTAACCCACACGATGGTGCGACTGAGCAAAATGATGGTGGTGGTGGCAGTAGAGGCAATGGCAGGGGTAGTAATGGTTTATTGGCTGGAGGAGGCAGCGGAAGTGAAAGGAAGACGAAGCCAGTTGAGCTCCCAAAGACACTGAGAACGAAGGCAGCGTGGGCCAATACCAACCGGAGTCCCCGTGCTGCGGTCCTAAACATAACACAAGTCAGGCTTAACAATGATACGATAATCATGACCAGTAATCTAACCAGTAGACATAAGCTGCATAGCAAACCTAGGAACATGAGAAACTGTAGGAACATGAGAACTATAAGTGGAAAGAGTGCCTCTGCCAGTAATAGGAAGAGAGGTACCATCTGCAGTCTGAATGGAAACAAGAAGAACAGGAGGACTCAAAGAACTGAGGTGAGTGGAGTTTGGTGTCATGTGGCAAGAAGCACCAGAGTTCATGATCCAAGGATAAGTTATACTTGAAGTGGGAAACTGAGTGGCTCGAGGAGCGGCTGGAGCCTGACAGGCAAGACTAGTAGCACCTGAAGAGCCCGAGGGTGCGCTGACAACCAGACGCTGAAGGAGAGAGACCAACTACCAAGCGGTGTCTGGTTGGCAAGGAGCACTAGCACCTCCTTACAGAGCACCACCACGACGACCGCTATAGCACCTCTTGTAGTAGGTTTGGTTGGTGTGGCTATCATGCTCACACTAGGTGTAGTGAAGGCCAACGACAGTAGAGGCACCAGCGGCGGTCACTAGCGCATGCACTGGTGCTGGAGGAGTAGTAGGAGCTCCCGCCACAGGAGCCACATGAGAGATCTGCTGGTAGAAGTCATGAACAGTGGCATCAAGCTACTGAAGGGAGTGGGCCTGATGCACCATACATAGATAGAGTGCATCACTACTTGGCTGGTAGTGTGTACGGGCACGCTCCCACATCAGCTGTGATCGTGGATCAAAATCCTAGTGGTTCTGCGTAGATAACCGCGATTACGATTTTACCGATGGGCAGGGATCCTAAAAACCGGCTGGAAAAATTCAAATTCAAAATCCCGGCGGTTACATCCCCAATTCAAATTTCTTTAGATGAATTTCGATCAGTTTTTGATTCTGACGATGCTAGATTACCAGTGACTCAGTGATTTTACAGTGCCGGTAATTTGATCCTTGGCTTTGATGATGGTAGCTTAGAGAAATCCATGGATATCTCAGCGGTCATGCTACCAACCATGATGGCAATAACACGGCCTTCATCACCCTGCCACCTCTTATAGGCATGAGCTCAGCCTGATACAACTCCACAACCTCCTCATACACAGCAGCGGCAGCATACTTATCAGCCTAGGCTACGCCCGCTTCAACGATGGGAGCAATCGCGCGAGCGGGATGAGGTGGACACGGCGACTAGCCGATTAGGTGGCCCTGAGACGCTAATGTTGTGGAGAGATAGAACTTAAGGCTTTGATACCATGTTGAAATGGAACTCTTGATTCTATTCCATGGGCCAAGTGGCCAACATATGGTCATGTACATAGCGAGAAAACACCTATACAATGGACTAAAACAAGTTAAATCGTATACTCCTAACGGTAGTAACTTTATTCTAACGATGGTAACTTTATTTTCTCCTTTTGGTATATGGTAGAGAAATTATTTCCATCCATTATTCAATGTCCCACGATGGCGAGTTTATATACATTTATATAGCTTATTATCAAGTGGCGGTGATTGATTGGGACAATATTGTGCACAAAAATTAGTATTAATAAAAATGGCCATCTTTGTCCAAGTGGTGTCATATAATGTGTGAAATTAATTTATCTGAGAAGCAATTCTGAAATACCTGACACACTAGCTGCTTCTCTCCTTGTGTTATTCAAGGTCTCATTGCAGTGTATAGTTTTGATCTACAAAAGAAAATGAAAATCTATTTGTACTTGCTGATATATGTGGTCTTAGAAGGGCAATGATAATGAGCTAGTGCTCAAATACTCAACCTTGAACTAGTTACAAGACAACCCGTCATCATGTGTATTTTGGTATCAATTTTAGCCAATTTCATACTTGGACGCTAGCATGTTACCAGTTTGGCAGTTCATCACTCCCCTTGATCTTCAGGATGACCTTCATGTTTTTGCCATGTGTAGTTCTCTATCTATAGATACTCCTGATTTGTACACTGTCGGGACCCGAAAATACATCTCAGGAACCCTCTGTGTATTCTGAACTAGTCCCAGATCAGTAGCTAGCTCACACAGGGAAACAGTGATGAAATACTATCCATTTATTCGATTTAACTAAAAAGATCTCAAAGTAACAAATAATAATAATAACTGGACCTTATGGTCAATGTTTACTTAACTTGCCACGCAGGGCTAAAGAAACAAATAAACTCTTGCAGCGGAACGAAACTCTTTATGGCCAATCAACATGCCCACAGGCAATCGAGTGGAGAAACACATCCTAATCTGCAAAACCTTCATGGTCCTCCTAGGCGAAGTACTCTTGGGCAGCTTGATATTCTCCCTCTACTGCTGATCAAACAGAGGGCGCAAAGCCATGAGTACTTTGAATGTACTCAGCAAGCCGTGGGGAAATGTATGCAAATAGTATTCATGCAGGGCTTGAACAAAGATTAGCTGTATGGCTGTTTTGCATAAAGCAGCATTTACGACAAATACAATAAATAGATTGAAATGCATAATTGAAGGCAAATAATAAGTAATTAAACAATTTCTTTGAAACAACTAGTGAACTTCCCATTCACTCCCAACCAAACCAAAGATAAGTGAATTCCCTATCCACCAATCGACACAAACCACCAAGTGAATGACCTATTCACCAAACGAACATTATATTCATCAAGTGAACTTTCCATCCACACTCCGACACATTTTGAAGAAACTCTATCTCCCGTGTGAAATCCCCAGGCACGTCCATAACCGCGGACACGGCTATTCGAATAGTTTTACACTCTGCAGAGGTTGTGCGACTTGACCCACAAGAGATAGATCAGCGTATAATGTCCGTTTAACACACTTAGAGGTGTGCGACTAAGTGATCATCACAAGGCTTTACAAAACTCCTTCTTAACCCGATTACGCGCTAAGGTTTCAACACCGAATGTCTTTCCGGCAGACGGGGCTCCTCTTGCGCCACCGTGAGAATCGTTTTCCACGATTCACACTTCACACGACAGAACCGAAATTAAGACATTGCTAATTAGTCAGCCAGGTCCGTCCCATACCAGACATGTGGTTGTACGGTTAAGGCCCAGTTAAATGGCGCACAAGATTAAGTCCTTGACAAGTTACCCAGACGAGACTACCACAAACCCACAACATGTTCAATCCACATCCCCACTATCCACCAACCACTCGCCCAAGCGAAAACCATTTTGTTTAACCAACACCCATGACTAACCCCATCATGGTACACAAGTTTTAACAAGAGTGGCTCACCACCATGATTCCATAAATTATTAAGTCAAAATTAATTATTAAGACACATGTGATGACAAACCCATCGTAACTAAGCAAGACTAAGCATATGTACGATACCCATGTTGGCAATATGAATATGACCAACTAAAATTACCCATGCTATGGTGACAAAGGATTTATGGCATTCAAATTATCAAAGGAGGCATAATGACAACAGGTAATAACTATACCCAAAACAATTTATATAAAGATAGCATGCAATTGTATAAAACAATATACTTTTGAAATCATAGGTTCAATATGATCAAAGGACCACGACTTGCCTTGGAATAAATCCAGTGATTGATCTTGATCTTGGTACGCTACTCCTTGCTCGAAGCTTCCCGAAGTATCGACGTCTACTCGCAAAACAAGCAAATAAACCAAATAAATAAATAACAGAGAGCAAACTAACTCCAAAAATTAAATAAAAATCTCAGATAAATAGATCTTGAATTTAGATAAATTTAGGAATTTGAATGGACTCAATCGGAGTTCGGATGCAAAAGATATGAGCTTTGAAAGATTGAAATCACATAAAATACTGAAAATCAGAATTTATGGATTTACTGAATTATTTTTCTGAAGGAAAAGATGATTATGATGTCAGCTGACGTCAGCAGAGGACATTCGGACGGGATGACAACTCTTCCGATAGGTGGGTCCCACTCGTCATAGACTTGGTGTTTGGTGGACTGAGTTTACAAGGACTTGGCTCGGGTGGAGTTTTGAGGTGTGCCACACGGCCGACATCTGAGCGCCACGCGAGTGCCACGCGAGCAAGAGGGGGTGATGTGGCGTGGTGGCAATGGCGAGGCTGGTGGCGTGGCTCGGGACAAACAAGGAGCGACAGCGGGGCAACCATGGCGGCGGTCTTGAGCTTCGTCGGCGAACGGCGGCGAGATAGTTCGGCAAAGTGGAAAACAGGTTCTCTGGCGGCGGCTTCGGGAGGTGACAAAGCGAGCAAAGCGACAAGGGCTCGCGGCGGCGGTGACTTGAGCGGCGGTGAGGTCCACGGGTGCGACGGCTTTAGCGGCGAGATGATGCGAGGCAAGCGAAGCGAGCACCGGACGGCAAGGTGATAAGGAACACGAGGGACACCTCGGGATGACTAGAAGATGGTCAAAGCAGCGGCAATGCCGAGATGGCCGGAGTTGGAAGAGGTGACCGCGGCGGTGCTCGAGCGACCAATAAATAAAGAGAAGGTGGGGGATTAGATGAGAATAGAATTGTGCACGAGGTGACGCACTCAAAAGGGCACAAGGCTCACCGTTGGCGTAGATCGGAGTGGAGGGCCGGCGATCGGTTGTCGGACAAAAACGAAAACGAAGAAGTGATGACTTCTGGCCGAAGATGGTGGAAGCACGACGAAGCCCGCGGTAATGCGGACCCAGCGGAGGAAGAATCACAGCCGGAGATGTACTGTGGGCGACAAACATCGGCGGCGAAAAGGCTTCGGTGGGGCTCGGCTCGGCGAAGAAATCCGGCAAGATGAAGCTGAAAACGGAAGAACCAATCTAGGGTTTCGGTGGAGGAACACGGGGCGAACAATTTGACGCGGTTGGCGGCCTTTAAATAGGGACCGGAGAGAAGGGAGTCCAAGGTGGGCACAGCGCGGCTTCGGGATGAACACGGACACGGGCAAGAGTCCAAGTCGGGGACGCTTGAGGACGACGATGAGTTGGCAAAGGCGGGGCCCACGCGGCAGAGGGAGAAGAGAGCGAGCGCGCGGCTGGGCTGCGGCGGAGGAAGAAGCCAAGCGGGATGGGCCGAGCAGCGAAGAAGATGGGCCGGGGCTAAGAGATTGAGCCCGAAAGCAAATCTGAGATTTATATTAGTTTTTCTTTTTAGAAAATAGCTGAAAATCCAAATAGCAAATAGAAAATAGCAAATGCACTCGGAAAAATTCTAGAAAATTCTAGAAAATATATCCAAGCACATAGAACCCAAATAAAATAATTTTGAATATAGTTGATGTTGACATTATTCATATTAAATTGTTTTTGAACTCTGAAAATTCATATTAAGCTTTTAACTTTAGCAGAAAAATCCAAATGATTATTTTTCTTTTAAAACTTCAAAACAGACCAAATTTTTGGGATGTTACATACACATTCCCAATAAATTATTTGCCCTCCAATATATATTGTTGGGAAAAATGATTCAAGTATGCTTGCATGAGTAGCATGGCCTATTCCGGCCGAAATTCATTGACAACTTTCTAGAATGTTCGATAAGGGATCGCTAAAAGTTTATGAAGCATAAAATTGTAAGAAAACAAAAGAAGTGAAAGAAATAACCACTAGGAAACGCTCAGGAACCGGTCGGTTTGCTCCTCACAGTAGCTTCGTAGGATAGCACGCATGGCATTCTTCGGAGCTGAAATGACCTGATGGCTCCATCCTCTATGACCACAACTCCGTTACACATATCTTCTTAAAAAAGACTCTGTTACACATTATCAAAATCACCATCTTAAAGTGACATGGGCAAAAAGGACATTCGGTAATTTACCAGATTCGACTGTCCACAGTCGATTGAAGAAAGGAAAAACCACAAAAATGAGAATGATCTTGATAAAAGTTTACCCACACTCACCCTGATTAATTAAGGACTTAACTTTGTGTGTCATTAAATTAAGCCACGTCATACTACCACAAGTCTGGTATGGGACAGGCCTAGCCTAGTAACTTACCAAGTCTCGATATTGGCTACGTAGGAAGTAGGTTAAGCTATGTGCCAAGGTGGAGTTGTAGTCTTCTTTGTGATGGGTCGTATCTTTGTATAGTTCGCCGTTTCCAGATCTAACGGTGTGCGTCGGGCCAACGAGCTGAGTGCAGTTTGGTTACCGGTTGTATGCACATCGGGAGGGTCAATTGTTGAGATGAAGTTTTTGAAAGGTTTATTATGATTGGTGTTGGCCACACTGGTTATATGTTGTGGGTAAAGCTGTACAATCTCTGTAGACTGTTAACAACCTATTCTAATAGCCACGTCGTCGATCATGGACATGCTTAGTGATTTTACACGAAGGGTATATTTTATAAAACAAATCTAGGTGGAGGCTATGTGAATGAATTGGTTTAAGCTATGCGGACTATGTGAAAACTCTCGTCTACTTATTACTATTATTGTAACTTATGCTTTCAATCTATTATTCATATTCAATTGCAAAATATCGCTTATTGCAAAATAACTTTAGTAGCCATATCCTTCACTCTTGCTATAAACAATATTGCTTAGTTGTTGAAGACACTACATCAGTGCATTGTTGGTCAACAAGGACTACTTGAAGGATCGTGGAGAACTAGGTCACACTACCCTAGTTGATTACCTGTGAGCGTATAGATGGGCTATACTGAAGTTATTCTGTTTCATTCTGCTGTAGCTTATTTGAGATATTTGCCTTTTGAGGCATTAATTATAAGCTTCAACGTTAAGGTCACTAACCTGATAATTATTGTTAATTGTATATTCCTTAGTTATCTTTGCATATGGAATAATATTTCATCGATGCTGCCACTGTATGCACTAACGTAGTTCCGGACTAGTGTAGTATACACAAAGGGTCCGGATTTGCATAATCGGGTCCCGACACACTTGATGCAACCCTTTGCACCAGACTTCTCATTCTTGTCATTCTTGTCCATCTTTTGCCTTGCTTGAGACCAACCACTTCGTACAGTATCCTTGATCATTATGGATCTTGATTTCACCAAACCTAGTCCTGATTAGTGGTGCTCAAATGGGTAGCCCGGCCCAACCCGTTTGGCCCGTTACTTAGACGGGCCATGCCGAGCAGGCCCATGGGCTGAACCACCGACCTAAGTACGACACGATGGCCTCTTGAGCCGTGTCGGGCCAGCCCAGGCACGGTTAGCCTATCAAGTCGACGTCGGCCCAGTTAGCTCATTTGGTATTAAAATTTTAAAAATGTAAAACAACTTATGAAAAATACATAAAAAAATAAAAAAATCAAAATAAATTTATATATACTTACAAAATGAACTATATACAAGCTTGTGTCCCGAAGGATTGGGACGTAGCGCGTGTCGAGCTGCTAGTAATGCCTCTCACACCAAAGCACGAGGTGTGGAGGGTCATCTGCGGCCCCAATGATCCACAACTTGCACCAGTGATGCTCATCGTAGAAGAGTTCTAGTAGCTCCAGTAGAGGCATTGCTTGCAAGAGATGAAAGACACAGATTATTAGTGAATAAATTAATAATGACAATGAATTACTAGAAATTAAAAATTGTGACTAAATACATACAATAAATTAATATACACTAATTAACTACGTCCAAATTAATTGCGACTAATTAAGTATGACCAATTAATTGCGACAAAATGATTACGACTAATTAAGTATCACTAAATTAGTTGTGACTAAATTAATACGAGTAATTCAATACCACTAAATTAATTAGGACTAACTAATTACCACAAAATAAATTACAAATAAATAATTATGACTTAATAATGACAACAACATTATTCAGGACTAAATTAATTACAATGAATTAAATACCACTAAATTAATTATAATTAATTAATTACCACAAATTAGTTACAAATAAATAATTACGATGTAATATGGCTACTAAATTAATTACGACTTAATAAGGGCACTAAATTAATTACGACTGATTAACTACGACTAAATTAGTTACAACTAATTAATTAAGACTTAATTAAGTATGAATAATTAATTCCAACTAATTAATTATGACTAATTAATTAACTAACACTAACTAATTATGACTAATTAATTCATAACTAACTATGACATGAATAATTATGTAAGATTAATTTAACTCGGTCCTAATTAATTACAACTAATTAACTAACATAAGTTTAATTACGAAAAAATGAAAATAACTAAGTTCATTATGCCTAAATAAGTGCAACTAATTAACTAACTACGCAGTTAATAAAGAAAATACGTACGAGAAAAAACTCACCTACTAATATGGCCGCTAAAACAATCCTTAATCGTTTGTGAAAACGAAATCGAGAGAGCGAGCGAGAATGAGAGAGCGAGCGAGCGAGGATGAGATTTTGCAAAATGTCTCGCCGTCACCTCCCAATTTATAGCCACCCAACGCAAATCGCGGTGAACCGCGAAGTGACGAGAGGAATCGGATTCCCTGCCACGCTCGGTTTGCATGCATGCACAGCCAAGACAGTGATGACGGGCAATAGGGAATAAAGCGCATCCAGGCGCGGAAATGCCGACGTGGAGGCACGTCCGAGGTAGGGAGGAGCGGATGAGGGACACGTGGCGATTTCGAGTGAGGGGGGTAGGGTAAGCCCGCTGTCTAGGCGACACGCGTGAGGCCAGCGCGCATCCGGGCCATGGGTGTGTGGCAGCGGCTGCATCCAAGCCATGGACGTGCGACAGTAGCACGTCCGGGGACACGCACGCGAACGTGGAGTAAGCGGGCGAGGGACGTGCGAAGGGGCCTTGTTCGGGTGAGGAGTGCGATAAGCTTATGCAGGCGCGACGCGCGCCGTGCGAACATGTGTGTCAGCGTAGAAGAAACGGGGCTAGGCGTCTGATTTTGGCACATCACGGGCGCCTGCGCCAAACAAAGCCTGTCCGGGCTAGAGGCGAGCAGTGGAGGACGCGTATCAGGAAGAGGCACGTCCATGCTGTCATTTTTGGCAATACGACACAAAGAGAGCTATGTTTGAAAAAAAAATCGTCGCAACAGTGCTATTTATTCCAAAATTTCGAGGACTCAACGATTTGACATCAATACCTCCTTTTCTTCATTTTTGTTGAGGAACCGTCGCTGGCAAGTTTAGTCCGAACGATTACCTCGTAGACAAACTCAGAATCATAAGAACAATGCAAGAACATAAGAACAGAATAATAGATTAAACACAGAGATGTAGGGGGACTTCATGCTTCTCTTTATTCCTTCATCAAGCTATCAGCCTTTACAATGACTAGTACCCCCTATTTATAGGCTAAGACTCTACTAGGGTTTGGGATGAGGAGCCCACCTTGGGCCAAGACTCCCAGTCCTGGGCCCGGTTTCTTAACACTCCCCCTTGGGCACTCATCCTTCATGTCCATGTCTCGTTAAAACTCCACAAAAACCCAGTGGGAAAAATTTGGAGAAAGAGTTTATGAAACACGTTCTATTGTGCTGCACGAATTGCCTCGTTAAAAACCTTAGCCGAGAAACTTCAGGAAAAACTCGTCAAGGGAAAAAGAGTAAAATTCACCCAATTTCATTCAATCTCCAAGATTTACTCTTTGGGTACTCGATCTTCATGATCAAGCTTAAATAATGAGTTCATGAAGATTCTCCCCCTGAATTCTGCACTTCTCTAAGTCTCATCATTCCAATTCCACGTATGCATCTTTCAAAACTAGATGCTGGAAGTGATTTAGTGAATAAATCTACAAGATTTTCACACGACTTAGTATGTAGTACTTTAATTTTGTCCATCTTTTGCAATTCATGAGCATAGAAGGACTTGGGCTTGATATGCTTTGTGAGATAACTCTTCACATAACCCATCTGCACTTGTGCAACATAAGCTGCATTATCTTCATAGAAAATAGTAGGGGTTTGCACGGTATTCAATCCACATGACTTCTAGATGTGATGGATCATCCGCCGAAGCCAAGCACATTCTGATGAGGCCTCGTACAGTGCTATTATTTCTGAGTGGTTCGTCGAAGTCGACACAAGACATTTCTTAGACGATTTTCATGGAATTGCAGTTCCACCACATAGGAATACATAGCATGTTTGCTATTTGACTGTATGCGGGTTCTACAGGTACCCGGCATCTGTATTTCCATTCATAGTTAGGTCTTGGTTCTTTCTATAGAACAAACCAAGTTCTTTGCTTCCTTGGAGGTATTGGAAGATGTCTTTCATTCCTTGCCAATGCTTTTAATAGGTTCTGCACTATACCTTGCTAGTAGGTTCACGGTAAATGCAATGTCAGATTTAGTATAGTTTGCTAAATACATGAGTGCTCCTACTGCGCTCAAGTATGGGAATTCCGGTCCCAAGACTTCCTCCCCCTCTTCTCTAGGTCTAGACGGGTCTTTGTCTTGCTGCAAAGATCTCCCGGCCATCGGCACTTTCGAAGGGTATGCCTTTTCAAAGCCAAACCTTTTTAATACTTTCTGAGTGTAGGTTGACTGATGTATTAAAACTCCTTCAGGGACATGCTCAAGCTGCAAGCCTAGGCAATATTTGGTTTTACCCAAACATTTCATTTCGAACTCTGACTCCAAGTAAGAGCTTGCTTTCTTAATATCCTTCAGGGTTCCGATGATATTCAGATCATCTTCATACACTGAGATTATACAAAATCCATCCTGAGATTGTCGTATAAATACACAGGGATTATTCTTATTGTTCGTGTAGCCTTTCTTGGATAGAAAGTCGCTTCAAGCGATTATACCACATCCTGCCTGATTGCTTAAGTCCGTACAGTGACTTTCTGAGTTTTACGTTGTACAAATTTCTATTTACTCTGTCTTGGTTCAGGACAGGGATACATTTAGGTATCTTCATATAAATGTCTGAATCCAATATTTCATAAAGGTATGCTGGTGGCCCATCCATCAATTTTACTTCTAACTCCAAGTTCACTGCCATTAAGATAAATATCTAAAGGGAGTTCCGCCCATGACCGGGGAATAAGTTTCTTCATAATCATCTCCTGGATGTTGAGTGAAACTTTGTGCAAATACCTTCTTATGCCCTACGGGGTGCACATGGGGAGGCGTGCGGCTTACAGGCCCAAACACCTCTCTTTTATTCTAAGAGAATAATTCAGTTTCTATTGCTTTCATCCAATTTTCCCAATCTGATCTTTTCTTTCATTCAGCGAGCGATGCAGGCTCTAGATCAAGATCGATGATTGTGACAATTTTCTTTGCAAAGTAAATGTCGACATTGACTGTTGTCTTGTTCATATATTCTCCCGATGTCACAAAGTTATAGCTATTTCTTCAAAGGGCGATTCTTCTAATACTTCTACTTGCTCACCGCTGCTTCCAATTGCGTAGTAAGTCCCTTTAGTTTTTCAGCTCCGATGTGTGCGCACACATCCATGCTGATATCTCCCTTCATGGGGATGTTCAATTCTGGTATACCTTTTCTGAATGTTCCATACCGATGCCAAGTCTCAACTGTCTCCCCTTCTACTTCTGGGGAACTTTGGTGATTGGCTGTGTCAAGTCCTTCTCGTCCTTTTTCACCAAACATCCCTGGTTACTTCGGATTCGAGGGGCTGGAGTTCTCGTCCTTTCAGAGGCCTTAGGACGGGATTAGGGATACCTTTATCAGTATTTCAACCTCTCTGGTGCATTGCGTGCAGACACATGCTACTTGGTCACGCTCTTCAAATCACTAAAGTGGTATGGCAGTTGATTCGCTAATGTTTGCAAATCAATTATTTTCTAGATTTCAATTGTCTTCTAGACTTCTCTTATCTTCTAGACTTCTTTATTTGCTTCACTAGTGCGCGAGTCATATGCATAGGTTTTAATTGTCTTCTAGACTTCAATTATCTTCTGGACTTTCCGTGGCTTGCCACGTTATTTCCCGACATTTTCATCAAGAGTTGATTTCCTTCCCCTAATGACGGAAAACTAATCCTCATCTAATATACTATCAGCGAATCGGGCATTATGCAAATCTCCAGTCATAGGGTCCAAATACTTGATTATGGATGTTGTCTTATAACCAACGTATATCCCAGACTTTCGGAGAAGGCACATTGCAGTTCGTTGCGGTGGTGGTATAGGTACATAAACCTTGCAACCAAACCTGCGAAGATGAGAAGTTTTTGGTGCTGACCCTTGCGCTAGTTGCATAGGTGGATGGATGTTATAGACCGACGGTCTAAAATTGATGAGAGTGCTGCGAGCAGGACTGCGAGTCCCCAACATGTAGTTGATAAATTACAATTCTTCAAAGATCTGTTAGTCCATTCTGGGTGTGGACAGGCGGTACAAAATGCTCAACTTTTTATTTCCATTTTAATGCAATAATCATCAAATACCTTTGAAGTAAATTCTCTAGCATTGCCCATTCTGATGGACTTCGTATGATGATCAGGGAAAATATTTCTACTGTTAATTATCTGCGAGATTTAGCTTTGCAAAAGCGTGGTTTCTCGTAGACAATAAACATGCGTGCGACCATTCCGAGGAAGCTTCGATGAGTACAATAAAATACCTAAATAGCCCTTACAGGGGCTGTATAAGACCGCAAAATTCTCCCTGGATACGGTCCAGGAATGCAGGGACTTCATCCTTCACTTTCACAGCAGAAGGTCTAGTAATTAATTTCCTGATGGCACATGCAGGGCACAAAACCTTTCTGATTCGGAAAAGTTTTTACATTGATGTTATGTCCCTGTGAATTGTTAATTATATTTCTCACCATCCTAGGACTTAGGCGGCATAATCTATCATGCTAGAGATTGAAAAGTTCAGAGCTTCTAAATTCGATTTCCAGGGCAGTATAGGCTGCAGGTGCCTTAATATTAGTGTAGTATAGCCTAGTTTCATATGAATCAAGATATTCTAATGCCATTATTCCACTTTCTTCATGCTTTTCAATGAGCAGGTATTGCTTGCCATACTCTTCTTCAGTCTCTACGTGGAAACCGTTAGCTCGAATATCCTTGAGAGTTCTAGGCGATTCTGGGTATAACAAGTCTTCTTCAATGACCAAAGTTTGTGCCCATTGGGAGTATAATTATAGCCCTTCCTGAGCCTATTATACAAGTATCACTGCTTGCGATTGCCGTAAGACTGCCAACATTTTTGCTGGTCGACTGAAATTTTTTTGTTTCTCTCAGGATGGTATTTATTGTGCCGCTACCTACTAAGCACACTTCCTTCATAGGGCGCCACACGTGTTCTAATATAATGCACTTTATTAATATACAGCAGAAAGCAAGCAATACATAAATAAAATACTTCAAATATCAGAACATAACTTGCTATTATAAAGACGGGAAAATAAGTCTTGCAGGACTCACTCATAAGAATTTAATGCTTTGCTGTCCTAGAACTTGCAACCATTATTCAATAATTCAAAGCTCTGCTTCAATTAGAAACTACAAGTTACTATAAAAGATCCAAGTGCAATGCATGCACTAGATCGAATCGATGAAGTATTCAGGAACCTCTGCCTTAATCTGCTCCATGGTGATCTTGTCCTCTTGGGCAACTACGGCTGCGGCCGCTGCGATGTCCAAAGGAGGGGTGATGGGAGCTGCTACTGGGCTGTCCACATCCATTAGTGCAACTAATGGCTATGGACCCTCTGTGCCTGCAATGGCGAGGTGTGACACATGATGTCATTTGCCTTCTTCTTAGATTGGAAAGCATTAATAACATGCAACCCACGACCTTACCCTTTTTGCCCCTCTCCATCATGAGAGGTATCATCACCTTGTAGCTGCTAGCATTGGCTTTATAGCCAATATTGCTACTAGGTAGTTGTGAGATGTAGTTCTTCCTTAGAACATCATCTTGAGTTTCCACAACTTGCATGATGTCAATTAATTCGGTATACTGCTTGTAGCCGTCTTGACGATAGTTGCGTGCGGATTGCACCGCATTTGGGTGAAAGGTAGAGAGAGTCTTCTCAATGTTTTGCTTATCTGTGATTACATTATCACAGAATTGAAGACTGGTACAAATTCCGACCATGCTCGGTCAGATTTTTGAACTCCTAGTTCGTGATGCCAGTTATCTACATATTCATGCAAAGAGTTCATGGGATTACTGCTGGTAATCTGCATAAAATGGTTGCAAAATTATCATAATGTTATTTGAACTTTCGGTTCGTGATCCCGTATTTTTCCATGCATTTTCATGATTTACTGCCGATTTCAGTGATTAAAAGTAATATAAACAATCACAGATAATCAAAACAGTAAATACAATAAATAAATTGCATAGAAATAATAATAACAAAGTTAATCATGCTTCAAATGCAAAAATTGATTCAAAAATTGAATTCCCAAAGCCCTTTTCTGCTGGAAAAAGTATTTTCGGCGAACTCTGCAATTTCCAGGGGTTAATACGCGAATTTTTAGTTCTAAAAAAATTTCACGTAATTTTCAAACTTTCTGAGGCCCTTGTTGCAAAATTTCCTCACTTTCGTGATAATCCCTGAAATTTTCAGAATCTCAAAGGACCTTATTGCAAGATCCCTTTTTCTTCAGTTTTTCTCCCCCCCCCTTTTTCCTTTTTTTTATTTGTTCGGCTGACTGGGCCGATTCAATGATTCAACCGCCCCGACCCAAAAGGCCTCCCTGGCCCATAAGGCCTTCTCGGCCTGTTCTGGCCCACCATGGCCGGATCAAAACCCGATAGGGTTTCCTGCCCCGTTCAAAGGAGGTAGCGGCGGCTCCATGGGAGCCAAGTGGAGGTGGCGACCCTATGGGCGCCGAGGGGAGGTGGCCGGCGATGAGCGGCCACGAGGCGGAGCGCTACCGACGTGGGTGGCTGGCGCCTCTACAGGAGGCGGTGGTGGCGGTGCCTTTGTGCGCGATTCGGGGGCGGAGGCGGTGGGCTCGCGGCGAGTGTGGGGCCGGCGAGCAGGGCGGCGCCACTGCGCAAGAGGGCCGAGCCGGTACGGGGTGGCGGCGTCGCTTCGAGCGAGCGTTCGAGGAGTGGGTGGCGGCACGCTTCAAGGCGGCCATGCGGCGGTGCTACCGCCGTTGCGGGCGAATGCGAGCGCTGGTGGTGCCACGACGGTAGCCCCCTTCCTCTCCCCCCTTTCCCTTTTTGTGGTGGTCAGGAGCGGGGAGGGCAGCGACCGTGTGCTCTTCGGGCACAGTGCGGCGGCGCGAGGATGGAGGGCGCGGCCAACGGCGTCAACGCACTTCGAGGCTCGACACCCGCGCGGCTACAGGCTAGCGGTGTCGGTGCTGATGGCGGCTCCCTGTCCCTTTTGTCTTTCTTTACTTTGGGAGGTGCATGCATGCCGGTGGCTCGAAGCGCCCGTGTGCGCAGTGGCCCTACGGGGTCTGGTGGCGCGGTGACGACTATGGGCGACCATGCAGGCGGCAGGACGGCCATGTCGGGGCTGGAGTCTCCCCCTCCCCCCTCTGTTTTTTTTAATTTGCATCGGACGGTCCGCGCCGACTGCAGGCCGGTGTGCGGCGGCCGTACGCTGGGAGGGCAGCACCATGTGGCGGCGGCCGTGTCCGGGGAGGGCGGCGCTTCGGGCGGAGGCAAGCGCACGGCTTCGGACCGGCTGTAGTGTGGGGAGAAGCCCGTGCGGGAGCGTCGACCGTTGGTGGCTCCAGGCCGGCGGCCAAAATTTTCGTTCTTATTGTTCATGTAATGCTCACGACCATGCGGGTGAAGATCAATTTTCGGCGGCACGTTCTGGCACACACACCAAGACGACAGCGTACGACACCGACGTAGTTGAGAAGTGCGCGCATGCGAGCGACACAGGTCGGTGATGTGTGCGGCGCTTCTTAGCCGAATCATCTTTTATTTCTTTTCTTTTCTTGTTCATGCAAAAATCTACGGTACAATCAACATTCACTCTTTCATGCAATCTACAGATCGGCATTGTGTCGACAACTTCAAGTCTGCTCGCGGTAGATTAAAGCGAATTTGCACCGTAGAAAACCAATCTAGAAAGCAAATTTGCAGAATTTAAAGCGATCTAGAAAATACGATTCAATCTATGAGTGTCGTTCATCAACGGTTACCTTTTCGATGCGAGGAGAGTCGATCGTACTGATAACGTGTTGAGGAACCGTCGCTAGCGAGTCCAGTTCTAGCGATTACCTCGTAGACAAACTCAGAATCGTAAAAACAATGCAAGAACACAAGAACAAAATAATAGATTGAACACAGAGATTTAGGGTGACTTCTTGCTTCTCTTTATTTCTTCATCAAACGATCAACCTTTACAATAACTAGTACCCCTATTTACAGGCTACGACCTTGCTAGGGTTTGAAATGAGAAACCCACCTTAGACCAGGACACCCGATCCTACGCCCGATTTCTTAACAATTTTATCCAGGAAGAGCAGTACGCGAAAACTGTGAGACCAGCACACGGAGACTTGTTGACGTAGACTGGATGGTCCAGCAACTACCCTAAGGCTACTCCTAGTGGGTGGTTTATTGCTATAGTTTCTTATTGCATGAAAGGTATTTAGATACCACCTTCCCAATGCATGGTATCCTAGAGTGTTGTATCTTAGGCCTTTGATATGGGGTCTTTACTAGTATTTCTACCTAGAATATTGTGTATGAGTGGTATCTAAATAAGATACCAGTCTGCTCTCTTTCTTTCTTAATTGCAGTGCCACATCAAACTTTCGCCTATGTGACAGCCTTAAGAAACTTGCCTAGGTGGAGCATTGGGAGCAGCCTAAGTACCATGGCAATGCCCACGGCCAGCACAGCCAATCAGTGACCTCTCTTGGAACTAGTCAAACCGATCCATCTGCCAAAAGCCTAAAACGATCCATCTGCCAAAAGCCTAAAACACCGCGTGGTATGGTTGTCACTTCTGAAACAGAGAAAGAGGAAGTCGAGGGCTAGCTAGTTGACTAGTCAGGATGTCACGAACAAATCAGCAGAAGGCGTTCGCCTCGGTATCTCTTCCGCCCCAATGCTATCCTTCCCCAGTCTCCCTTTCTCTAATTCCCAGTCCCCTTCTTCCAATTCCTAGTCTTGATTTGCTCCTTCCAGTTGTTGCTTCCTATTCTCCCAATTTGTATCATCAAGAACTTGTATCATGGGTTGGTTCCTGTGTTGGTACTCGTGCTCGGTGGTGATTTGTGTTCCTTGCTCATCTGCCCATCGATTCAGTGTCATCCAGGTGTGATCTTCTTCTCCTCAAGCTCATGGATCTCTGCCATACCCCAGTTCCTTGCTGACTTCTCATAAGCAAAGAACCGGTCCTGCCAATCCCTTCTTCCCCAATATGTTCTTCTGTGAGACCCTGATTTATTTAGCTTGTAATGCTTAGCCTTCCATTGACTCTAGCACCACAAACAAAATATACCGTGCCTCGAGAAAATGTATACTTCCCAGAATTGCAGTATACACACCCTTTTACAAAATATTACATCAATTCCATACAACACACAGAACCAAAGCTAAAGCTTTATAAGCGAAAGACGTACATAATAGTTATTACAAAGGAAAGACCAACCGGCCAAGACAAGTAAAAAGAGTTAATCAACAGCGGAAGCAAAATACCTGTCAGACCCCCGGGCGTGGAATACCCGAAGACCCTATGTGTAATCTGTGCTAGTCCCTGGATCAGTAGCTAGCACACACATTCACAACATTTGGTATTCACAACTATACATTCACATATACAAGGTAAGCAAAATGGTGCTTAACTTAAGCGATTGTAGTATTTACATTACAAAGGCAGACCGGCCAAATAAGACTTAAGTACCAGAAGTAACAGAGTAACAGAAATAGCAGCGGAGGATTAAAAGTGGTGAAAGTAAATAAATTCCAGCGGTGTGCCCATCTATACCCAAAGGCAACCGACAAGAAACAAATCCTAGATAGACCCGTTCCCGAACCCTCCGGTTCTGGGTGCGAAGAAAGTGTCGCCTGGCATCGGTTCATCTTCATACTCTAAACAACAACAAAAGCAAGATTGAGTACTTGTGTACTCAACAAGACTTTTAGTGTATCGCAAATGTTATATTAAATGCAAGGCTAATCAAGAGAAGGTTCTATGCTACAAGTTATTTTGCGCTAAGCAAGTTTTATTTGCAATATTCATAAGTAGTACTTTGCAACGGAATTTGAAATGAGCAGTTAAATAGATAACAGGACAGTAAGTAAGTAATTGAATGATCCAATAATAAGAACAACTACAGCTCACAGTCTTCCTTGGCTGCGAGCAACAATTTACGTGCAGCCATAACATGGCAGTTATCTCAAATAAATCACAAACCACTTCCCACAATTTTCTGATAAGACAGTTTTTGTGAAAATCAAGACTATACCCGGCAATACAACACTTAGCATGCTCATCACCGCGAGCACGGCTATTATAATAGATTTACACTCTGCAGAGGGGTACAACTTTACCCACAGTACACGAATTCTCTAGTTTGTCCGGCATATATCTATGCCACTGCTCACTACCGTAGGTAAGCAGTCTAGAGCACGTGTCGAAGCCTTTACATCATCTAGCCCTAACCTTGCACTTAGCCCGTCGAATGTTGTTCCTCACTGAACCCAGGCATACCCGTCTAGGTGCTACGTTTTTCACACTTCGCCCAGGTATCCCCGTCCCAGCGAGGCATTCGTCGTTATGTCGGCATACCATTCCTTTGGTATGCGGCACGTCTACTGCCCACCCCTCATGCAAGGGTAGTTCTCGACAACTTAATTAGCTAAGGCCACCCCATAAATGGCACCATGGTTGCACGCTTACGCTTAGGTCGGATATACCGGTGTTCGTCCTTAATTGACGAGGGCGAGAATCTCCCCCTATCTACGAGTGAGGTTCCTTTCCCACCCTTTTTAGAATATAATATAACTCGCCAGCGTCTAAAACTAGGTTTTGCATTTTGTTTTAATACCAAGATAACAGAGGCACACCCCTCTGAACATTTTCACAAATCTCCCAAATTCACATTTACCATGGTGTCCTTTATACATCCTTTTTCAGAAAATTCTATCATTCTAGTAAGCATTTATGCGATAGCTCGCACTCAAAATTTCCAATTGACATTATATATTGTCTAACCCATATCCTAATATTGACAAAGTAGGGATATCAACATGTCAAAAGAATTCATGCAGCAATTAGGATTTATAGCTACCAACACCCTAAATATAGCAATTTGATATTGAACATACGCGCATGCAATAATAGGATTTGCAAAGCAAAGTACAATAGGTAAAATACAAATACTGGGATCAATATGATCAAAGGAGGTGCTTGCCTTGCTTATATTGTTTATAGAGTGCGTTTGCTTGATCGTCGATAATCTGGCTCGCGAACTCCAGCGTCTATTCGAAAGAATCAAGAACAAAACACAAAGGGATAAATAAATCCAACAGCAAGAGAATCCAAATATTTTTGCATATTAATACATAGAATGATTTTATATGAATTTAGCAAAAAGATTCATTTAATTCCGAGTTCGTAAAAGTTATTAATGTTTTGGGTTTGCATTGACTTGTTGTTACTGTTCTATTAAGAGTACCTTACCATGACTTGCATATGAGGTCCAGCTCATGTTAATGATTCTCTTTGTTATTATTTCCTTTTTATCGAGGAAGTTCCATGTTTTAAGTGTGCTCTTTGAGTATCCTCATTGGTTTAAAGATTTATTATTATTATTATTATTATTTATTAGGAGGACCAAGCTTATACTAGGATGCACTAGGATGCATCTGGTATACTAGGTTAACCCTTAACTATAATATGTACTAAGATTATTTTTAATTGACCTTCATTTCAACCTAGTCATTAGCTAACTATCCTACTAATCAACTTAACCCCTTAAGTTATTATGTCTTAGTGACGGCCTAAACAACTACCTTAGTATAATCTCCAAGTAAATTTTATCTTTGCACTTTAGTTGACAAAAGTTGGTTACTTACTGTCATCCTACCTCTATTTACCCTTGCTAGTCATCTTAAGTTACCCTCTAATTAAACATGTAACTCTTAAGTTAATTTCCATTCCCATATTAGCTACTTGTGCAATTATCACTTAACCTCCTGACTAAAAGAATCTTTGTTAATTCCTCATCATCTCCAGTTTTTCTTTTCTGTTAATGCAGCCCATTAGAATGAAGTTAATCTGTAGTGAAGTGTTGTTAACTTTTCTTCTCATTAGCCCAAAAATTCGATTTATTAAACGCAGTGCTCTCTTAACTAATTAGCTTACTAAATACTTTTGTCAACTATTCAATTTGTCTGATGGAGGTTCACTGTCATTTCCAATCATTCTCAGATTTTTGCTCTCTGTTCACTATCATACGAATGAAGTGCTTTCTGAACTGGAATGGTGTTGACTAACATTTCTCCAAGTCTTAGACCTCAACTTTGTTAAATCATTTAAGTGACCCAATTGACATCTACAAGGTTTGTTAGCAGTAGACAGTTGGCTTTGCAGATGAGTTTACCGACAAGGCACTTCTCTATTCAACATTTCTTCCAAATGACTGTACTGATGTGTCTACAAGTCTCCTCACTAGTTCGATTATACATTTACTGATTAATTTTGAGTGATCCAGTATTTAGTCTTAAGCCCTACTAGCAAATAACACTGTCATTTGTCACCTAAGCCATCTAAGGGTGGATCCGCCTGTCACATACCTCCACAATTGGAGAAGGGAGATTGCCAACTGATAGTCTGTTGAACCTTAACCTACTAAGCATCATGAGCTAATCACTTGATTAGGTTGAGCCCTCTGCTTAGAGAAAGGCCCAAATGGTTATTGGAAACAACCAAAGTTCTAACTATTGGTATAAGCAAGGTCATTAGTCCTACTGATATTTCTAGTTGTCTTCAGACTACCTTTTCAATTTTAGACATCAAACAACACACACACTTTCTTCAAATATCAGATTCCCAAAATTGGTTGATTCATTTGGGTGACCTAATGGATAGCCACAGTACTTGTTAGTAGAAGGTGGTTGGTCTTACCAGTGAGTTATACTGACAATTCAAAATTTGTTCTGAACATTCATTCAACTAGAGGAGCTTTTCTGATTTGGAGTGTCTGTTAGCTAAACTTCATACTAAATCAAATATCCAATTAAATAATTCTATTGAGTGATTAGTTAGTGGATCACCACACTTAGCTAAAGTACTAATTGAATCACTAACACTTCTAATTACTGTACTAACACTGCTATTAGCCTACTGCCCAAATCTAACATTTTTCAGATTACTATTCATTGAATAACCTACAACAGCAAGTTTTTTCTGAAACTAGGTGCTGTCAATTAATCTCCCTTCAAATTGTTTACTCAATTGCTTGACTAAATTGACAGCCCTAATGTTTGACAACAGCACTTAATTGGCTTTACACATGGGTTCCGTTTTCAGTCACAGAGAGGTAACACGCAGGGAGCAGAAGGGCAGAACAGGGGAGAGGCTCGGGCGGCTCAGGGCAGCACAAATCGCCGGCGTTTGGGCAGCGGCGAGGCAGTGTATATGGCCAAAATGGAGTGCTAGGGGGTCAGTGAGGCTAGAGGAGGTCTTGGCGTGGCCGGGGATGCACTGTGGCGGCGCGGCAAGGCCATGCGGCGGCCGGCCGTGGGGGTGAAACGTGGCCGCGGCGCTCGGGTGGTGTTGCGGCCAAATCGGTGGAAGCATGAGCATCACTGGGGTGAGTGGAGTACGCCGGCGTGGTTGATGATGAAGGGGAGGCGCCGAGAAGGGCCGGCGACGAGAGCCGTGGGCGGCGCGGGGAGGCCACCGTGGAGGAGGCAACCGGGTGAGGAAGAGGAAGATTGGGTGGTGGGGAAAACTATTGGGTGGTGTGGGGGTGCTCTAGGTGAAGCTAATTGGACCGAAGCTCTCTCTAGAGAAAATGGCGCCGGCGGTGACGATTTTCACCGTGCGCGGCAAAGATGGCCATGGCATGGCGTTTCTTCGGTTTAGGGGGCAAATTATGTTGGGGCTGTTGATCCTAGGGAGTAAGGACACAAGGTGACGCGGTCTAAAAGAGAAGGAACTCACCGGTTTGGCCGGAGTGAAGAGTTGAGGTTGCGGTCGAGCTCCGAATGCCGCCGGCCGTGTTGAAGATGCTCCGTGTTCCTGGAGCTCCGGCTGCAAAGAGAGATAACGAAGATGAGGAATAGAATGAGTATGTCAAGGCGAGCTATAGGGACAAGAAGATGAGGTCCGAAGCTCATCGTTGCGGCCGTGGAGCTCGGAGGCGGCTCGGACATGGCCGGCGCTGGCATTCGGGGCTTCGCTCAATTTGGAGCTCAGGAAGGAATGAATTTGGAGATGGAGTGGTAGGGAAATGGAGAAGAGGAAGAGAGGCTCTCTTGGCTCAGCTTATATAAGGAGGAGGCGGAGGAAACCAAGAGAGGCGGTGGCTGTGCTTCGAAGACGTCGAGGCGGCCAGACAAGACTCAGGCAGTGCGTGGCGATCGGGCAGGACTTTGGCGGTCAGAGCTGGACATGGGCAAGGCATGGGCATGGTGAAGCTGTGGGCGGCCGAGCAAAACCGGGGGCGGCGAGCTGCGTTGGCACCAGGAGAACGGCCGCGTGTCCATGGCGAGGCTGAGCTGCTGGCGCGTTGAGAGCAGGGGCGCCGTGGAAGAAGAAGCCTGGGAGTGGGCCCGGCCAGTCAGTGAAGAAAGGAAATTCTGATTTCCAGAATTTTCAAAGAAGCTGAGAGCTTTGGGAATTAATTTGACATAGAAATACAGTTCCAAAAATCATGAAAAATTTAGGGATAGCTTCTGACATACTATAGACTTTTATGTAATTGTTTCATAATTTTGTGTGCTCTGGATATTTTTCTAAAATTCTGTTAAGTTCTTGTTTGTAAGCATTGTTATTATTCTATTTGAGAAAAGTTTGCAAAAACATGTTTCAAATACTTCTTATTTTATTGACAGTTTAATTACACCAAGTATGTATTTTTAATTATCATATTATTTTTAGGTTGTTTTGAATTATTAATTAGGTTTGTATTTATCATCTCTTATTTTAATTCATCTTAGTTTCTTAATGAGTTTTAAATTTCAAGAATTGTGATTCTCAAATTCTTTATTCAAACAAAAAGCCTCGCTAATAAAATCCAGAAAAGCAATTGTAAATAAAATCCATCAAAAGTTTTTAAAAAGATCACATTTTTACTTATTTTAAAATATCCCCAATTTTCGGGCTGTTACAATACCATAAGATGGCTATGAACAAAAGCCAACCGGTTTGCCATACACCTACAAGGCAATCCGACCGGGCTGCCAAGCTAGTCGTCCATACCGCAGCAAAACTCACAAAAGTCAATCCCTTGAAGATTAACCTCCTCTGCAACAAATAAGCAATGCAAATGAGTACAAAAATTGTACTCGCAAGACTTACGAGTAACAAACCTAGATACTACTACATGCAGGCTTTAATCAAAGGAGAAGGCTCAAGGTTCATTTTCAGCGTAAAGAATATTTTATTTGCAATAGATAATATGTTGAAAGCAGTTTGAACAATCTGAGTTTTATTTACATAAATAACAGCGAGACAATAAGTAATAATCATAAAGACATCCTGAAGATGACTAACCCAATAGCCATCACAACAATAGCACGAATTACCCATTCGTACCACCCATGTCAAGTTTTAATTTAAAAGGTTGTAGTCTAGTTCTTGCACGACCTTACCAAGCATGTCCATAACCTAAGACGAGGCTATTCGAATAGTTTGAACCCTACAGGGGTGTACCAATGTACCCACACGTCAGACCACCTTTTTGCCACATGATGAAGCACACTACCTTAGGTATGCCGGCATGGCTAAGTCCTACGAGATATTTCCAATGAATGATGCTAATTAAGAGTTGCGACAACCCGAAGGGTAGGGTGCACCGGCCGAGCCGAAGCAACTGCGGGTGCTCTTCCCCTTATAAAAACAGTTTTAATCACCTACGACCCCGAATTAACACCTCCCAAAGTACTTAGTCAAGAGAGGTCCCATATCCCCCTCGTGTGGTTAGCACGCAATAAGTGCTTGGCTTAATGACACAAGTAACTCGGTCTTTGGGGACTTAGGCACCATTCCAATCACACCCAACAGATCATACCAACATCTATTGTGCCCAAGTCTAAAACATTTTGTTTTCAGTTTTGGTTTTGCACAAATAAACAAAGCACAAGGTAGTGACCATAAGTAATAACAAGTGTTTGTGTGATCAAGGTCATCGACTAAATCGATAACAGCCCAATTCTACCGGTAACTAAACATTGCAAAACATCAACTCGTAAAGACAATAAAAAGACCATAAATCATTCACCGGGCTCTAATTCACCAGTGAGGATAATAACCTATGGCAGTGGCAGGGGTGAATAATTTCAAGGCAACAATGCAATAGGCTTAGCTACCTCTAATCGACAAAAATTAACTTTGACACAAGAAGCAAGCATACTTAGTTTCTGCAATCAAGATATTAGACTTTAAAAGTAGTAGGAGCAATATGATCAAATGATGCTACATCTGATTGCCTTGTTGGAGATCACTTTCTTGCTGCAGAGGATCACTCATGCAATCAACACAATCGTCGGAACCTATCGAAAGAACGGGGAAATCCAATAAATCGACGAACACCGAAAGAAACTAAAAAATCAAAGTGCTCCAAAATCCAAGAAATTTATACAGTAGGAAGAAAATGATTTTAGGTAAATTTAGCAACAAGAATAATTTGATTTGGATTAAACATGCAAAAGTTATGGCCTAAACAATTTTTCTTAGCTTGAAAAATCAAATTAAATTAATTTCGGTTACTATTTATGGCACAATTTTTCAGAAATATTTAGGGCCTAAAATTTTTATGGTAGGTAGATATTGACATCCTAAGGTTAGAAAAACTGAGTTTACTTCATTTGGAGTTGAAATGAATTTGTTATGATTTTTCTAAGTTGTAAAACTAGTGTATCATTAATTTTAGCGGCAAAGACCACATTAAAACCTACTCTACACTAAAGTACATTACTAGAGGATTTTAACAAAGTTTAGTTTGCTCAGTTTGGAATTACAGATAAAAAGTTATGCATTTTACAAATTTTGAAGTATTTTCTAAGCATCATTTCATGTTAAGCCTCTAATACAACATATATCATTTTCTAGTACTGAACAGTGCCTAAATTCATTCTCAAGTTAAAGTTCATGTCATTACAGATCTAACACAATTTGAATCCCCCTAAAAGGGGTTAATATGAAATAGTTATGCGCTTTTGAATTTAAAACACTTAAATACTTTGAAAATCAGAGCTCTCGGGGTGGTCCAACTGAACTGATAAAATCGGGGAGGTCGGAATCGTCGATATTGCGTCCAACGGCTCCAGAGCATAGGAGCACAGCGTACCAGCCCGGCGCGCACTGGGGAGGTCCTGACCGTCAGAACAGGATCTGGCGGTCCAGAGCTCCACGAGGAGGTCCTAAGGCTGAGCTCTAGGAAAGGAGGTCTGAACGGTGAGATCTGAAGGAGGGGAGGTCCTAGTGGCTAAGATCTTTCGAAGGAGGTCTTAACTATCAAGATCTCCACCGATGGATTTAGATCCAACGGCCCACGAGAGATGGGACATTCGGACTTCCAGAATGCCTCACCAAGTCTGGGCCATGGATCTCAAAAGGAACGGCTTAGATCAAGATCACATTCGGAGGTCTGAATGTTCACGAGATCTGAGCCGTCGATCTAGAGATGAACGGCAAAAGAGGATCAGAACATTAGAGCTCCAACCATGCTGAGGCGGTCTAGCCCGTTAGATCTAGATCTAATGGTCCAGGTCAACACGGGAGGTCCTAAAGGTTAGATTGACAAGGGGAGGTCCTAAACGGTCAAGATTTTTAGAGGGAGGTCCTGAAGGATGATGTCTAACAGAGGGGAGGTCTTGAACGGCTCAGATCTCCATGGAGAGATCGTCAATGGTCAAGTTCTACCCGGGGGGTGGTCTTAAAGGTTTAGACTTGCGGGAAGGGGATGTCCTGAGGTTTTCTTTACAAAAGACCAAGGGGTGGTCTTTTGCAAAGAGAACCTCAAGGAGTGGTTCAGGGGTGGTTTTTGTGAAACACCCACGGGAGGTCTTTTCAACAAAGAGAACCCAGAGGGTGATCCTACGGTCCAGATTAAACCTAAGGAGGGCTTTAACGGCTAAGACCTAATCTAAGAGGTCTCGAAGGTTGTCAAGGAGGTGGTCTAATGTACGACAACAGGAGGTCGAGGTCCAAATGCAAGCAAAACGAGAAACATTTCCGACAGCTAATAAATGCCAATCCTCACGCTACAGTGACGGTCCGAGTAAGGCACGAGAAAAGCCTGAGTTTACGGTTGAGCTCACTGCCGGCGACTCCGGCCACGGCGGTGGGAACCAAGGATAGGGATGGGTTCCAAATAGCAAGGTGAACCTAAAGGTGCCAAAAACTAAAGCTAGAACACCTCCTATCGGCGGCTAGCCGGAGATGACCGCTGGAGGTACAAAAACGGCCAAATTCCAAAAGCTAAAGTGGTCTGACAGAGCAGGAGTTCAAATACTAAGGCACTAACGAATGGGTTACCCGAGGATGGAGGACTCCAGAAAGGGCCGAAGAAGTTCCGGCGACGAAGGTGCCAGCCGACGCTGAGGAAGAAGGGCAAACCCGGTCACAACGAGCAAGTTCCCAATTTGACCACCTCTGTGAAGTCAAACAAAATAAGTTAAGGAAATGCTCAAGGTGACCAAATGAAGAAGTTGATATGCCAAGAATTTCAATTGAACCACTAGAGCTCGGATGTCCTTGAGGAGCTCCAAGGTCCGGCATTGGCGGCTAGGAGGTCCTTTGGTGTTGTGAGTACAAGAACACAGAGAGGAGCTCGGGTTGGCAAAACGGTGTCTAAAAGAAGCTAAAGAAGAGCTCAGGGTCCTATATAGCTAAGAGGGCAAAGAGAAGCAATGGCCGAACCCCAAGGGTGCACTGAGCCAAAAGTCCCTGCCATGGAAGTACATGAAATGACATGGCAGGTGGAAAGGAGATTTTGGGGGAAAAGGTACTAACATACATTAAAGGTTGGCAGCAAAGAGCTGTTGACAAGGGCATGAAATGACAAGGCACTACTTCCTACTACCATGGCTCTGGCACACATGCATGTGCGTGGGAAAGATAATGACCAGGCTCGGGGAGGTCCCACCAGTCAGTGGGAGATCAAAATGGACTGGTCAAAGAACATAACGTTCGGGTTAAGGGTTGAGATCGAATTGGGGAGGTCTGGACGGTTGGATTTGAATCGAAGGGCCCTGGTTTTAAGTGAGGTTCGGAGGTCCTAACGCACATGGAGGTCTGAGGCACAGATCAATGGATGGACGGCCTACGATCACTCAGGTGCTAACATGATCTGGAGGGTTGTTTTGGCAAAAGACCAACGGGGTGGTCTTTGCAAAAACGCCAAGGTGGTCTGAGGAGGTCCTTGAGGATGTTTTTGAGGAGGTCCGAGAGGAGGTTCCTTGCAAAAAGACACGAGGTGGTCTAGACAAGTGGGAGGTCCGAGAGCTCCCGAGATCGCAGCGATAGACCGACGATCCAACGACTGACAAGCGGTGGCGGGGTCGGAGATCCGAAGGTCACCTAGATCTAGACCGTATAGAGGAAATCCAACGGCTGATATTGAGTGCACACTTAAAGGGGCTTGGGAGGGCGAGGGAATGGTTGGGTCGCACCCGAAATGGAGGTTGGGCTCGAGTCCGACTCGAGTCCAACAGTTTTGACTTAGGATTTTAGAAATAGGCTAAAAACTTTAGGGAATTTTTAGAGATAGCAAACTAATTCCAAAAATTCTGAAATTTTAACTGGAGGTTATTAATTCCAGGATAAACCTTGTGTAAATTTTCTAGAGGTGTTTATACACAACATTTTTTTCTCTAGAAATTCTACATAGTTTGTTTTAGGGTTTGACCAAGGGTCAAACTGGTTTGACTGCCTCTTAAAATTTTCAAACAATTTTTAAAAAGTGTGAAATTTTTCAGAGGGGTCACACAACATCCTTAAAACCCAGGAAAATTATTTCCAGTGGATGATCACTAGATTTGACAAGAGTTGGCAAAGAAGGATCATGACTTTAGTCAATTTGGAGGTTTGGGTTTTTGATTTCTCACAATTCCTTTACAAGAATTACAGAAAAGTTCAAAAACTTTAAGATGTAAGAAAATTTTTAAATTTTACATATTCTTTTACATTTAAAACACAAACCCAGATTTAGGCTTCTTCCTCTTCGTACTTGCAACTGCAGCACCGCTGCTCTCTGCGCAGCGCTTCGACTATCCCACGGCCAACCTCTCAACACTGTGGATCAACAACGCCTCCCTCGCACACAGTGTCAGCTACTCCGACGGTTCAGCCGTCCGTGCGATTGTCCTCCGTTCACCACAAACCTTCTATGGCCCCTCATTTGCCGCAGGGTTCTTCTGCGCCTCCCCCTGCGACGTGTTCCTCTTCGCCGTCTTCATTGTCTACACCAACAGTGGTGCCAGGATCACCATGTCGACCAGTGGGATTCCACAGGTGGTCTGGTCTGCCAACCAGGCTCGCCCTGTCAGGGAGAACGCTACCCTTGAGCTTACCTCGGATGGAAACTTGGTCCTCCGTGATGCTGATGGTAGCCTCGTCTGGTCGAGCAGCAGCTCGGGGCGGTCTGTAGCTGGCATGGTGATCGCCGAGATCGGAAATCTGGTGCTGTTTGATCAGAGGCAACAGTGTGGCAGTCATTTGATCATCCTACAAACGCATTGGTCCCTGGGCAGTCACTTCTGGAAGGTATGAGGCTCATAGCAAATACCTCTGCAACAAATTGGACTGAGAATCAGTTGAACATGACTGTTCTCCCAAATGGATTGTTTGCTTATGTTGGATCCTCACCACCACAACTCTACTTTTCAAGATGGGAGAATAAAAACAACACAGGCAATGATCCAACAAAGGTTACCTTCACGAATGGAAGCCTCAGCATCTTTTTGCAGCCAAGAAATCCAGATGTGAATAGTATCTCATTGCCAGCAGCTAAATCCACCCAGTACATGAGATTAGAGTCTGATGGGCACCTGAGGCTGTATGAATGGTCTAATGCAGAAGCAAAATGGACCGTAGTGTCTGATGTAATCAAGATATTCCCTGATGATTGTGCTTTCCCAACAGTCTGCGGGGAGTACGGCATATGCACAGGTGGGCAATGCGTTTGTCCCCTTAATAATTATAGTTCAAGCTACTTCAAGCAGGTGAACGAACGGAAGGCAAATCTTGGCTGCGCACCACTGACTCCAATATCTGGTCAAGAAATGCAAGACCATCAGCTCTTGACCCTTACCAATGTTACTTACTTTGATGCCAGCAACACCATTATGAATGCAACAAAAAGAGATGACTGTAAGCAAGCCTGCTTGAAGAATTGCTCCTGCAGGGCCGTTATGTTCAGATATGGCCAGAATGATTCCAGTGGCGAATGTTTATGGCTGACGAAGGTCTTCTCCTTGCAATCAATACAACCTGAAACTGTTCATTACAACTCCTCTGCTTACCTAAAGGTGCAGCTCAGCCCCTCTGCTTCTGCCTCTCCTGCAAACAAAAAGAAGGTGGTTTTAGGTGCTACACTTGCAGCTATTACTACTCTTGTATTGGTTGTCATTGCTGTCACTCTTTATATACGGAGGAGAAAGAAGTATCAAGAAATAGATGAGGGATTAAATTTTGATCAAATGCCTGGAATGCCATTGAGGTATTCGTTTGAAAAGTTGAGAGGGTGTACTGAAGACTTCAGTAAAAAGCTCGGAGAAGGTGGATTTGGATCTGTTTTTGAAGGGAAATTAGGTGAAGAAAGAGTTGCAGTGAAACGTTTGGAAAGTGCTAGACAAGGAAAGAAAGAATTCTTGGCAGAGGTCGAGACCATTGGCAGCATTGAACACATCAATCTTGTCAGGCTGATCGGCTTTTGTGCAGAGAAATCGCATAGGCTTCTAGTATATGAATATATGTGGAGAGGGTCACTTGATAGGTGGATCTATTACCGCCATAACAATGTCCCTCTTGATTGCTGCACCCGGTGTAGGATCATTCTGGACATTGCCAAGGGCCTATGCTATCTTCACGAGGAGTGCAGGCGAATAATTGCTCATTTGGACATCAAACCACAAAACATTCTCTTAGACGAGAACTTCAATGCCAAAGTGGCTGATTTTGGACTATCTAAGCTAATAGACAGGGACCAAAGCAAGGTAATGACTGTGATGAGAGGTACACCTGGGTATCTGGCACCTGAATGGTTAACGTCGCAGATCAATGAAAAAGTTGATGTCTACAGCTTTGGAGTTGTTCTCATGGAAGTAATAAGTGGACGAAAAAATATTGATAATTCTCAGCCTGAGGAGAGTGTTCAGCTCATCAAATTGTCACGAGAGAAGGCTAAAAACAATCAGTTGATTGATATGATTGACAAGCACAGTGATGACATGATCTCACGCCGGGAGGAAGTGATTCAAATGATGAAGCTTGCATCCACACATTCAGCTCAAGATAATCCATCCACACATTCAGCTCCACCTTCAGCATCAATCTTATCCGGCCCAAGGTGAATTGGGTGGCTAATGAGCAGAAGTAAAATCCATATTATGCACTTTGGCTTTTGTAACTACTTATGTATCTTATCCTATGTCTACTCTGGAAGCATGTTTTAAATGGCATCGGAATTATAATTTCCCACCAATTTATATGCTTGATTTTTCAGTGACACTGTAACTCTACCTTTACAGGTGAAAATCCGGTAGTGCAAATAGTACATATTGTTGTTGTTCTGAGTAAGTAGTAAAATTTTGATCAGAATGAAAGGTTAGTTGTATGGAACACGACTGAACTATAGATAGAAATAGCGCGTTCTGTAAGTCGTTTTTGTTTTTTTTTTCCTATACAGTTATACTATATCTAGTTGTATAATAGATTAATTCCTTATTTGCCATTGGAAGTTGACGGACTCCCCAAAATGTTATCAAAAAAATTATCTTCTCTCTGTTGCCACTCGATCTCAACTTCTCTTCCTTTTTTGCCACTCTCGTGAGTTGACCGTTGACTTGGCCATTAACTTGACCGCAAAAAAGACGATTTTGCCCCTAAATATGCTGAGATCATTAGAGAATTGTTTGACATAGTAATATAGTTTCAAAAATTATGAAATTTTTAGGGGAAGTTTCTGACAGTGTAGATTATTGTGTAATTTTTATAGGGTTTTATTTACAACATGTTTTTCTTCAAAAATCAAACCGAGATTTGAAAGATTTTTAGAGAAAAACATATTGCAAATAAAATCCTATAAAAATCACACAATAATCTACACTATGTCAGAAACTTCCCATAAAATTGTTATAATTTTTGGAACTATATTACCATGTCAAACAATTCTCTAAAGATCTCAGCATACTTAAGGGTAAAATCATCTTTTCGCGGCCAAGTCAATGGTCAACTCATGGGAGTGGCAAAAAAATGAGAGAAGTTGAGATCGAGTGGCAACGGAGGGAAAAGAATTTTTTTTTATGGCATTTTGGAGAGCCCGTCAACTTCCAATGGCAAATAAGGAATTAACCCTTATATAATTGTTGTTTTCTGAAATTGTTCTTTTGCGAAATTAATAAAAGCTGACCTTTAATCAGGTGAAACTCGATTGGGATGATAGCTTAATCGTATTGAACCCAAGTGAAATATTGAATAAAAGATAGAAGGCTTTCTTGACATTCTTCTATTAGTTGCAGTGCATTGATATGCTGTTATGGTATATCGAGTTGTTTAATTGTTTGACTAACACACAGGCTTCCATATTTTCCCGAGAAGTGAAAATACACTATAACACTTTAAGATTTGTGCAATTTAGTTTATGGAAGAGCATAGAATCACTAGGCAGAAACTAAACAACATGTATTGTTTTTTCACGTTAAATTCTATTTATGATCTGTGTGGTGCACACGGAGAAATTTACTTGCAATCTAACTAAAACTGTATCATTCTATAGGTGTACAAATTGAATTCTACAATTTTGCATATTAAGCTTTAAAAATCAAAATCAAAAACTAAAATTGATTTACTTGTGATTTTTCTAAAGTTTACCATGTTCAACATTAAGGATAACAAAATGCTAGTAGGGCTCACAACTTAACTGTAAAGGGTAGATTTCTAGTGGGTTTAATAAAATGGAAGAGTCAGCCCATATGTTAAACATAACAGCCGTAGTCTTTAAAAAATAAAGCAGCAGCAACACTATTTTTCTATAAAAAAAAAGGTTAAAAACGGCACAGGCCCATCCTCACTTAACTGGGTCAAGCCAATTAACTTTAAAGTCTCCTACTGGTTACTGCCACCATGATCTGGTTCCACCTCAATCTAGATAGTTTGGAGCGAGCAACCGGATGAAAACTGGATTTTTTTAAAAAAAAATAATCAATTTTTTATTCCAAAATACTATAATATACCTGTTTTTTTTTTATTTTACATAAATAATCCTATGTCACCCTACTTAGGCGACTGACCCAATTTCTTGTATATCGAATATGCATAACTTGTGATCACATGGATGAATTGAAGCTTGCTGTTTGGGACAATAATTCTTGTGTGCTGAATCTTGTTCAAAATGAGAGTAAAATAAAATTTAGTGCTCATCTCATGCCTATGTATTCACCTTTTCTTGCACCGCCTAGTATGGACAATCTAAATAAAGATGTTGAATTATGAAATAACTTACAAATCTTTTCACCCTTGCTAGATGCATTTGCTCTTGCTCAATTGAAATCTGACTATATGAATGGCTTGTGCTCTTTGAATTCAATTACTGTGCTGCCCCTTCACAGAGCAATGAATAACTCTACTATATACTTCACTTATACTTGCACATTGAGTTGCAAACTGAATGCTATGAAAAAATGTACCTTTGCTGATTTGATGCATGCACAGTCGCTTTTAATTTCCAAAGCTTTCTCTATTTGTTTGACACCTGTTGTTACTAACATTTTGCAGAAAGATGAGAATGTGTTGCTACAAGTTTTAAAGTTTGTATTGCCGCTGGAGGATGAGCGTGAGTCGAGGACAACTCAAATGCAAGAAGGGGAGGATGATGAGGACATCAACCCTTCGGATACGACCACAACTCCACCTCCAATCAGGCTGCTCAACTTCCACCACATATTGATCGAGAAGGTTTACGACCACACGTGGATTGGTCGTGGGAAGACTTCGACTGCGTGGTCGAAGGGAGGTTACGACTACCTGGCGAGTGGTCGTAGCGAAGGTTACGACTGCCTGACGAGTGGTCGTAGAATTGCTTCGACTGCTCGTGGTCGTAGAGTGTGGAGATCCGACTACCAGGTCGAAGATCACTTATATCTGGTGCTGCGCCACCTAACTTTGGGCCGAGGGCCTTGTATCAATACTACCTTAGGGTTTTTGGGCCGGCCACCTCCCTGGCCCATATGGCCACCTAGGGTTTTTCTGCAGTATTTTTTTTCAATTTAACCCTTTTTTTCGTAAAAAACGCACATTTATACCCCTGCTAGTCTTATTTCCAGTTTTGGACCCAGGGGGTCGGCGCCGTGACTCACGGCGCCAGAGCTAACACTTCGGCGCCGTGAGTCATGGCGCGAGGTCCCGAACCCCAGCCACCGGGCAGCGGCGTGGCCACGGGCTAGGGTTGGGACCTCGCGCCATGACTCACGCGCACCACCCGGGTCCAAAATCGAAATAAGACTAGCAGGGGTATAAATGTGCGTTTTTTACGAAAAAATGGCTAAATTGAAAATTTTTTGGGTTTTTCTGGTACTGTTCATGCGTGAACAGTACCCCCGCCCCCTCCCTCTTCCTCCTATAAATAGTGGCCGCCGCCCCTTTAGTTCGCTGGGTTTTTCTTAGAATTATTCTGCCACTTGCAGTTTCGCCGTTGTACGGTTTGAGGAACCCCACTTTGTTGATCTTCATTCATATTCGCAATACAAATCAGATTGCATCTTCCTTGTTCTTGTGAGTTGCTTCGATTGCTTGCAGGAACAATAACCCTCGTGGTAGGGTCGATCGCGTGCGACGTGGTCGATAACGACAGTCATGCGGGTGTAGCGAATTGCGAGGCAACGATCTGCTGGTCGAAAGCCTCAAAGCGTCAACGTCCTCACGACGAAATCAATCGAACCTATCGGAAGATCGGGCCACCGTAGTCATCAGTTGGTATCATGATGAGGACATCAACCCTTCGGATACGACCACAACTCCACCTCCAATCAGGCTGCTCTACTTCCACCACATATTGATCGAGAAGGTTTACGACCACACGTGGATTGGTCGTCAGAAGACTTCGACTGCGTGGTCGAAGGGAGGTTACGACTACCTGGCGAGCGGTTGTAGGGAAGGTTACGATCGCTCGACGAGTAGTCGTAGAATTGCTTCATCGCCGTGGTCGTAGAGTGTGGAGATCCGACTACCTGGTCGAAGATCACTTATATCTAGTGCTACGCCACCTCACTTTGGGACGAGGGCCTTATATCAACAGTACCTTAGGGTTTTTGGGTCGGCCACCTAGGGTTTTTAGTGCTGTTCATGCTGAACAGCACTTCGCCCCTCCTCTTCCTCCTATAAATAGTGGCCGCCGCCCCTTTAGTTCGCTGGGTTTTTCTTAAAATTATTATGTCACTTGCAGTTTCGTCGTTGTACGGTTTGAGGAACCCCACTTTGTTGATCTTCATTCATATTCGTAATACAAATCAGATTGCATCTTCCTTGTTCTTGTGAGTTGCTTCGATTGCTTGCAGGAACAATAACCCTCGTGGTAAGGTCGATCGCGTGCAAGCGTGGTTGATAACGACAGTCGTGCGGGTGTAGCGAATTGCGAGGCGACGATCTGCTGATCGAAAGCCTCAAAGCGTCAACGTCCTCACGACGAAATCAATCGAACCTATCGGAAGATCGGGCCACTGTAGTCATCAGTTGGTATCATGATGAGGACATCAACCCTTCGGATACGACCACAACTCCACCTCCAATCAGGCTGCTCAACTTCCACCACATATTGTTCGAGAAGGTTTACGACCACACGTGGATTGGTCGTGGGAAGACTTCGACTGCGTGGTCGAAGGGAGGTTACGACTACCTGGCGAGTGGTCGTAGGGAAGGTTACAACTGCCTGACGAGTGGTCGTAGAATTGCTTCGACTGCTCGTGGTCGTAGAGTGTGGAGATCCGACTACCTGGTCGAAGATCACTTATATCTGGTGCTACGCCACCTCACTTTGGGACGAGGGCCTTGCATCAACACTACCTTAGGGTTTTTCTGGTACTGTTCATGCGTGAACAGTACCCCCGCCCCTTCCCTCTTCCTCCTATAAATAGTGGCCGCCGCCCCTTTAGTTCGCTGGGTTTTTCTTAGAATTATTTTGCCACTTGCAGTTTCGCCGTTGTACGGTTTGAGGAACTCCACTTTGTTGATCTTCATTCATATTCGCAATACAAATCAGATTACATCTTCCTTGTTCTTGTGAGTTGCTTCGATTGCTTGCAGGAACAATAACCCTCGTGGTAAGGTCGATCGCGTGCGAGCGTGGTCGATAACGACAGTCGTGCGGGTGTAGCGAATTGCGATGAGTCATCAGGAGAAGCAGAGGAGCCCGGGAGAGGGAGAGGAGGAGAGGAGCTCAGGGGTGGGTGGGGAGGAGAGGGAAGCTCGCTGATAAGGAGTGAAGTTCTTCGCGTGAAAGCAATAGTCCCATCTATTTCTATTCTTATTGGTTTAGCTTGTACTTCGTGAATGTTTTGTGACAAATGGGTAGTTGAAATGTTCAAAATATTTGCAGTGAGATATGACGGTGTACTCGTACAAACCGTAACGAGTAGAGAAGGTCGTCTTAGGAATATCTTCAGGTCGGATCCTTACTTGATGATATCCCACTCTCATATCAATCTTGGAGAAACTCGAGCTCCGGTCAATTGATCGAAGAGGTCGTCGATACGGGGCAAAGGATACATGTTCTTTACTGTTACTTCATTAAGCGGACGGTAATCGACGCATGCAAAAATATTGTCCTTCTTCTTTACAAGATTGTGGACATGTACGGAGATGAGTTAGGCAGATGAAACCCTTCTCTTGAAGCTCACAAAGTTACTTCTTCAGCTCCACCAACTCATTCGGAGGCATCCGGTAAGGCCTCTTTGAAATCGGGGCGATACCGGGCGCCAACTCAATGACAAACTTAAGGTCTCGAACTGGTGGCATCCCAAGCAATTCTTCGGGGAAGACATCGACGAAGTCACACACCACAGGGACTTCAAGGATATCTGGAGCCAGCTTCGCTTCAAGTGCGAAGAGATGCGGTTCTTGCAGCTTCGGTGAAAAACCAACTCGCTCGCCGGAGGGACTTGTGAGGTAGACACTTCTTGGCACAGTCGATTTTGACCCAAATGTCGGGATAACCAATCCATGCCAAGAATTACATCTAGGCTCGCTTAATTGAGGAGGATAAGAATTGTTAAAAATCCCACCCCCTCGATCTCAACAGGAACATCTCGACACTCTAATTCAGCTCTCAACTCCGAACCCGAAAGCGAATGAGCAAAGGGACAAGCAAAGGAGCAAAAAGAAGATCACCAACAGCAGCAAAAGACTTGGATATAAAGGAATGAGAAGCTCTGAAATCAAACAAAACGATAGCAAGACGAGAATTAACAAGAAGCGTACCCAACACGACGTCAGGTGCCTCCTGTGCTTCCTCAGCCGAGATGTGGTTGATGTGGCCGCTTCCCACGCCCAGGGCCTTCTAGGGCGCCTTCTGATCCTAAGAGTGACCATTCCCTTGACCGCGTCCTCCATTAGGACGGGGGCCACTCCGGCCTTCTTAGGGCAAGTATTCGCATAATACCCCTTGTTGTTGCAGAAGAAACAAGTGACCTCGGCAGCTAGATTGTGGAGGACACCTTGCTGACTTGTAGACGCACGTGACTGAGACATGGCCTGCGGAGGGCGAGGTATAGGTGCCGAAGGCCTTGGCAGTGCTGAAACCTGAGAATGAGATACCAGGGCTTGCCCGATGCGAGGAAAAAGAAGGTCGGCCCTTGCGGACTTCTAGGCCTCCCACTTGCGCTTGCCGGACTCCACCAGCGCTCTCACCTTGTGCTCGGCGACGACGACCTTGTTGACCAAGGCTTGGAAGTCGGGGAAGTACATAATAGATAGCTTGTCTTGTAGCTCCTCAGACAAACCATCCATGAACTTCTCCTGCTTGGTCTCATCGGTGGCCACCTCTCCTGGAGCACAACGAGCCAAGTGGTTAAACTCGTATAAATACTCCGTCACCGATCTGCGCCCTTTCTTGAGCGCAAGAAACTCTTTCTTCTTGAGCTTCATCAAGCCGCGGGGATGTGAGACCGACGGAAGGCAGTACGAAACTCCTCCCAAGAGACGACGTGTCCGACGGGCTGCATGGCGAGAAAGTTCTCCCACTAAGAAAGTGTTGCACCCTCCAGCTGATGGGATGCAAAGAGTGCCTTCTCGTGATCCTGGCACTGAGCAACATCGAGCTTTCGCTCAACCAGACACAACCAGTCGTCTGCATCTAGTGGGTCCTCGGACCGGGAGAAAGTGGGCGACTGTGTGTGAAGGAACTCCGAGAGTCCCCCTCGCGGCTGATGTCCACCTCCTCCCCCTGATCTGGAGGCACCAGAAAGTGTTGAGGTATTACGCACAATCGACTCCAAAATCCTCGTTTGGTCCATCCGGTTGCGCTCGATCTGAAGAACAACTTCGGCCATGGTCGGAGGAGGCGGGAGCTCCTCATCCGAACCAGCCAGCTGACCTTGACTACTTCGAGTCCTTCCAGCCATCCTACCGCACAAGGAAAGGGTTAGCAACAAAACCCGAAAACAGGAGGCAAGGAAAACAAACAACACAACTAAGAAATGAACTCTAAAAGCTGGAAAAATAGGCACAAAATCAGCGCAAAAGCCTCAAGACCCAAGATCAACTTCCTGATACGACTCACTCGTATTGAAAGAACGAGCAATCGGTTAGGAAGATAAATTTCAGAATACCACTCAGATCTAACACACCTAAAGAGCAGGGTAAAACCAATTAAGAGGGTGTTAGATACTTAGCCAACTAATATCACTTCTTACCCTTTTATTCCTACAAGTTTTAGTTAGATTATCATCTCATTCTCTACCTTATTTACTAACTAGAGCTTGCTGTCCAGAAAACTGCTGCTTGTTGTCCAGATTTTGAATCCAGCTCCAAGCACTTCTATTCGTCAACAAAGGGCGGCCGAAACTTCAAATTTAGAACTCTCATAGGTTCCCCAAAACCAGAATTAGACGATAACAACTATCTTTTAGAAGGGAAGAGAGGAAATCAACTTTTCAAAACTCAACAAGAGTAAGGTAAGATGAGCAACTAAGATAAGTAAGGAGTAAAATCTGAGAAGTTACTTAAGCTTTTAAAATCATTTGATAGTTTTGGAACTAAGTTTTTCAAAGCATCCTACAGACGACCTAGCTAAGGGTTTCTACGGTCGGTATGGCTCTGACACCAAGCTTTGTGAGACCCCGGGGTATTTAGCTTGTAATGCTTAGTCTTCCATTGACTCTAGCATCACAAACAAAATATACCGTGCCTCGGAAAAATGTATACTTTCTAGAATTGCAGTATACACACCCTTTTGCAAAACATTGCATCAATTCCATACAATTTCCATACAACCGAACTAAAGCTTTACAAGCAAAAGATATACAATATAGTTATTACAAAAGAGACCAATCGGTCACAAGACAAGTTAAAGAACTAACAACCAAACGTGGGTTGCCTCATGTTCAACCTTTCCCAGCTATTGTCCGTCCAACACTATCTTCAAAGACATCTGTCAAGTCTGATCCAGTTCCAATCCGAGATCGGGTGAACCAGGTCACGGCTGAGGAAACGGCTGAAGCACCTGATGTTATTCTTGGTATGCTCCTAATTAATTTCAGCCAGCTACTATTTTATTTGATCTGGAGCATTCCTTTCTTTTGTTAGTAGTCAATTTGTTGTTCAACGCCATTTGGGCATGCATCATTTTCATCCATCACCTGTTATTTACTCACCTGGGTCAGTCTTCAAGACTAATCAAATCTGCTATAACTCCGACCTAAACATTCTTAGGGTAATTTTTTGGGCAGATTTAATTGTGATAGACTCTAGAGGGTTGGATGTTATTTTGAGAATGGATTGGCTGTCCATTTGATCTATATCGAACGACTTGATCCATTAGTACCTTCCTCTGGTCTAAATATCCCAGTCATCTCCCTCCGTTTGATCAAGATCTGTTGGTTCCAATTCTTCCCGCGTATCCTTGCCTCCGCGGACTTCTTCTCTTTGTTGATCGTAACCATTAGGATCTCCCTTGTGAGGTCCTAGCTGTCAAATCTCCACCTTTTGATTAGTCTTGACTATTGGACCTCCCTTTCAGAGATCTAACAGTCAGGACCTTCTCTTTTCACATAATTTTAACCTTTGGACCTTCCGTGAGTAGGTCTTTGGACCTCTTGTCCATAGGACCTCCTCGTTGTTACATCTGTTGGACCTCTAATTTTTGGATCTCCTCCGGTAATACCACTTCTTGCCGTCGGTACTACCGCATCCCTCTCTATTCTTTAAATCTCCGTGTCCTTGGATTTCTTTACCTATTGGGCCTCCTTGTCTTTCGATCTCGTCTTAACTGTCTAGACCTCCTTTGGGCAGGTCTTAATCCGTTAAGATTTCATTTGGTTCCACCTATCCAAGCATATTTTTTCCCTATGGACCAGGACCTTCCTCCTTGACCAATCTATTTCCAAATTTGACTGGTCCTACTTGTCAGACTTGGTCGTCCTCATTTTTCTCTGTCACCTAAGTGCTTTGTGCATTTAATACAAGTCATATTGCATTAAGTGCGACCATGTACGTGGCTTTCACACTGAATGTGGTCACTTAGTGGCACCTTTGTTATCTTTCCTTGTCCTCACTCTTACCAGCACTCATTATCCTATTCTTTCGTCCTTAACCAAATTGGTGGTGACGTTTGCCCTGTCACTCACCTATTTGTTGACCAGTTAACTAGGGCCTGAGTCTTTTCTAAAATTGATTTGCGACGGGCTATCATCATATCAAGATTATAGCTGAAGACATTCCAAAAATAGCTTTTTCTACTCGTTACGGGTTGTACGAGTATACTGTTATGTCTTTTGGCCTAACAAATGCTCCAGCTTATTTCATGAATTGTATGAATTCGGTATTCATAGATTTCTTGGATAAATTTGTTGTCGTGTTCCCTAACGACATTTTTATCTATTCCAAAGTCTGTTGGAAAACATGAACAACATTTAAGACTTGTGCTGGGAACACTTCGCAAATATCGATTATATGCGAAGTTTGGCAAGTATGTCTTCTGGCTCAAGCAAGTCACATTCTTGGGATATGTGTTATCCGAATAAGGTATCACTGTTGATCCAAACAAGGTACAAGATGTACTAGAATGGGATCAGCCCCAAAATGTTTCCAACATCCGAAGTTTTCTTGGACTTGCAGGTTATTACCGTAGGTTCATTAAAAATTTCTCCAACATCTCCAGACCTGACTCTATCTCAGCGGTACATGATATTTTTCATGTTTCTCGATTAAAGAAATGCCTTTGTGTTCCTACTGAGGCAACTGCTTATGAGGATCTTGATTTTCAACCCGACCTTTCCTATCAAAAGCAAACAGTGCGTATTCTTGATGAAATGGAACGCATTACAAGAAACCACACCGTCAAATTCTTGAAAATCCAGTGGGCTAATCACTCAGAAGACGAAGCCTCTTGGGAGCACAAAAATCTAATGAGGATTGAGCACCCCACCTCTTCCTTGTTTAAAAATTATCTTTAAATTCAGATAGGCAAAGTTAAATAAAGCCTTGTAAAAAGAAGATATAATAACGACACTATGTTGTTTACTAGAATCTTTCTTTACCGTCTTTGAAGGAAATTAGTACAACAGATGTTGTAATATTTCTTTCTATCTTTGGAGGAAATTAAGACAACAGATGTTGTATTTCCAGAAAAGCCAATTCAACTCCATTCATTTCCAACTTCTAATCTACCCAGAATCTCGGGGACGAGATTGTCTTAAGGGGGGTAGGTTTGTAATAGCCCCAGTTTTATGAACAGTAATAAAATGCTTTATGAACAGTAATGAGATGTTGTTCATAGCATCACTGTTCATTTTTACGAATTGGGCATTATGTTACAAATTAAAACCTTCCTTTTCTAGCCAAAATCCAAAACCTATTTGAAGTTTCAAAGGAAATACAAGTCAGTGCTTGTATTATGACTGGGAGGTATTTTTATTAAAGCCTAGATGAATTATATTGATCAAAAATAATTTTTATTGAATTTTTAGAAATTATTTTGATCTTGAGAAAAATATTTGGCTTTAAATAATCCTATTCGGGTTAAGGTAATTATTTATGTATTTTACAAAGTGAAACAGTGGTTTTCAAAATTTATTTGGGAAATATATCATCCCAGTAGTATCCTTGTAAAATTTCATGATTTTACAAATTTATTTACTATTTTTAAAGCCCCAGTCAAACTTTTGGAACTTTAAAATGAGGTAGTCAATTCTTTCGGTCAAACCTAGCCGGGATGCACTATAGCGACCCGAGTTCAACGAGTTTGAGTTCAAATCGGTGCAATCGGGCCGCACTGACACGTTCAAACGTGCGCCCAAAACTCCAGAGCTCGTGCGTCGTTGATTTCTGAGTGGACGGATGAGATTGCAGGGCCATGCGTGTTATCCACGCACGCGACGCAATTTCCACCGTTGGATAGTCATCCAACAGCATCCGGTCTTGATTCAAGGTCATAATCGTATCTCCGTTTGTGAGCCGTTGATCTCCAAGTGAACGGCCGAGATTTGTGAAGCCGCGTGAGCTATCCACGTATGCAAAACAATCTCCACTGTTGTATCTCCATCCCACCGCATCCAGCTTTAGATTGAAATCTTAACGCACCTCCAACTCGTGACCGTTGATTTCCAATTAAACGAACCAGATTCATTGGGCCGTTTGGATCGCCGAATGCCAAAGTGAATCTGAGCCCTTGGATCCAGATCGGGCGATCGAGAGAGATGATGACATTTGGACCTCCGAATCTTCCATCAATCTCGACCGTAGAAAACCAATCTGACGGTACCACGTCATCTCATTTAAAGTGACGTGTATCCTTTTGAGATCGATCATTGGATTCAAATCCAACGCTCCTCTTTGAATATAACCTTCGGACTTCCGTAGGGCTCCATTAAATCTCAATCGTCCGTTTGAGATCGCACGACCCATATTAAACGATATCGATTAAATTCTTTTAACAGCTATTTTCATCGCAGCCGCCCATTTCTAATCGGACGGCCGATGTTCTTTTGAGTTTTAGGAGGCGCGCGACTACGCGGTTGCCAATGAGTCCGCATGTCGTGAGTCGTCTCTCTTCCTCCTTGCCTCGTGCGCCGCGCGCGTCAGTGCTGTAGTAGAGCGTTATCCAGTGATCTTGCAACTATTTTTCGGATATTTAGCACCAATTGGACACCTCATCAACTCTAGACACTTCTCCTTTGCTCCTGTAGCTCAACCTCTATATATATACCCTAGCTTTTTGCTACTGCCATTGTTGACCAAAGAAGCTCTCCATCTTCTTTTTCCATTCCAATGGAGTTTCTTGCTCTTACATCTTGTTTATCCATCCTAGATGCTTGATTCACCTTGTAATATGGGTTTAGCATCTTTTGTAGGTTGAAACCGGGGACTTTCTCTCTGTTGATCAGAGCCGATTTTAGGAACCTTCGGTGTTTTTCATGCCCTGGTAAGCTAAGACCTTAGTTCTTGTCATCTTGAGCACCTTAAGGACCTCATTAGTTCACATGAACCATCCACTTATGCATGTAGTACTCCCTCTTTCTTTAAACTGAAAAGTTGTGTTTATAACTTTTCGGTCTTTCATATCGTTTTCCAGTTCTAGGGTTTCCCAAGTTATCTTTTCAGCTTAGCTAATTCTTAGCTGAACCCTAGTAGCATAAGTAGTTGTTCTTTTGATTCTTGTTACCTTCCATTTAGCTTTGTAGCAAAGGTCTACCTCTGTCATCTATTGTCGGCCAAACCGACAACTTCTGTTATTTTTATAATCTCTGTGATCTGACCGATTAGGGTTAAATTAAGGTTAGCCTGGGGTATTATCTACTCTAAAGATCAGATTAAGTTTCAATTTAGAATCTTTTACTTAGTCTATTTTCAATTAACCCGAGATCTGCAGTCTGCCCTGTTTTCAATTCTGTTCAAAATCTGAAAACTGTAACTTTGACCTAAACTCTAGTTTCTATCATTTAAAGGCTATAGATGGTAATATGGGGTTATTATCTTTATTGGGGTAGATATAATCTAAGCATGTTGTTAATTATGCATTACTAACTTGATCATACCTTTTCTTTTCATTTTTATGTGTTGTCAGTTTTTGTATTCATTGGATCTTATTGTTTCTTTTTAGAATTTGGTTCTTCTGAAGCATTTGATTCTTTTTCTGAGCAACCAGAGCCTGCACAAGAAGTATATTACTATCAAGGCAAACATCCTCTCTGCATCATGTTGATCCCAAAGTTTTGTACAATAGGTTTTCAAAATACAGTGATAATTGTTGCATGCTAATTTTCTGAAAGTATAATTGCGATCTGTTAGTAGATAGTTATAACCTAACATTGTGGATTACCTTAAATTGAACCATACACTCAAACTTAGAGTAGTGCTGTATACTACAACGTTTAATTTCAGAATTTGCTTAGCCATGCAGTCCATAGAACGTTAGAGTTTGACAAGACTATCTTGTCAAACATGGAGACACCAAATAAATTTCAGTCATTTTAACTCTTTGTCCAGTTTCTTTAAATCAGAATTGAATTTTAAATTTCAATTGATCTGGACAAGAGGATGCCAGTGGTGGTGCCTTCGTGCACGAGATTGGGAAATGTGGTGGACTTGTCTGGATCAATTAAGGACTGAACTCTGACTATTCAATTCAAGTCCCAATGTACTTCCACATGCGGTGTATGGGCGCTGTTTGGTTAAGTAAAGGGTTAATGCTATTGAGTTGGAAACAGGGGAGTAAGGACATGTGTATTGATCTCATATGGCATAGATGCTTAAGTCTTCGGGCCGTGTCATATGCTATGTGAATTTTTATATCAGTATCAGATGTTCTTAGAAGGGTGAGGGCGTATATGCGTTCTATAACATGTACATACCTGAAAGGCTCCGATTGCGATGTAATATGTGTAGCTAACACGAGTTTGCATTTGATTGATTGGGTCGGCATGTCCGGCACAACATGTGTGCTCCGGTTGAGCAGATGCTATCAGTCGGTGTTTAAGCAGGATCAGTCACACATGGGTTATCCAACTCAATAGTGTCAACTTGTTGAAAAATACCAAATCTTAGTTTACCCGGCCGGCATACCAAAGGTTGTGTGCTATTATTCCGGAGGCTTACGGGCTAACTAAGTCGTGTGGGTAAAGATGTACACCCCTGCAGGGTATTAAAACTATTCGAATAGCCGTGTCCACGGTCATGGACGATAACTTGAGTTGATGTCACCTGTGTAGGATTTTGATTTAAACTTTTGTCTTGGGTTCTGGTTCAGCATGAGGGAATTCATGCAATGTACTGTTTCTATTTACTTTCATTTACTTACTGTTTTAGTCCAATTTGATTTATTAAATTGCTTTATCAAAACTTAACAATTGTAGGTTAGGATGTATTGCTTTATGCAAAATTGAACCATTATGCCTTCCTGTTATAACCTTATGCATGTACAAATTCTAATCATTTGTATAGGTTCTAACAAATACTTTCTTTTATTAGTTTGTGTAAGTCTTGTTGAGTACCTTCTGTACTCAAGGTGGTATAACCTCTTGTTGCAGGTGAGGATGGTTATCTGTATGAGATGCCCGTTAGCGTCGATCAGGGTGACGCTAACGAGTGAAGCTATTTCTTTCCTCCACGCAATCGCCTGCGGGTGATGGGGCCATTGGTGGCTTTTGCCGTTTAATCTTTTGCTTCCGCTGTCAGACTTTGCTAGTGACCCTGAGTCACTTGGTATTGTAGTACTAAACTGAATTGTAACCTTATGTTTAATTATGTAAATGTATGCCTTATATGTGTATGATGCAATGTTGTTTAAGGATATATGTGCAATGGTCACTGATCCTGGGAACCATTGTAAGACATATATCTGGGAATCCTGAATATTGGGTTTGTTACTTGTTAAATTTATACTTCTAGCATGATCTTTAATAAAGGGGTAGAACTGTTCCTTAATTGAGAATTATGCTACAATATAATTTTAATTAGGCACATTTCCAATATTCTAGGGTCCTCACAATACTAGCTTAATAATAGTATCTTACCAAGACTTAGGGTTACTCTTGTTTTAGATAACCATGTCAAACATCTTGACTTCTAATTAGCTTTACTCTTTTAGATTAAATGCTAGTGACTAATCATACTTTCTAGCAGTTTATTTGGGCACTTGACGGTTCAGGTTACTGGGCTCATGCATTCCTAAATACTTTACTGTTCATACCTCCTTTTAAAGGATACATGATCTGAGTTGAAGTCTGGTTCTAACTGAACCTCATACTGATTTTAATATCTATTTAACTGAATTTTTGAGTGATCAAATAACTAATTGAGTCAATAACAGGCTCTATCTACTTGTATTAGCATGTCACTAGTTCTCTGTTGTCTCAGTTTTCCATCTGGTCACCTTCTCTGGACATTTTTCCATGTGTATGTTAGTTAAATTTCTTACTAGATCAACTACCTATTGGTTAGGCAAGTTCTTTGAGAGCTCAATTAGTCATTCAATAGGTTTATAAGCCTACTGTTATTTCAGATTTTCATCTGAGCATCTTCCTGTTCATATGACTGTTAATTGTTACAAGACATTTCAAATATTTTTAACTACTGGACTTAGTCATTAATATGTGATTTGCAAGTTTGAGTCTTCCTGTGGTCGTCAAACCTAGTTACTAATATTTGGACTTGAACCCCTAAGGGCTAGGCTCACTGTCAGCTACTAGGTTTGCTAGTTCTTGCATTTGGTCTCTTATCACCCTTACTGTCCATCAACAACTACAAAAACTCTGAACTGAAAATGCTACCATCTGAACTTCTTACTAATTCAATCTTTCATTTCTTGCTGAATCAATTGGGTGGTTTCACTAATTCACTGACATTTCAATTTGTCTCCAAAACAACTTCTCTTCTCTGACTAATACTTCATCAAGCAGAGTTCATTGCTTTCTGTTGATTTCTGTAATTCACATTCATATGGATTTTCAGATTTGGTTGCTACTGTTAAGTAATTGTCTAAAGAATAATTGAAACATCAACATCTCCAACTACTGAATTTAACAATGCCATTTGCCTACTGACAGCACTGCTTCTTTTCAGGTTCTCACTTTTTTTTTCAGATCACTAATCACACAACCTACAACAGAACACCTTCTGAAATTGAGGTGCTACTTCATTCAAATTTCAAACTTAAATCTCACTAACTCATTTGAAGAACCTGAATGACATTCACAAGGTTCATTATCCTACTGTGTTTTCAGGTTTTTATCTAGCATTTCTCTGCTCAAGATTGCTACCACAGACAACTTCCTAAAATGAAGTGCTACTGGTTGCTTCCCTCAAATACCAAATTTCAATTAGGTTAATTTATCTGAGCATCCTAAATGAGATTCAAAATATTGGTTAGCATTAGATAGTTGGCTTTGCAATTGAGGTCTATTGACACTTCAAGTTTTCTATCTAAACTCTTCTCTGTTCAACCAACTGTTCATTCAACAGGCAAAAGAAACTTCTTCTGAACTGAAACGTCATTGTCTAAACTTCCACCAAATTTCAATTTTTACTTTTGTCAATTCATTAGTGTGTCCCAATTAATAGTTACATCATTTGTTAGCAGGAATTTGATTGACTTTACAAGGGGGCCCCACTGATCAGTCACAGAGAGGGGCTTCACAGAGATAATGAACGGGGGGCTAGGGCCGGTTTTGAGCGGCAGATCGCCGGCGATTGGAGTGGCGTGGAGGCGATGGCTTCCCCAAAAATGGGTTGTCCGGAGGTAGGTGGACATGTAGGTGGTCTCGGCTCGGCCGGAGATGCTCCAGAGTGGGCATGCGGCCGTGGCCGGCCGTAGAGGGGAGAAGAGGGTGGCGCGCCGGGGAGTGAAAGGGGGGAAATAAAGGGAGCATGGGTACCACTGAGGTGTAGGGATCTCACCAGAGTAGTCGCCGGTGGAGGGGAGTGGCCGAAGTGACCCGGCAGCGGAAGCCTCCTGTAGCGCGGCCGGTTCAACGTGGCGGCGGTCCTGGAGAGAAAGAGAGAGGAAGTGAGTGATGGGGTAGGTTAGGGGAAAGCCTAGTGATGCTCACGGAGGGAGAAATTGAGCCGGGGGTCGCCGGAGAAGACACGGTGGTGGAGGCGGCGGATTCGGCCAGAACCAGAGAAGAAAGCTCGTGCGTTGCTCCCCGGTGGACCAAAGCCGAAATTGGTCGAGGGCTTCGGCTCCTGGAGATGTGGGACGCGGCGTGACGCGGTTTAGGGTGGCCGGGGTCCATCGGAGTGGCCGGAGGGCTAGGAGGCGACGCGGCCGACCGAAAATGGCATTCGGGGCAACGCTTGGTTCGAGTTCAGGAAGGAATGAAATTGGAGATGAGGGTGGCAGGGAAACGGAGAAGAGGAAGAGAGGCTCAGCTTATATAGAGAGGAGGCGGAGGAAACCGAGAGGGGTGGTGGCTTCGCTTCGAAGATGTAGAGGCGGCCAGACAAGACCAGGGCAGTGCGTGGCAACTGGGCGGAGCATGGTGTGGCCGGGCAGGTAAGGGTGCGGCATGGGCTAGGGCAAACCCAGGGGTGAGGTCGGCCAAACCGGGGTGGCTGCTGCGCTGGCGCGTGGCACGGAGCCGCGTGTCCCCGACGTGGCGAGTGTTAGCATGGTGGGCAGGGACGTGTGGGGAAGAAGGCCTGGCCGTGGGCCCGGCCGGTCAGTGGGTGAAAGAAAATCTTAGTTTCCAGATTTTTCTAAAAGGGCTGAGATCATTAGGTAATTATTTGACTTAGAAATATAGCTTTAAGAATTCTGAAAATTTTAGGAAGGGCTTCTGACATGGTGTGGATTTTTACGTAATTGTTTCGTAATTTATGTTCTCTGTATACTTTTTAAAAATTCTTTTACTCTTCTCCTTGTATGTATTTTTTATTATTTGATGTGAAGAAATTTGTAACACGTGCTTTAATTAATTTTCCTATTTAAGTACCAGCTTAAATTCACCAAGTTTGGATTTTTCATTTATTATGTTTTGTTTTTAGTTGTTTTGATACTTATTTAGTTTTGTATTTCTATAGTTTGATTTCTTAATTTATTTAGTAGACAAAAAGACTTGCCCATAAAATCAAGAAAAGCAATGTTAATTAAAATCCATCAATTTTTTTAAAAATTTCACATTTTTACCTATATGAAAACAATCCCAATTTTTGGGATGTTACATCAAAGATAAGGACGCCAATGGCGTACCGCCTGAACCAATCCAATCAACTCATGTTCATAAGCCACGAGATTTGCATGTCATGAGACAAGAGTGCGACTAAAGAATGCAATTGGTCCTTTGTCTTGATGAAGAACAACACCAATACCGGAACCTGAAGCATCACATTCTACAATAAAATCAACCCCAAAATCAGGAGTTGGGGTACCAGCGCAGTCAACAAGGCATCTTGCAATTTGATGAAGGACAAGTAGTGTCATATGTCCAAACGAGCGCCACCTTTTTTAGAAGCCGTGTGAGTAGTTCTGCGATGGTGTCAAACCCTTTAATAAATTTTCAATAATAGTCTGCCAATCCGAGGAAGCCACGAAGCGCGCGCACTAAATGAGGTGTTGGCCACGCTCGTACTACTTGGACCTTGGAGTCATCCATGGCAACCCCAGCTGCAAAAATGACATGACCCAAATAAGCCACTGTGAGTGCTCCAAAGAGGCATTTGGACCTTTTTGAGGAACAACTGATGCAATCGAAGTAGATGAAGAACGGCTCGGACATGTCGTAGATGTTCTGCCCAATTATGGCTATAGATCAAAATGTCATCAAAGAAAACCAACACAAAGCGACACAAATAGGGTTGGATAATGTTTTTCATCAATGCTTGAAAATGTGGCTAGCACGTTGGTCAATCCAAAGGGCATAACGAGGAACTCAAAGAGGTCTTCATGTGTGTGGAATGCCGTTTTCTCGATGTCGGAAGGGTGCATACACACTTGATAATATCCCAAGCGTAGACCAAGTTTGGTGAAAAATTTGGCACCACGAAGCTCATCAAGAAGTTCATCCACGATAGGAATTGGGAATTTATCTTTGATTGTCTTTTCGTTAAGGACCCGATAGTCAATGTAGAATCGCTAGGAGCCATCATGCTTCTTAACTAACAAGACTGGTGATGAAAAAACAGCTGAGCTAGGTCGTATGATGCCTTGGCACAATATCACACCGCACTAACGCTCAAGTTCATCTTTGAGAAGCTGCGGATAATGATACGGTCGAACAGATATGGGTGGAGTATCGAGCAAAAGGTGTATACGATGATCACGAACTCGTGCTGGGGGCAATCTCGTTGGTTCCACAAACAAATCATCAAACTCAGTCAAAAGTGTTGCCATCATCTCATCTTCTTCGAGTTGGAATGCTTGAGGTACTACTGTTGGCGCGCCCACGCCATACCATTTCACCTGTCGATCATTGCGCCAAAATTCCTTTATCAATGCATCAAAATCCCAAAGGATTGGGCCGAGCGTGAACAACCACTGAATACCCAATACCACGTCAAAGCCATCAATTGGGAGGGATGTAACATCCATAATTTAATTAATGAGAATTAGTATGCATCTTATCAGCATTCTTGACATTTTGGAATTATTTGCATCATTTATTGCACTTGACAAATCTAAATCAAAGATTAAACATACACTTCAAATTTAAACCCTAAATAAAAACAGGAATAAAAACTTATGATCATCATCTGGAAATAAATTATTAAAATACTATAACAATTATCATGCATAAATATAATTTTTACCAAATTATTGGAACTTAATTCAACCCTCAGAAAATTCAAACACATTTCCATGACACATTTTAGGTTTGAATTTAAAATTTACAACTTATATCATGAACAGTAAGTTTAATATTTTATTTGAGTACTAGGTCGTCCCAGGAACCCCTGTGATTTATTTCATATTTTTAGGAAATTTATTTCTATTTTTAGCACACTGGTCAAAGTGGAGAAAATAATTTAATTCTCAGTCAAACACTTTTGACTCAAACCAACCTGAACCACTGTTCCGACTCGAGCCCGACATGCCAACTTGGCTCCACCTAACCACCTAATTGCACCAACGCACGCAGACCGTCCATTCCAGATCTTGTGGCCCAAATGAAACCGACCTGGACCACTCCCACTCGACTCGATTGAACCCAGTCACCGCTGGACCACTTTGTGCCACTGACACGCCTTGCCCGCGCGTCAGGGCTTCCTTCAACCTCGGGCAGGCGACGCTCAGAGCGCGCCTGCCACGCGCTCGTCGCATGCTGCCCCGTTCCTTCGATGCCGTGAAACCACCACCCTCTTCAGCCAGTCCCTGAGCACCGTTCACTCACGTCGTCCTCTTCTCCGTCCTTGGGCTCGCACAAAACGGAGCCTGCCCCTTTCTCCCTTCTTACTTCTCTCCTCAGCCGTGGGAGAGAAGGAGGCATTGAGCCCTTCCTCGTCCCGGTAAGCGTCGCCGCACCGCAACGTTCTTCTCCTCTCACTCTACGTATTCCATTTTCACTAATCTGTGTTTCCCTCGTGCCTTGTAGTTCTTGGAACACGACCGCGCCGTCGCTGCCTCTAGGCGCGCCGAGCAGCGCCACCGTGTCCTCGGCGCGGTGAGTTTCACGAACCACCTTATGCAGGAGGTTTCCCTCACCTGTTGAGTCACTCCACCATTTTAATCGCCTTTTGGTGCGAGGAATCGTCGCCGTGGCCTTTTGTTCCCCGGTTCCGTCCGCCACCGCCATTTCCGATGCCATTTATTCTCCGCCGATTCTTCCTTCAATTCTTCTCCATAGGAGCTCCCTTGGACCTCCCTTACCTAGTACCACCACTCACTCGAGCTCTCCCTCTTCGCAGGTCACCGTCACCAATGAACCACCCCGCGCCACCGCCGGCTCGCGTCGCCGGACTCCCTTGTCCACTCCCCGTCGTCACTAAGTACTCCGGTGAGTTCCCCTTAGCACCCTTGTGCTCATGCTCCTCCTACTTTGCCCTCTATTCCAACCGGGAACCATCGCCATGGTTCACCTCTACGGCCGGCCGCCCCGTGCCCATGGTGAGCCGCCACCGAGCCGCTTGAGCTCCAAAACCGCCAACCCTAGCCTCCTTGTTCCCTGGGTTTTCCATTTTTGTGGTCGCCTCCGTCACGCCGTCGCTTCCCCGCCGGCGACGAACCACACCCGAGCCGCCCTGGACCTCCCCTGCGACAGCCCTCTGTTGTCTTTGTACATGAACGAAGAAAGTGTTTAGAGACCAAATGATTTGCTTTCAAGCCTTTGCCTTGGCTGTTGACTCACTCAAAACTTAGTTAACAAATTGATAATTAAACTAAGTGACAAAATTTGTTAACAACACTTCATTTTAGCAATAGTTTGGGTTATCTGTTATTTGAACAGGAAAGTGTTTAGATACAAAGTTGTTTTGACAATAGGAACCTCCTGTAAAGAAGATTAGTACTTTTAGCTTAGTATTGTGATTAACTAATATACCACTCAAATGATTTGGCCACTTTGAAGTGAGTTTGGAAGGAAGTTAGCTATTAACACCTTAGTGCAGAAGTCTGTTTTGATGCAAAATTTTGACTAGAGAATGAAAAGCTGAAAAGACAATAGGATAATAAAACTTGTAAATGTCTTTAGGTCATTCCAGTGAAGTAACAAGTTTGAAAGTGGAAATTTGAAGGAAATGAGCTGGTAACACCTTAGTTCAAGAATAAGTTGTAGGTTGGATACACATTTAAGTTAATCTGAAGGTAATCAGTTTTGGTCATAGGCTTATAACAGTTCTAATACATTGGAATAGTTATCAAGGTGGTTAGTAAACTTTTTCTTATTAGTTAACTGTTTAAGAAATTAGAGGGCATTTGGTATTGACAGTAAGTTTCTGTCAATTCTAATACTAGTACTTAGGTAGTTATTGATTCATTTAGATCTTAAGCTAGCACTAGCAATCCTACCTGACAACCAATTTTTGTTATTGAAATCAAGCAAAGAGCTAGAACCTTGTTAGGTTCAAAGATCAGTAAGTACAATTTCTTTGTGACTAGCTCTTACTAATTAAATCTAAAAGAGTAAAATTATGTAAAGGGCAAGAGTTAGATTATATGTATGACAGTAACGTTATGCCTTGGATATGATAATAGCATTAGTAGCAATAAGTCCATGGGTTGAGTAGTAAAAACTGATAAAGCCAATAGAATTGAGAATATTGTAGCCCCACCTTAGAATAAAATTCATAACTAATTCACTTTAACTCCAAATTGAATGAAACCAATTTTGTTGGTTCTCATTTTTAAAGTGCTTTAAATTGGAATAGGTTTGAGTTATGGTTCTGTTACAAAAGAAAATTGTTAATTAAATTAATTATACATTAAGGACTTAAACCTTGATAAATTCCTAGAAAATTCATATGAGCACCAATTGAACTAAAAATTTCACCTAAAATATTACTCTACCTACTGTGTGAATTTATTGTAATTTTGAATGTTTTGGATTTTTTTTTCAGCTTTATTGGCATTATTGCAATTTTGGTCTTTGTTGGATTTCTCGACGATACAAACGTATTCATGAGTGTAACCTAAGGTTGAACAAGTGGTATAGCAAAGGTGCGAGCACCCTCCTCTTGATCATATTGCTCCCATTGGTTTTTCAAAGTTTTGTGTGAGTTTTATTATCGCAATTGCATGCTATTTCGAAAAGTATGTTTATGGGTAGAAGTAGTTAATTTCCTAATTGTTGCATTGGCCTACCTTTGAATATTGATTACCCTTTTTCCTTGAATGACTAAGGTTATATGTTATATGGGATTGTTGGAACATCACAATTTTCAGAGCTTAAAAATCTTTTAATAGTTAGTAGGGAGAAAATTCACCATTTGGATAGCCTCGTCCTAGGTTATGGACAACACTTGTGGGAAAGCAGGCACAGTTAGCTTATGGAAAATTAAGTTGGGTTATGGTTGGAAATATTTTGTCTTTATGATAGTTTGTTCAAATCTGAAATGTTATCATGAGCGCGTTGTTCGCGCGTCAACTTTTGTTGAGGAAATAATTGTGCCACGAACGGGACATTCGTGTGTTGATTATATATGGAGATTATGTCTTTGTTGATCATTACTTACTATCTTAAAATGTTTTCTAAATATTTTGCAAATGGCAAGTTAGAATCTTTTATCTTTATGCAAAACTTGCTTTATGCTGAAAACTGACTAGTTTAGTAGCCTTCCATTGATACTTACATGCATCCTTATTTCTTTTGAAAGTCTCGCGAGTACAACTTTGTACTCTAACAGTGTCTATTTGTTCAGGTGAGAACGACGGGTGCAACGGCTTTAACTCCAGTTGGTTGCTTGTGGGATTGTGGGCATACCAACTCGGTTATTCCCTTTTTATTTTTAAGTTATCTTCCGCTGTAATTTATTTATGTTAATTAGATTTGGCCGATCGGCCCTCTTATACAACCTTGTACTATAAGGTTCTATTTAAATGATGTTGTAATTGATTCTTTTATTCTTGTACATTGTGTATGGATGTGATTGCAATGTTGTGTACTAGGATATGTGCATGTTAGCCACTGATCCTTGGGAGCTAGCATGTGACACATATCCGGGTCACTCGGAATCGTGTTTGTCTCACGTTAAGTGTTGCGTTTACGGCGTAATCACTTGGCTTGATACGGATCCGATCTCGGGGGTCCTCACAAGGGAGTAGCAATCCAAGACGAATTCCTCTTTGTCAACTTGCATAGCGATGGCTGGACATAGGACCATGCTGGAGACTCAATCCCCATTGGCCACCAACACGCGCATCCCGGGTCGCAACTCAACTTCCATGCCTGCACATCGAGCTGTCGCCGGGTAAGGAAGTTATGCGTAGACCCTGAATCTAGGAGTGCCAATAGAGATGTTGTTCCCACCGTCACGTGGAGTTGCATCGTGTTGTTGGCGTGTGGCTTAATACTTGCCAACGCATAGAGGGAGATGCCGTGTTCATCCACATAATCCTCGTTGTCCTAGCCATCTTCATTGTCAGAGCCGTCGCTTGGGAATAATAGCAAGAAGATGTGTTTACAACGGTGGTTTGGTGTGAACTTCTCCTCACAATTGAAACAAAGTCCTGCTGCCTGGCGCTGCTCCATCTCCTTGGGTGTTAAGTATCGACGACGCATAGTGCGGACGTTGTGCTCCGTCCCCGAGCCAAACTTGGGCGGCGGTAACACTGGGAGGGCGGTTTTCTCAGTCGTCAGTGCTGGCGCTACTCACGTGGTTGCCAGGCGTGCAAAGTGCGGGGCCACCAATTGCCCCGTGACTTGAGCGTACCGTTCGTATGCCCTTGCGAGTGCCATGGCCATCTAAAGGCTACCCAGGTTCTACAATTCAACATCAGTTCAGATGGCCTCCCGGAGACCGGGTGTGAATAGCTAAACCTGTTGTCATTGTTGTAGATTGTCCACTCGACACAAGATGGCCAAGAACTTCTCCTGATATTCTTTGACTGTGCCGGTTTGTGTCATGTCCTTGAGCTCGCCTAAGGGATTGTGGTAGATTGATGGCCCGAACCGCAAATTGATGTACTCCTTGAAGTTACGCTAATTGGGTTCTCCTTCGTCTCGCTCTAGTTGGAAGTACCATGTTTGTGCGGTGCCGACGAGATGGTAAGATGCAAGCCACACCTTTTCATTTTCAGGAGTCTTCTGTCCTTGAAAAAATTGTTCGCATCTCTATAGCCACCCGAGTAAATCTTCTGTCCCCTCGTATTTCAGAAACTCCAGCCGATGGAAGCGAGGTGGTCACTCACCCGCCGGCAGGCCTCCATTGTCATGGCGGTATGCTCCTGACCCTTGTCCAGGAGTTGGTAGCGAGCCGTCGCCACGACGTTCCATGATGGCGAAACGGTCCCCAATTTCTACAAACTGACTATCTTGCTGGTCGAATCTGTAGGATCGTTAATGATAATCAGAGGGGGGTGAATGATTATGGAAGATTTTTCACACCCTAAAAATAATCAACTAGCAGCGTTCCTAGTATATAACAAATAGCAGGAATTTCTCTGTCTAGATGAGCAAGGAATAACTAGTTTGATGTGTATATGTCAATGCGCAAGGAATAACTAGTTTGATGTGTATATGAGATGAACAGTAGTAGCACAATATGCAATTAAGAAAGAAATCAAGGCACTGTCGGTACCTAATCCACTCAAGATCTCACATAACATGTCATGTCTGCAAGCACACCTCCCTCAATCGAATCTTTCTTCACAAGCACCAACAAAAGTCACAGCCGCACACGCGTTTTCTTTTTTCTAGAGATAGCGCCGCACGCCAACCGCCGCCAGGCGTTTTCTTTTTTCTAGAGATAGCACCGCACGCCAACAGAACAAAAACCCACGCCCTATTCTGTTCTGCCGAGAGTACTTATACCAACCCTAATGCCTTCCAGTGTTGGCATCTAATCCCTACGTACGGCCCAATAGTCCTAAGGCCCAATACGTGGGCTTTTACAACATATTACAAAACTAATTTTAGCCACCTCAAAATTACCATGTGTCGTAGCCTCCGGACTGCACCTTCGTAGCTCCAACACGCATCATCCATCTTTGATCTCCATATGCCCAACTCGAGCTCGACCGTCTCCTCCAGCATCCTCGACCCTCTGTACTATGACTTCGCACCAAGTCATCTCTCGGTCACCGCCGTAGACCACGATCGCCTTCGAGTTACCCTGCACATGCAAAGACCAAAACAACATATTTTTCAGGCACATGTTCTTCCCAACTTGACCTACATAAGTCCATACACGCCACACACTTCAAATAACATCAATACCCAACATTGTCAATTATTCATCAACTAAAATATCATAGACCTAGCCACATGGTCTAACAATCTTCCCCTTGATGAATACATTGACAACACCTCGAGATAGCATGATGAATTAGCTTCAAACAAATATAAGTAAAGAACTGAAACCGAAAAAGCATTTTAAGCCATAAATCTCAAATCTCTTCTAAAACTCTCCCCCTATCTCAATTCTCTCCCCCTTTGGCAATGTAACATTAAAGAAAGAATAATTCTAAGAAGGAGCAATGAGAGTAAAAATTAAGGAACTTTGTAGATTATCCAAGTCACTTTGCATTGATTTAAAAAAGTATCAAAGTCATCTTTTTGAGTGGAGCTATCAGGATCATATAAAGTCATATACCATATAGCAACGTCAGAAACAAGTCTTTAGAATGATTAAACAATTTAAATTAATGACAGATATCTCAACAATGACCAAACCGATTATAGAGAGCATAATGAGATATCATAATAAAAAATTAAAGCCTAAATGAGAGCACAATGACCAAACCGATTATAGAGAGCAAATTTTAAATCTAGATGAGCTAGCAGTCTCATGTAGCAACCTATTGCTTCACACTCAATTCTTAAGCATGTGACATGCTTGTAGCATACTTCTTTTTACTGATGGCATGCTTGAAGCATACTTCTTTTCATTTGAGCACTTTCTTTTTATTATATATATATATATGTGTGTGTGTGTGTGTGTGTGTGTGTGTGTGTGTATGGCATGCTTGAAGCATATATCTTTGCAATTGACTCTTTTTTTTTATAACATGACAAATTGAGTGAGCACAAAAAGATTGCAATAAGAAACAAACGAGCCTCAGCCAAGATTTTAAATAAAACTCACAATCAAACTAATCATTTTCGTTGAACATCGCGAAGTAATTATAATCAATCTAATCAAAGTATTCCGTCATATCATGTGTTTAGTTCAAATGTGGCAAATTAATTAAAACAAGTCATGATCAAAGCTACACAGCATATGAGTAAATATGATAACAAGAACTCTACAACTCATTTGATTTCAATGGCTTGGACTTGATGAATTATTTGGCAAGTATAATAAATAAAGCTTCTGAAATTTAAACAATAAGCTCCCCCTCAGAATAATCCTATAGGATACAACACACCCAACTCACTTCGTAAAAGAGCAAATCGTGCAGAATCAAGCGGTTTTGTGGCGCCTCCTTCTTCGGCGACTTATCGCCAGACATTGCTCTAATATCAAGTGTTGGAACACAAACGCATAGGATCAATTTTGAACGCAATGAACTTTCTCTGAAAAGCGAAGCTCTGAACTTTTTGAACTTCCAGAAAAACAGTTAACAACGAAATCAGAGAAACGGAGTCGAGTTTTCCAATTTGCGCCACACCCGGATAGATGTGACTTTTCTGTTTTTCACCTTTTTATAAATTTTCATAAAGAGTTACAATCCGAGTTTCAAACTGGTTCTAAACCGTTTCTGAAACTCAGTTTGACACCGACTCTGATTTGCAGAAACTGAACTGAAATGAAAACAGGACTCTGAAACTGAAACGTACAGAATTCAGAAACTGAACTGAACAAAGTTCAGAACTGAAAAACAATCCTAAAACACAAATACTATAAACAAGTTTAGAACTAACATAAAATACAGCATATCTTATCATCCAGGAAGCTACTTTTATCGTTTGCACCGACAGTAATCAGCTAACACAACTTGATCATATATGCCCCAAATTACTTTCTTGCATAAATTAACAACCGGTAGCCAGCCCTAGTTCGAGTCGTAGAGATGTACTGGTAACCGTGGTTCAGCCTGCAAAATTAGTGGTTCAGCTAGTGCGAGACTGGTAGCAGACTCTTGGAGCTCAATTTTATCAACACCAGGGGGCTTGATCCAAGTAAATCCATGTAGAATCCTCGCGAATAACATCATTGTCATTGAAGTGCCAAGTGACACCCCTGGGCAACCCCTTCTCCCAGTGCTAAACGAAATGAATCGCAAGTCTGGGTCGGTGAGAACTACATTCGCATCATTCAGATGTCGCTCGGGCCGAAACTCGAGCGGTTCATCCCAGACAGTGGGATTCCGACCCAGCCCAATACGGCTAACAATAACTTGGCTACCTTTGGGGATCACGTAGCTAGAAATGGTGGTGCTTGCCATGGCAACATGGGGTAGGATGAAAGCGTGGTATGGGTGCATGCGGAAGGCTTCTCGGATACACGATTTGAGGTAGTTTAGTTGAGGAATGTCAGATTCCTCGACTAGCCTATCTTTGCCAACAATTGCATCGAGCTCATCAATTGCCTTTCGCATGACCTCTGGCTTGTTCATCATCTCGGCTAGTGCCCATTCCACTGCATTTGATGGATTGTCCACTGTTGCAAACATTATTTCCTATGTTGATGTTATGAAAAAAAAACATCAATCAGTTTCACATTGAATCAAATAAAAAACAAGACACAAATTTCCCTTAGTCACTAGTGATTAGCACTATACTAGTCATCAACCGGTGCACCTGCACGGGCTACATACATGATCAAAGTACTATTTTTTCATATTAAAGAATGTGTAGAATTCATAATGAAATAGGATTAAACATTAAAGGCCTCCTCGTTTTATTATTCCAAGCAGACCACACTTCATTTATGCGGTTACCATGACAGACTTCCAAGCAAACTTGATAAGCACTCTACAAACTTTATAAATTAGATTTGAACAACAATGTTTAGTTTTGAATGTTAATTCAGAATTTCGAAATCCTTAATTTTTGTAAATTTTATTTAACTTTTCTTATGTATTTTCCTGTGATAATTTTATTTGTATTTAAAAACTTTATGTTCTAAAAATTTGAATTCGTAATATATGGCAGCATATTATGTGGAAACACCCTTTAGTGTGTAATCATATAAATCATTTTTGGTTACTCACCAAATCAACATGAACAATTATGACAAAAATTGTAGGTGTATCCTATGGAGTGTTGTAGCACCCTCCTCTACAATTGTGACTTCAAACTAAAAAATGTGCTTGAAGAAACAACAAAGAGATATTAGCTATGAATAGTGACTCTTGCAATTTTTTTGCTTTTCCTTTGGTTTATCTTTAGTTAGCAATCTCTCATTTTTGTTGCTCTCAACATAGATTGAATTTGAACATTAAATTTTATGCATAGGTAGAGTGATACACGTTCAAATTAATTAGAACTTCAAATTGTGTAAAACGTGGAAGATACATGATCCATTGATGCTTTAAATGATTGTCCTTTCTAATACATGTAACGCTAGTGTGATGTGAAGATACTGATAGAAGTTAGAAAACAAAAAACTGAATAGAGAAGACACCATTTGATTGCTGAGTGCAATTCAGACGTGTCTGCCGGTTCGATTTGGCCATGAGTTCATGTAGTTGTTGTATGTGTTTTACAATTCAATTCAAACTCTTATTTCTATTGCAAGCTAGCTGATAAAACAATACATGACGTGGTCACAAGAAACTTAATCTGAGCGTGAGATTACACCGGTACCCAAAGAATAGATGGTTAATATGTTTTCTTTTTCTTCATTTAATGTACAAAGTTCTAGCTATTTTCTTTTCCCCTGATTAATATGAGAATTTCTAAGTTTTTGCCCTCTTAGGATTAATGTGGGACTTAGTAGCCTCCAATTAGTAAAGATAAAGATAGTTTACGGAGTAAATCTATATTGGGTAAAAAAATCAATATTATATTTTCTAAAAGAATGAAATATATGTCTCACCGCTGTTTGTGCTCTGATCTCTTCAAACGACAGCAACGGCTGTCCTTCTGCATCATCAAGAGAAACCAGGACGTCCAAAAAGTCTCCGACCTCTCTCTTCGTACCACCTTTCCGAAGAGTCGACCATTCATGAATCCTCTCCTTTATGAGGGGATCATGCAATCGACTTAGAGTCTTCATGACACCCATGGCAATTTTCTCGTGGCCATCCAAGTCGAGACCAACGAGTACCGGGAAGTAATCCGACACACAGAAGCTGTATAGACAGTTCAGCAGCGTGAAGAGTGCGCCGACATGCTCAACTTCGTCAGGCCCCGGGCCACCAATCGATGATGCCGGTTGCTCACCGAAGTATCTCTTGCTGAAGACCAGCCTCCGTATCATGTTACCGCAGAAATGCTGGGCTACGTGGCGCACGTCAACAGCGTTATTTTGTGTCCTGCTGCTGCAGTGGTTGTAAACGTACCTGACAAGGTGGTTAGCCTCCTCCTCCCGTCGGCACTGGAGTTGTTGTTGCATGGCCGGGGATAGGATCTCGGTAGTGATCACCCGCCTCATCTTTTTCCACTGCTCTCCATGCGGTGACAAGATCGAGCCCTTGTACCCGAAGCTGAACGCCCCGGTGGCGAACGTAGTGGGCCGTGAGGCGAACACCGCATCATTCTTACGCAGAATCTCGCGGGCGATCTCTGGGCACGTCACGGCAATGACATGAACAGCTCCGAAGCGGAGGCACAGAATTTCGGTGTCCATCTCATTTAGCACGCGATGGATCCACCGAAACACAGCCGGCTTATTCCAAATCATCTGGTGCATGTTACCGATCACCGGCAGCGTGGCCAGTCCTGGGGGCAGCCGGCGTAGCTCCCTTTTCTTGGACGTTGCTCTGTTCCAGTAGAACAATGCAAGCACTAGTAGGGTGGCCATTGTTACCAAGATAGTAAGAGCGATATTTGGAGAAGATATTAGGTGTGTGAATGCTAGCGTTTTGCATTCAGATGTTGTTTGTGGGCTCATATTGCTGCGCTGCACAAGTTGTGGAAAAGGTTGGGATTAAGGTAGGACGAAATGTTGAAAGATTTGTGTTCCAAGACACTCTTGTAGCGTCTAACTTACCTGGGGCATATTTATAGTATGCGAAGGCTGCACCTGCACGTGATCGAAGTCTTAAAACATTCTGTAAGCCCTAAGACCATAACCGAACACATATTACCTAAGTTTACATGCAGGACTCATCTCACAAAAAGGAAACAACCTGGTTTTCTAAATAAACAAACAAACTGACTTAATACTAATAACTTGGATGCGCCAACTTGATCCCGTAGACTACTCGTTCGGTCGTACATGCAGGTGGGTCCAACATAGATTGCACAAGGAAAGAACGAAACGTGGGCAGAAAAGAAAGGTCGATCCTATCTTCCCAAGCGCGAGCAAAGCTTGATCCTACACGCAGGTTGCTGATTTATTGGTTCATCTCTTTCGTCCTTAATCCTTATCTCTAATAGCATGTCACAACTTCGTCGGAAATCTGGTGGTTAAGTGCCAAAATAAAAGAAGTCTATCATTATGTCCGATGACTTCAACTGATAACAATGATGTTAGGGTTTCTTCAAACCCTAGATTGATTTTTGTGCAGTCTTTCTGGTTTACCCTCTATTCCTCTGTCTTTTCCGTTGTGCCGCTTATAATTGCATTATGAGGCTAGAGAGTAGGGATCTATTTATAGACTCCACTTTCAGGTGTTATAAATTGACCTACCTGTCTTCAGTACACCGTAAGATTCCTGAACCATGTCACCAACTATGATCAGACATGCCAGTTTAATGAGTCTAAGATATATTAGTCCCTAGCACACATGTGTGAGTCATGTGTCATGATCAGATTGTTTACGAGATCAATTCCGATTTGATCATTCGAGTCAACAGCCTGCAGAGCTGATCCTACAAAATAAACCCAGCTATTCCTCCCTGTGCTGTATCCAGATTAATCACATACATGCATATTAAATTTCAGTAGACTTGATCTCAATAAATATGTCTACCATATTCCAGCACAGTCATCCTCATCACCTCGAGTATTAATTCTCTGAGTTAAATTCCGCATGAAATAATTCCCTATCACATATATCAATATTCCACATTGAGTTAAAGCAGATAATAACTACAATAAATGTTGAAAGTCACATAAAAATCCAACATCTCCTTGGCTGAGAACATTTCAATCAATAAACTGAAGCCCCATGTATTTAACATGTTTAGAAAATAATTCCTGACTAACTATCTTAGTCAGTGGATCTTCCTTAATGTGTTTACTTTTTCCTATGAAATTTAGTATCATTCGAGACCTTGATCAATGTCTGATTATCACAGAAAATAGTGACAGGTTGTGATGTACTTTTCACGACCTTAAGTGAAGCAAGAAATTTTCTCAGCCATACACCTTTCTTTGCTGCTTCAGATATAGTAATGTATGCAGCTTCCATGGAGAAAAGAGCAACTGAATCTTGTTTCCTGTTGCACTAAGAAATAGCACCTCCTACCAAAGTAAATAGATAACTAGAAGTTGATTTTTGATCATCAGGATCTCCTTGCCAATCAAGATCGTGTATAACCTTGTAGTGAAGATTATGACCATTAAAACATAATGAATAATCCATAGTTCCTTTGACATAACGCAATACATATTTAATTTGTGTTCGAGTGCTCTTCCCCATGATTCTTTTGATATCTACTAAGAATTCCAATGGCATGACTAAGGTCAGGTCGTGTGAATAACATAGCATACATAAGACATCCTAAAGCTAAAGAATAAGGAATACCATTCGTTCTAGCTTTTTCCTCAGGAGTATTTGGACATAATTCCTCACTGAGTTTAGTTCCCTTCATAATAGGTATATTAACAGATTTGCTTTTTTTCATAGAACATCATTTTAAAACACTTCGAAGGTATGCCTTTTGGGACAACCCAAGAAACCTATTATTTCAATCTCTATGTATTTCAACTCCTAAAACATAGAAAGCTTCTTTCTTCCATATCTTTCATATAAAATTTAGAAGACAACCAAGCTTTCACTTCCATCAATGTATTTTTATCATTTGAAGCAATGAGAATATCATTAACATATAAAGACAGTAAGACAAAACAATTATCCATAACTTTTGTATATATGCAATGATCACCTTCCATCATTGAAAAACCATATAACGTGATAGCATTATAAAAAAGAATATACCATTGACGTGAAGCTTGTTTAAGATCATAAATTGATATATTCAACTTGTAAACCTTATTTTTATTTCTTTTTTCTCCATAACTTTTCGGTTGTTTTATATACATTTCCTCCTCCAAAAGACCATTAAGGAAAGCAGTTTTAGCATCCATTTGGTGGAGTTCAAGATCATAATAAGCTGTCAAAGCACTCATAATACGAATTAAAGTAAACTTTGCAACAGGAGAAAAAGTTTCTACAAAATCAATATCTTCCCTTTGTGTAAAGTCTTTAGCAACAAGCCTAGCCTTATATTTTTCCACTAAACCTGTTGTATTTAATTTTCTTTTAAAAATCCATTTACAACCTATGGGTTTACGTTTGTTTGGTAGATCAACAAGTTCCCAAACTTTATTCATTTTCATCGAATTTAATTCTTCCTGCATTGCTTCCACCCATAGTTTTGATTGAGAGCAGCTTATTGCTTCTTTATAAGTCTTAGGTTCTTCCTCTAAATTTGAAATTTTAGAGTGTACTTCCCCCAAGAACAAGAAATAACCATCTAGATATTGGGGTGTACTAAAATTCCTCCCACTTCTCCTAAGCATGTTAGTGTTGGGAGTTAGGTTTGTATTTTCTTCAAAAGCTGAACCTCTTTCACTGTGAGAATCAATACCAGATGTATGCATCTATGTTTCAGGTGGAGTTGCCAATAATTCTACCCTCGCTCGCTTAGCATAGCGAGGTGTGTTTTGATCTAAAAATATTAAGTATCCCTGCTTTCCACCAGTTTATCCTTTTCCTGATCATAAAATATGTACCCTTTTGATTCCAAAGAATAACCAATAAAAATTCTCAGCGTGCTTTTGTAACATCCCAAAAATGCTTAAATGCAAAAATATGGGATTTTTATAACTTTTTATATGATTGTCTGTTGCCATCATCTTTGCCTGCATTTTCGGGAGTTATTTGATCTACTTCTTCTTTGTCTATACGGGTTTAAAACAGGAAACCCTTAAAAACATAAAAAGCCTAACCACAAAAACCTTAGAAATAAAAGCACAATTCAAATTCTTTAACAAGAATCAGAGTTGTCTATCATCACATGAGAATCTCTTAGAATTTTAGCACACCTAAAATTATGCTCTCTTTTCGATTTCCCCAAATGCTCCTGATCTTTTCTTTCCTCTTTCTACTGGTTCATCTCGGTCAAACTCAGGCCTGCCTGTAGCCTCTACTCTCCGTCCTGAGGGCCGATGGCAGTGCGGATGCGAGGGGCGGGGCAGCACAGCAGCAGGGCGATGGTGGCGCGGATGCGGGTGGTGTGGCGGCATAGATGTGGTAGGGGTGTGTGGGGACCCCGGAGTTATCTCCGTAAGACCGAGACTAATCAAGGTCTTAGGAACATAACTCTAGATCTCCAGTAAATGAATTCCAACTTAACTCAGTCCAAATGAGAGGCTTAAATAAAATCTAGAGCCCCAACGATCATGCACGCCGCTCCCCTGCGAGCACTACATGATTGTCGGTTCTTCAATCAGTCAAGCACTACACTTAGCGAGTTAAATAGGAAGCCATGAACAGCGAGCATGACCTATATTGGCTCCCAAGATCAGCGACCAATATATTCATACTCTTATTACAACATCGATCAAATCCATACAACGCTCATACATAAATAGTACAAAAGTTATACATCACAGTTTCAAGTTTACAACTACATAAGTGGCCGACCGGCCAAATTAAACGAGTTCATAGCGGAAGCAAGTAAATAAACCAAAATGTCTGCAGTGGTATGCCACATAACCCATCGGCAACCGACTGGGAGCTAAAGATAGCACACTACTCATCGGTGTCGCCTAAATCGACACCGACAAGCTCGTCGGTCTCATTATCCTCCTTACCTGTAAAAGCCAACAAACATCTGGCTGAGTACAAAGAGTACTCGCAAGTCTTACACAAATAAAAATATTTATGCATAAGGTTATTCAAAGGAAGGGCTCATATTGGCTTAGTTGTGCGAAAGAGACGCAATACTGAACAACCTACACATACTAGTTTTTCAAGTGCCATTTCAAAATCAGATTTGAAGTAGAAGTAAAGCACGTGAATAAGTAATGAATTCAATAACAAATGAATCATACCAACAACAAAGTGGCGGTCCACTTTGATACAATAACAAGCATGAACATCCCATTCATGTCAATACCAAGTTATAACCACAATTTTAATTTCAAGTCTAACCATAAGCAGCCACAAGTTTCAAGCGGTCGTCCATAACCGTGGACACGGCTATTCGAATAGATTATACCCTGCAGGGGTGTACTACTTTACCCACACGACTTGATTAGCCCGTAAGCCTCCAGATACCTCCGAATATAGCATACTTCCTAAGGTATGCCGGCCGGGTAAATCAAGATACGGTCGTTTTTAGCAAGAAGATCCCATTGAGCTAAGTCCCTCAACCCATCGCTCCTAGGAAACACGAGACGTTAACGCCTCCATCCTATATATCCTAGGAAACACAAGGCGTTAACGCCCCCATCCTATCCGCCCAAAAGGAACACGGGATTTCACGGTCCCATGCCCTTACAATTTCACCACCGTGGGACTCAACACAATAAAATCTCCCCCCTACTTAACCATACGACACCCATATACCGCGAGTGATAGCACGAGTTTTGCTTGAATCGCAACAACCCAAAGTTCGGTCCTTAATTGTCCAGATAAGCCAAACCACATACCCAATTCTTGTGCACGAAGGCATCATCACTAACCAACACTTGTCCAGACCAAAAGCTCATTTAAAAATGACAAAATTTCACTTATAAAACAGATACGAAGATCTGAAACAAAAGTATTTCAAGAGAGTTGTGTTTGTCCCATAATTGTCGGGTTATTCCCGACAATCAAACTACCGGTTCTAGACTTGCACGACTAAGCAAACTCGAACAACATTACTTGACTCATCCTACCATAGCATTTCAGTAATGGAATAATTCATGGATAGCCTCAATGACAAGATAATAGGATGTGTCTAACCATTCATAACAAAAATAGCGACAATATAAGACTATCATGCAAGCAATTATCATTGCATCTACCCTAACAAATCTGGGATCAAATATGATGCAAAAGAAAGTTCAAAGGATGCTTGCCTTGCTGGAAAAGTAATTGCTCACTCTCGGTCGCGTAGGAGTCGATATCAATAAGCTCGGAATCTAGATAAATACAATACCGAATAAACATCGAGAAAAACTCCAAAAATCAAGATGCTCAAAAATGCATGATTTTTCTATAGTAGCTAAGTTATGATTTTAAGTGATTTTTGGTGAAAGAATTATTTCATTTTGATTTAGTATATGATAGTTATCGTGGTTTGAATTTCAGATTTCAATATACCTTTATTTATGTAATTTTAATTATGAGGTGAATTTTTGTAAAATAGAGGTGAGTACATGGATTACATGGATAAATAGGCAATATTATTACAAGTTCAAAACAGTTGAGTTTGCCTCAATTGGAGTTTTCATGATTTAGTTATGAATTTTCAAAGTTATCAGTGTTTTCTTTTGTAACAATAATAGTGTTGATAGCTCATTTTCCAAAGTAATACTCTCTGTTACAGGGACAAGTTTGAAACCAATTTTAATATAAAGTTCATTAAATATGAAAATTATCAGAAGTGGTTTCATTCATTTTGGAGTTAAAATGATTTAGTTATGCATTTTATAAGTTAATACCAATTTTCAGTGTATATGTTAATAGATTTCGAATTTTGTAAAGTATTTAATACTTTTTCTACCGTCCTCACGCTAGCCGCAGTCGCTGACGGGCGGGCCCCGAAGACCAGTGTTGACTCGGTCAACTTTGACCCCGCCTAGCCGAACACATGCCGAAGGCGTATTTCCAGAAATACGTCTTCCCAATCATGCAAACGTATTATTAATTTTACAGCTGAATTATTACGTGTTTCTTAACAGAAAGCGTAAACTCTAAACTTACACAACCACTTAACAGGTCATACGGGCCAACGAGTCAGTGACTGATTACTTCTAAACCTTAACACCTAACTACGTCATTAGCCTTAAGCGCCTTGCTACAGGACTTTTGTCGGACGACCCGACAACAGCGCCCCTCCCCGCGTTCGCCCGGCGGCTTGCTGGAGCGGTGGTCCACGGCGGTGCAAACCGAAGGCTAATATGGGTCCACAATAGTCCAACGGTCCTAACGGTAGCCGGAATAAGGCCGGCGATGATCCATAGCGGCGGCGCGGCAAGAACAGGCGGCGGCGCAACTACGGCAACAACATCTACACCGATTGGAGAATGCTTTACGCAAAAACACGATTGCTTATGCTCCTAGGGAACATGAGGAAGCTACCTGAGTCGAAGGGAGGACCGGAGAAGTACTGGAGCTCGCCGGCGACGTATATCCGAAAAACAGCAAAGAGAGGCTCACGATGACACGACAACCTGAGTAAGGAATCACACGATGTGTGGTCGGACTAGGTCACTAATGCCCATAAGCTGCTCGCATAGAAAGGAATTGAGAAGAAACTCACTCGGCAGGAGATGGAGACGAAAATGGCAAGGTCAGCCGTGAGAACGCAAAACTTCAAACTTCGAAGATCCTGATAAGCCATTGGTTCAATTAGATGAGGGGTTTTGACCCTTAGGACCTAGCACAAGAAGTGACGCGCAAGAAATGGAAAAGAGCTCACCGGAGATGAAGATGACACCGAGGTGGCTTTCGGAGCGTGCTCTGGAGCTTCCAAAGGCACTATTATGGTCCGGGAGCTACAAGAGGAACCAAGGTCCAAGATGAGCAAAAATGGAACTGGCATGGATCAGGGAGGTGAGGGAAACCACGCGGAGGAAACTCACCTGTGAAGAGAGCAAGAACAAGCCTCTCTTTCCTCAGACCCGAGAGGAAAGATGAGGAAGGAGGAGGCGTTCGGGGGTGACTTAAGCTGAACCGAGGGACGGAACAGAGGCGGCGTCACTTGTCCAAACTCTAGGGATGGTCAATTGGGGCGGTGGATTCACGGCGTGAGCATCGCCGTTGCTGTGCCTGTCGGAGCAGCGCGAGCGCGTGGCGCTAGCTCTCTGCGCCCGCAACGGGAGGTAGGAGAAGGCTCTGACAGGGCGGACCCACATCGTCAGCGACTCAACGCGCGCCTGAGTTGTGTTTAAGTGAGTCCACGTAGACCGTTGGATCCCCGGCGGACGGCTTGGATCCGGGAGTGCAATCGGAACGGTCGAAGGGGTAGGCGATCTGGGCCGTTGATCTTAGATCTGAAGGTCCACAAGCGGAGGTGCAATTAGTCGACTCGACCGAGTGAAGAGGCTGGGTCGGACTCGAGTCAAGGTGCGGTTTAGGCCCGAGAAACAGTGCTAGGGTTTGACTGATTGAATTTCTTTAGATTCTAGTTTGACTGAGGTCTTAAAAATATAAATAAAATTCCTAAAATCATGAAATAATTTATGGGGGTTCCTGGGATAGCCTAGTGTCCATAAAAATTATTGAACCCTACTGTTCATAATATAATTTGTAATATATAAATTCAAACTTAGATAAGGTCTTTTAATGGTGTTTGAATTTTCATAGGGTTAAGATCAGTTCCAAAAATTGGGAAAAATTACATTAATTCGTGATAATTAATATAGTATTTGAATAAATTATTTCCACAGATACTTCAGTAGCATTTATTTCTGTTTTGAGTTTGGAGTTCAATTTAAAGTGTAGGTTTCATTTATATTTTGAGATTTTCCAAGTACAATAGGTACACAAAAAGTTTAAAAATCAGATGCATGCTCATGAGATGCATAATTAACCACTTTATTAAATTGGGGATGTGACAAACCTCCCCCCTTACAAAAGATCTCGACCCCGAGATCGATAGGGCGGAAGTTGGATAGAAGGTTCTAAGAGAAAACAAAACATCTGTTGTCTTGATTTCCTTCAAAGATAGTGCCAAGATATCTTTGTAGGGTTACAAGGAATGGCTATTACATTTTTCCCTTCCCATTGCTTTGTTTAAACTTTCCTTTCTTGATTCGAAGGCATTTTAAGTAGAAGGAAAAAGATCAGGATAGCTAGCTCGTAGTTGATCTTCACGCTCCCAAGTTGCTTCATCTTCAGTATGGTTGCTCCATTGAACACGAATTTGATGTTGCGATTTCGCGTCTTGCGCTCCTTTTCTTCAAGAATGCGAATCGGGTGCTCCCGATAGGAAAGATCGGGTTGCAAGTCAAGTTTTTCCAGTTCAGTTGCTTTGGTAGGGATGCGAAGACACTTCTTCAGTTGTGAAACATGGAAGACATCATGTACATCCACAAGCGATGGTGGCAACTCTATTTGATAAGCCACCGGTCCCAACTTTGCTAGAACTCGGAAAGGTCCGATGTAGCGAGGTGCCAATTTGCCTTTGACTTGGAAATGATGTGTTCCTTTCATTGGAGAAACCTTAAGATAGACATGATCATCCACCTCAAAGCTCAATTCACGACGACGACGGTCGGCATAGGACTTCTGACGGATTGAGCGTCCAAGTCGTTCGCGGATGACACGAACTTGTTCTTCTCGCATCCTCTACCAAGGTTGGGCCATAAATGGCCTCTCCCGCCGGACCAGTTCAAGGGTGTCCTACAAGCTCTTCCATATAATGCCTCAAACGGGGACATTTGAATGCTTGATTGGAAGCTATTGTTGTAGGAGAACTCCGCAAATGGTAAACATTTCTCCCAGCTTTTGCTATAGGATAGCACACACGCTCGGAGAAGGTCTTCCAAAATTTGATTCACCCTTTCAGTTTGCCCATCTGTTTGCGGGTGGTAAGCGGAACTGAAAGATAGATTGGTCCCCATTGCTTTATGTAAGCACTTCCAGAAGTAAGACGTGAACTGAGGACCTCTATCTGAAATGATGACCTTTGGTACACCATGGAGACAAACAATTCTGGAGATATAAAGCTCAGCTAACTTATCCCCATGGTAGGTGGTCTTGACAGGAATGAAATGGGCAACCTTCGTCAGACGATCAACAATCACCCATATAGAATCAGACCCCGCTTGAGTTTTTGGAAGGCCGGTGATAAAATCCATGCCAACTTCTTCCCATTTCCACTTGGGAATGGGCAGGGGTTGTAGAGTGCCTGCCGGTTTCAAATGCTCAGCCTTAACTCTTTGGCATACATCACACTCGGCAACAAATTGAGCGATGTGTTGTTTCATTCGGCTCCACTATAGTCGCTTCTTAAGATCTTGGTACATCTTGGTGCTACCAGGGTGGATGGAAAACTTAGAGTCATGGGCCTCCTTGAGAATTAGTTCTCTCAAGGCGTGATCGCAAGGCACCACCAACCGGTTTCCAAACCATAAGGTGCCTTGTGCATCTTCTTTAAAGCACTTGGCCTTGCCTTGCTTCACTTCCTCCCGGATCTGAGCTACTTCTTCATCAGCCTTCTGGGCTTCTCTAATCTGGTCCTCAAGTGTATAATTCACACTAAGGGCAGCAAGGGAACCTTCTTCAATTATCTCCAGGTGCAGACGTTGCATCGCAAAGACACAAGCTCTTTGAAATGGGAGTTACCGATAAACAGCAGACCGAGACTTTCGCTTAGGGCATCAAGCAACCACATTTGCTTTTCTGGATGATAATGGAGTCCAAAATCATAATCTTTGATCAACTCAAGCCATCTCCTTTGCCTCAAGTTCAGATCAGCTTGGGTGAAGATATATTTAAGACTCTTGTGGTTGGTGTAGATTTCGCAACGATTGCCGATGAGGTAATGTCGCCAAATCTTGAGAGCATGAACAATCGCTGCGAGCTCCAAATCATGAGTGGGATAATTCAACTCATGTGGTATCAATTGTCTTGATGCATAAGCTACCACTCGGCCCTCTTGCATAAGAACACAACCGAGCCCATGGCGAGGCATCACAATAAATGTCAAAGCTCTTGTGAATGTCGGGCAAAATGAGTCTCGGAGCTTTGGTCAAGCATTCCTTTAGGATCTGAAAGCTCTCCTCACATTCAAAGACCATTCGAACTTCTTTTCTTTCTTGAAGTTGAGTCATTGGCCTTGCAATTTTGGAGAAGTTCGGATGAATATGCGGTAGTAACCCGCAAGTCCAAGAAAATCGCGAATGTCGGAATGTTTCGGTTGTTCCAATCAAGGACATCTTGCACTTTGCTAGATCAACAGCAATACCGCCCTTGGATAGGACATGCCCCAAGAAACTAACTTCACGGCCGTAACTCGCATTTGCTAAATTTGGCATAAAGTCGATGTTGACGAAGCTTCTCCAACACAAGCCTCAAGTGTTGCTCGTGTTCTTCATCGGACCTTGAGTAGATAAGGATGTCGCCAATGAATACAACAACAAACTTATCCAAATACTCCATGAACACCGAATTCATAAGATTCATGAAGTATGCCGGGTGCATTCGCCGCATCAAAAGACATGATGTTGTACTCGCACAACCCGTAACGAGTAGAGAATGCCGTCTTCGAATGTCTTCGTTCGAACTTTAATTTGATGATAGCCCAAGCGCAAATCAACCTTGAGAATACTTGGGCTCCACTCAATTGATCAAATAAATCATCAATCCGAGGAAGCGGATATTTGTTCTTGATAGTGACTTCATTTAACGGACGGTAGTCAACACACATCCGCAAACTCTTGTCCTTCTTTTTGACAAAGATAGCCGGGCATCCCCAAGGTGAGGAGCTCGGCCTAATAAACCCCTTTGTCTTGAAGTTCTTGGAGTTGCTTCTTCAATTCTTCCAATTCATTAGGAGGCATCCGGTATGGCGTTTGAGATCGGCGCGATCGGGTACAAGCTCGATGACGTGCTCGACTTCTCGATCAGGAGGCATGCCTGGGAGTTCTTCGGGGAATACATCTGGATATTTACACACCACAGGCACTTTCTCAATTTCAAGAGAGGTATAAGCTTCCAAGGCATAGAGATGAGAACTGCCCAAAGAAGGTGCAAAACGACTTGATCTTGTCTTCACTAGTGACAGAAATAGACCGAAAGCACAATCGATCTTTCCTGGTTTTTGGACAGCCAATCCATCCCCAGGATTACATCAATACCCGCTGATTTTAGCACAATTAAGTTTGCCAAGAAGTTGACATTTGGAATTTCCACTTTTACGTCCCAGCAGACCTGATCGGTTTGGAAAACCGATCCCGGCGACTGGATTTGATAAGGTGGCTGAAGTTTATGTATTTCAAAATGATTAAGTGCAGCATATTCTTCTTTGATGAATGAATGAGATGCTCCTGAATCAAATAAAACTGATGCTGGACAAGAATTAACAAGAAGTGTACCCAAAACGACGTCTGGAGCGTCGCTCGCCTCCTCAGCGGTGACGTGGTTCACTCGGCCACATGCAGGGACCTGAGGAGGGGTAGATGCTGCCCTGGGAGGTGGTGTAGGTCTTGCCACAGCCGGTGGTGTAGGAGCTCGATAAACCTGAGGCATGCCCCGCTGCATGGCGAGGCAAGAAGAAGCATAGTGGCCCTGGCGACCACAATGAAAGCAGGTGACATTAGGCTTGAATGTACCACTGTTTTGGGAGTTCTTACTCCCACTGTGCCACTGCCCTGTAGGTGGAGAAGGTCATGCAGGCGCCCCAGAAAGCCTCGATGGCACTTTGGAGCTCGAGGACGAGGTGCCCGAGGCGGTCCGTCTTGCGCTGCCGAGGAAACGCCACTAGCCAAAACCGAGCGGCCTTCTTTCTCTTCCTGGACTCCTCCACAGCCACACTCTTGTGCTCCACTACAATGGCCTTGTTCACCATGTGCTGGAAGTTCCTGAAGTCATGTACAGCTAAAGCCACCGCATCTCTCGCCAAGCCGCCCATGAACCGTACCGCGGCGAGCATCCGTGGAGACGCTATCCGGCATAGCGGGCCAAGGAGTTGAACTCTTGAAGATACTCAAGGATGCCTTCCTTCCTTGCTTCAAAGCAAGAAACTATCACCGCTTGATTGACATGACCCCATCAGAATATAGGCCTCCCGAAAGTCGCCAAACTCGCTCCATGATGGAACATCTCGTCGAGTTGCATGGCGGAAAATTATCCCACCATGCACTAGCGGCGCCTTCCACCGATAGGCGGCAAAAGAACTCTCTCAATGCCCGCACTGAGCAATGGCTAGTTTCTTCTCCACATCCTCGGCCAATCTTCACCTCCATAGGGTCTCCAGCACACGCAAAGTGGGAGGATTTGTTCATTGGAACTCGGTGAGACCCCACGTTGCCTCGATGTCCTCTCCCCTGCGCCGCAGAGCAGGAGAAGTGTTGTGAGCTATAGCCTCCGTGATCCTGGTCCGGTCCATCCTGCTCCTCTCGACCGAGCCAAGACTTCCGCCATAGTGGGTGGCGGAGGAAGCACTTCCTCGCAGGAACTGTCCCGCGGACGGTGCCGCCGAGAGGGCTCACCCTCTCCTCGCGGGCGTAAAGTTCTCCATGCAGCAGAACGAGTGCCCCGGGTGGAGATCCCCATCACGCCGAGCTCTAGCACGAGTGTTGGGGCCTCGACATCCGGAGTGACAAGGAATGTTAAAAGAGGCCAAGATTGAGGGAAAGTACGAATAATAAAACTTTGGACAGCAAGCACAAAGTTCTTAATTAAGCATGCATAATGATATAAAATGCACCAAAACATAACACCAAAAGGGCGTACAAAGGCACTAAGGCCAGTACAAGATTCATAACTTCAAATCATAATTTTTCCAAAGCAATTACATTCATAGGGCCCGGGGGCGAAGAGCAACTACTGGAAATATAGTTCTTGTAAGAGAAACATTAAGAGTTCAATTATTACTAGCCTATTACAGGAAATCAAAGATACATGCTTGCCCAAACGCTTACGCCTACAACATCCTAAATGTTGTTCCGGTCAAAGTTTACCGAAAACTCGTCCAGAAGATGTGCCTCAGGGGATCCTGTATCATCGGGGTCTCCAAAATTAGGAAGACGCAAAGGGGAGCCTTGCTCTATCACATGGCCTCCAACAGGTTCCATCCTACGAGTACGAGCAAATCCAACTGACATGCGGACCTGGCGTCTCGTCCCATAGTTGGGTACATGCCCTGGCACTTCCGGAAGACGGTACATCGGTGGCGCTGAAGCATATGGGGAAATCTCATTCGTGCCATAAACCACATGGCGGTCAATAATCCCCATGTTACACATGAGTTGTAGGTGCTCTTGGGCCACCACGAGACGCTGACGAGTCTCGTACAACTCATACACAGTGCATCGATGGATTTGATCCATGATATGAACCAATCTTGCCAACTGCCTAACCTAGGGATCTTCCCCAAACTGAATCCGGGCAAAGGTGTCCACCTCCGTGCCACGCTCGCACAAAGGAAAATGGTAGTAAGGCGGCTGAGACAACTCCGTCAGATCATAACGGAGATGGCTCATAGCCACACGGGCCACTTCCTGGAGAGCCATGGCCTCCGAAGTGCCACGTGCCTGGAAACAATATGGGATACTCCCCGTGACTCGTCTGGCGATAATGTTGATCACGCCGTATTCCTCCATGCCCGCCCTGTCGCGCGATAGATGGCGAAGATGGTGATAGGTGAAGTTCGCCTCCACATCATCTCTGAGAAGTGCCGGTATCCATCCACGTTCTCGACTTGAGTTTCTTTGACCGGTATTGGCGACTCATCTAAAAGCAAGAACAACAAGGTAAGACTTCTTTAAAACAGAAATAAGGTGAGAAAGGATACTAGGATGGATGAGGAATAAAAGATATTCCTAACTTAAACTTTCTGAAATTAATTTGATAATTTCAAAAATAATTTGACTCAAGAAGGCTTACTAACTCTAACGCCAGTGCTATCTCTAACCTACAGTCAGTATGGCTCTGATACCAACGCTGTGGGGACCCCGGAGTTATCTCCGTAAGACCGAGACTAATCAAGGTCTTAGGGACATAACTCTAGATCTCCAGTAAATGAATTCTAACTTAACTCAGTCCAAATGAGAGGCTTAACTAAAATCTAGAGCCCCGATGATCATGCACGCCGCTCCCCTGCGAGCACTACATGATTGTCGGTTCTCCAATCAGTCAAGCACTACACTTAGCGAGTTAAATAGGAAGCCATGAACAGCGAGCATGACCTATATTGGCTCCCAAGATCAGCGACCAATATATTCATACTCTTATTACAACGTCGATCACATCCATACAACGCTCATACATAAATAGTACAAAAGTTATACATCACAGTTTCAAGTTTACAACTACATAAGTGGCCGACCGGCCAAATTAAACGAGTTCATAGCGGAAGCAAGTAAATAAACCAAAATGCCTGCAGTGGTATGCCACATAACCCATCGGCAACCGACTGGGAGCTAAAGATAGCACACTAATCATCGGTGTCGCCTAAATCGACACCGACAAGCTCGCCGGTCTCATTATCCTCCTCACCGTAAAAGCCAAAGAACATCCGGTGAGTACAAAGAGTACTGCAAGTCTTACATAAATAAAAATATTTATGCATAAGGTCATTCAAAGGAAGGGCTCATATTGGCTTAATTGTGCGAAAGAGACGCAATACTGAACAACCTACACATACTAGTTTTTCAAGTGCCATTTCAAAATCAGATTTGAAGTAGAAGTAAAGCATGTGAATAAGTAATGAATTCAATAACAAATGAATCATACCAACAACAAAGTGGCGGTCCACTTTGATACAATAACAAGCATGAACATCCCATTCATGTCAATACCAAGTTATAACCACAATTTTAATTTCAAGTCTAACCATAAGGAGCCACAAGTTTCAAGCGGTCGTCCATAACCGTGGACACGGCTATTCGAATAGATTATACCCTACAGGGGTGTACTACTTTACCCACACGACTTGATTAGCCCATAAGCCTCCAGATGCCTCCGAATATAGCATACTTCCTAAGGTATGCCGGCCAGGTAAATCAAGATACAGTCGTTTTTAGCAAGAAGATCCCATTGAGCTAAATCCCTCAACCCATGGCTCCTAGGAAACACGAGACGTTAACGCCTCCATCCTATATATCCTACGAAACACAAGACGTTAACGCCCCCATCCTATCGGCCCAAAAGGAACACGGGATTTCACGGTCCCATGCCCTTACAATTTCACCACCGTGGGACTCAACACAATAAAATCTCCCCCCTACTTAACCATACGGCACCCATATACCGCGAGTGATAGCACGAGTTTTGCTTGAATCGCAACAACCCAAAGTTCGGTCCTGAATTGTCCAGACAAGCCAAACCACATACCCAATTCTCGTGCACGAAGGCACCATCACTAACCAACACTTGTCCAGACCAAAAACTCATTTAAAAATGATAAAATTTCACTTATAAAACAGATACGAAGATCTGAAACAAAAGTATTTCAAGAGAGTTGTGTTTGTCCCATAATTGTCGGGTTATTCCCGACAATCAAACTACCAGTTCTAGACTTGCACGACTAAGCAAACTCGAACAACATTACTTCACTCATCCTACCATAGCATTTCAGTAATGGAATAATTCATGGATAGCCTCAATGACAAGATAATAGGATGTGTCTAACCATTCATAACAAAAATAGCGACAATATAAGACTATCATGCAAGCAATTATCATTGCATCTACCCTAACAAATCTAGGATCAAATATGATGCAAAAAGAAAGTTCAAAGGATGCTTGCCTTGGTGGAAAAGTAATTGCTCACTCTCGGTCGCGTAAGAGTCGATATCAATAAGCTCGGAATCTAGATAAATACAATACCAATAAACATCGAGAAAACTCCAAAATCAAGATGCTCAAAAATGCATGATTTTTCTATAGTAGCTAAGTTATGATTTTAAGTGATTTTTGGTGAAAGAATTATTTCATTTTGATTTAGTATATGATAGTTATCGTGGTTTGAATTTCAGATTTCAATATACCTTTATTTATGTAATTTTAATTATGAGGTGAATTTTTGTAAAATAGAGGTGAGTACATGGATTACATGGATAAATAGGCAATATTATTACAAGTTAAAAACAGTTGAGTTTGCCTCAATTGGAGTTTTCATGATTTAGTTATGAATTTTCAAAGTTATCAGTGTTTTCCTTTGTAACAATAATAGTGTTAATAGCTCATTTTCCAATGTAATACTCTCTGTCACAGTGACAAGTTTGAAACCAATTTTAATATAAATTTCATTAAATATGAAAATTATCAGAAGTGGTTTCATTCATTTTGGAGTTAAAATGATTTAGTTATGCATTTTATAAGTTAATACCAATTTTCAGTGTATATGTTAATAGATTTCGAATTTCGTAAAGTATTTAATACTTTTTCTACCGTCCTCACGCTAGCCGCATGACGATGGGCGGGCCCCGAAGACCAGTGTTGACTCGGTCAACTTTGACCCCGCCACCAACACATGCCAAGGCGTATTTCAAGAAATATGTCTTCCCAATCATGCAAACGTATTATTAATTTTACAGCTGAATTATTACGTGTTTCTTAACGTAAAGCGTAAACTCTAAACTTACACAACCACTTAACAGTCATACGGGCCCACGAGTCGCTGGATCGATTACTTCTAAACCTTAACACCTAACTACGCTATTAGCCTTAAGCGCCTTGCTACAGGACTTTTGTCGGACGACCCGACAACAGCGCCCCTCCCCGCGTTCGCCCGGCGGCTTGCTGGAGCGGTGGTCCACGGCGGTGCAAACCGAAGGCTAATATGGGTCCACAATAGTCCAACGGTCCTAACGGTGGCGGAATAAGGCGGCGATGATCCATAGCGCGCGCGGGCAAGAACAAAGCGGCGCGCGAACTACGGCAACAACAAATACGCCGATTGGAGAATGCTTTACGCAAAAGACGATTGCTTATGCTCCTAGGGAACATGAGGAAGCTACCGAGTCGAAGGAGGACCGAGAAGCACCGGAGTCGCCGCGACGATATCCAAAAACAAGAAAGAGAGGCTCACGATGACACGACAACCCGAGTAAGGAATCACACGATGCGTGGTCGGACTAGGTCACTAATGCCCATAAGCTGCTCGCATAGAAAGGAATTGAGAAGAAACTCACCCGGCAGGAGATGGAGACGAAAGCGGCAAGGTCAGCCGTGAGAACGCAAAACTTCAAACTTCGAAGATCCTGATAAGCCATTGGTTCAATTAGATGAGGGGTTTTGACCCTTAGGACCTAGCACAAGAAGTGACGCGCAAGAAATGGAAAAGTGCTCACCGGAGATGAAGATGACACCGAGGTGGCTTTCGGAGCGTGCTTTGGAGCTTCCAAAGGCACTATTATGGTCTGGGAGCTACAAGAGGAACCAAGGTCCAAGATGAGCAAAAATGGAACTGGCATGGATGAGGGAGGTGAGGGAAACCACGGGGAGGAAACTCACCTGTGAAGAGAGCAAGAACAAGCCTCTCTTTCCTCAGACCCGAGAGGAAAGATGAGGAAGGAGGAGGCGTTCGGGGGTGACTTAAGCTGAACCGAGGGACGGAATGCAGGCGCGTCACTTGCCGAAACTCGTGGTTGGTCAATTGGGGTGGTGGATTCACGGCATGAGCATCGCCGTGGCTGTGCCTGTCGGAGCAGCCCGAGCGCGTGGCGCTAGCTCTCTGCGCCTGCAACGGGAGGTAGGAGAAGGCTCTGACAGGGCGGACCCACATCGTCAGCGACTCAACGCGCGCCTGAGTTGTGTTTAAGTGAGTCCACGTAGACCGTTGGATCCCCGGCGGACGGCTTGGATCCGGGAGTGCAATCGGAACGGTCGAAGGGGTAGGCGATCTGGGCCGTTGATCTTAGATCTGAAGGTCCACAAGTGGAGGTGCAATTAGTCGACTCGACCGAGTCAAGAGGCTGGGTCGGACTCGAGTCAAGTTGCGGTTCAGGCCCGAGAAACAGTTCTAGGGTTTGACTGATTGAATTTCTTTAGATTCTAGTTTGACTGAGGTCTTAAAAATATAAATAAAATTCCCAAAATCATGAAATAATTTATGAGGATTCCTGGGATAGCCTAGTGTCCATAAAAATTATTGAACCCTACTGTTCATAATATAATTTGTAATATATAAATTCAAACTTAGATAAGGTCTTTTAATGGTGTTTGAATTTTCATAGGGTTAAGATCAGTGCCAAAAATTGGGAAAAATTACATTAATTCGTGATAATTAATATAGTATTTGAATAAATTATTTCCAGAGATACTTCAGTAGCATTTATTTCTGTTTTGAGTTTGGAGTTCAATTTAAAGTGTATGTTTCATTTATATTTTGAGATTTTCCAAGTACAATAGGTACACAAAAAGTTTAAAAATCAGATGCATGCTCATGAGATGCATAATTAACCACTTTATTAAATTGGGGATGTGACAGGGTGAGGGCATCGCGGCGGCGTAGAGGCGGGTGAGGGACAAGGGCATCACGGATGCGAGTGGCGTGGCGGCATAGATGTGGTAGGGGTGAGGACGTTGCGGCAGTGCAAAGGCGAGTGAGGGACGAAGGCGTCGCGGAGGCAATGGGTGAGGGGCGAGAGCCGAGGGCGATGCGGGGGAGATGGGCGTTGAGGCGGGGTGAGAGGGTGTTGAGGTGGAGACGGGTGAGAGGCGATGAGGACAATGGGGAGGCGAGGGGGGCGAGGAAGAGAGCATGCCGCCGCACGGATGGGAGGGAGGGACTAACCCTCCTAGCCTCTTCTCTAACCTCATAATCTGCAACAACGTGAGTGTAGGTCGATGGGTCATAACCATTCCAACCAGTGGCGGAGACAGCGCCCCTCCAGCCTAGGCAACTGCCCGAGCTTTCCTGGTCTGCTGGGTTGTGGGCTGCTGGGCCTCGTGCTGGCGGATGGGCTGCCCAGGCTTTCTCTATTCCCCAACCCTAACAGGCCAAGTGCCAACCCTAATTCCCAAATCACAAGCACGAGCGGCGACAGCGTTCTGCTGCAGCACAGTAGCAGCACGAGCGGCGGCCGACGGGACGGTAGGCAAGCACGAGCGGTGGCGGTGGCCTACTACAGGCAGCTAGGTGAGCACTGAGAAATCATCTTCTTCATGTTTTCTTTCTTCACCTCATTCCTCATTCCCCAATCCCCATTTCCTCTCATTCCTCATTCCCTAATCCCCATTTCCTCTCACTCTATCTCTCCCATTTGCTTCTTCTTTCTTGGTTGTCTGCTCCTGGCCAGAGCTCCCCATGGCGTAGCCCCGACGCCGTCGGCTCCCAGCTTGCCACCTCCCCCGCCAGCACTGCTCGCCGTGCCGGCCGTCGATCCCTGCTCCGCCGGTGAATGCCACATAGTCAGTAGTTTTGAAGATTTGAGAAAATGTTGGTGATTAACTGATATACAAGACCACTTGGAGCTACAGTCACAAGAATACAAGATGTAAATGAGTGCCACAAGAAGAATCATAGGTCCAGCAACATGATTTTTCTTCTACCACAGAATCATAGATTGTGATCAATTGGCGTTGCAAGGAGGCTCCTCTTAGATTCTCTCCTAGCGATGATTATATCTAGGCTATGTTATTTTCAGGACTCATAGGTTAATCTAGTTTTTTAGAGCTGGAAGTCTGAAACCTGCAAGTGCTCTTTCTTGGCATCTTCTTGGTTTCATGCTAAGTTTATTTTTGTGACTAGAAGTTAATGTGAGTAGTCATGTTCTGTGCAAGTCAAGTTATGTGAATTTGAGTGGCACATGTATGTCGAATCGAATGTCATTTTTCAGTTCAGGTTTGCAAATGGAGTGATTGTTTGAATGTCTTTGTAGTTAACTAGCTAGTTGTCTGGTCAATAAAAAGTTGTGAATTTGTGATCTTGCTTACTTTGCTATCCGAATGAACATGGCTAGCTGCCTAGTTTAATGAGATGATGAGAATTATTAAAATTTTAGAAATAAGGAGTTTTTTGGTTGACTCGAGATGCTTACCACAACCGCAATCACAAAATTTCAGGTTTGTATCTTGTTTTTATTTCCATCTATGAACATTTACATTTGTTTGTATCGTATCCGTTCTTTTACTTTAAAACAATTGTGGATTTGTGTAATTATGTATCCGAATATCCGATGCTTGCGGTTCTCAATAGACTATAATTAGATACTTAGCTTGCGGCTTGTCCAGGCTTTAAACTCAGCCACTGATTCCATCGACCACGCTTCCCATCATAATCGAGTTCGAATGACTCCACTTTCTCATCTGGCGCTATTTTCGTGTTAGTCCCTTTAGCTCCCACATTTCGAGGCCACTCCATGCATGACTTGTCATGAGTCATGGCCCCCACAGCTGGAACATTAAGAAAAGTTCTCTGTTAGACATGCTGGACTGGACAAGTAAAAAAAAAATGGAGGGACAAAAACCAAAACATGGTAAAAAGCAAAGCATTTTCTCCGGTCTGAAAATCTCAAACTTAGGAAAGATCAAGATTCAAGCCTTGATTTCCCCTGATTGGGCTAATCAGATCAAAATCAAACTATAAGTAGATTCTGAATAACGAGACAAAGCGCTGATGTTGCATATTCACACATCCTGACTACTAAATAGAATGTCTAAAACTTTATTCGCAAGTCCCAGTTAGCACCAACAATGCTGAATCCGAAGAGCCAGAATCAAAGAAAAATTCCCGTCGTCTCCTCTGCTTCGATCAACGTGCGAAGAAAAAAGAAACCGATGCACTAAGGCTTCGGTCGGCGCACGCAGATCAATGTGCGTAGAAAAAAAAATCTGAAGGTTGGGTCACGTAAGAGAGAAGAGACGTCTTCGTTTCGGATGAAAGCGACGTCAGCACACCCAACACGCCATTTTTCCTTTTTTCCTTCACGAATCCAGGACAAAAAAGCAAGAAAGTTGACTCTTGTGAGGCTTATTGATTCCGGTGCTAGATGAAAAACGTCGACCGATGACGTCGGCGCCTCAGGGTGGACTGCGACGATCGACGAAGAGAAAACCCGAACGAAGAGAAAACCGGCGTATGCAACGCGCGGTTCCAGAATAAAGTGACGCCGACTGCTTTTGATGCGAACGAGATGGATAACGACTTCGTCTTGGGACACAGACTATTGCCGTGCACGCCTACGAATCTTGCTCTGATAACCCTAGATTAATTTTTTTGACGTAAACCCTAGATTAATTTTTATGTAGGGTTTCTGATCTCCTATCTGTTACTCTGTTATTTTGGTAGTGTCCCTCGTTACGAGCCTAGAGGGTACGGATTTATTTATAGACTCTATTTTCAGGTGTTATAAATTGAACTATCTGTTTTCGGTACATCGTAAGACTCCTGAACATATTACCAATCACGATCAGACAGACCAGTTTAATGAGTCTAAAATATATTAGTCCCTAGCACACATGTGTGAGTCATGTGCTATGATCAGATTGTTTATGAGATCAATTCCAATATTATCATGTGGGTCAATAGCCTACAGTGCTGATTCTGCAAAACAAACTCAGCTATTCCGCCATGTGATATATCCGGATTAATCACATGCATGAATATTAAATTTCAGTAGACTCGATCTCAACAAATATGTCTACCATATTCCTATACAGTCGTCCTCAGCACCTCGAGTATTAATTCCTCGAGTTAAATTCTGCATCAAATAATTTCCTATTACAAATATCAATATTCCACATTGAGTTAAAGCAGATAATAACCACAATAAATATTAAAAGCCACATAAAAATCCAACATATTCTATATGCTCCATCACGGAGCCCCCCTGATCCTTGATCCAACAGGTTCCTGTACTCCTTCACGAGTTGGACTTCTATTATTCCTGGCTCTTCTATATGCACTGTTTGATGGTCTTTTCCTTGTACATCCTCCATCCGTAACTCATGCATGCACAGCTGAATTTTTGGCCGTATTGGCACCTTTTCGCATCGTATTTACAGGAATGACTGTCCCCAATTTTTTTTTTTTTTTGCAAAAATAGCCCCCTACCGCACGACCACCGTGCAGCAGGCCCTCCTCGCTCACCATGTCGCCGCTACCGCATGGCCACCATGTGGTGGCGCTGCTGCACGGCCGCCTTGCGGTGGCCCTCACCGCCCGCCACATGTCCTCGGAGATCGAAATTAGGGTTTAGGCTGATTAGGGTTAAAATATAGCAAATGAGTTCAAAAAATTATGAAATTTTATGTGGAGCCTACCGACACAGTGTATTTGCTTGTGTAAATTTGCCAAAATTTTATTCATTCAGAATTTTTCTCGCAATTTCATATAAGTGTACTGGTTGTACAGATTTGTAAATGTAAAAAATGAGCTCAAAAAAATATGAATTTTATTTTGAAGGCTCCTCACGCAGTGGACTTGATTATGTAATATTTTGATAATTTTATATGTGTTCGGGAATTGTCTAAAAAAATTAGGATTTAGGTCACGAAAATTTGGATTGTAGGTTTCAGAAATTAGGGTTTCATGATTTCATGTGACTTGGAATGTATAGAAAAAAACTTGCATTGCAACTCCATTGGAGATGTCCGGGCAGCATAGGAATTTTATGTTACGTTTGGATCATTCATTTTCACATCGTCATGAAGTCCGTTTTTTGTACGAGCCTTAGAGATTACATATGTACTCGTACTAATGAAATTTTTCGACCGAATGTAAAGTGCGAGGCACGGAACCAGAAATACATTAGAGTCTGCAGACAGAAGCACGTTACACGTGGTGACATGGTATGATGGTTCGGCTAATTGCTTTAGTCATCCTCGCTGGTACTGTGGTACACTGCTACACAAGTATCTAGACCATGTAAGTATACATCTCTTTAGGAGATAGGAATAACATGGTGGGTAAGAAGGGGGACTACTGCAGAATGGCCTGACCTACTGTGTGGCCCGAGGCCATTTGCACTTCCTTGTAAGCTCAGCATTGTACTCCTCGCCGGCCGCCATGTTTACAGAAAATACACTGCCATATACACTGCTATTTCCCAAGCCTCCCAAACATGGATTCATGGATACACTCATACACTCATATACAAGTACTTATACACTAACAGACTGAATCATGGATTCATGGATACACTCATACACATACACTGCCATTTCCAAGTCTCCCAAACATGAATTCATGGATAGCCAACCAGATTAGCGACTTCAGACATTAGCATCTTGGGGGTGACGTACACGTCTTCCTCAGCTAGGTGCGTGATGAGGCTTGCAACATATGTGGAAGTCACGTTCTAATGATGCCGCAGGGGCTCGCTAAGCTCGCAAGTGTGGTCGATCAGCGCCTTGACCTTTGTGAGGACCCGAGGTATTTAACTCGTAATACTTAACCTCCAAATGGTTTAGTATTACCAATTAAATATCTTAAGCCTTGGTGGACATGTACTTCCCACAAATGCAGTACACATACACCTTTACAAAATCATGCATCATTTACATACAACTTACAACACCAAGTCTAGCAAAAGACGTACATAATATAGAGTTATTACACAAGAGCCGACCGGCCAAATGACAACAAAATAATAGACTAAACAGTGGAAGCAAAATGCCATAAGATGGCGATAATAAAAGCCAACCGGTTAGTCAATAACCCACAAGGCAACCTACCGAGCCGCAAAGCTAGTCGCACCCACCGCAGCAAAACTCACAAAAGTCAATCCCTTGGGGATCAACCTCCTCTGCAACAATTAAGCAATGCAAATGAGTACAAAAATATAGTCGCAAGACTTACGAGTAACAAGTCTATACATAGCTACATGCAAGCTGGAACAAAGGAGATAGTCATATGGTTCATTGGACGTATAAAGCAATTTTCATTTGCAATAATGTAATAGATTAAAGGCAATTTGTCAAATCTGTCTTTAATTGTTGAAATAATACCGAGGCAGCAATAAGTAACATAAATAACAGCCTAAAAGTGACTAACCCAATAGCCACCACAACATAGCACAAATTCCCTATTCGTACCACCCAAGTCAAGTTTTAGTGAAAAGGTTATGATCTAACTCTCGAAAGACCTCCCCAAGCGTGTCCATAACAAAGGACTTGGCTATTCGAATAGTTTGAACCCTGTAGAGGTATACCAATGTACCCACACTTCAGACCACCTTTTTTCCACATGATTAAGCACACTTCCAAAGGTATGCTGGCACGGCTAAGTCCTACGAGACGTTTTCCAATATTATGTATTAACCACGAGTCGCCCGTATGGATAAAAACCCATACATTGCATCGGAGTCATTATAAAGCCGGGAGTCAACTACCCATAGAGGGTAAAACAACCTGGACAACTACAATGCCCCTCGGTGTGGAAAACCTAGAAAGGATTCCACTCCCGTACACCATCCTCATTTTACCACAACACAACACACACACATCCTCCTGCTACTCGGAGCCAACACACGCCAAAGTACTAAGTCAAGAGAGGTCTCATATCCCTCTAGCGTGGATAGCACGCAAAAATGCTTGATTTAGTGTAACAAGATGTTCAGTCCATGTTGACTCGGGCACCAACCATTCACACCCAAAAGCACACCATCTTACCATGTGCCCAAGTCTAAAACATTTTGTTTTCAGTTTTAGTTTCTCAAAGTAACATAGCACAAGGTCCTGGACACACAGTCATAATAAGTTTTTGTGTGATTAAGGTTACTGACTATGTCGATAACCGCCCAATTCTACCGTTCTAAGTATTTTGAAGCAATAACAACTCGTAGACTAGAAGCTAAGTGATAAGGGCTCATCCAACGAACCCTAAATCACAGAGGACATAATCCTAGGCTCAGTAGTAGAGGATGAATATTTGCCTATAGATTATGCATCTAAAGGATCAACTAACCGACAATAGTTTAACAGCAAAATAGTACATGCATACAGAAACTTTGCAAACAAGATATTAGACTTTGAAAATAATAGGAGGAATATGATCAAATGAATGCTACATCTGCTTGCCTTGCTGGAGATCACAATCTTGCTGCAGAGGATCACTCTCGTTCTCAATAAATTCTTCGGAACCTAACGCAAGAACGAGAAAAACCAATAAGAACGACGAACCCCGAAAAAGATTCAAAATCCAAAGTCAACAAAAATCCCTGAAATTTACACAGCAGTTAAAGCAAGAATTTAAATGAATTTAGCAATAAGAATCAATCGATTTGGACTAAGCAGGCAAAAGTTACAGCCTAAACAATTTCAATCTGCTGGAAAATCAAATTTAATAGTTCTTTATTACTGTTCATTGCGCAAATTTCCAGAGGGTTTGTGAACATGAAAATTTTATGCTAGGCAGAACATGATATTCTAAGCACAGCAAAAATTAGTTCACTTCATTTGGAGTTAAAATAATTTTCTTACGATTTCTCTAAGTTATGAAAGTAAGGCACAAGATTTTCAGAGGTAAAGACATATTTAAAACCTATTCCACACTACAACATATTAACAGAGGAATCTAACAAATTTTAGTTTGCTCAATTTTGAGTTACAGAGAATAACTTATACATTTTACAATTTTTAATGAATTTCTAGAGTAGTAATTAATGCTAAGCAAGATAATATAACTAACACAATTATTTTTGGTACAGAACAAGGTTCAAACATATTTTTAGATTAAAGTTCAGTTAAACAGAGATTTAACAAAATTTGAACCAATTAAATAGGAGTTAAAACAAAATACTTAAGCACTTTTAAATTTTAAAGCAATTTATAGTTCACAAATAAAAGATAACTGAGTTTTCCTATTAACTAGTGACGTGGAAACACAAGGACCATTGAGATCAAATCAAACAACCCAAGCGCACAGGGCGAACGGCCATGCGAACGGCCCAACGAACTCAGCGGTTGGATCCATATCAACGGTCGAGATGAGAGTGACATTCGGACTTCCAAATGCCTCAATCAATCCAGTGCGTTGATCCATAGGTGGACGGCCCACAATGAAAGGAGCCGTTCGAGAGGTCCGAACGTTTCAAAAGATCTGAGCCGTAGATCTAAAATGGACGGTCCACAGGGACTGGAATGGTAGAGCTCCTAACGTGCTGAGGAGGTCTAGACTATTAGATCAAGATCTGACAGTCCAGGTCTACCACAGGAGGTACTAAGGTTTAAGATCTACAAGAGGAGGTCCTGGATGGCTCAGATTTACAAGAGGAAGTCCTTGACGGTCAAGATCTACAGAGGAGGCCCTAAAGGTTAAGATTTAAAAGAGGGAAGGTCCTGAACGGCTCAGATCTCCTAGGGGAGGTCCTGAACAGCTCAGATCTCTACGGGGAGGTCTTAAAGGTTATCTTTACGAAAGTCGACGGGGGTGGCCTTTTGCAAAGAGGACCCAGAGGGTGGTCTTTGCAAACTACCAAGGGGTGATCTTTTGCATAGAGGACCCCGAGGGTGGTCTTTGCAAAAACAAAAGGAGGTGGTCGTGGTTTACGACAACAGGACTTCAAGTACCCGCGGTTTTGCTCGAAGGCTCGCCGCCGGCGACTCTGGTCACGGCGGCACAAACCAAACACATAAATGAGTTCCTAATAGCAACACACAACTACTGGTGGTGGTGGCGCCACCAGAGGAGGTCCACACTGGCGGCTAGCCGGAGATGGGCGGTGCTAACAGGTACAACAAAATGTAAAAGCGACAAGGAGCTCTGCATTGTCCAAAGAAGCGGGTGCTCACGCAACTAAGGACTGACAAGAAGCTACCTGAGCACAAGAGAGGTCTAAAGAAGGTCGGAGAAGTTCTGGCGACGATGACCTTCACTGGAGTTGAAGAAGACAACGTGGGGACGAAGGTCTGAGCAATACGAAAAGAAGAGAAGGGTAAGGATAGCTTGAGTAGGTCTCATAGGTGGTCCATGAGCAATTAATTGAAGAACAGAGGTCCTTATCGGAGTTGAGGATGAAGGGGATGAACTTCGGCCGCAACTAAACAAACTCAAAATTAGATGAACCCTGTGAAGAAAAATCCAAGATTGAGTTAGGGGAAAAGATGGAGGTGATAAGAGGTACACAAGGGCGCAAAATAAATGGTTAGGGGACCACTAGAGCACTGGCGATGGAGGAGGTCCTTCATAGCCGACAATGGCGATTTTGGGTTCTTTGAGGTATGAGCACAATTGAGTAGAGCAAAAGCTAGAGAACAAGAGGCGGTGCTGGAAAAGAAACAGAGAGGGAGGTCCAGGGCTATTTATAGCCGGGGAGGAACGGCAACGCGAGAGGACAGCTTAGGGGTGAGCTCGGTTCACGCACTGCCAGGGCGAGCTTGAGACGATGGGAGCAGTTAAGGACGACGACCTTGAGGGCGAAAACGCACTGACAACATTAAATGCCAAGGACAAGGAGCCGTTGAAGGTGACGCACAAAGTTGACAAAGGGGCTCTCTCCCATGCCCTGTTCTGACACACTGGCACAAGCACGAGCGCAAGGAAGAAGATGATGACCAGGACCAACGAGGGCCCACCTGTCATCGAGAGAACCAAGGGCTCAGGTCAAAGAGGAACACAAGGGTAAGGTTAAGTCAAGAGATCGAGTTGGGAGGTCTTTACAGTAGAATTAGAAATGGACGGCTTCGATTAAAAGTAACGTTTAGAGGTCCCGAACGTTCAAAGAAATCTCAGTGGTACGATCACGATCGCACGACTAAAACGAGTGGCCAGCTCGGGGAGGTCTGAACATTCACAAAGATATGGGCGGTTGAAATGAAATCCAACGACCCAAAAGGAACGAGCCCTAAGGACTGAGCCCGAGTGCGCTTAAGAGGTTGGGTTCAGCCATGAGGCTCGAGTCTGACTTGAGGCCAACAGTGACTTAGACCAGGGTTTGAAATTGAACTGAAACTTTGAGGAATTTTTTTAAATGGAGCTACACAATTCCAAAAAATCCAAAATTTTTACAAAAAGGTTCCCAATTCTAGGATTGACCTTGTATAAAATTTTCAGAGGTTTTCATGCAAACATTTTTCTTCAAAAATTTCTTAATGTACTTATTTAGGGTTTGACCAATAGTTAAACTGGTTTGAGTGGCCCCTTAAAATATTCAAATAATTTCTAAAAATTATGAAATTTCTCAGAGGAGTCACACAACATCCCTAGAGCCAAGGAAAAATATTTCCAGAGGATAATCACAAGATTATCCAGAAAAGTTTTAAAGGTTCAACACTTAGGTCAAAAGATGCTTGTGATTTTGAATTTTTCATAATTCCTTTACAAGAATTTTCAGAACATTCAAACAACAACAAGATGCAAGAAAAGTTTTAATTTCCTCACATTTTCTTACATTTGAAACACAAGCCAAGATTTGGGATGTTACAAATCTCCCCCCTTTCAAGAATCTCGTCCCGAGATTCCGTTCACTCGGAGAAGAAAGACGGGTAGTCCACACGCAGACGATATTCCCGTTCCCAAGTTGCTTCATCCACGGATTGATTTGACCACTGAACTTTAGGAACTTGATGGCACGATTCCTTGTTCTTCGTTTAGCTTCTTAAAGGATACGAGCAGGGTGCTTGTGGTAGGTCAAATCTTCTTGAATATCGAGATTTTCCAACGAAGCCTCCTCGGTTGGAACACGAAAGCACTTCTTCAAATGGGACACATGGAACACATCATGTCCCCCTCGAGTGCAGCTGGCAACTCCAACTTGTAGGCAACAACTCCTACCTTTTTGATGATGCGGTAAGGCCCAACATATCGAGGAGCTAACATGCCCTTGACGCCGAAACGTTGATGGCCCTTCAGATGGGAGACTTTGAGATAAACAAAGTCATTGGGCTCAAAGCTCAACTCACGACGATGAAGATCTGCATAACTCTTTTGTCTGGACTGGGCCATGCGCAAATGATCACGAATAAGCCGAACTTGGCTTTCGGCCTCACTGATCGAATCTGGGCCGAAAAACTGCCTCTCACCGACCTCGGACCAATTCAACGGGGTTTGGAACTTTCTCCTGTACAAGGCCTCAAAAGTTGCCATGCCGAAACTGGCCTGGAAACTGTTGTTATAGGAGAACTCGGCGAACGGCAGGCACTTCCCCCAATTCTTCCCATAGGAAAGAACACAAGCACGGAGCATGTCTTCCAAAACTTGGTTGACTCTCTCCGTCTGGCCATTAGTTTGGGGATGAAAAGCTGTGCTGAAGGAAAGACGAGTCACCATAGCCTCTTGCAAGCTATGCCAAAACCGGGAGGTAAAGAGCGCACCACGATCAGAAACAATCGTCTTTGGCACACCATGCAAACTCATGATCCTCGAAACATAGAGCTCGGCTAAGAGACCCGCACGAAGCTGAGTCTTGACAGGGAGGAAATGTGCCACTTTAGTCAACCGATCAATGACAACCCAAATGGCATCATTTCCTTTGGAGGTTCAGGGCAGACTGGTGATAAAATCCATGCCGACGGAATCCCACTTCCACTCAGGCACTAGCAAAGGCTGAAGAAGACCTGCTGGATGCTGATGCTCGGCCTTAACACGACGACACACGTCGCACTCGGCAACAAACTTTGCGATCACGCGCTTCATTTGGGTCCACCAGAATCTCTAACGAAGGTCTTGGTACATTTTTGTGGCCCCGGGATGAATCGACAAGGGAGAATCATGGGCTTCGTGGAGGATCAAATCCCTCAATTCCACGACCTTAGGAACCACAAGGCGTGGTCCAAACCACACAACACCATGCTCATCTTCCGAGAAGCACTTGGCTGTCCCGTTCTTGATGTTCTGCTTGATTTGGTTCACTCCAATGTCCGATTGCCGCGCAACCTTGATCCGATCCACCAAAGTTGGTTGCACAACCAAGGTAGCGAGGGAACCGTGCTCAATTAAACCCAAATTGAGTCGCTGAAATTCTTTAAGAACGGCGGGCTGCTTGTGAGACCCCGGTTTATTTAGCTTGTAATGCTTAGTCATCCACTGACTCTAGCATCACAAACAAAATACACCGTGCCTCGGGAAAATGTATACTTCCCAAAATTGCAGTATACACACCCTTTTACAAAACATTGCACCAATTCCATACAACACATAGATCCAAAGCTTAAACTTTACAAGCGAAAGGCATACATAATAGTTATTGCGAAAGAGAGGCCAACTGGCCCAGACAAGCTAAAAGAGTTAGAAATAATAGCGAAAGAAAAATGCCATAAGATGGTTAAGATAAAAGCCAACCGGCTTGCCATACACCCACAAGGCAATCTGAACGGGCCGCCAAGCTAGTCGTCCACATCGCGGCAAAACTCACCCAAGTCAATCCCTTGGGGATTAACCTCCTCTGCAACAAATAAGCAAAGCAAATGAGTACAAAAATGTACTCGCAAGACTTACGGGTAACAAACCTAGATACTACTACATGCAGGCTTTAATCAAAGGAGAAGGCTCAAAGGTTGTTTTCAGCATAAAGCAAGTTTTATTTGCAATAAGTAATAATTTGAAGGCAGTTTTAACAATCTTAATTTTATTTGCATAAATAACAACGAGACAATAGTGTAATAACATAAAGACATCCTGGAGATGGCTAACCCAATAGCCATCACAACAATAGCACAAATTACCATTCGTACTACCCACGTCAAGTTTTAATTTTAAAAGGTTGTAGTCTAACTCTTGAAAAGCTTACCCAAGCGTGTCCATAACCTAGGACGAGGCTATTCAAATAGTTTAAACCCTGCAGGGGTGTACCAATGTACCCACACTTCAGACCGCCTTTAAGCCACATGATTAAGCACACTTCCGAAGGTATGCCGGCACGGCTAAGTCCTACGAGACGTTTCCAATATTGTGAATCAACTACGAGCCGATCGTATGGACGGAAGCCCATACGCTTACATTGTAAAGCCGAAAAGACAACTACCCCTCGGGGTAAAGCTTTTCGGACAACTACAATGCTCCTAACACATGAACCACCTCATTTTACCACTACACAACACACACACGCCCACCTGCGACTCGTAGCTAACACACGCCAAAGTACTAAGTCAAGAGAGGTCCCATACCCTATAGTGTGGTTAGCACGCAAATATTGTCTGGATAACAGGGACTCACAAGATGTTCGGTCCTTAATTGACCTAGGCATCAACCATTCACACCCAAAAGCACACCATCTTACCGTTGTGCCCAAGTCTAAATTATTTTGTTTTTATTTTTAGTTTTCACAAATAAATAAAGCACAGAGGCTAAAACGTAAAGTCATAATAAGTTTGTGTGATCACGGTTATCGACTAAGTCGATAACCGTCCAATTCTACCAGTAACTAAGCATTGCTAAGCATCATATCGTAAAGACACTAAAAAGACCATAAATCATCCACCGGGCTCTAATTCACCAGTGAGGATAATAAGTTAGGGCCGTGGCAGGGGTGAACAATCTAAGGGAAACTATGCAATGGGACTAACTACCTCTAAACGACAAAAATTACTTTGACACAAGAAGCATGCATACTTAGTTTTTGCAAACTAGATATTAGCCTTTAAAAGTAATAGGAGCAATATGATCAAATGATGTTACACTTCTTGCCTTGTTGGAGATCACTTTCTTACTACAGAGGATCACTCATGTAATCAATAATTTCTTCGGAACCTATCACAAAAACGTGAAAATCCAATAAGAATGAAGAACGCCAGACAACCCTCAACAACAAAAGTCGTCCAATTCTTACGAAATTTACACAGCAGCAAGGGTACAATTTTAGACAAATTTAGCAACAAGAATTATTTGATTTGGATTAAAGATGCAAAAGTTATAGCTAAATCAATTTCAGCTTGTTGGAAAATTCCAAATTAATTACTATCTGTTACTGTTCATGGCACAAATTTCTATAATGATCTAGAACCTGAAATTTTTATGGTAGGTAGAACATGGTATTCTAAGCACAGCAAAACTGGATTTACTTCATTTGGAGTTAAATTGAATTTATTATGATTTTTGTAAGTTGTGACACTAGGGCTTATCATTTTTCAAAGGCAAATAAATGAAGAAAACCTATCCTATATTGAAGTACATTATCAGAGGAATTTAACAGATTTTAGTTTGCTAAATTTGGAGTTACAGGGAATTACTTGTGTCTTTTACAAATTTTTAAATAAATTTCTAGACAATATTTATACCTAATCAAATCAATTCAACCTATATAATTTTCCGGTACAGAATCTGTGGGGACCCCGGTAATTATCTCCATAAGACCGAGATTAGACGAGGTCTTAGGGACATAATCACGGGTCTCCGGTAAATGAATTCCTATTTAACTCTACCCAAGTGAGAGGCTTAGCTGAATACTAGAGCCTCAACGATCATGCGCGCTGCTCCTTTGCGAGCGCTACATGATTGTCGATTCTCCTTCGATCCGAAGCACTACACTTAGTGAGTTAAATGTGAATTCATCAACAACGAGTATGACTTATATTGGCTCCCAAGATCAACGACCAATATACTCATACTCTTATCCAACGTTGATTACATCCATACAACGCATACAACAAGAGATTAAAAAGACATACTGCATAATAGTTAAGGTCTACAGCTTATTACAAACGGCCGACCGGCCAAATTCAAGTAAAGTATCGAGTAGCAGCGGAAGTAAATACATAAAATGAAAGACCAGCAGTGGTATGCCCATCACCCATCGGCAACCGACTGGGGGTTAAATGATAGCACACTACTCATTAGTGTCACCCAAGTCAACACTAGCGAGATCATCATAATCATAACCCTCCTCACCTGAAAAAGGCCAGCAAACATCTGGCTGAATACAAGTGTACTCGCAAGTCTTACACAAATAAAAATAGTTATGCATAAGGGTCATTCAAAGGATGGCTCATATTGGTTTAGTTTTGCGAAAGAGACGCAACAATTAACATCCTACACATACTAGTTTTCATGTGCCCATTTTAAAATCAGATTTGAAGTAGAAGTAAAGCATGTAGTAAAGCATTTCAGTAATAAACAATTGAATCATACAAAGTTCAAAGTGGCAGCCCACTTTGATGTACTAAACACATGAACATCCCGTTCATGACGAATACCAAGTTCAACCATAATTTTAATTAAAAGTCTAACAATAGTAACTCCTGAACTCAAGCGGTTGTCCATAACCGTGGACATGACTATTCGAATAGATTGATACCCTGCAGGGGTGTACTACTTTACCCACACGACTTGATTAGCCCGTAAGCCTCCGAGGCCTCAAATAGCACACTTCCTATGGTATGCCTACGGTAAATCAAGATACATTCATTTTCAGCAAGAAAGCCCTATTGGGCTAAGTCCCACTTGTGAGATGGTTCCTTGCCTAGTACAAGCGTCTGATAGCACTTGCTAGGGGGCTCACAAGTTATATTGGAAATACCGATGCAATCAAAACAAAAGAATTGGTGCTCCCTTGCACACTATAAAGGATTACATCGGCTCCTCAAAGAACATAGGATTTCACGGTCGCTATGCCCCTTACACCACCAAGGACTTAACACAATAAAACCCTCCCCCTACTTAACCGTACGGCTCCCAACCCGCGTGTGGCAGCACGAGTGTACTTGAATTAACGACGTTACCAAAGTTCGGTCCTCAATTGTCCGGACAAGTCCTTCCACTTACCCAATACTGTGCACAAGCACCATCACTAACCAACACTTGTCCAGACCAAAAGCTCATTTAAAAATGACAAAAATGAACTCACAAAACAGCTACAAGGTCTGAAGTATAAATCATAAAATGAGAGTTGTGTTTATCCCAAAACCGCCGGGTTATTCCCGACGATCAAACTACCGTATCTAGACTTGCATGGCTAAGCAATTCCATAACCCATAATTCACATATCCTATCTTAAGCATATAGGAGTTGGCATAATTCAAGATTAACCTCAAGCATAGGACATAACTAAACTACACATCACAAAAATATTGACATAATCAAAAATAGCATGCAAGCAATTATCATTGCACTAACTTAACCAAAACTGGGATCAAATATGATGCAAAAGAAAGTTCAAATGATGCTTTCCTTGCTGGTACAGTAGCTGCTCACTCTCGGTAGCGTAAGTGTCGATATCAATATGCTCGGGATCTATATAATTATAACATCAAATAAATACCGAGAAAACAACTCAAAAACCAAAATGCTAAAAAATGCATGATTTTTCTACAGCAGTTAGGTCATGATTTTAAATGATTTTTGGTGAAAGAATTATTTCATTTTGATTTAGTATAGGAAAGTTATAATGGTTTGAATTTCAGATTTCAATATGTCGTCATCTATGTAATTTAATTATGAAGTGAAATTTTGTAGAACAGTGGCGAGTACATGGATTACATAGATAATTAGGCAATATTATTATAAGTTAGAAACAGTTGAGTTTGTCCTTTGTGGAGTTCTTATGATTTAGTTATGTATTTTCAAAGTTATCAGCCTTTTATAGTATAACAATAATAGAGTTAAAGATTATATCCTCCCAAATATAGTTTCTGTGACAGAGGTAATGTGGAGACCATTTTTAGAATTAAGTTCACTGAAAATGAAAATTATCAAAAGTGGTCTCACTGTTTTTGGAGTTTCCAATAATTACTTATGCATTTTTGAAGTTATCAACCCTTTTTCTATTGTCCAAAAAATAGGATTAATGGCTCATTTTCCAAAATAAAGCTCTCTGTTACAGGGACAGAGTTGGAATCAATTTTAATATAAAGTTCATTAAATATGAAAATTATCAGAAGTGGTTTCACTCATTTTGGAGTTAAAATGAGTTAGTTATGTATTTTAGAAGTTAAATGTATTTTTCAGTGTACAAATAATTGTATTCCGAAATTTCTTAAGTATTAGATATGTTTTTTTTCTACCGAGAGCTATCCTAGCCTCAGCCGCTGACAAGCGGGACCGGGGTCAAAGGTTCGACCCGGTCAACAAGGGCTCGGTCCCGGCCTCAAAAGACTGAAGGCGTATTCTAGTGAATACGTCTTCTAACTACAAAGCTGTACTCTGAGTTCTAGTGCTTAAGGATTACGCTTCCATAAAGATAAAACGTCTTTCATAACTACATATTCACTTAACAGGTCTTACGGGCCCACATGTCAACGATACATTAGCCCTCTAATGCAACCATTAGTTTAACTAACCAGGTTTTAACTCCTAACCTAATTCTCTACAAGACCTTGCCGGACGCCCCGACAACAGAGGAGTCGCGGCCGTGACATCGCCGAGCTCGTCGGCGGTGAGGGGAGGCCGGAGGGTGCAAGATCTACGCGAAAACGGAAAGACAATAGCGACAGCTACCTTCAGGTGATGATTTTGCGGGTGAAAAGGCACGGTGGCGCGCCGGCGACGGAGTCGAGCGGAGGAGGAGGATACGGTGACGAGGGATCTCGAAGCCGGAACCACTCCGAGGCAAATGGGCGCTGGATCTACACTCCTGGGGTCCAAACGACGCTGAGGAGAAGACACGGGGACCAAAGGTCTTCGTGTTCAACTTCGGCGGCAAGAATCAACGGCGGTGCAGAGGGGGTCACCACGGCGGGGTGTTCTGAGAACAAGAAAGAACAATGTGAGGTGGGAGTAGAATCAGGGCACCCATGAGACGGTCCCGAAGGAGGGAATGAATTGGGAGCTCACCGTGCCGACGTCGGGGAAGAAGACGAGCTCTCACGGCCGTGGATTTGAAAACCAGAATTCACAGAGCCCCTGTGCATAATCTGACAAATGAGTTGAGGGGTTTTACTCCTTAGATCCTAGCACACGAAATGACGCGCAAGAAGTGGGGAAAATCTCACCAGAGACGAAGATGACGCAGGAGTGTCCACTGGAGCGTGCTCTGGAGCTTCAGTGAGCACGAGGGGGAAACCGAGGCTACAAGCAAAAGTACGAGCTGAGGTTAGCCAAAATAGAAAAGGCATTGATCACAGAGACGATCGGAACCAAGCGGAGGAAGCTTACACCGGCGAGGAGCACGGGAGAGCTTCCCCTTCCTCAGCCGCCGAGAGGAAGAGTGAGGGAGAACTAGGGTTCTGAGGTGTCTTATGCTCGGGCGATGACGGCAATGGAGGCGGTGTGAAGAGGAGGTGGTTCCGGAGTGGCCAACGGCAGCGGCGGATTGACGACGTCGAGTTGCCGTTTCTGTACGCGTCGGAACGGCCGGCTGCTCTGCGGAGCTCGGCTCCTGCGTGAGCGCCGACAGCGACTTCGGAGCGCGAGCGGACGGGTTTAAGTGAATTGGCGCGCACCGCTGATCTCGGAGGATGGCTCGAGACAAAGGATACGATCGAAAAGGGTCAAGAGGTATGCGATCCGGGCCACCGATTTCTCATCGGACGGCCGACCTCGCTGGGTTCGCGCGTGCGCTTTAGGGGTTAGGTCTAGCCGAGGGTGCGGTCGAATGAGGTGGGCTCGAGCCAAGCTACGATATTAGGTTTTATTTGATTTCAGTTTGACCGTGAAGCAAATGGGTTTGACCGAGGCTTAAAATATAGAAATAAATTTCTATAAATTATGAAATAATTTGTGGGGGTTCCTGGGAAGATATAGTTCCCATAAAAATTATGAAACCCCACTGTTCATATTAAAATTTGTGACATTTAAATTCAAACTTAATGTATGTCTTTGAATGTTGTTTGAATTTTAATGAGGTTCAAACTAGTCCCAAAAATTTGGGAACAATTATATTAATTCCTGATAATTAATGTAGTATTTAATTAAATTGATTCCAGATGATGATCACAACTTTTTATTACGGATTTGAATTGAAATTCAAACTTTGAAGGGTATGTTCATGTTTTTAACAGATTTTCCAAGTGCAATATATCATGAAATGATTTGAATTTGATAATGCATGTTAGTGAGATGCATTATAATCCATTTTAATAGTTGGGGCTGTGACAAACCTCCCCCCCTTACAAAAGATCTCAACCCGAGATCTGAGTGGAGAAAAATTAGAAAGTTTTCATTAGAAGTTATAATTTATGTTGTCTTGATTTCCTTCAAAGATAGTGTTGGCATGTTATAATTATACCATAAGAATAATTTTGTTTACATTGCTATGTTTTACCTTTCCTTTCTTGATACGAAGGTACTTCAGGTAGAGAAGAGGTCTGGATATGCCATTCGCATCCGGTCTTCACGTTCCCAAGTTGCTTCCTCTTCCGTGTGGTTGCTCCATTGAACCTTGACGAACTTGATGTTACGATTCCGAGTCTTACGCTCAGTTTCCTCAAGTATACGAATCGGGCTCTCTTGATAAGTTAGATCGGGTTGCAAGTCGAGTTTATCCAACTCGGTTGCTTCTGTTGGGACTCGAAGACATTTCTTGAGTTGTGAGACATGGAAGACGTCATGTACGTCTGAGAGTGATGGTGGCAACTCCAACTGGTATGCCACTGATCCCAACTTAGCTAGAATACGGAAAGGTCCAATATAGCGAGGTGCTAATTTACCTTTGATTTGGAAGCGACGAACTCCTTTCATAGGAGAGACTTTAAGATATACATGATCGTCCACTTCGAAACTCAACTCGCGACGACGACGATCGGCATAAGACTTCTGACGTGATTGAGCCGTCCTAAGTCGTTCGCGAATGACACGAACTTGTTCTTCAGCATCTTCCACCAAGGTTGGGCCATAGAATGGCCTCTCCCGCTTGCACCAGTTCAAGGGTGTTCTACAAGCTCTCCCATACAATGCTTCAATGGTGACATCGAATACCGGATTGGAAGTCATTGTTGTATGAGAACTCGGCAAACGGTAAACATTTTTCCCAATTATCGCTGTAGGATAACACGCAAGCCGGAGAAGGTCTTCCAAAACTTGGTTTACCCTCTCGCTTGTCCATCCGCTTATGCGGGTGATAAGCGGAGCTAAAGGATAGGTTGGTTCCCATTGCTTGATGCAAGCGGTTCCTAAATGAGAGGTGAATTGGGGACCTCTATCCAAACAATCACCCTTGGTACACCATGGAGACAAACGATTACTGAAATATAAAGTTACGCTAGTTTGGCCCGGTGTAAGTGGTCTTGACGGAATAAAATGGGCAACCTTGGTTAAACGATCCACAATCACCCATATAGAATCAAATCCAATTTTAGTTCTAGGAAGGCCGTGACAAAATCCATGCCAACTTCTTCCCATTTCCACCGGGAATGGGCGGGGATCTAGAGTGCCACCGGCTTCAAATGCTCACCCTTGACTCTTTGACATAGATCGCACCCGCCACATCTTGTGCAACGTGTCGCTTCATTCGGCTCCACCACGCTTTCTTTTTCAAATCTTGATACATTTTCGCATCTCTGTGGTGGATAGAGAATTTTGAGTTATGAGCCTCCTTGAGAATCAATTCTCTCAAGTGGCGATCAAATGGTACCACCATACGGTTTCCAAACCATAGAGTACCTTGTGCATCTTGCTTAAAACATTTAGCCTTGCCTTGTTTCATGCGTTCTAAAATTTGAGCCACTTCCGCATCAGTTTTCTGGGCTTCCCTAATCTGGTCCTCAAGTGTGCAAGTCAAACTGAGGGCTGCAAGTGAACCTTCTTCAACTATCTCTAGCACACAAGCCCGCAAAAAAAGAGTTACCGACAAACAGTTGCATTGAGATTTTCTGCTCAAGGCGTCGGCCACGACATTAGCCTTCCCTGGATGATAATGAAGTCCCATATCGTAATCTTTAATCAACTCAAGCCACCTTCTTTGTCTCAAGTTTAGGTCGGCTTGGGTGAAAATATATTTAAGGCTCTTATGGTCGGTGTAGATCTCGCAGCTGATTACCGATGAGGTAATGTCGCCAAATCTTCAAGGCATGAACTACAGCTGCGAGCTCTAGGTCGTGTGTGGGATAATTGGTCTCATGGGGCCTCAATTGCCTTGACGCGTAGGCCACCACTCGGCCGTCTTGCATAAGCACACAACCGAGCCCATGGCGAGATGCATCACAGTAGATATCAAAGCTCTTATGAATGTCCGCGAACAAGCACGGAGCTTCATGCATTCTTTCAGGGTTTGGAAGCTTTGCTCGCATTCTGCTGTCCACTCAAATTTCTTCTCTTTCTTTAGAAGTTGGGTCATAGGCTTTGCAATTTTTGAGAAATTCTTGATGAACCTACGGTAGTATCCCGCAAGTCCAAGAAAACTGCGAATGTCAGTGACGCTCTTGGGTTGCTTCCACTCAAGGACATCTCGTACCTTACTAGGATCAACAGCGACACCGCCTTTAGATAGGATATGACCCAAGAAACTAACCTCTCGGAGCCAAAACTCACATTTGCTGAATTTGACATACAGCTGATGGTGGCGAAGCTTTTCTAACACAAGTCTCAGATGTTGCTCGTGCTCAAGATCAGAGTTAGAGTAGATAAGGATATCGTCGATGAAAACTGTGAGGACCCGGAATATTTAACTACTAACACTTAACCTCCAAATGGTTCTAGCGTTACTAATTAAACATTCTAAGCCTCGATGGACATATGCTTCCCAGAATTGCAGCATATGTACATCATCACAAAATTACACATCAATTCCATACACATACATCACTAAGTTCAACAACGACATATATACAATGAAAGTTATTACAAAAGAGAGCCGACCGCCAAATAGAAACGAGATACAAGAATGACAAAGAAGCAAAGTGCCATAAGATGGTGGAACAAAAGTCGACCGGTTAGCCAACATAACCCACAAGGCAACCGACCGGCCGCTAAGCTAGTCGCCTGCAAGCTACCACAACACACTCACAAAAGTGAGGCCCTCGTGCTCACCTTCTTCCTCTGCAACAAAACAATTAAGCGTAGCAACCGAGTACAAAGATTGTCTTTGTACTCGCAAGATCGACGTGTGGAATAGCAGACCTATTCATAAACTACATGCAAGCTTATTTAGGTGGAGGTTGTATGTCTCATTTGCATAAAGCCAACTTTATTTGCAATAATGTAATACATTTCAAAAGCAAGTTTGCAAATCTGCTTTGTTATCAAAGTATCGATGAAGTAAAGGTACATACAAGTAACCACTGGAAGTGACTATCCCAATAGTCACCACAACATAGCACGAATCCCCATTCGTACCACCCATCCAGCTTTAGTTTAAAAGGTTGTAGTCTAACTCTTGAAAGACCTGCCAAGCGTGTCCATAACCTAGGACGAGGCTATTCGAATAGTTTTAACCCCGCAGGGTGTACCAATGTACCCACACTTGCACCGCCTTTAAGCCACAAAGCACACTTCCGAAGGTATGTCGCACGGCTAAGTCCTACGAGACATTTCCAATCTTGTGTATTAACTACGAGCCGCTCATATGGATAGAAACCCATATGCTTACATTGCAAGCCGAAAGACAACCACCATCACGGGGAAGCCTTTCGGACACTACAATGCTCCCAAAGACCATCCCTCCCGCGACTCCTGCGACTGGAGCCAATACACGCCAAAGTACTAAGTCAAGAGAGGTCCCATACCCTCTAATGTGGTTAGCACGCTAAAATGCTTGGTTTAGTGTAACAAGATGTTCGGTCCTTGTTGGCCCGGGCACCATTCCAGTCACACCCCACAATCACACCATCTTACCATTGTGCCCAAGTCTAAATCATTTTGTTTTTAGTTTTAGTTTTCATAAGTAGACATGGCACAAGGTGGAAATCATAATCATAATAAGTTTTATGTGATCAAGGTTATCGACAAGTCGATAACCGCCCATTTCTACCGGAACTAAGCATGACTAAGCAATTGATTCGCCACTACTAAGTGACAAGAGCCCATCCATGAACTCTAAATCACAGCAAGTAACCTAGGCTCATGGTAGTAGAGGATAATCATTTTGCTAAGGAAATGCATCTACTAGGCCAACTATTAAAACAAAGTAGCAATGCATACATAGAATTTGTAATCAACATAAATACTTAAAATACTGGGATTAACATGATCAAACTGCTTGCCTGCTTGCTGTTGCTCAATTTGTTGCGGAGGGTCGTTCTCGGGGTTACCGCAAATGTCGAACCCTAAGCGGAAAGGCAAAAAGAACCAAGAACAACCAATAAGACGAGCAAAACTTAAACAAAAGAGCAAGCAAAATTTATCCAAATACGACGAAATTTATACACAAGGTAAACTACGAATATACCTAGTCATAGAAACTGGAAAAACCTAATTTGGATTTGTGGTGCGAAAGATATTACTTAAAAACTCATTTTCGGCCATAATTAGCACTGTAGCAAAAATATTTTCTAGAAAGATTTTGGAGCTGAAATTTTTATGGTAGCTACCTACTGGTATAGTGGTAACCCATATAAAATTTTAGGTCATTTGAAGTTGAAATGATTTAGTTATGATTTTTCTAAGTTCTACAACTAGCATATATCATTTCTCAGGAACATGAATAAAGACAAAGCCTAGATCAAATTAAAGCATGTCTACAGGCCAAATTTACCAGGTTGAGTTTGCTCACTTTCCAACTACAGAGAGGAAGTTATGTGGTTTACAAATTTTCCATGAATTTCTAGACCTCATTTTTCATTAAACAAGATCATGTTGTTTAACTCATTTTCTGCTACAAAACAGGGCCTAATTTCATTCTCGATTAAAGTTCATACTATAACAAAGCTACAAAGAATCGAATCATTCAAAAGGAGTTAAAATGACAAAGTTATGCACTTTTGAAATTTGAAACAAAGAAAAGACTTAGGAAACTTTGAGTTCTCGGGAGGTCCAACGGATCGAAGACAAAGGAGAGGTCGGGGGCCGTTAGATCAAGGTCCGACGGCCACGAGCCTCGAGCACAGCGCATAAGACCTCCTCCCGCGACCGGGAGGTCCGGACCGCTGAGATCTGATCCAACGATCACGACCGAGCGCGCACAGCGCGCACGCAAGGAGGTCTGGCGCGCTTGTCAGAGGTCGTGGACCGCCGACGAGATCCGCGGTCCCGAGCACTAGGGGAGGTCCAAAGGCTTTAAATCCACGGAAGGAGGTCTAACCGCTAGATCTAAATCTAACGGTTTAGACCGAGGAGGAGGTCCTAACGCCATCGATCCAAAGGAGGAGGTCCTAGACGGTCGATCTCCGGAGGAGGTCTTGATCGGCCGATTGACACGAGGAGGTCTTGGATGACCAAGATCTTCTCGGGGAGGTCCTAAGCGATAGTGTTTTATCAGGAGGGGATCTGGACGGTTCAGATTAGACGTAAGGAGGTCTTGAACGGTCCAGAGCAACGCGGAGGGAGGTCGTGTGACTAAAGATTTTACAAATAAAATCCAACGCTCCGATCTAAAGCCGGGGAGGTCGCGAACGGCTAAGATCAAGGTTGGGGAGGTCATGAGGGTTTTCTAACAAGGACCGGGGGTGCTCTTTTTGCAAAGAGGACCACGAGGAGGTCTTTTCCAACGAGGACCTCGGGGAGGTCCCGAAGGTGGTTTTTACAAAAATGACCCCGCGGAGGTCTTTTTGCGCAGGAGTGGCCCTAGTGGCTCAGATGTAGTCCCAAGAGGTCTTAAACGGCTAGGATCTAACCAGGGGAGGTCCTAGTGCGCTAAGATTTTACACAGAGCCAGATCTAACGGCTAAGAGCTAATCCCGGGAGGTCTTTAAGGTCGAGATAGAACTAAGGAGATCCCGGGACGAGAAATTTTCATGAAACCCATCTACTGCATGCATCTAACCGAGGTGGTCTTAACAGTCGAGATTAAACGAGGGGAGGTCTTACACTTACGGGTTTTCACGGGAGGATCTAAAGGTCCGATCTAAACGTGGGGAGGTCTTAGACGGCTACGAAGAGCTCGAGGAGGTCCAAGGTGCTGTAAAGGCGCGGACCTCCTGACAATGACAAAGGGTGGCGGCTAAGACACTCACCGCATCGATGATTGGTAATAAATGGGCATTTAAGATGTCCTAACCGGATGACGAAACGGAGTTTCGAACCGCAAAATCCCGAGCGGGCTCAACGGTTTGCCGCGCGATGGGGACCTCGTCGGCGCCGACAAAGGGCACCGACATACCGCAATAGTGTCGCGACCTAGCGGAGGCACTCTCGACGGCGGCGACGCCTTAAACGCCGCGAGCCGAGAATGACGGAGGACAAGTGTTTCGGCAAAACCGAAATGACAAAGCCGAGCGCCACGAGCTAAGCTAGCTAGACCCTAAGCCCTAAGGGACTAAAATGGACTCACCCGAGTGTAGGGAAGGTCCAGAGGAAGACGGAGGACTTGGAGGAGGTCGACGAAGTCCCGCGGTGATGCGCTTGCTTGTGAAGGAGAAGAAGACGACCTCGACAAGCAGCTCCCAAATTGTCAACCTCGTGAAGGTCAAACACAACAAGTTAGGGAATGCTCGAGGTGCTCGAGATGACAAGAAAAACAGCAAGAACGTTGATGGAACCACCGAGCTCGAGCCGCAGGGAGCTCCAAAGGTGACAATGGAGGTAAGGAAGGGCTCTCGGTGCTCGTGTTTGGGGCTCACACTCACAATCGAGAGAGTCTAAACGGCACCAAGTGACGGAAAGAGAAGGAGGAAGGAACCACCGCCATACATAGCCGGGAGCTTGGACAAGGGCTAGGCAAACCCATCGTGAGCAAAGTCCATGGCCCCGCCATGACTTGCTAGATTTGACAAGAGCGGTAGGTAGGTGATGACTCTCTTAGGGCTAGGCTCGACACAATTAATGCATGGCAGAAAGAGACGTTGGGAAGGACCAAAAAGTGACAGGCCACTGCTCCCAACTGCTCTGACCCTGACACACGCACGGGTGGAGGAAAACCACGATGACCAGGGCTCGAGGAGGTCGTGAGGAGGAGAACAGGGTGAGGGGAGGTCCCGACATCCTGCAGGTGCTCGGAGAGGTCCCGACGTGTCGATCGATCACCCGAGGTAGGGAGGTCTTGCGCGGGCGAGGAGGTCCTGGGAGGTCGTGACCGCTGGATGGAGATCCAGTGGCTTGGACCACCCCGAGGCGCTGAGGGCGCTCAAGAGCTCCTCAGATCAGTGGGGAGGTCGTGAGCATTGGATTGAGATCCAATGGCTCAGCCTTGCGCGCAAAGCTTGAGCCCGAGTGCGGCGCCGCGACGTGGTCCAACCAAGTCGGTTGAGTTGGGCTCGGTCCGAGCCCAGTTCGACTCAACCTGCATTTGAATTTCCGGTATTAGAGAAAGGCTGACATTTGGAGAATTGTTGAGGTAGCAAACGAACTCCAAAAATTATGAAATTTTGCAGGAGCTTGCTAGCGCAAACGAGGATCTAGCATAAAATTTTCAGAGGCTTTGGTGCTGTGGATTTTCCTCCAAAAATTTAACAAGGCACTGGTCCAAGGTTTGACCAGATTTTGAATTGGTTTGACTGACCTCCAAAAATATTCAAACAATTTCTAAAAATTGTGAACTTTTTCAGAGGGGTCACATACCATCCCAAAACTTAGGAAAAATATTTCCAGGAGATGATCAAGAGGTTGACAAGATTGTTTTTGAAGCTCAAGATTTGGATCAAAAGACTTGTGACTTCGTATTTCCATAACTTCTTGTACAATACTTGCTTGGTACAATAGGAAATACAGGATGTAAGAAAAAGTTTTAATTTCTACTCATTTTCTTACATTTGAAACACAAGCCTAAAATTGGGATGTTACAACTCTCCCCCCCTTACAAGAATCTCGACCCGAGATTCCGTTTACTCGGAGAAGAAAGAAGGAAAATCTGCACGAAGGCGATCTTCTCGCTCCCAAGTTGCCTCATCTTCAGAATGGTTTGACCACTGAACCTTAAGGAACTTGATGACACGGTTCCTTGTTCTCCGCTCAGATTCCTCAAGAATACGAACAGGATGCTCGCGATAGGTCAAATCCTCTTGCACATCGAGAGTTTCCAACGGAGTTTCCTTAGTCGGGACACGGAGGCACTTCTTCAGGTGTGAAACATGGAACACATCATGCACACCCTCAAGTGCGGCTGGCAGCTCCAATCTATATGCAACTGCTCCAACTCTCTCGATGATGCGGTAAGGCCCAACATACCGAGGAGCCAACTTGCCCTTGATGCCAAAACGCTGATGGCCCTTCAAGGGTGAGACTTTGAGATACACAAAGTCATTGGGCTCGAAGCTCAACTCACGGCGACGACGACCGCATAGCTCTTTGTCCGGATCGGGCCGCGCGCAGATGCTCGCGATCAATCGAACTTGACTTTCGCCTCATTGATCGAATCGGGCGAAAATCGCCGCCACCGCCTCTCGACCAGTTCAACGGGTTCTCGCACCTTCTCCCATACAAAGCCTCAAATGGTGCCATGCCAAGATCGCCTCGAAAGTCGTTGTTGTAGGAGAACTCAAGAAATGGTAGGCATTTCTCCCACTTCTTCCCATAGGAAAGAACACAAGCACGAGCATATCTTCCAACACTTGGTTGACTCGCTCCGTCCGCCATCACCGAGGATGAAAGGTCAGACTCAAATGAAGGCGGTCCCCATAGCCTCTGCGACTATGCCAAACCGCGAGGTGAAAAGTGCACCACGATCGTAAATAATCGCTTCGGCACCCGTGAAGACTCACAATCCTCGAGACATAAAGCTCGCCAAAGGCCCCACACGGCCGAGTCTTTACAGAAGGAAATGTGCCACTTTAGTCAACCGGTCGATCACGACCCAAATAGCATCATTCCCTTGGACGAAAGGGCAATCCGGTGATGAAGTCCATGCCAACGGAATCCCACTTCCACTCGCACGGCATAGGTCAAGAAGACCTCGCTGACGCCGATGTTCGCCTTCACACGACAAAGACACGCCGCACTCGGCAAACGAACTTGGCAATTCAAGCTTCATTCGGTCCACTGCATCTCGACGAAGGTCCCGATACATCTTGGTAGCCCCGGATGGATGGATAAAGGAGAATCATGGGCTTCGCGAGAATCAAATCCCGCAATTCCATGACCTTAGGAACCACAAGACGCTGCCCAAACCACACAACGCCATGCTCATCCTCCAAAAGCACTTGGCTATCCCATCCTTGATGTTCTCGCTTGATCCGCTCACACCGCATCATGCTCGTGCGCCTCCGATTTGGTCCACCAAGGTTGGTCTGCACAACCAAGGTAGCAAAGGAACCGTGCTCGATCAAACCCAAATTGAGGCGCTGGATTTCGAAATGAGGGTAGGTCGCCGCTCTTGGAGCATCAACATGTTGCAATACACTTTCCGGCTGAGTGCATCCGCAACGACATTGGCCTTGCCCGGATGGTACTGAATACCCATGTCATAATCCTTGATCAATTCCAACCATCTTCTCTGCCTGAGGTTCAGATCTGGCTGGGTGAACAAGTACTTTAAACTCTTGTGGTCGGAATACACCTCACAACGGTTGCCAATCAGGTAATGCCGCCAAATCTTGAGTGCATGGACCACAGCAGCTAACTCCAAGTCATGAGTAGGATAGTTGAGTTCATGAGGCCTCAATTGTCGCGACGCATAGGCCACAACCTTGCCTTCCTGCATAAGAACACAACCAAGACCCTGACGAGAAGCATCACAAAAGATATCAAAACTCTTGTGAATATCAGGGAGAACAAGCACTGGGGCTGAGGTCAACCGCTTCTTGAGTTCCTGAAAACTCACATCACAAGCAGCGGACCACTCAAATTTCTTGTCTTTCTTGAGCGATTCACCATAGGCTTTGCAATCTTGGAGAAGTTCTCGATGAAGCGCGATAGTAGCCACCAAACCAAGAAAACTCCGACATCCGTGGATCGACGGCTGACCCCAAGATAGCACATCACTTACCTTGCTAGGATCCACAGCCACACCTCCCGCTGAAAGAACATGGCCTAAGAATGCCACTTCCTTCAACCAGAACTCGCACTTGCTGAATTTGGCATACAACTGGTGCTCACGCAGCTTGCCCAACACAAGTTTAAGATGCTCAGCATGCTCTTCTTCACTCTTGGAGTAGATAAGGATATCGTCGATGAATACCACCACAAACCTATCCAAATACTCCATGAATACTGAGTTCATTAGGTTCATGAATAAAGCAGGAGCATTAGTCAAACCAAAAGACATGACCGTGTACTCGTAAAGGCCATAACGAGTAGCAAAGGCCATCTTAGGAATGTCCTCGGCCCTGATCCTGACTTGATGATAGCCCAATCTCAAGTCAATTTTGGAGAAGACTCGTGCTCCGGTCAACTGATCGAAGAGATCATCAATACGGGGCAAAGGATACTTGTTCTTTACCGTCACCTCATTAAGCTTGACGGTAATCAACACACATGCGCAAGGTCTTGTCCTTCTTCTTCACAAAGATAATCGACAACCCCAAGGAGATGAGCTAGACGGATAAAACCCTTCTCTTGCAGCTCACCCAGCTGCTTCTTCACTCCTCCAACTCATTAGGAGGCATGCGACGGCCTCTTAGAAATAGGGCGGTACGGCAAAGAACTCGATCACAAACTCCAGATCTCGAACAGGTGGCATGCCCGGCAAGTCTTCGGGAAAGACATCCACGAACTCACATACTGTGGGAACATCCTGGATCTCCAATGTTGGCTTTGCTTCAAGGACATAAAGATGGGGTTCTCGCAACTGCGGTGAAAACCCAACCTGTTCACCCGAAGGGCTGGTGAGGTAGACAATCTTCCTGGCACAATCGATTTGCCCCAAGTGTTGGGACAACCAATCCATGCCAAGAATCACATCCAAGCGTGCCGAGTCGAGTAGGATAAGATTCGCCAAGAATCCCACTCCTTCGATGTGGATAGGAACATCCCAAGATACTTGGTCACTCTCATTTCCAACCCGAGAGCGAATGAGCAATGGAATCCCAAAGGAACACAAGAAGTCCACAATCAACAAAGAAAAGACCTCGAAATAAAAGAATGCGAGGCCCCGAGTCAAATAAAACGTAGCAGGATGCAAATTAACAAGGAGCGCATCTAACACCACGCCGGGCGCCTCAGTGCCTCCTCACCGAGATGTGGTTGACTCGCCGCTCCCCAAGCCCGGGTCTTCGGTCGTGGGTGACCACTCCTTGCCCACGCCCTCCATTAGGACGAGGGCCGCTCCAGCTTTCTTAGGACAACTACTCGAGTGGCCCTTGTTGTGGCGAGAAGCGGTGACGCCGGCCGGGGTTGCGGGAACACCTGCTGCTGGTCGCAGCGACGCGATCGAGTCACGACCGCGGAGGGTGGAGCTGGTGCTGAAGGCCTCGGCGGTGGTGAAGCCAAGCAACGGGCCACCGTGCAGTCCAACACGGACGAACGAGGCCACCGCGCGACCGCTCGAGCCTCCCACTTGCGCTATGGATTCGCCAGCGCTCTCGCCTTGTGCTCGGCGATGATGGCCTTGTCCACCAAGGTCCGGAAGTCGGGAAGTCCACAATAGAGAGCTTGTCCAAGCTCCTCGCACAAACCCTCCATGAACTTCTCCCGCTGGCCTCATCGGTGGCCACCTCAAGCGAGCGCACCTCGCCAAATGGTTGAACTCATGGAGGTACTCACACGCATTTGCGCCTGCTTGAGCGCAAGGAACTCCTTCTTCTTCACTTCATCGGGCCGGGGACATGGGCCCGACGGAAGTCGACCGAACTCCTCCCACGAGACCACGTGTCTCGCAGTCGCATGGCGAGGAAATTCTCCCACCATGAGAGTGCCGCACCCTCCACCGATGGGATGCGAAAAGTGCCCGCTCCTCGCTCCGGCATCGAGCAACGTTGAGCTCGCTCAACCGCACGCAGCCCGATCGTCTCGGCCCAAGGGATCCTCGGACCGGAGAAGGTAGGAGGCTGCGACGAGGAACTCCGCAAGCCCCCACGCTGCCGGTGTCCACCTCCGGACCCAGAGGCACCAGAGGGAGTGGAGGTGTTTCTGGCGATAACCTCCAACACCCTACGTTCCTCCGAACGATTGCGTTCGATCTGCATGAGGACTTCCGCCATGGTTGGAGGAGGGGGAAGCTCCTCATCGGGACTACCCGGCTGATTCCGGCCGCTACGTATCCCACCAGCCATCCTGATTTACTAAGACAAGTTAGATACAGTTCAAGACCCAAGAGCACAAAAATCCAAACTTAGTTAAAATAACCAAAGAATAGCCACAAGAGAACATGAGACCATAAGTCACTGAATCAACTTTCCGAAACGGCTAACCCGTATGGAAGAACGAGCAATCGTTTGCGAAGACCCAACATTTCAGCACTAATTTCTAGCTCAAAACAGTCCAAAAATCAAGGTATAACCACTTAATAGAGTATAGGCATTAGCTAATTTCATATCACTTCTTACCCCTTTCATTCCCACAAGTTTTAGTTGTATTTACCTCTCATTTCCTACCTTAATTACTCACCACTAGCTAGCTGACCAAATTTCTTTCTCCAAGATCTCATAGTTCTCCCAAAACCAAGTTAATCGATAGAGACTAATTTTTGGAAAGGAAGAGAGGAACAACTTTTTCAAACTCAAGTGAGAGTAAGGTGAGATGAGCAAGCTAAGACAGGTAAGGAATAAAATTAGAGAACTTACTTAAGTTTTCATACACTATTTGAAAGTAAGTTTTCAAAATATCCTAAAGGCGACCAAGCTAGGGGTTTCTACGGTCGATGGCTCGATACCAACTTTGTGAGGACCCGGAATATTTAACTAGTAACACTTAACCTCCAAATGGTTCTAGCGTTACTAATTAAACATTCTAAGCCTCGATGGACATATGCTTCCCAGAATTGCAGCATATGTACATCATCACAAAATTACACATCAATTCCATACACATACATCACTAAGTTCAACAACGACATACATACAAAGAAAGTTATTACAAAAGAGAGCCGACTGCCAAATAGAACAAAGATACAAGAATGACAATGAAGCAAAAGTGCCATAAGATGGCTGGAACAAAAGTCGACCGGTTAGCCAACATAACCCACAAGGCAACCGACCGGGCCGCCAAGCTAGTCGCCCCGCAAGCTACCACAACACAGCTCACAAAAGTGAGGCCCCTCAGGCTCACCTTCTTCCTCTGCAACAAAACAATTAAGCGTAGCAACTGAGTACAAAGATTGTCTTTGTACTCGCAAGACTGACGTGTGGAATAGCAGACCTATTCATAAACTACATGCAAGCTTATTTAGGTGGAGGTTGTATGTCTCATTTTGCATAAAGCCAACTTTATTTTCAATAATGTAATACATTTCAAAAGCAAGTTTGCAAATCTGTTTTGTTATCAAAGTATCAGTAAGTAAAGGTACATACAAGTAACCACCTGGAAGTGACTATCCCAATAGTCACCACAACATAGCACGAATCCCCGATTCGTACCACCCATCCAGTTTTAGTTTAAAAGGTTGTAGTCTAACTCTTGAAAGACCTTGCCAAGCGTGTCCATAACCTAGGACGAGGCTATTCGAATAGTTTTAACCTGCAGGTGTACCAATGTACCCACACTTCGCATCGCCTTTAAGCCACAAAGCACACTTCCAAGGTATGGCTGGCACGGCTAAGTCCTACGAGACATTTCCAATCTTGTGTATTAACTACGAGCCGCTCATATGGATAGAAACCCATATGCTTACATTGCAAGCCAAAGACAACCACCATCACGGAAGCCTTTGGACACTACAATGCTCCCAAAGACTATCCCTCCCGCGACTCCTGCACTGAGCCAATACACGCCAAAGTACTAAGTCAAGAGAGGTCCCATACCCTCTAATGTGGTTAGCACGCTAAAATGCTTGGTTTAGTGTAACAAGATGTTCGGTCCTTGTTGACCGGGCACCATTCCACCACACCCCACAATCACACCATCTTACCATTGTGCCCAAGTCTAAATCATTTTGTTTTTAGTTTTAGTTTTCATAAGTAGACATGGCACAAGGTGGAAATCATAATCATAATAAGTTTTATAGATCAAGGTTATCGACAAGTCGATAACCGCCATTTCTACCGAACTAAGCATGACTAAGCAATTGATTCGCCACTACTAAGTGACAAGAGCCCATCCATGAACTCTAAATCACAGCAAGTAACCTAGGCTCATGGTAGTAGAGGATAATCATTTTGCTAAGTAAATGCATCTACTAGGCCAACTATTAAAACAAAGTAGCAATGCATACATAGAATTTGTAATCAACATAAATACTTAAAATACTGGGATTAACATGATCAAACCGCTTGCTCGCTTGTCGTTGCTCAATTTGTTGCGGAGGGTCGTTCTCGGGTTACCGCAAATGTCTAACCCTAAGCGGAAAGGCAAAAGAACCAAGAACAACCAATAAGACGAGCAAAACTTAAACAAAAGAGCAAGCAAAATTTATCCAAATACGACATTAAATTTATACACAAGGTAAACTACGAATATACCTAGTCATAGAAACTGAAAACCTAATTTGGATTTGTGGTGCGAAAGATATTACTTAAAAACTCATTTTCTACCATAATTAGCACTCAGCAAAAATATTTTCTAGAAAGATTTTGGAGCTGAAATTTTTATGGTAGCTACCTACTGGTATAGTGGTAACCCATATAAAATTTTAGGTCATTTGAAGTTGAAATGATTTAGTTATGATTTTTCTAAGTTCTACAACTAGCATATATCATTTCTCAGGAACATGAATAAAGACAAAGCCTAGATCAAATTAAAGCATGTCTACAGGCCAAATTTACCAGGTTGAGTTTGCTCACTTTGCAACTACAGAGAGGAAGTTATGTGGTTTACAAATTTTCCATGAATTTCTAGACCTCATTTTTCATTAAACAAGATCATGTTGTTTAACTCATTTTCTGCTACAAAACAGGGCCTAATTTCATTCTCAGACAAAGTTCATACTATAACAAAGCTACAAAGAATCGAATCATTCAAAAGGAGTTAAAATGACAAAGTTATGCACTTTTGAAATTTGAAACAAAGAAAAGACTTAGGAAACTTTGAGCTTTCTGGAGGTCCAACGGATCGAAGACAAAGGAGAGGTCGGGGCCGTTAGATCAAGGTCCGACGGCTCACGAGCCTCGAAGCACAGCCACGCATAAGACCTCCTCCCGCACCGGGAGGTCTCGACCGTTGAGATCTGATCCAACGATCACGACTCGAGCGCGCCACGCACACGACGCAAGGAGGTCACGCGCTTATCAGAGGTCGTGGACCGCCGACGAGATCCGCGGTCCCGAGCACTAGGGAGGTCCAAAGGCTTTAAATCCACGAAGGAGGTCTAACCCGTTAGATCTAAATCTAACGGTTTAGACCGCAGGAGGAGGTCCTAACGCTACTGATCCAAAGGAGGAGGTCCTAGACGGTCAGGATCTCCAGAGGGAGGTCTTGATCGGCTGGGATTGACACGAGGAGGTCTTGGATGACCAAGATCTTCTCGGGGAGGTCCTAAGCGATAGTGTTTTATCAGGAGGGGATCTGGACGGTTCAGATTAGACCTAAGGAGGTCTTGAACGGTCCAGAGCAACGCGGAGGGAGGTCGTGTGACTAAAGATTTTACAAATAAAATCCAACGCTCCGATCTAAAGCCGGGGAGGTCGCGAACGGCTAAGATCAAGGTTGGGGAGGTCATGAGGGTTTTCTAACAAGGACCGGGGGTGCTCTTTTTGCAAAGAGGACCACGAGGAGGTCTTTTCCAACGAGGACCTCGGGGAGGTCCCGAAGGTGGTTTTTACAAAAATGACCCCGCGGAGGTCTTTTTGCGCAGGAGTGGCCCTAGTGGCTCAGATGTAGTTCCAAGAGGTCTTAAACGGCTAGGATCTAACCAGGGGAGGTCCTAGTGCGCTAAGATTTTACACAGAGCCAGATCTAACGGCTAAGAGCTAATCCCAGGAGGTCTTTAAGGCTGAGATAGAACTAAGGAGATCCTGGGACTTAGAAATTTTCGCGGAAACCCATCTACGGTACAGATCTAACCGAGGGTGGTCTTAACGCCGAGATTAAACGAGGGGGAGGTCTTACACTTACGGGTTTTCACGGGGAGGATCTAAAGGTCCAGATCTAAACGTGGGGAGGTCTTAGACGGCTACGAAGAGCTCGAGGAGGTCCAAGGTGCTGTGTAAAGGCGCGGGACCTCCGGACAGCGACAAAGGGTGGCGGCTAAGACACTCACCGCATCGATGATTGGTAATAAATGGGCATTTAAGATGTCCTAACCAGATGACGCCAAACGGAGTTTCGAACCGCAAAATCCCGAGCGGGCTCAACGGTTTGCCGCGGCGATGGGGACCTCGCGGCAAGCCAAGGGCACCGACATACTGCAATAGTGTCGCGGACCTAGCGAGGCACTCGACGCGGCGACGTTTTAAACGCCGGGACAACTACCATGCTCCCACCTCCGTCCCTCTGCGACCTCCTGCGACCGGGACCAATACACGCCAAAGTACTAGGTCAAGAGAGGTCTCATACCCTCTAGTGTGGTTATGCGCGAAATGCTGGATAACAAAAACTCACAAGATGTTCGGTCCTTAATTGGCGGGCACCTTTCGATCACCCAAAAGATCACACCAATCTTACCATTGTGCGCGTCTAAATCATTTTGTTTTTGGTTTTAGTTTTGCAAGTAAGCATAGCAAAATGCTGAAACATAAAGTTGTAGTAAATTTTGTGTGATCAAGGTTACCGACTAAAGTCGATAACACTTGATCCCACCGATAGCTAAGCATGTCTAAGCAAGTTGACCGGGATCTACTAAGTGACAAGAGATCATCCGATCTCTAATCACGACAAATAACCTAGGCTCGGTAGTAGAGATCAATATTTTGTCTCAAGGATATGCATTTCACGGATTTAACTAATCAATTTAACACAAATTAAGCAATGCATACATACAATTGAAACAAAATATTAATCTTTAAAATAAGGATTAAACATGATCAAGCCGCTTGCACGGATCTTTGTTGCTCAATATCTGCGGAGGATCGTCCTCGGGGTTGCCGCAAATATCGAAGCCTAACGATCGAACATAACGACAAATAAAAACGAAAACAGACAAAACTCAAACATTCAACAACATCAAAACAAGCCAAAACTCACACAGCCTAAGCATGAAATAACAAAATTTTAAAACAGGAACAAATCATTTTAAGTTATTAGCAATTTTCCATGAATTTTCTAAGCTAAAAACACAACAAGACACTAGTTAATTACTTAACAAATTTTTATGAACAGAAGCAGGTGTAAAACCTATCCTACCAGTTAGTATACTGAAAATGAAATTTTCTGAGTTGGGTTCATTGAATTTGGACAATTATTGGAAGAGATATGCATTTTCTAATTTAGAAGATACATAAGACATCATTTTATTAGCTAACAGATTTTTGCTACAGAGAGACATGGGTGAAGTTAATTTTATCAAATAGCACACTTAAAATGAAAATTAACAGCACTGGTTTCATACAATTTGGATAAAAATTGAATTAGTTATGCATTTTCTAAGTTTAAATGAATTAACAGATTACAGTGAAAACATATTACGAAATACTAAAGCATTAAATCCTTTTTCTACCCACGGCTATCTAGCGAGACAGCGTGGGCGATGCGCGAAAATCTTGACGAGCGACACCGCCGAAAGTGGCGTCGAAGGCGTATTCTAAGAATACGTCTTGACTTACAAAGTGCAAACCTAACATACCATTACACAATCGCTTCCCCAGAGAAAGCGTTAAAACTACACAAACCCTAAGCGACATTCCGGCCCATGTGCGGAGACTCAAAGCGAAATGCAGCGGTTGGATTAAGCGATTTCTAAGCGATTAACGCAGGGCCCACAAGACGAGAGACTCAAGGTAGACATGATTGAAGTCAAACAAATCATCACCGGCGGTTCGCAGCGAGCACGAACGCGATGGCGCGGCGCCGATGGATCTCGCGAACTAGTGGGTTTCAAAGCGGCGGTGATACCTTCGGGTTCCACGAGACTACTCGGCGAACCTGATGGTGGCGGCGAGTCCGATGGTCACGGGAGTTGAGCTCCACGGCGGCCGGAGAAGAAAGCACGGCCGCAGCGGAAGGCGTCACGGACTTCTAGAAGACTCGGAAGGTGTGCTTAAGCCGCCTCAACACCGGGAGCAAGGAGCGCACGATAACGCCGCGGCGAAAGCCCGTGACCGGAATTTCCACGGCGGGCGAAACCGAGCTTGAGAAGAATTGGTCACGCCCGCAGCGATGCACAAAGCGGCTCGTAAGCCGTTAGACTCGATGCATCAATGCGATCCTAAGGGACTAGGTGGCGGGCCTGAAACTCACCAGTGCGCAAAGCGAGCTCACGGATCGAGATCGCCGGAGGCGAGGCAGCGATCGCCTCTTGGCGATCCACCGGGCCAAGGACCGGAATAGGCAAAATGGGCGGCGAGGCAAGAGGAACACGATGGTGCGTTCGGCTCAAGGCGGCTCGAAGCGGCGCTACGCTCGAGTTTTCTCGGCGAAGCTAAGAAATGGGCGGAGAGGTGCAAGAATGGTGCTGCGAAGGAATGGAGCGACCCTATGAGGTAGATGGACTTGAGCGATCCTCCGGAGGCGAACCGCGCGTCCGGCGTGGCGGCGGCAGAAGCTGCGTGCATCTTGCGATCGCGACGAGCTCGGTGGCAGCGGAGTCGGCGAGAAGAACGGCAGGTGGGACCCATATGTCCGGCGACGAACGAAGCGGTGCGAACGAAGGTTCTACTCGATCGGAAAGATCTGGCCGTTGGATCCGAGATGGGCGGTCGAGATTGATGTATGCATTCTGGACAGGTCGGTTCGCGCCTGCGGCGTGGATCGTTCGATTTGCATCGGACGATCACGATCGATTGGACTCGCGGTGTGCGTTTAGTTGACGCGACCGAGTCAAGTGGTGCAGAGTCGGACTCGAGCTGAGTTGGGTTCGGGCAGAGAGCCAAAGCGAGTTGGCTTGGCCATTTGAAATAGCAAACAAAATCTAAAAATTGTGAAATAATTCAGGAGGTAGATAGGATGATCAAGATGGTAGGAAAAAATAATTTCAGAGAATGACGAAATACAAACCCTAAGTTAGGGCTGTTGGACAAGTGTTTAAGGACAAGTGAAAACCGAAAATGACAAAGCTGAGCGCCACGAGCTAAGCTAGCTAGACCCTAAGCCCTAAGGGACTAAAATGGACTCACCCGAGTGTAGGGAAGGTCCAGAGGAAGACGGAGGGACTTGGAGGAGGTCGACGAAGTCCCGCGGTGATGCGTTTGCCGGCGAAGGAGAAGAAGACGACCTCGACAAGCAGCTCCCCAAATTGTCAACCTCTGTGAAGGTCAAACACAACAAGTTAGGGAATGCTCGAGGTGCTCGAGATGACAAGAAAAACAGGCAAGAACGTTGATGGAACCACCGGAGCTCGAGCCGGCAGGAGCTCCAAAGGTGACAATGGAGGTAAGGAAGGGGCTCTCGGTGCTCGTGTTTGGGGCTCACACTCACAATCGAGAGTCTAAACGGCACCAAGTGACGGAAAGAGAAGGAGGAAGGAACCACCGCCATACATAGTGGGAGCTTGGACAAGGGCTAGGGCAAACCCATCGTGAGCAAAGTCCATGGCCCCGCCATGACTTGCTAGATTTGACAAGAGCAGTAGGTAGGTGATGACTCCTCTTAGGCTAGGCTCGACACAATTAATGCATGGCGAAAAGAGACGTTGGGAAGGACCAAAAGTGACAGCCATCGCTCCCAGCGCTCGACCACGACACACGCACGGTTGGAGGAAACCACGATGACCGTGGCTCGAGGAGGTCGTGAGGAGGAGAAGCGGTCGAGGGGGAGGTCCTGGACATCCCAGAGGTGCTCGGAGAGGTCCTGGACGTCTCAGATCACCCGAGGTAGGGAGGTCTTGCGCGGGCGAGGAGGTCCTGGGAGGTCGTGACCGCTGGATGGAGATCCAGTGGCTTGGACCACCCCGAGGCGCTGAGGGCGCTCAAGAGCTCCTCAGATCAGTGGGGAGGTCGTGAGCATTGGATTGAGATCCAATGGCTCAGCTTGCGCGCGCAAAAGCTTGAGCCCGAGTGCGGCGCTGGCGACGTGGTCCAACCAAGTCGGTTGAGTTGGGCTCGGGTCCGAGCCCGAGTTCGACTCAACCCAGATTTGAATTTCCTGGTATTAGAGAAAGGCTGACATTTGGAGAATTGTTGGAGGTAGCAAACGAACTCCAAAAATTATGAAATTTTTGCAGGAGCTTGCTAGCGCAAACGAGGATCTAGCATAAAATTTTCAGAGGCTTTGGTGCTGTGGATTTTCCTCCAAAAATTTAACACGGCACTGGTCCAAGGTTTGACCAGATTTTGAATTGGTTTGACTGACCTCCAAAAATATTCAAACAATTTCTAAAAATTGTGAACTTTTTCAGAGGGGTCACATACCATCTCAAAAACTTAGGAAAAATATTTCCAGGAGATGATCAAGAGGTTGACAAGATTGTTTTTGAAGCTCAAGATTTGGATCAAAAGACTTGTGACTTCGTATTTCCATAACTTCTTGTACAATACTTGCTTGGTACAATAGGAAATACAGGATGTAAGAAAAAGTTTTAATTTCTACTCATTTTCTTACATTTGAAACACAAGCCTAAAATTGGGATGTTACAACTCTCCCCCCCTTACAAGAATCTCGACCCGAGATTCCGTTTACTCGGAGAAGAAAGAAGGAAAATCTGCACGGTTGCGATCTTCTCGCTCCCAAGTTGCCTCATCTTCGTAATGGTTTGACCATCGAACCTTAAGGAACTTGATGACACGGTTCCTTGTTCTCCGCTCGATTCCTCAAGAATACGAACAGATGCTCGCGATAGGTCAAATCCTCTTGCACATCGAGAGTTTCCAACGGAGTTTCCTTAGTCGGGACACGAGGCACTTCTTCGTGTGTGAAACATGGAACACATCATGCACACCTCGCGCGGCCGCAGCTCCAATCTATATGCAATCGCTCCAACTCTCGATGATGCGGTAAGGCCCAACATACCGAGGAGCCAACTTGCCCTTGATGCCAAAACGCCGATGGCCCTTCAAGGGTGAGACTTTGAGATACACAAAGTCATTGGACTCAAGCTCAACTCACGGCGACGACGATCCGCATAGCTCTTTGTCCGATCGGGCCGTGCGCAGATGCTCGCGATCAATCGAACTTGACTTTCGCCTCATTGATCGAATCGGGCCGAAAACGCCGCCACCGCCTCGACCAGTTCAACGGGTTCGCACCTTCTCCCATACAAAGCCTCAAATGGTGCCATGCCAAGATCGCTCGAAAGTCGTTGTTGTAGGAGAACTCGGCAAATGGTAGGCATTTCTCCCACTTCTTCCCATAGGAAAGAACACAAGCACGGAGCATATCTTCCAACACTTGGTTGACTCGCTCCGTCCGCCATCACCCGAGGATGAAAGGTCAGATCAAATGAAGGCGTCCCCATAGCCTCTGCGGACTATGCCAAAACCGCGAGGTGAAAAGTGCACCACGATCAGAAATAATCGTCTTCGGCACCCCGTGAAGACTCACAATCCTCGAGACATAAAGCTCGGCCAAAGGCCCCACACGAAGCTGAGTCTTTACAGGAAGGAAATGTGCCACTTTAGTCAACCTACGATCACGACCCAAATAGCATCATTCCTTGGACGAGCGGGCAATCCGTGATGAAGTCCATGCCAACGAATCCCACTTCCACTCGCACCGCAAAGGCCAAGAAGACTCGCTGGGCGCCGATGTTCGGCCTTCACACGACAAAGACACGCCGCACTCGGCAACGAACTTGGCAATTTCGCGCTTCATTCGGGTCCACCAGAATCTCTGACGAAGGTCCTGATACATCTTGGTAGCCCCGGGATGGATGGATAAAGGAGAATCATGGGCTTCGCGGAGAATCAAATCCCGCAATTCCATGACCTTAGGAACCACAAGACGCTGCCCAAACCACACAACGCCATGCTCATCCTCTGAAAAGCACTTGGCTATCCCATCCTTGATGTTCTGCTTGATCTGGCTCACACCGGCATCTGTCTGCTGTGCCGCCTCGATTTGGTCCACCAAGGTTGGCTGCACAACCAAGGTAGCAAGGGAACCGTGCTCGATCAAACCCAAATTGAGGCGCTGGAATTCTGAAATGAGGGTAGGCTGCTGCTCTTGGAGCATCAACATGTTGCAATACACTTTCCAGCTGAGTGCATCCGCAACGACATTGGCCTTGCCCGGATGGTACTGAATACCCATGTCATAATCCTTGATCAATTCCAACCATCTTCTCTGCCTGAGGTTCAGATCTGGCTGGGTGAACAAGTACTTTAAACTCTTGTGAAAAAGTGACAGGCCACTGCTCCCAACTGCTCTGACCCTGACACACGCACGGGTGGAGGAAAACCACGATGACCAGGGCTCGAGGAGGTCGTGAGGGAGGAGAACAGGGCTGAGGGGAGGTCCCGACATCCTGAGGTGCTCGGAGAGGTCTGGGACGTCTCAGATCACCCGAGGTAGGGAGGTCTTGCGCGGGCGAGGAGGTCCTGGGAGGTCGTGACCGCTGGATGGAGATCCAGTGGCTTGGACCACCCCGAGGCGCTGAGGGCGCTCAAGAGCTCCTCGGTCGGTGGGAGGTCGTGAGCATTGGATTGAGATCCAATGGCTCAGCTTGCTGCGCGCAAAGCTTGAGCCCGAGTGCGGCACCGCGACGTGGTCCAACCAAGTCGGTTGAGTTGGGCTCGGTCCGAGCCCGAGTTCGACTCAACCCGCATTTGAATTTCCCGGTATTAGAGAAAGGCTGACATTTGGAGAATTGTTGGAGGTAGCAAACGAACTCCAAAAATTATGAAATTTTGCGAGGAGCTTGCTAGCGCAAACGAGGATCTAGCATAAAATTTTCAGAGGCTTTGGTGATGTGGATTTTCCTCCAAAATTTAACAAGGCACTGGTCCAAGGTTTGACCAGATTTTGAATTGGTTTGACTGACCTCCAAAATATTCAAACAATTTCTAAAAATTGTGAACTTTTTCAGAGGGTCACATACCATCCCAAAACTTAGGAAAAATATTTCCGTGAGATGATCAAGAGGTTGACAAGATTGTTTTTGAAGCTCAAGATTTGGATCAAAAGACTTGTGACTTCGTATTTCCATAACTTCTTGTACAATACTTGCTTGGTACAATAGGAAATACAGGATGTAAGAAAAAGTTTTAATTTCTACTCATTTTCTTACATTTGAAACACAAGCCTAAAATTGGGATGTTACAAAAACCACTACAAACTGATCCATGTATTCCATGAACACCGAATTCATGAGGTTCATGAAATAAACTGGGGCATTGGTCAAACCAAAGGACATGACCGTGTACTCGTACAAACCGTAACGAGTAGAGAAGGTGGTCTTCGGAATATCCTCGGTTCTAACTTTAACTGATGGTAGCCTAACCTCAAGTCAATTTTGGAGAACACCGAGCTCCACTAAGTCGGTCAAATAGGTCATCGATCCGCGGAGCGATATTTGTTCTTGATGGTGACCTCATTCAACTGACGGTAGTCAACACACATCCGTAGACTCTTGTCTTTCTTCTTGACAAAGAGAGCCGAGCATCCCCAAGGCGAGGAGCTAGGCCCGATGAAACCCTTATCTTGCAACTCCTGTTGTTCTTTCAATTCATCTAGCTCATTGGCGGCATCCGACACGCCTTTTGAGATGGGCGCGATGCAGGTGCAAGCTCAATGACAAACTCTACCTCTCGGTCGGGGCATGCCCGAAGTTCTTCAGGAACACATCAGATACTCACTCACTATTGGTACCTCCTCTAGCGAGAGAGAGGTACTCGCCTCTAAAGCATACAGTGAGAACTACCCACTAAAGGTGCAAAGACGACTGATGCCGTCCTCGCTAGTCACGGAAATAGACCGTGGGCACAATCAATCTTCCCCGATTCATAGATAACCAATCCATCCCTAAGATAACATCAATGCCCACGAACTTATCACTATTAAGTTTCTTTGAAAAGTTAACATTTTGTATTTCAATTTTTACGTTCGACGCACTTGATCGGCGAGAAAACCGACCCTAGGGACTGAATATGATAAGGTGGGTGTAGTGTATGTATCTTGAATTGGTTAATTTCAGCATACTCGTTTTTAATAAATGAATGAGATGCTCCAGAATCAAATAGAACTGATGCAGGACATGAATTAACAAGTAGTGTACCTAGCACGACGTCAGTGCGCGGTCGCCTCCTCTGGCCGAGACGTGGTTGACGCGACCACGTGCATGCCGGGTGGAGTAGGTGCTACTCTCTGTGGTGGTGGCGGTGGCCTCGCTGGAGCTGGGGCTGGTGGCGTTGGAGCAGAGTACGTCCGGGGCATCCCTCGCTGCTTGGCGAGGCACTACGAAGCATAGTGGCCCTGACGGCCACAGTGGAAACAAATGATGCCGGGCTTGTATGCCCCGCCAGTCTGTGGTCTCTGGCCCCCGCTGTGCTGCTGAGCTGCCGGTGGAGAAGGTCGTGGAGGTATCACAGGAGACCTCGATGGAGCTGAAGCTGGGCACGAGGTGCCTGAGGTAGTCCTGGGCGTGGCTCGAAAATCGCCACCGCCACGCCGCCTGTAAGGCCTTCCTCCTCTTCCTCGACTCATCCACCGCCATGCTCTCATGCTCCACCACTATCGCCTTGTTGACCGATGTTGGAAACTCCACGAAATCATGTGCGGCTAAAACAAGCCGCAACTCCTCGGACACCCATGGAAGAACTCGCTCGGCGACGAGCATCCGTCGAGACGTCGTTCGGAGCATACCTGGCCAAGTAGTTGAAATCATGCAGGTACTCCGTGACTATCCTCCGCCCCTGTCTCAAGGCAAGGAACTGCTGCTGCTTGATAAGTAGCACTCCCTCTGGTATATGGGCCTCTCGGAACGCGTCCCCGACTCGCCCCAAGTTCGGGCGTGACCAGCGGCCTGCATGGCGGAATAACTATCCCACCACGCGCTGCCGCACTCGCCAACCGATAGCCGGCAAACAAGACTCTCTCAACTCCGGTACACTGCGCAATGTTCAGCTTCTTCTCAATGTTGTGCAGCCAGTCTTCTGCCTCCATCGGGTCCTTGCCGTCTGCAAACGTCGGAGGGTTGGTCCGCTGGAACTCAGCGAGACCTCCGGACACTCGGTGTGGGGCAGCTCCTCCCGCCGAACGGAGCCGGGCGGTGTTACGACGATCGCCTCAAGCATCCGGTCCGATCCATCGGCTGCGCTCAATCATCATCATAAACTCGACCATAGATGGCGGCGGAGGAGCACCTCCTCGAGCGGTCCGCCTCGCCGGGACGGCGGCCGAGAGGGCTCGCCATGCTCGGGCGGCTTTGGGATGACCGCCCCGATCGTAGAAATCGCCGAGGTGCTAGACGTGGTGCCCTAGATGGGGATGGGGAGCCTCGCGCGCAGGCTCTCCATCGCGAGTCGGTCCCGTCATCCTGTATTAGACAAGGATGGTTAGTAAATAAGATAACAGCCATTACTTGGCCATACATGCACAATCAATATCAAAGAGCATGAAAATTGTAACATCAAATGGAACACCAACATTAATCAACATAAAACCGAATCGATACAACTCAGACATAGGCGCTGCAGCTTAAGATTACAACTGAAATAGTAGTGTTTGCAAATAAAACATAACGGTTCGACATCTACTACCCTATTACATAATCCTAAGGATACACGCTCAAACATAGAGCTCCCTGCCCTAACAGCCTAGATATTATTCCGGTCAAAGTTCACCGGAAAGTCATCAAGCAGGTGGTATCCAGGGGATCCTGTGTCTTCCGGGTCTCCCGGGTTGGTGAGGTGTAAGGGGGATCCCATGCCGATGATATGGCCTCCTATATCAGGAAGACGATAGTCCGGCGGCGCAGAAATGTACGGTGAAACCTCATTAGCGCCATACAAAGACATCCGACGAATTAGCCTCATGTCATGCATAAGTCAGAAATGCTCTCGAGCTATAATGAGACGACGACGCGTCTCCATAACTCATGCATTATGCAATGATGCATTTGGTCCATTGCGTGAACCAATCTCGCCAATCGCTCGACTTGGGGTCCTCCCAAACCGATCCTAGCAAACGAGTTCACGCCCCTAACGCGCGCGCGCATCGGAAAGTGATCATATGGGGCCGGGCTAACTCACAGTCGTGAGCGAAGACGACTCATGGCCACCAAAGCCACTTCTTGTAACGCCATGGCCTCGTATACCACACGCTGGAAGCGTAAGGTATGCTCCTCGTGACTTGTCTAGCAACGATATCTATCACTGCCATAAATTGCTCCATTCCAGGTCCTCGATCACGGCGGTAGATGGAATAAGTGGGCTGATATGTGAAGTTTGCCCTCCACATCATGTCTCGCAAAGAACGCTGGTATCCATCCACTCCTTCACCTTGAGTTTCCCGGACAAGGTACTGAGGGTTCATCTAAAGGCAAGAAGGCAAGGTAAGTTAGTTTCATAAACCAAAACAGGATCAGGAGAGAAAAGATACTAAGATGGATAAGGAATAAAAGATATTCTTAACTTAAACTTTCTGAAAGTAATTTGATAATTTCAAAATATTTTGACTCCAGAAGGCTTACTAACTCTAACGCTAGTGCTACCTCTAACCTACAACAAGATGGCTCGATACCAACGCTGGGGACCCCGTAATTATCTCCATAAGACCGAGATTAGACGAGGTCTTAGGGACATAATCACGGGTCTCCGGTAAATGAATTCCAATTTAACTCTATCCAAGTGAGAGGCTTAGCTGAATACTAGAGCCTCAACGATCATGCGCGCTACTCCTTTGCGAGTGCTACATGATTATCGATTCTCCTTCGATCCGAAGCACTACACTTAGTGAGTTAAATGGGAATTCATCAACAACGAGTATGACTTATATTGGCTCCCAAGATCAACGACCAATATACTCATACTCTTATCCAACGTTGATTACATCCATACAACGCATACAACAAGAGATTAAAAAGACATACTGCATAATAGTTAAGGTCTACACTTATTACAAACGCCGACCGCCAAATTCAAGTAAAGTATCAAGTAGCGTGAAGTAAATAGATAAAACGAAAGACCAGCAAAGGGTATGCCCATCACCCATCGGCAACCGACTGGGGGTTAAATGATAGCACACTACTCATTAGTGTCACCCAAGTCAACACTAGCGAGATCATCATAATCATAACCCTCCTCACCTAAAAAAGGCCAGCAAACATCTGGCTGAGTACAAGTGTACTCGCAAGTCTTACACAAATAAAAATAGTTATGCATAAGGGTCATTCAAAGGATGGCTCATATTGGTTTAGTTTTGCGAAAGAGACGCAACAATTAACATCCTACACATACTAGTTTTCATGTGCCCATTTTAAAATCAGATTTGAAGTAGAAGTAAAGCATGTAGTAAAGCATTTCAGTAATAAACAATTGAATCATACAAAGTTCAAAGTGGCAGCCCACTTTGATGTACTAAACACACGAACATCCCGTTCATGACGAATACCAAGTTCAACCATAATTTTAATTAAAAGTCTAACAATAGTAACTCCTGAACTCAAGCGGTTGTCCATAACCGTGGACACGGCTATTCGAATAGATTGATACCTGCAGGGTGTACTACTTACCCACACGACTTGATTAGCCCGTAAGCCTCCAGAGGCCTCTCAAATAGCATACTTCCTATGGTATGCCTACTGTAAATCAAGATACACTATTTTCAAAGAAGAAAGCCCTATTGGGCTAAGTCCCCTTGTGAGATGGTTCCTTGCCTAGTACAAGCGCCGATAGCACTTGCTAGGGGCTCACAAGTTATATTGGAAATACCGATGCAATCAAAACAAAAGAATTGGTGCTCCCTTGCACACTATAAAGGATTACATCGGCTCCTCAAAGAACATAGGATTTCACGGTCGCTATGCCCCTTACACCACCAAGGACTTAACACAATAAAACCCTCCCCCTACTTAACCGTACGGCTCCCAACCCGCGTGTGGCAGCACGAGTGTACTTGAATTAATGAAGTTACCAAAGTTCGGTCCTCAGTTGTCCAGACAAGTCCTTCCACTTACCCAATACTCGTGCACAAAGCACCATCACTAACCAACACTTGTCCAGACCAAAAGCTCATTTAAAAATGACAAAAATTAACTCACAAAACAGCTACAAGGTCTGAAGTATAAATCATAAAATGAGAGTTGTGTTTATCCCAAAACCGCCGGGTTATTCCCAACGATCAAACTACCGTATCTAGACTTGCATGGCTAAGCAATTCCATAACCCATAATTCACATATCCTATCTTAAGCATATAGGAGTTGGCATAATTCAAGATTAACCTCAAGCATAGGACATAACTAAACTACACATCACAAAAATATTAACATAATCAAAAATAGCATGCAAGCAATTATCATTGCACTAACTTAACCAAAACTGGGATCAAATATGATGCAAAAGAAAGTTCAAATGATGCTTGCCTTGCTGGTACAGTAGCTGCTCACTCTCGGTAGCGTAAGTGTCGATATCAATATGCTCGGGATCTATATAATTATAACATCAAATAAATACCGAGAAAACAACTCAAAAACCAAAATACTCAAAAATGCATGATTTTTCTACAGCAGTTAGGTCATGATTTTAAATGATTTTTGGTGAAAGAATTATTTCATTTTGATTTAGTATAGGAAAGTTATAATGGTTTGAATTTCAGATTTCAATATGCCGTCATCTATGTAATTTAATTATGAAGTGAAATTTTGTAGAACAGTGGCGAGTACATGGATTACATAGATAATTAGGCAATATTATTATAAGTTAGAAACAATTGAGTTTGTCCTTTGTGGAGTTCTTATGATTTAGTTATGTATTTTCAAAGTTATCAGCCTTTTATACTATAACAATAATAGAGTTAAAGATTATATCCTCCCAAATATAGTTTCTGTGACAGAGGTAATGTGGAGACCATTTTTAGAATTAAGTTCACTGAAAATGAAAATTATCAAAAGTGGTCTCACTGTTTTTGGAGTTTCCAATAATTACTTATGCATTTTTGAAGTTATCAACCCTTTTTCTATTGTTCAAAAATAGGATTAATGGCTCATTTTTCAAAATAAAGCTCTCTGTTACAGGGACAGAGTTGGAATCAATTTTAATATAAAGTTCATTAAATATGAAAATTATCAGAAGTGGTTTCACTCATTTTGGAGTTAAAATGAATTAGTTATGTATTTTAGAAGTTAAATGTATTTTTCAGTGTACAAATAATTGTATTCCGAAATTTCTTAAGTATTAGATATTTTTTTTCTACCGAGAGCTATCCTAGCCTCAGCCGCTGACAAGCGGGACCGGGGTCAAAGGTTTGACCCGGTCAACAAGGGTTCGGTCCCGGCCTCAAAAGACTGAAGGCGTATTCTAGTGAATACGTCTTCTAACTACAAAGGTGTACTCTGAGTTCTAGTGCTTAAGGATTACGCTTCCATAAAGATAAAACGTCTTTCATAACTACATATTCACTTAACAGGTCTTACGGGCCCACATGTCAACGATACATTAGCCCTCTAATGCAATCATTAGTTTAACTAACCAGGTTTTAACTCCTAACCTAATTCTCTACAGGACCTTGCCGGACGCCCCGACAACAGAGGAGGCGCGGCCGTGACATCGCCGAGCTCGCCGGCGGTGAGGGGAGGCCGGAGGGTGCAAGATCTACGCGAAAACGGAAAGACAATAGCGACAGCTACCTTCAGGTGATGATTTTGCCGGTGAAGAGGCACGGTGGCGCGCCGGCGACGGAGTCGAGCGGAGGAGGAGGATACGGTGACGAGGGATCTCGATGCCGAAAACACTTCGAGGCAAATGGGTGCTGGATCTACACTCCTGGGGTCCAAACGGCGCTGAGGAGAAGACACGGGGACCAAAGGTCTTCGTGTTCAACTCCGGCGGCAAGAATCAGCGGCGGTGCAGAGGGGGTCACCGCGGCGGGGTGTTCTGAGAACAAGAAAGAACAATGTGAGGTGGGAGTAGAATCAGGGCACCCATGAGACGGTCCCGAAGGAGGGAATGAACTGGGAGCTCACCGTGCCGACGTCGGGGAAGAAGACGAGCTCTCACGGCCGTGGATTTGAAAACCAGAATTCACAGAGCCCCTGTGCATAATCCGACAAATGAGTTGAGGGGTTTTTCTCCTTAGATCCTAGCACACGAAATGACGTGCAAGAAGTGGGGAAAATCTCACCAGAGACGAAGATGACGCAGGAGTGTCCACTGGAGCGTGCTCTGAAGCTTCAGTGAGCGCGAGGGGGAAACCGAAGCTACAAGCAAAAGTACGAGCTGAGGTTAGCCAAAATAGAAAAGGCAATGATCACAGAGACGATCGGAACCAAGCGGAGGAAGCTTACACCGGCGAGGAGCACGGGAGAGCTTCACCTTCCTCAGCCGCCGAGAGGAAGAGTGAGGGAGAACTAGGGTTCTGAGGTGTCTTATGCTCGGGCGATGACAGCAATGGTGGCGGCGTGAAGAGGAGGTGGTTCCGGAGTGGCCAACGGCAGCGGCGGATTGACGGCGTCGAGTTGCCGCTTCGCGCGCTGCCGGAACGGCGCGCCGCGTGGAGCTCGGCTCTGCGTGAGCGCCGCGAGAGGAGGAAGGCGACTCGGCAGTGGGTCCGACTTAGGCAACGACTGAGCGCGAGCGACGGGTTTAAGTGAATTGGCGCGCACCGTTGGATCTCGGAGGATGGCTCGGACAAAGGATACGATCGGAAAGGGTCGAAGAGGTATGCGATCTGGGCCACCGATTTCTCATCGGACGGTTGACCTCGCTCGGGTTCGACGCGGTGCGCTTAGGGGGTTAGGTCTAGCCGGAGGGTGCGGTCGGAACAGAGGTGGGCTCGAGCCCAAGCTACAGTATTAGGTTTTATTTGATTTCAGTTTGACCGTGAAGCAAATGGGTTTGACCGAGGCTTAAAATATAGAAATAAATTTCGATAAATTATGAAATAATTTGTGGGGGTTCCTGGGAAGATATAGTTCTCATAAAAATTATGAAACCCCAATGTTCATATTAAAATTTGTGACATTTAAATTCAAACTTAATGTATGTCTTTGAATGTTGTTTGAATTTTAATGAGGTTCAAACTAGTCCCAAAAATTTTGGAACAATTATATTAATTCCTGATAATTAATCTAGTATTTAATTAAATTGATTCCAGATGATGATCACAACTTTTTATTACAGATTTGAATTGAAGTTCAAACTTTGAAGGGTATGTTCATGTTTTTAACAGATTTTCCGAGTGCAATATATTATGAAATGATTTGAATTTGATAATGCATGTTAGTGAGATGCATTATAATCCATTTTAATAGCTGGGGCTGTGACAGAATCAGTACCTACAAGCATTTTTAGGTTAAACTTTAGCTAAACAGGAATTTAACACAGTTGGAATCATCTAAATAGGAATTAAAATGAATTAGTTATGCAATTTACAAGTTAAATGAATTTCTAAAGTATTAAATAAAGCTTAAAAGGAATTAAACCTATTTTTAAATTTTTTTGGAACTAAACTAAGCCTACAAATATTTTTAGATTAAATCTTAGTTAGAATCAAAATTAACAAAATTTGAATCAACCGTAAAGGATTTAAAATGCATTAGTTATGCATTTTCAAAGTTGAATGGAATTTTCTGTTGTGAAATAAAGCTACCGAGAAAAAGAAATTAATTAACCGAGTGGAAAAACGTGGCTCAAAATGGGCCGATGATTGGAAATCCTACGGCCCACAGCGCATAGTGAACAGCGCACACGCGAACTCTGGCGAGGCCACCGTTGGATTAGATCCAACGGTCAAAGATGAATGGGACATTCGGGTGACCCGAACGGCCCAATCGATCTTGACCGTTGAAAAGAAATCGGACGGCACACAGTGATTGGGACACTTGGGTGGTCCGAATGGCCACGAGATCTAGATCACACGGCCCACGGAGATTGAAACCTTCGGAGTTCAAATTTTCACTAGATCTGGACCGTTGGTTACAAAATCGACGGTCCACAATCCAAGAAGCATATCCCCCGTGCCCGAGGGTTAAGTGGCACAAGGCCCACAGTGATGACTAGCATTAATGGTGCCCTAAAGATATCGCACAGTGAGGGTTTAAGTGGGCGAGGCCCACCAGACAGTGGCACATCAAGCCAAAACGGACAGCAATTAATTACTAGCAATGATTAGTAATTAATAACTCCAAACTTTGTCCTAAAGACCCCACAACTGTGGTTTAGGCCTACGGGCCCACATGGCAGTCACTTAGAGAGCCATTTTAGGACAGACATTTATTTCTAAACAAGGATTAACAACGATTATTAATGGTTAGCATTAATGACCGAATCTGTGTCCTAATGACAGCCACGACAGCCGTTTTCATCCGACAAAAACCCGAGCGTGATCAACGGCTTATCGCCGGCGATAGGAACTATGTCGGCGCCGGCCAAAGGCCAAAATGGAAAAACAATAGCCTTGTGGACCCGACGGTGAAGATCTTGACGGCGGCGGTGGCCTAAAACGCCAGCGAGCCGGAGAAACGTGATGGTGACAGAAATGACCGTAAACTAAAATAGCTAAAAAGCTCCGCATTGTCCAAAGAAGCGTGTGCCACAACATGTAAGGACTAATAAGAAGCTACCTTAGCCAAGGGGAGCTTCAAAGATGGTCGGAGCAGCTTTATCGGTGGAGGAGCTCGCCGGAGCCGAAGAAGATGAAGTGAAAACAACGGCCTGAGCAAAATGAAGACCACATGGTGGTTCAGAGAGCTTCATTAGGGCCCATAGAAGGTCCATGAGCAAACAATTGAGAAATGAGGCACTCACCGGAGCTGAGGAAGAAAAGGGGTGATTTCGGTCGAATTTGAACAAACCCCAAATTTGACAATTCCTGTGAATGTCAAACCAAATTAAGTTAGGGGTTTTGCTCAATATGAAAAGAGGCACAAAAAGAATTGCAAAAAGACCCTTGGAGCACGGCCACCACCGAGGAGCTCTAGGGTCCGATAATGGCGGTTTTGGGGTTTTCTGTGATTTGAGCTCAAATGGGTAGGGGTAAGGCTAAGGGAGGTGTATAGGGTGCTGAAAACGAATAAGGATGGAGCTCTAAGGCTATTTAAAGCTGGACAAGCAAGAAAGAGCAAAGACTAGGGTTTTACATGCTCTCGGTTCATGGCTCTGCCATGGACACGCCGTGAAAGATGGGAGTAGGTGAAGACCACGACTTTTGGAGGACTCTGAGGCGCAATGAATGCTCGCAGCAAGGAGCCGTTTAAAGCTTCCATGGACGTGACAAGGCACTGCCTTTCCACATTCGTGTACAGGCAATGGCGTGGGCGAGAGGTAGGGGATGACCACGTTCAAAGGGGGCCCCACCTGTCAGCGACACAATTCAAAGTTGCTCGGGTGGGAACTCACAAATGGGTTGAGCCGAACCAATTGACTTGAGCCAATGCTTTTTGACCGCTGAATTAGAAATGGACGGTCGAGATTGATCCTCCAACTCTGAGGTCCACACATTTCAAAGAAATCTGGAGCGTTCGATTAAGATCCAAGGGTTAAAATGTGTGCACCGCTTTAGAACGAGCCTAGTGCATTTAGTTGGTTAGGTCCAACCAAGTGGCTCGAGCCAGTTGTTAAAAAGCAACTGAGCGTGAAGGGTTACGCTCCGCGACGGTTGGATCAAAATCCAAAGGCTGAGAATCGTTGGCGCGTTCGGGGGGTCCGAAAGTTCACGGCAGCGTGGACCGCCCGATGGGGATTCGACGGCCGAGAAGCATTGGCACGTTCGGGTGACCCGAAAGTCACCAAGATCTAGGTTGTGGAGAGGAAATCCAACGGCTGATATTGAGTGCACGCTTAAAGGGGCTCGGGATTGGTTGGGTCGCACCCGAAATGGGAGTTGGGCTCGTGTCCGACTCGAGTCCAACTGTTTTGACTTTGGATTTTAGAAAATAGGCTAAAACTTTGGGGAATTTTTAGAGATAGCAAACTAACTCGAAAAATTCTAAAATTGTAACTGGAGGTTATTAATTCTAGGGTAATCCTTGTGTAAATTTTCCAGAGGGGTTTATGCAGAGAACTTTCTCCAGAAATTCTACAAGGTTTGTTTTAGGGTTTGACCAAAGGTCAAACTGGTTTGACTACCTCTTAAAATATTCAAACAATTTCTAAAAATTGCAAAATTTTTCAGAGGTGTCACACAACAACCTTAGAACCCAGGAAAATTATTTCCAGTGGATGATCACTAGGTTGACAAGAGTTGGCAAAGAAGGGTCATGACTAATTTGGAGATTTTGGTTTTTGATTTCCCATAATTCCATTACAAGAATTGCACAAAAGTCCAAAAACTTCAAGATGCAAGAAAAGTTTTAAATTTTACACATTTTCTTACATTTGAAACACAAACCCAAATTTGGGATGTTACAAAACCTCCCCCCTTACAAAAAATCTCGTCCCGAGCTTTGGCTCACTCGGAACAGAAGGATGGGTAGTCCGAACACAAGCACGGAGCATGTCTTCCTAGACTTGGTTGACTTGTTCGATCTGGCCATCGGTTTGAGGGTGATAAGCTGAGCTGGAAGAAAAATGATTTCCCATAGCCCCTTGCAGACTATGCCCAATTTGAGAAGTGAACAAAGAACCACGATCCGAAATGATCTTCTTCGGTACCTAGCAAGCTTACGATCCCAGAAACGTAAAGCTCAGCCAAGTGACCGGTACGAATCTTGTTTCTGACCTGGTAGAAAACGTGCCACTTTAGTCGACACGGGAAAACTTATCAGGTCTAGATATACCATGGATTGACAGATTGAGAGATCTTTCTTGATTCTAAGGGTGGTGGTGCAAGACCGTTGTTAGCTGGCGGAGCGATTTGTCTGGTTACTCCACTAACGAACGAGACCTCGGCATGATAACTAGCTATACGGAGTCATTCCTCCATAGCTAGTTGATTAGAGGGGCTGCGGCCGTTTAGGCCACGGAAGTTTGAGGCAATAACAGGTATGTGATGCTCTTGGATGTATTAGGAAGGAAAAGTGCCACTTGAGTCAGCCTATCACGGACAACCCAAATGGTACACAAATTACAAAGCACCCAAAGGTTTTGGACATTATCACATCCTTTTTAGTTGATCAAGGGAGGAAGAGGCTACCGCCCAAAACAGAGTCTTACACAAGATACCCAACTGAACAGGTGGTATCCTATTACATTTTTCAAAGGACTGCTATTAGCCGGATACAACTTCCACAGTAGTTTCCACACACCTAGATGTAGTCATCTCGGTTGAAGTTCACAGGGAACTCGTCCAGAAGATGAGCTTCAGGTGATCCGGTGTCCAGTGGAGACAAAGGGTTGAAGAGAAGCCTTGGGGGTCCCAACAAAGAAACATGACCTTCTGGGGGATCGAATCTTCGGTTGAGAGGAAATTCTGTTGTCATGCGGACTTGGCGGTGCGGTCCATAGACAGGCACTGGCCCTGTCACTTCCGGAAGTTGAAACTCGGGTGGTGCGGTAGCAGCTGGGGAGGTCTCATCGGCACCATAAAGCACATTGCGAGGAACACGGTTCATGCTAACCCCGATCCTGAGGTACTCCTGGGCTTCCCTAAGACGACGCCGAGTTTCCGACAGCTCAAACAAATTACAGCGGTGAACTTGGTCCATGATGTGGACCAATCTCGCCAACTAGTGCAATTGAGGGTCTTCTCCGAACTGGATCTCAGCGAACGTGTTTACGTCCGCTTCAAAACCTCTTTGTGGAAAATGGTCGTAGGGTGGTTGAGACAATTCCGTCAGGTCATGACGAAGTTGACTCATAACCCTGCTGGCAGCTTCCTGGATGGCCATGGCTTCGGAGATGGCGTGAACCCAGAAGCTGTACGGAATACTGCCGGTCACTTGTCTTGCGATGACGTTGACCACGCATCGATATTCTTCCATTCTAGGTCCCCGGTCCTAACGGTAGATGGCATACTGCTGGTGGTAGGTGAAGTTGGCGTGCCACATCATGTCTCGCAGCAGTGCGGGATACCCGTCTATGTACTTCGCATGCGTCTCCTTGACCAAATACCAGTTACCCATCTAAAGCATTCAAGGACAAGGTAGGTGAACAAAAATCTAGGGAATTCTACTGAAGGTTGGGGTGGGAACAGATACTATGACAGATAAGGGCCAAACCCGAAAACTGGAGATAATGAAAACAATAACTCACAAGGGAATGAACTCAAAAGCTCAAGAACAAACACAAAATCAGCACAAGGTCTCAATCACAAGAGCAACTTCCTGATACGACTAACTCGTTTGGGAAGAACGAGCAATCGGTTTAGGAAGGCAAATTTCAGCACGCAACTCAAATTCTCATATGACTAAACAGCAGGGCAAAACCACTAATAATGGTGTCAGATACTTAGCCAACTAATATCACTTATTACCCTTTTGTTCCCACAAGTTTTAGTTAAGTTAACCTCTCATTCTCTACCTATTAGAAACCATTGAGCTTGTTGTTCGAAAATTGATGCTTGCTGTCCAGATTTTGCATCCAAGCTCCTAGTCGAAATTTACCATTCCAGAAGCTTCAAAACCTTGCAGGAGGGCAGCCAACACTTCAACTTGCCAAACTCATTGGTTCCCAAAACCCGAATTAAACGATAATGACTATCTTTTAGAAGAAGATGAGAGAAAAATAATTTTTAAAACTCAAACTAGAGTAAGATGAGATAAGCAATCTAAGATAGGTAAGGAGTAAAATCTGATAACTTACTCAAGTTTTCAAAATCATTTGATAGTTTTGAAACTAAGTTTTTAAAAACATCCTAAGGACGACCAAGCTAGGGATTTCTACGGTCGGTATGGCTCTGATACCAAGCTTTGTGAGACCCTGGTTTATTTAGCTTGTAATACTTAGTCATCCACAGACTCTAGCATCACAAATAAAATACACCGTGCCTCGGGAAAATGTATACTTCCCAGAATTGCAGTATACACACCCTTTTACAAAACATTGCACCAATTCCATACAACACACAGATCCAAAGCTTAAACTTTACAAGCGAAAGGCATACATAATAGTTATTACGAAAGAGAGGCCAACCGGCCCAGACAAGCTAAAAGAGTTAGAAATAACAGCGGAAGCAAAATACCATAATATGGCTAAGACAAAAGCCAACCAGCTTGCCATACACCCACAAGGCAATCCGACCGGGCCGCCAAGCTAGTCGTCCACACCGCGGCAAAACTCACCCAAGTCAATCCCTTGGGGATTAACCTCCTCTGCAACAAATAAGCAAAGCAAATGAGTACAAAAATGTACTCGCAAGACTTACGGGTAACAAACCTAGATACTACTACATGCAGGCTTTAATCAAAGGAGAAGGCTCAAAGGTTGTTTTCAGCATAAAGCAAGTTTTATTTGCAATAAGTAATAATTTGAAGGCAGTTTGAACAATCTGAATTTTATTTGCATAAATAACAACGAGACAATAGTGTAATAACATAAAGACATCCTGGAGATGGCTAACCCAATAGCCATCACAACAATAGCACAAATTACCATTCGTACCACCCACGTCAAGTTTTAATTTAAAAAGTTTGTAGTCTAACTCTTGAAAAGCTTACCCAAGCGTGTCCATAACCTAGGACGAGGCTATTCAAATAGTTTAAACCCTGCAGGGGTGTACCAATGTACCCACACTTCAGACCACCTTTAAGCCACATGATTAAGCACACTTCCGAAGGTATGCCGGCACGGCTAAGTCCTACGAGACGTTTCCAATATTGTGAATCAACTACGAGCCACTCGTATGGACGGAAGCCCATACGCTTACATTGTAAAGCCGAAAAGACAACTGCCCCTCGGGGTAAAGCTTTTCGAACAACTACAATGCTCCCACACATGAACCACCTCATTTTACCACCACACAACACACACACGCCCACCTGCGACTCGTAGCTAACACACGCCAAAGTACTAAGTCAAGAGAGGTCCCATACCCTCTAGTGTGGTTAGCACACAAAAATTACCTGGATAACAGGGACTCACAAGATGTTCAGTCCTTAATTGACCTGGGCACCAACCATTCACACCCAAAACCACACCATCTTACCGTTGTGCCCAAGTCTATATCGTTTTGTTTTATTTTTAGTTTTCACAAATAAATAAAGCACATAGGCTGAAACATAAAGTCATAATAAGTTTGTGTGATCAAGGTTATCGACTAAGTCGATAACCGCCCAATTCTACCGGTAACTAAGCATTGCTAAGCATCATATCGCAAAGACACTAAAATGACCATAAATCATCCACCGGGCTCTAATTCACCAGTGAGGATAATAACTTAGGGCTGTGGCAGGGGTGAACAAGCTCAGGGAAACTATGCAATGGGACTAACTACCTCTAATCGACAAAAAATATTTTGACACAAGAAGCTTGCATACTTAGTTTTTGCAAACAAGATATTAGCCTTTAAAAGTAATAGGAGCAATATGATCAAATGATGTTACACTGCTTGCCTTGTTGGAGATCACTTTCTTGCTGTAGAGGATCACTCACGTAATCAATAATTTCTTCGGAACCTATCGCAAAAACGTGAAAACCCAATAAGAACGAAGAATGTTAGACAAACCTCAACAGCAAAATCATCCAATTCTCACTCAATTTATACAGCAGCAAGGGTATGATTTTAGACAAATTTAGCAACAAGAATTATCTGATTTGGATTAAAGATGCAAAAGTTATAGCTAAATCAATTTCAGCCTGTTGGAAAATTCCAAATTAATTACTATTTGTTACTGTTCATAGCACAAATTTCTAGAATGATCTAGAACCTGAAATTTTTATGGTAGGTAGAACATGGTATTCTAAGCACAGTAAAACTGGATTTACTTCATTTGGAGTTAAATTGAATTTATTATGATTTTTCTAAGTTGTGACACTAGGGTATATCCTTTTTCAGAGGCAAATAAATGAACAAAACCTATCCTATATTGAAGTACATTATCAGAGAAATTTAATAGATTTTAGTTTGCTAAATTTGGAGTTACAGGAAATTACTTGTGTCTTTTACAAATTTTTAAATAAATTTCTAGACAATATTTATACCTAATCAAGTCAATTCAACCTACATAATTTTCTGATACAAAATCAATGCCTACAAGCATTTTTAGGTTAAACTTTAGCTAAACAGGAATTTAACATAGTTGGAATCATCTAAATAGGAATTAAAATGAATTAGCTATGCAATTTACAAGTTAAATGAATTTCTAAAGTATTAAATAAAGCTGAAAAGGAATTAAACCTATTTTCAAATTTTTTTGGAGCTAAACTAAGCCTACAAACATTTTTAGATTAAATCTTAGTTAGAATCAAAATTAACAAAATTTGAATCAACCGAAAAGGATTTAAAATGAATTAGTTATGCATTTTCAAAGTTGAATGGAATTTTCAGTTGTGAAATAAAGCTTACTGAGAAAAAGAAACTAATTAACCGAGTGGAAAAACGTGGCTCAAAATGGGCCGATGATTGGAAATCCTACGGCTCACAGCGCACACACGTGAACTCTCGCGAGGCCACCGTTGGATTAGATCCAATGGTCAAAGGTGAATGGGACGTTCGGGTGACCCGAATGGCCCAATCGATCTTGACCGTTGAAAAGAAATCGGACGACACACAGTGATTGGGACACTCGGGTGGTCCAAACGGCCACAAGATCTAGATCTGACGGCCCACGGAGATTGAAACCTCCGGAGTTCAAATTTTCACTAGATCTGGACCGTTGGTTACGAAATCGACGGTCCACAATCCAAGAAGCGTATCCCTTGTGCCCGAGGGTTAAGTGGCACAAGGCCCACACGTAAGCGACACAACAGACCATTTAGGACAACCATTAACTACCAAAACCAATGATTAGTGATGACTAGCATTAATAGCGCCCTAAAGATATCGCACAATGAGGGTTTAAGTGGGCGAGGCCCACCAGACAGTGGCACATCAAGCCAAAACGGACAGCAATTAATTACTACCAATGATTAGTAATTAATAACTCCAAACTTTGTCCTAAAGACCCCGCAACTGTGGTTTAGGCCTACGGGCCCACGTGGCAGTGACTTAGAGAGCCATTTTAGGACAGACATTAATTTCTAAACAAGGATTAACAGCGATTATCAATGATTAGCATTAATGACCGAATCTGTGTCCTAATGACAACCGCGACATCCATTTTCATCCGACAAAAATCCGAGCGTGATCAACGGCTTATCGCCGGCGATAGGAACTATGTCGGCGCCGGCCAAAGGCCAAAATGGAAACGCAATAGCCTTATGGACACGATGGTGATGATCTTGACGGCAGTGGTGGCCTAAAACGCCAGCGAGCCGGAGAAACGTGATGGTGACAGAAATGACCGTAAACTAAAACAGCTAAAAAGCTCCGCATTGTCCAAAGAAGCGTGTGCCACAACATGTAAGGACTAATAAGAAGCTACGTTAGCCAAGGGGAGCTTCAAAGATGGCCAGAGCAGCTTTAACGGTGGAAGAGCTTGCCGGAGCCGAAGAAGATGAAGTGAAAACGACAGCCTGAGCAAAATGAAGACCACATGGTGGTTCAGAGGGCTTCATTAGGGCCCATAGAAGGTCCATGAGCAAACAATTGAGAAATGAGGCACTCACTAGAGCTGAGGAAGAAAAGGGGTGATTTCGGCCGAATTTGAACAAACCCCAAATTTGACAATTCTTGTGAATGTCAAACCAAATTAAGTTAGGGGTTTTGCTCAATATGAAAAGAGGCACAAAAAGAATTGCAAAAAGACCCTTGGAGCACTGTCGCCACCGAGGAGCTCCAGGGTCCGACAATGGCGGTTTTGGGGTTCTCTGTGATTTGAGCTCAAATGGGTAGGGGTAAGGCTAAGGGAGGTGTATAGGGTGCTGAAAACGAATAAGGATGGAGCTCTAAGGCTATTTAAAGCCGGACAAGCAAGGAAGAACAAAGACTAGGGTTTTACATGCTCTCGGTTCATGGCTCTGCCATGGACACGCCGTGAAAGATGGGAGTAGGTGAAGACCACGACTTTTGGAGGACTCTAAGGCGCAATGAATGCTCGCAGCAAGGAGCCGTTTAAAGCTTCCATGGACGTGACAAGGCACTCTTTCCACGTTCGTGTACAGGCAATGGCGTGGGCGAGAGGTAGGGGATGACCATGTTCAAAGGGGGCCCCACCTGTCAACGACACAATTCAAAGTGGCTCGAGCTGGAACTCACAAATGGGTTGAGCCGAACCAATTGACTCGAGCCAACGCTTTTTGACCACTGAATTAGAAATGGACGGTCGAGATTGATCCTCCAACTCTGAGGTCCACACGTTTCAAAGAAATCTGGAGCGTTCGATTAAGATCCAAGGGTTAAAACATGCGCACCGCTTTAGAACGGGCCCGGTGCATTTAGTTTGTTAGGTCCAACCAAGTGGCTCGAGCCAGTTGTTAAAAAGCAACCGAGCGCGAAGGGTTACGCTCTGCGACGGTTAGATCAAAATCCAACGGCTGAGAATCGCTGGTGCGTTCAGGGGGTCCGAAAGTTCACAGCAACGTGGACCGCCCGATGGGGATCAGACGGCCGAGAAGCGTTGGCACGTTCGGGTGACCCGAAAGTCACCAAGATCTAGGTTGTGGAGAGGAAATCCAACGGCTGATATTGAGTGCACGCATAATGGGGCTCGGGATTGGTTGGGTCGCACCCGAAATGGGAGTTGGGCTCGAGTTCGACTCGAGTCCAACAGTTTTGACTTTGGATTTTAGAAAATAGGCTAAAAACTTTAGGGAATTTTTAGGGATAGCAAACTAACTCGAAAAATTCTGAAATTGTAACTGGAGGTTATTAATTCCAGGGTAATCCTTGTGTAAATTTTCTAGAGGGGTTTATGCAGAGAACTTTCTCCAGAAATTCTACAAGGTTTGTTTTAGGGTTTGACCAAAGGTCAAACTGGTTTGACTGTCTCTTAAAATATTCAAACAATTTCTAAAAATTGTGAAATTTTTCAGAGGTGTCACACAACAACCTTAGAACCCAGGAAAATTATTTCCAGTGGATGATCACTAGGTTTGACAAGAGTTGGCAAAGAAGGTTCATGAGTTTAGTCAATTTGGAGATTTTGGTTTTTGATTTCCCATAATTCCATTACAAGATTGCAGAAAAGTTCAAAAACTTCCAAATGCAAGAAAAGTTTTAAATTTTACATATTTTCTTACGTTTGAAACACAAACCCAAATTTGGGATGTTACACTGCTGCTCCTCGAGCATCGAAGTATTGCAATACACCTTTCGGCTAAGTGCATCGGCAACAACATTAGCCTTGCCCGGATGGTATTGGATACCCATGTCGTAGTCTTTGATCAATTCTAACCACCTTATTTGCCTGAGGTTCAGATCTTGTGAGGACCCCGGTTTATTCGACTTGTAATGCTTAGCCTTCCATTGACCCTAGCATTACAATTCAAATAAACCAAGCCTCATGATATGTATACTTCCCAGAAATGCAGTATACACACCCCGTTACAAAATCATGTATCAATTCCATACAACAAGAGGTTACAATATCAAAACTTCATAATATACAACAGAATGAACTTACAAGATAAATAACAAACTACACAGCGGAAGCAAAAGCCATAAGATGGCGATAAATAAAAGAGCCAATTAGTGTGCCTTTACCCACAAGGCAACCAATCACGCCGCCAAGCTAGTCGTCAAACCCGCAAAGACAACTCACAAAAGGAAAGCCCTTGGGGCTCACCTTCTTCCTCTGCAACAAAAACATTAAGAAGCATCCGAGTACAAAAATTGTTTTTGTACTGCAAGACTGACGTATAAGGGTAACAGAACTATAATTTAACTACATGCAAGCTTTATTTAAGTGGAGGGGGCTCTGGACTTACTTTTAGCATAAAGCCAATTTTCTTTTGCAATAATGTAATATTTTTGAAGGCAGTTTTAACAATTCAAATTTTATTTGCACAAATAACAGCGATACAGTAAATAGTAACATAAAGACATCCTGGGGATGACCAACCCAATGGCCATCACAACAATAGTATGAACACCCGTTCATACCAACCATGTCAAGTTTTAATTAAAAGGTTGTAGTCTAACTCTTGAAAAGCTTACCCAAGCGTGTCCATAACCTAGGACGAGGCTATTCGAATAGTTTTAACCCTGCAGGGGTGTACCAATGTACCCACACTTTAGACCGCCTTTCCACCAGCCACGGTTAGCATACTTCCTTTGGTATGCAGGCATGGCTAAGTCTAACATGACGTTTTCCAATATTGTGTATCAACTACGAGCCGCTCGTATGGATAGAAATCCATACGCTTACATGGTAAAGCCGAAAAGACAACTACCCACTCAGGATAAAGCTTTTCGGACAACTACCATGCTCCCAACACCATCCCTCCTGCGACCCGGAGCCAATACACGCCAAAGTACTAGGTCAAGAGAGGTCCCATACCCTCTAGTGTGGTTAGCACGCAAAAATGTCTGGATAACAGGTACTCACAAGATGTTCGGTCCTTAATTGACCCGGGCACCATTCCAGTCACACCCAAGAATCACACCATCTTACCATTGTACCCGCGTCGAAATCATTTTGTTTTTGGTTTTTAGTTTTCACAATTAAACATAGCAAAAGTGCTGAATCATAAGTTATAATAATTTTTGTGTGATCAAAGTTATCGACTAAGTCGATAACCGCCCAATTCTACCGGTATCTAAGCATGGCTAAGCATCATATCGTAAATACAAATAAAAGGCCCTAAATCATTCACCGGCTCTAATTCACCAAAGGAGAATAATATTCCTAAGGTGGTGGCAGGGGTGAACAATTTTCAGGGCAACAATGCAATGGGATTAACTACCTCTAATCGACAAAATTACTTTGACACAAAAGCATGCATACATACAAGTTAAACAAAGTATTAGACTTGAAAATAATGGGAATGAACTGGATATGATCAAACTGCTTGCCTTTGCTTGGTTTGAGATATTCGACTTGCTGCAGAGGATCACTCTCGATAACAACGCCATCTAACTACGAAAACTGCCAAAGCGAAAACAACGAATAAACACCAGAACGCCAACAATCCAAAAATCATTAACACAGAAGATAGATTAAGAATTTAGGAACAACAAATTAGATGATACGGAATTTATTTAAATTAGATAGGATTTCTTCTGATTGCTCTCTCCGAACTCACTTATTTTCCACGATAATCATACAGTCAAAATCAATCCTCTTATATGTTTTCCTTTTTCGGCAGACTTTGATGGTGATTGTGTGCACATCTATAAACTAAGCAGCAAATTACCACATTTGAATTAACTAACTATTCTATGCAACCTTTACTATTATGAATTCATTTAGGCCTACAATTTTGCTTATGGGAATACTGACTAGCTCATTATCCAACTAATAGATGCTAAGCAATTTTATAACTAAGTTTGGGCTTTATTAACATTCAGCTATTAACACTCCTAAGCACCACACCAAAGTATTGAAAGGCTAACAAATTTCAGCATGCTACTACTACCAAGCCTTACTATACTTGTAAAAGCAAGATTCACAAGTACAGAGACATACAACATGATCATCTAACATCTTCTTTGAATATTCAAGCCAACAAAAGCTAGAAACCTATAGCTACTAACCAAACTGACTTCACGCTAACCACTACAACTTAGGGGAAACATCAAGCACTAACAAGATTTAACTAACCAGCAATTCACCAATTCCAGATTACTGACAACAGAGAAGCTAACAACAGAGAGGAACAAATACAGAGAACCAGTGACTACTTCCTTCCAAACCTCAATTTTCCAATTAAGCTTAAGCATGTGAGTTACTAATGACCATTCCTAAGGTTGATTAGCATTTAGAACCTGGCTTAAGGAAGGTGGGGCCCACTGTCAGCCACAGGGCAAACAGGGAAGAAGCAGAGGAGCCACGGGCAGCCCTGGGCTGGAAACGGCGCCGGCGGTGGAGGCGCGGCGAGGTGGGAACCAAGGCCAAAATGGGTTGCCTGAAGTCTACTGAGGCTAGAGGTGGTCACGGGGTAGCCGGAGGAGCACTTTGGCGGCGCGGCGACGGGGCGCGGCGGCCGGCAGTGGGGGTGACAAGGGGCGACGGCGCCAGAGAGAAAGGGGAAAGGAATTAGAACGCGCATGAGCATCAGTGAGACTCAAGGAACTCACCGGGGTGGTCGGTGATGACGGAGAGTGGCCGGAGAGGCCGGCGACGAGAGCCTGCGGCGGCGCGGGGTGCTTCTCGATGGCGGCGACCTGGGGTGATCGAGAGAGAAAGTGAGTGATAAGGAAAGTTAGGGAAAGGTTTAAGCATGCTCACGACAAAAGGAATTGAGCTCGGGCTCTCCGAATCAATGGCGGCGACGGTGGAGGCGGATTCGGCCGTGGTTGGAGAAGAAGGCCCATGCGCAGCTCCTCGGTGGGCCAAACCGAAATTGATTGAGGGGTTCGCCTCCGGTGATGTGGACGCGGCATGACGCGTTGGCCGAGGTTGGAGCTCAATGGTGTGGCCGAGGGGGTAGGCGGTGGCGCGGCCCGCAAAAATGGCATTCGGGCTTGCTTAATTTGGAGCTCGGGAGAGGAGGAAATGGAGAGGGAAGGTGTAGAGGTGAAGAAAGGAGCTTAGGCACTCGGTGCTCGGCTTGTATAGAGAAGGGGCGGAGGAACCGAGAGGAAGCGGTGGTATGACAAAGGGCATGGGCACGAGACGCCGAGGAGAAAGGCAGGCAAGGGCAGCGCGGAACACGGCGTGCGGTTGGGCGAGGATGGGCAAAGAGCGGTCGTTGCGCGAGGTGAGGCGCGCGAAACCGCGGGCGGTGATGGCCAAACCGCGACGATGCGGTGGCGCATATGCGGCGGAGCGGCGAGCGGGCGCCGGGCGGAGGCGCGTGGGAAGACGTGGAAGAGGAGGCCTCGCAAGCGAGGCCCACCGGAAGTGAGAGGGGAGGGCAAAGCGGTGCGGGCTGGTCTGGCCGAACCGAGTGGCAAGAAGGTCCGGTCGGACTCGGGTTTAGGTCGGAGGAACAGCACGGCTAGGTTTTAAGGTTTTAGTGTTTGACCAAAAATAAACAAGTTTGACCTAGCCATTTGAAATATAAATAAAATTCGAAAAAAATCTGAGAAATTTTGTGGGCACTCTAGGGTTCAAATAGGACTTAGGAAAAATAATTTCAAACATTTTATACATTAAAATTTGTTAGAATAAAATTGTTTTCAAATCTGCATTAATGATTTGATCTGAATTTTGGTGAAGGTAAAATGACTTCTAAAAATTTGGTAAAAATAACCATAATTCAAGATAAATAATCTAGTATTTGAATAATTTATTTTTGGAAACTTTCATTCATATATTTTCTTGGAATTCAAATAGCAATGGAATTTAAGTTTAAAAATTCGAAATTTCAACACAAACTTTAATACAATCTCCAAAATTTTAAAATTGTGCACAAGATTTTGGAAACCATGAGCATGATCAAGAGATACAACAAAAGTTTTAAAATTTTAATACTTTTACACATTTAAAATACAAACCCTAATTTTGGGGTTGTTACAGATCTGGTTGGGTGAACAAATATTTCAAACTTTTGTGATCCGAATACACTTCATAACGATTACCAATTAGGTAATCTCGCCAAATCTTGAGTGCATGAACCACAGTAGCTAGTTCCAAGTCATGGGTTGGATAATTGAGTTCATGAGGCCTCAACTGTCTTGATGGGCCACTACCTTGCCTTCTTACATAAGAACACACCCGAGTCCCTAATGAGAAGCATCGCAAAAGACATTGAAGCTCTTGTGGATATCGGGAAGAACAAGAACTAGGGCTGAAGTCAAACGCTTCTTGAGTTCCTAAAAACTCTCCTCGCATTGAGTGAACCACACGAACTTCTTGTCCAGCTTGAGCAACTCAGTCATCGGCTTCGCGATCTTAGAGAAGTTCTCGATAAAGCCACGATAGTATCCCTCTAAACCAAGAAAACTCCGCATATTGGTAACCGACTTGGGCTGACCCCAAGAGAGCACATCGCTGACCTTGCTAGGATCCACGGCTACGCCTCCAACTGAGAGAACATGGCCCAAGAATGCCACTTCCTTCAACCAGAACTCACACTTGCTGAACTTCGCATACAGCCGGTGCTCACGCAGCTTTCCCAACACAAGCTTCAGGTGCTCAGTATGCTTTTCATTGTTCTTGGAGTAGATAAGAATACCATCGATGAAGACCACCACAAACTTATCTAGATACTCCATGAACACCGAATTCATAAGATTCATGAACAGGGTAGGAGCATTGGTTAAGCCGAAAGACATGACGGTGTACTCGTACAGACCATAATGAGTAGAGAAAGCCATCTTTGGAATATCTTCAGATCTGATCCTGGCTTGATAATATCCCAATCTCAAGTTGATCTTGAAGAATAACTGGGCTCCGGTCAATTGATCGAAGAGATCGTCGATGCGGGGCAAAGGGTACTTGTTCTTTACCGTTACTTCATTAAGTGGACGGTAATCAACCCACATGCGTAGAGTCTTGTCCTTCTTCTTCACAAAAATTACAGGACAACCCCAAGGAGAAAAGCTAGGGCGGATGAAACCCTTCTCTTGAAGCTCACCTAGTTGCTTCTTCAGCTCCTCCAACTCATTCGGAGGCATTTGATACAGTCTCTTTGAAATCGGGGCGGTACCAGGCAGTAACTCGTTGACAAACTCAAGGTCTCAAACTGGAGGCATCCTAGGCAATTCTTCGGGAAAAACATCCGCGAAGTCATACACTGCTGGGACTTCCTGAATCTTCAGAGCCGGCTTCACTTCAAGTGCGCAGAGATGCAGTCCTTGTAGCTGCGATGAAAACCCAACCTGCTTGCCGGAGGGACTTGTGAGGTAGACGACCTTCCTGGCACAATCAATTTGCCCCAAATGCTGAGACAGCCAATCCATGCCAAGAATCACATCCAAGCTTGCTGAGTTGAGGAGGATAAGATTTGCCAAGAATCCCACTCCTTCGACCTCAATGGAGACATCCCGATATTCTTGATCAGCTCTCATTTCCGCACCCGGAGAGCGAATGAGCAAAGGAACAGGCAAAGGAACAAAGTGAAGATCACCAACAGCAACAAAAGACTTTGAAATGAAGGAATGCAAAGCTTCAGAATTGAACAAAACTGCAGCAGGGCGAGAGTTGACGAGAAGCATACCCAACACAACGTCAGGTGCCTCCTGCGCCTCCTCGGTCGAGATGTGGTTGACTCGGCCACATCCCAAGCCCTAGGTCTTCTGGATGGTCTTCTGTTCTGGGGGATGACCACTTCCTTGCCCGCGTCCTCCATTAGGACAAGGGGCCGCTCCAGTCTTCTTAAGACAACTATTCGCATAGTGACCCTTATTGTTGCAGGAGAAACAAGTGACCTCGGCAGCCGGATTGCGGAGGCCACCTTGCTGAACTGCAAGTGCACATGGCCAAAACACGACCTGCGAAGGACGAGGAATGAGCGCCAACAGTCTCAGAGGTGGTGGAGCCTGAGGACGGGGTGCTGGGGCTTGCCCAACACGAGGACGAGAAAGATTGGCCCTTGCTAACTTCTGGGCCTCCCACTTGCGCTTACGGGACTCCTCTAGCGCTCTTGCCTTATGCTCGGCGACAATGGTCTTATCGACCAAAGTCTGAAAGTCAGGGAAGTCAACGATCGAGAGCTTGTCCTGCAGCTCCTCGGACAAACCCTCCATGAATTTCTCCTGCTTGGCTTCATCGGTGGACACCTCCTTAGAAGCATACCGAGCCAAGTGGTTGAACTCGTGCAAGAACTCTGTCACAGACCTGCGCCCTTGCTTGAGCGCAAGAAACTCCTTCTTGAGCTTCATCAAGCCGGCGGGGACATGAGCCCGACGGAAGGCAGTACGGAACTCCTCCCAAGTGACAACGTGGCCTGCGGGCTGCATGGCAAGAAAGTTCTCCCACCATGAGAGTGCTCCACCCTCTAGCTAATGGGATGCAAAGAGTGCCTTCTCCTGATCCTGGCACTGAGCGATGTTGAGCTTCCACTCAACCAGTATCAGAATGCCCCAATCTTATCAACGATAATAATCAGATTATGAACAAGTAATAGACTCTGCTCATATCATTCTTGTTCTTAATCTCGATTGGGAGTTGTTTGTTACTAAATAAAACCTTCCTTTTGCCAAAGTCCAAAACCTACTTAGAATATTTAAAGGAATACAAGGTAACACTTGTATTATGACTGAAGTATTTTTATTAAAGCTTAGATAAATTATCTTGGCTAAAAATATTTTCGTTGCATTTTTAGAAATTATTTGGACTTAAAGAAGATTTATGGTCTTTAAATAAACATTTTCGCCTGAAATAGATATTTATGTATTTTATAAAGTGAAAATGTGGTTTATGAAATTTATCTGGAAATATATCATCCCAGTAGCTTACAAAGAAAATTTCATGATTTTATAAATTTATTTGCTATTTTTAAAGTCCCAATCAAACCTTTTAAATATATGAATAAGGTTTGGTCAACCCAACCGGTCCAAACCCGACCCTTGCATCAGTAGCGACCGAAATTTCATGTGTCTTGGTCCAACCCAATCAAATTTGTCTGCTCGGTCACGCTCGAGCGCGAGCCCGAACTCCACGACTGACATGAGCCGTCGATCTTCCATCGAACGGGCGAAGCAATAACGCCCCGCGAGCTGTCCACGTGTCCACTTAAATCTCGCCGTTGGATCTTAATCCAACGAGCGTGATCGATGTATGCAACCGACAACTCGGATCCCTATTCAATCACCACCGCTCGTTTCTAATCCAACCGTGACGCCCTTTTCGTTTTAAACCTAAAGGCGCGCTTTTATCTCAGCCGTTAGATTCAAATCCTACGGCTTTTCCCTTTTTCCCTCGTGTTATAAAGCTCGCACTCCTCTGGACCATTGGATCTTCATCGTGTGGCCCAGATTTGTGTATGCATTCGGACGACTCCGGATCCCCGCACAATCGTGGCCGTCCATTCTTGATCCAGCGGTATCGCTTATTTCTATTTGAAACCCGAGGCGCGCGTTAATGTGAGTCTTTGGATTTCAATCCTACGGCACACCTTTTTGACCGTGGGCCTTTAAAGCCCAAAATCGGTGGATCGTTGGATTTCGATCGGGTGGCCCAGAGCGGTGTATGCAATCGGACCATCCGGTTCAATTTTCAATCTCGACCGTAGGAATCAAATCCAACGGTGTTGCGCCATTGCATCTATAGGAGGTGACGTGTATTCTTTTAGCTGAGCGTTGGATTTCAATCTAACGTCCAGATTTAAAAGGGGATCTCAAGATTCCTTTGAACTCCGTTTTAATCCTGGTCAGTAGATCTAGATCGTGCGGTCCATATTAATTGGTACCGATTCAAATCATTTAATCCCTCTATTTATCACAGCCACCCATTCCCAATCGAACGGCTGATATTCTTTTGATCGTGTGTGAGGCGCGCGCGGCTGTGACTGCCAGCGGGACCCACATGTCATATTTTGCCTCTCTTCTTCCTTATCTCTGTAGCACCATTTTTGTGAGCAGAGGAGAGGATTTATCCAAAGATTATACACTAATTTTTGGATGTTTAGCTAAATGGACACCTCATCAACTCTAGATCTTTCCTTCTTGCCCCGTAGCTAAACTCCCACATATATAAACCCTAGCTTTTGGAGCTGCGGCCATTGTTGACCACTGGAGCTCATTTTCTTCCTTGCACTCGTGGGATTTTGCTCCTATCATTTGCTTATCTATCCTTAAGCATCGATGTTACCCCGCATTAAAGATTTGGTATCCTTTGCGAGTTAAATCAGATTTGATCTCTCTGTCGATCAACCTCAAATTTTCGTGGTTCTTGGTATCTTTCCATACTTGGTAAGCCAAAACCCTAGTTTCGACATCTTGAGCATCCTAGGAACCTTAAAAGCTGCTGTGAATCCTTCTTTAAGCATCGTAGCTTCCATCGGCTTTAAGCTGAAAAGTTGATATTATACCTTTCGGTTTTCATGTCATTTTCAAGACCTAGGGTTCTTCCTGTCAACTTATCATCTTATTTAGGTTTTGACTAAACCCTAGCAAATGACAAGTTGATCTTTCAATTCTTGTCGTCATCTATTTTGACTCTTAGCTGAAATCATCTCTCGATCTTTTGTCTACTCAACCGACAAAATAGGTTTTGCTTTAGCTTTTGTAATCTAACTAGTTAGGGTTAGACTAAAGTTGGTTTGGGATATTAATTACCTAAAAGATCATGCTAAGATTCATTTATGAACTTTTGCATGATCTATACCTCTTTTTCCAAAATTGCAATCTGTCTGTTTTGACTCTTTTCAAATCAAAAGCGGAACTTTGCAATAAACTCTAATTTTTGTCTTTTGAAAACAAAGTGAGCTATATAATGGGATCTTATCATTATTATGGGTAGTTATGGCTTAAGCATACTGTAATCATGCATTTCTAGATTGATCATGCATATTTCTTCCATGTTGGACTTATTGTCGTTTTGGTATTTATTGGATCTTATTGTTTCTTTAGAATGCAGTTCTGTTGAAGCCATCGAATCTTTTCTCGAGCAACTGAGCTCGCAATGAAGTCTATTATTACCAAGGCAAGCATCCTCTTTGCACCATATTGAACCAGATTTTGTACAATAGTCTTTACAAATCCGGTGATATCTCGAGCATGCTATTTGTTTGAAAATACAAAATATGACTTGTAATAGCTAGCTATGACTCGACATGGTGGATTACCTTGATTATGACCATACACTCAACTCTAGTGTAGTATTGTATAATATATGGTCTATTCTCGATTTGGCTTAGATATGCGCCTAGAGATTTTAGAGTTTGACAAGCATATCTTGTCAAACATGGGAATCACAATGAATCGTTGTCATTTTCAAACTCTTTGTCCAGTTCCTTTAAATCAGTCTTATATTTGAAATTTAAATTGATCCGGACAAGAGGAAGCTAGTGATGGTGCTTTCGTGCACGAGATTGGGTTTTGTGGTGGACTTGTCCGGTTAATTAAGGACCGAACTCGATTATTCAATTCAAGTCCCCTACGCATTTCCACATGCAGGTGTATGGGCGCTGTTTGGTTAAGTAAAATGTTGAGACTATTGAGTTGGAAACAGAGAGTAAGGATATGTGTATTGGCCTTGCATGGCATAGATGCTTAGGTCCGAGGACCGTGTCTTATGCCATGTGAGCTTTGTATGTCAAGATCGGATGTTCTTAGGAGGGTGAGGCGTATATGTGCCTCGTCGCATATCGATACCTTAATGGTGCCGATAGCATTCTATTATGGGTGGTGAGCCCAATTCGTTTTTAAATTGTTTGGATCGGCATTACCGACACAACATGTGTGCCACTGTGGTTAGTAGGTGGTGTAGCCTACACTATGGGATTAGTTCACACATGGGGTCCAACTCAATAGTGTTAACTTGTTGAAAATACAAAATCTTAGTTTCCGGTCGGCATACCAAAGGAAGTGTGTCATCATTCGGAGGCATCCAAGGCAACGACTAACTAAGTCATGTGGGTAAAGATGTACACCCCGCAGGTATAAACTGTTCAATAGCCGTGTCCACGGTCATGGACGATAACTTGAATTGATGTCATTTGTATAGAAGCTTTGATGTTCAAAAATCTGGTTTTGGTTTATTTTAGTGGCATGAGGGAATCATGCATCGCATCGCTTACCTTTAAGCCATTTACTTCTCGTTTTAAGCAAACTTTGATTTATTAAATCGCTTTATCAAAATTTAGCCTTTGTAGGTTAAGATGTATCGCTTTATGCAAATTTGAACCTTTATACCTTCCTGTTGTAACCTTATGCATGTAAAAACTCTACTCCTTTGGTTAGGCTCTAATCACCACTTTATTTTACTAGTTTGAGTAAGACTTGCTTGAGTACCTTCCGTACTCAAGGTGCTACCACCTATTGTTGCAGGTGAGGACGGTTTTATGTATGAAGTACCCGTTAGCGCCGATCAGGGTGACGCTAACGAGTAACGCTACTTCTTTCCTCCACGCAATTGCCTGCGGGTGGATGGGGCCATTGGTGGATATTTTCCGTTTATTTTGCTTCCGCTGTATACTGTTAAAGTGACCAAGTCACTTAATATTGTAGTATCAACGAATGATGTAACCTTATGTTTAATTATATCAATGTATGACTTGTATGTGTTTGATGCAATGTTGATGAAGGATATATATGCAATGGTCATTGATCCTGGGAACCATTGAGAATCATATATATCCGAATCTGTTTCATCGATTTGTCACCGTTAAATTTATATCTTTAGCCCGGTATTAATAAAGGGGCAGCACTGTTCCTTCATTAATAATTGTGCTACAGTATGAATTTAATTAGTAACATTTCCAATAACCGGGGGTCCTCACAGCGTTGGTATCGAGCATACGTTGCTGTAGGTTAGAAGTAGCATGGCCAAGTTATTAGAGAGTCCTCTCGATAAAATTATTTTGAACGATAAAGTATTTTGAAATCGGAGCATGGCATCTTTTATTCCTTATCCTTCTTAATGTCACTTCTTGCCCAACTTTCATTTGGTTTAATTAAAGGTGAATTGTTTCTTATCTTGCCTCTTTGCTTATAGATGAGCGGTTGGTACTTGGTCAAGGAGACTAGAGCCGAGGATGTTGATGGGTTTCGGCTTTGTCTGCGGGATATGATGTGGCGCTCCAATTTCACCTACCACCGGAGTATGCCATTTATCGACGGGATCGAGGACCGTGGATGGAGGAATACGCGCCTTCATCAACGCCATCGCTAGGCATGTAGCCGGCGGTGTCCTCATCGTCCAGCGCTTGCCACCTCCGAGGCGATGGCGGTTCGAAGCGGCAAGTAGGATGATGAGTCTTCTTCGTCATGATTTGACGGAATTGTCTCAACCACCCTATGACCACTTCCGAATCAAGGTCCTACCTCAAGTGAGCACGTCACGAGATACAGTTTGGTGAAGACCTCAAGTGCGACGAAGCGAGGATGGTCCGTATCATGGACCAAGTCCATCGTTGTCTTGTGAGGGAGCTATGGGAAACTAGGCATCGCCTTAATGAGGCCCAGTACACTTCTTGGAGTCAACATGAACCGCGTTCGCAACGCGCTTTATGGTGACAACGAGACCTCCCGCCGCCGCCGCACCACCTCTTTACCGCCTTCGAGTGGCGGGTGCGTACTGCTTATGGACAAGTCGCCAAGCCCGGATGATCGCAGGTTTCTCGCACTCTGCGATCGCCCCTCACGGAGGTCATCGGCCATTGTTGGGTTCTCCGAGGCGCCTCATTAGTCCTTTGGATCCGGTTGACACAGTTCCCTCCGAGCTCACCTTACAATGAGTTTCCTGAACTTTAATCGGGATCTTTACACTAGCACCTCGACGATGAATCCCGTGGTTGAGTGTCTTTTAGTCTAGTAGTTGCCCTTAAATAAATTGTATGTAATAGGGCAGCGATTTTGTACAGAGTATGAAAGTTTAACTTTCGGTTGTAATCGACATTATGGCCGACTATAATGTAAGACTGGAACCGAAATTTTGCTGTATATATATATGAAGTTTCTGGTTTGGTGTTAACTTGAATGCATAACATAACATGATGCATTATATGTACAGTATTTGCTTCCTTTCTAATTGTAAACTTGTTTGTGTTTGCCGAGTATGTCCTTGTTGTGTTGTTAACCATGTTGTGGTAACAGGATGACAGACCTACTACTCGTCTTAAGCGCAACAAGGAAGAGTATTTCATCTTCGGTTCCCCATTCTCGTGGAGGGCCGACCAACCTTCCGTTCTCGTGGTCCGCAAGGTGGTCCTCGGAAGAGGAGCTTCCTCCACCACCTTCTATGGCCGATGTGCTCATGCAAATTGAGCGCAACCGGATGGATCGACAGCGATCTTGGAACAGTTGCGCGCAATACTTCTACTCTGTTGCATCAAGAAATGAGCAGAGGCCACCATGTGCGTGGCGCCTTGTCGACTTTCACGACTAACCCGCCGGCGTTCTCCGCCTCGTGACCCTATGGAAGCGAGGATTGGCTTCAACCATTGAGAAGAAGCTTCGATTACTCAATGCTCCGAAAGGAAAAGGTCTCTTTGCCGCTTATCACTCGATGGGCCACCAACATCGGTGGGATAATCTTCTTGCCATTCACTGCTGGACATGTCCCTACATGGGATGAGTTCAGAGAAGCCTTCGCAAGCTCACATTCTGAAGGGGTCATGACGATCAAACGACAAGAGTTTCTCGCTCAAGCAAGGGCGAAAATCGGTGGCCGAATATCTCGCATGAGTTCAACTTCCCGCCGATATGCCCTCGATGATGTTTCGACCGACCTCGTCGTGGAAACCGGTTCTTGAATGGGCTATCTGAAGAACTGCAGATGGCTGTAGCTTTGCATGACTTCCGGAACTTCTCTCATTTGGTCAACAAAGCAATTGTGGCTGAGAGCAAGAGCAAGGCATTGGATGAGTCACGCAAGCGACAGCGGACTTCTCAGTTTGTTCCTAGTAGTAGCTCACTGAGGCCTCGTATGTGGTTGTCTAGGCCACCACGAGCACCAGCTCCATTTTCACCAAGGCCAGCGGTATTTGCCCCTCGTCCATCTCCTCCCACCAGTCAGTCAGGACCAAGTGGAAATCAGCCCCGTCCTGTTAACAACGTTAACCCAGGGGTTATTTGTTATCATTGTGGTCGTCCGGGGCATTATGCCAACAAGTGTGTGGCAAAGCAGCAAGGATTGCCTCCTGTTCGACCATATCCAGTGCCTGTACGACCAGCCCCTTCGCAGAGGCCACCTATTAAAGTTGATCCGCTCTCGGTCGGCATGTGAACCAAATCACCGCTTGAAGAGGCGCCGATACACGAAGTTGTTATGGGTATGCTCCTAGTTAATTTCAGTCCATTCTTCGCTTTATTTGACTCGAGCATCTCATTCTTTATTAGCAATCATTTTGCTGTTCAACACCGCTAGATATGCATACCCTCCAACCACCTTTTATTATTCAATCACCGGTCGGTCTTTAAACCGATCGATTTGTTAATGGGGTCAACATAGCAATCCTTGGGGTGAAGTTTTTAGCAAATCTAATTGTCATTGACTCTAAAGGATTGGACGTCATTTTGGGTATGGATTGGTTGTCCAAGAACCGTGGTCAAATCAATTGTTCCCAACGGTCTATTTCTATGACCAATGCACGGCATTCAAGTTGTTTACCATTCCAAAACAATTGGCTCTCATCTTTGTGCTCACCAAGTTGATACCACTCCTTCTTTGGAGTCGGTACCAATTGTCCGTGAGTATGTTGATGTCTTTCTCAAGACCTTCCGCTTACCACCAGATCGGAAGTGGAGTTTGTTATTGAACTCGTTCTCGAACTGCCCGATATCCGAGAGTCCTTATCGAATGCCCACAACGAGCTGGTTGAATTGAAGAAGCAACTGGAGAATTGCTTGACAAGGGTTTCATTCGACCGAGTTCTCACCTTGGGGATGCCGGCAATCTTTGTCAAGAAGAAAGACAATACTTTACGGATGTGTGTGGATTACCGTCCGTTAAATGAGGTCACTATCAAGAATAAATATCCTCTACCTCGAATTGATGATCTTTTGATCGCTTGGTTGGTGCCCGCGTCTTTTCAAAGATTGATTTGCGGTCGGGCTATCATCAAATCAAGGTTAGAGCCGAGGACATTCCTAAGACAGCTTTCTACTCGTTATGGTTTATACGAGTATACGGTTATGTCCTTTGGTTTGACCAATGCTCCAAAGATATTTCATGAACCTTATGAATTCGGTGTTCATGGAATTCTTGGATAAGTTTGTTGTTGTGTTTATTGACGACATCCTTATTTATTCCAAGTCTGATAAGGATCATGAACAACATTTGCGACTTGTCTTGAAACACTTCGTCGGCATCAATTGTATGCCAAGTTTAGCAAGTGTGCTTTCGCTCGAGAAGTTGCCTTTACGGGGCACGTGTTATCCAAGGAGGTATCGTTGTCGATCCAAGCAAGGTACAAGATGTGCTAAATTGAAGCCTCCCAAGAGTGTCCCGAGATTCGAGTTTTCTTGGACTTGCGGGTTATTACTGGAGGTTCATTGAAAATTTCTCCAAGATTGCTAGACCTTTGACTCAGCTCTTGCGAAAGGAAGAAATTTGAATGGTCACTAAATGTGAAGAGAGTTTTCGACTTTTGAGAACTCTCTTGACCAAAGCTCGATTCTTATTCTTCCTGATGTTCTTAAGAGCTTCGACATTTATTGCGATGCATCTCGCCATGGACTTGGTTGTGTGCTTATGCAAGAAGGCCAAGTTGTGGCATATGCATCCCAGCGATTCGCCCTCATGAAGTTAATTATCCTACTCATGATTTGGAATTGGTGCGTGGTCCATGCATTGAAGATTTGGCGGCATTACCTTCTAGGTAATCGTTGTGAGATCTACACCGATCATAAAGCTCAAGTACATATTCACTCAATGATTTGAATATGAGACAACGAAGATGGCTTGAACTGATCAAGGACTACGATATGGGTATTCATTATCATCCCGTAAAGCCAATGTTGTGGCGACGCTTTAAGCGAAAGTCACAATGCAACTACATATCCTCTTTACTGCGAAAAAGAGACCTGTGTCTGATTTTGGCGCCTAAGTCTTGAATTTGTGGAAAAGGATTCTCGCTGCATTACATGTGGAGCCGACCTTAGAATCCCAGATTCTGGAGGCCCAGAAAACTGATGCCGAGGTAGCCGAAATCAGGGAAAACATGCAAGCAGGTAAAGCCAACGAATTTTCTGAAGATGATCGCGGTATAATTCGATATCGCCATCGCTTGGTAGTACTCGCTGATTCTGAATTGAAGAGTCTAATTCTTAGAGAAGCTCATAATTCCAAGTTTTCTTTGCATCCTGGGAGTACCAAAATGTACCAGGATTTGAAGAAAATATTTTGGTGGAGCCAAATGAAGAGGCAAATTGCTCAAGATGTTCTTTGAATGTGATATTTGCCAAAGGGTTAAAGCTGAACATCTAAAGCCAGCTGGTACCCTTCAGCCTTTGCCTATTCCACAGTGGAAGTGGGAAGAGATCGGTATGGATTTTGTTACTGGTCTTCCCAAGACTTCCAAGGGATCTGATGCCATTTGGGTGATCATTGATCGTTTAACTAAAGTGGCTCATTTTATTCCGGTCAGGACCGATTTCAATGGCAAGCAATTAGCAGAGCTTTATATTGCTAAAATTGTTTGTCTTCATGGTGTTCCTAAAGTCATTGTTTCGACCGTGGTCCTCGCCACTTCCCATTTTTGGAATAGCCTTCATCAGGCTATGGGGACTGAACTCTCTTTCAGTACTGCTTACCATCCTCAAACCAGTGGTCAAACTGAAAGAGTGAACCAAGTAATGGAAGATCTTCTTCGAGCCTATGTGCTATCTTATGGCAAGGACTGGGAGAAATCTTTGCCATATGTGGAATTTTCCTACAATAATAGCTACCAAGCAAGTATTCAAATGTCACCTTTGAAGCCTTGTATGGGAGAGCTTGTAGACTCCATTGAATTGGTCTCGAGTCCGTGAAAGATCATTCTATGGTCCGCACTTAGTAAAGGAAGCGAAGAGCAAGTTCGATCGATTCGAGATTGTTTGAAAACCGCATAGCCTCGCCGTAAGAGCTATGTCGATCATCGCCGTCGGAGTTGAGCTTTGAGGTGGATGACCATGTCTATCTTAAAGTGTCACCCATGAAGGGTACTCATCGTTTTGTAAAGGAAAGCTCGCACCTCGCTATATCGGACCCTCCGAATCATTGCCAAGCGAGGAGTCAGAGCTTACCAATTGGAATTACTCAATCACTCTCAGCAGATACATGATACTTTTCATGTGTCTCAATTAAAGAAGTGCCTTCGTGTTCCTATTGAGGCAATCGCTATGAGCATCTTAATCTCCAACTCGATCTTTCATATCAAGAGCAACCAAGACGTATCCTCGACACAATGGAACGCAGGACAAGAAATCGTCTTCGTCGGGTTCTTGAAAATTCAATGGGCTAATCATTCCGAGGATGAAGCCACTTGGGAGCGCCAAGATCCGATGCATTGAGCACCCCATCTTTTGTTGTTTAGAACTTTTCTTTGAATCAAGAAAGGAAAGTTTAAACAAAGCTATGTAAACAAAGATGTAATAATAACACTATGTTGTTATGTAAGAATCTTCTTTGTTATCCTTGAAGGAAACCAAAACAACGTATGTTGAGTTTCCTCATAATTCATTTCCATTTCACTCCTTCTTGATCTCCAATCGTTCCAAATCTCTGGGACGAGATTTTTCTTAAGGGGGGTAGGTTTGTAACAGCCCCAATTTTATCAACAGTAATAATCTGTATTATGAACAGTAATAGACTACTGTTCATATCATTCTTTGTTCTTAATCTCGATTGGGAGTTCTTTGTTACAAATAAAACCTTCCTTTTGCCAAAGTCCAAAAACCTACTTAGAATATTTAAAGGAATACAAGGTAACACTTGTATTATGACTGGAAGTATTTTTATTAAAGCTTAGATAAATTATCTTGGCTAAAAATATTTTCGTTGCATTTTAGAAATTATTTGGACTTAAAGAAGATTTATGGTCTTTAAATAAACATTTTCGGCTGAAATAGATATTTATGTATTTTATAAAGTGAAAATGTGGTTTATGAAATTTATCTGGGAAATATATCATCCCAGTAGCTTACAGTAAAAATTTCATGATTTTATAAATTTATTTGCTATTTTTAAAGTCCCACTCAAACCTTTTAAATATATGAATAAGGTTTGGTCAACCCAACCGGTCCAAACCCGACCCTTGCATCATAGCGACCCGGCCTCATGTGTCTTGGTCCAACCCAATCAAATTTGTCAGCTCGGTCACGCTCGAGCGCGAGCGAACTCCACGATCGACATGAGCCGTCGATCTTCCATCGAGCAGGCGAAGCAATAACGCCCGCGAGCCGCCCACGTGTCACTTAAATCTCGCCGTTGGATCTTAATCCAACGAGCGTGATCGATGTATGCAACCGACAACTCCGGATCCCTATTCAATCACCACCGCTCGTTTCTAATCCAACCGTGACGCCCTTTTCGTTTTAAACCTAAAGCGCGCTTTATCTCACCGTTAGATTCAAATCCTACGCTTTTCCCTTTTCCCTCGTGTTATAAAGCTCGCACTCCTCCGACCATTGGATCTTCATCGTGTGGCCCGATTTGTGTATGCATTCGGACGACTCCGATCCCGCACAATCGTGGCCGTCCATTCTTGATCCAATGTATCGCTTATTTCTATTTGAAACCCGAGGCGCGTTAATGTGAGTCTTTGGATTTCAATCCTACGGCACACCTTTTTGACCGTGGGCCTTTAAAGCCCAAAATCGGTGGATCGTTGGATTTCGATCGGGTGGCCCAGAGCGGTGTATGCAATCGGACCATCCGGTTCAATTTTCAATCTCGACCGTGAGGAATCAAATCCAACGGTGTTGCGCCATTGCATCTATAGGAGGTGACGTGTATTCTTTTAGCCGGCGTTGGATTTCAATCTAACGCCCGATTTAAAAGGATCTCAAGATTCCTTTGAACTCCGCTTTAATCACAGTCAGATCTAGATCGTGCGGTCCATATTAATTGGTACCGATTCAAATCATTTAATCCTCTATTTATCACACCACCCATTCCCAATCGAACGGTGATATTCTTTTGATCGTGTGTGAGCGCTGCATTGTGGATCGCAATGGACCCACATGTCATATTTTGCCTCTCTTCTTCCTTATCTCTGCAAGTGACCATTTTTGTGAGCAGAGGAGAGGATTTATCCAAAGATTATACACTAATTTTTGGATGTTTAGCTAAATGGACACCTCATCAACTCTAGATCTTTCCTTCTTGCCTGTAGCTAAACTCCCACATATATAAACCCTAGCTTTTGAGCTGCAGCCATTGTTGACCACTGGAGCTCATTTTCTTCCTTGCACTCGTGGATTTTGCTCCTATCATTTGCTTATCTATCCTTAAGCACGATGTTACCTCGCATTAAAGATTTGGTATCCTTTGCGGGTTAAATCGATTTGATCTCTCTGTCGATCAACCTCAAATTTTCAGGGTTCTTGGTATCTTTCCATACTGGTAAGCCAAAACCCTAGTTTCGACATCTTGAGCATCCTAGGAACCTTAAAAGCTGCTGTGAATCCTTCTTTTAAGCATCAGTAGCTTCCACTGGCTTTAAACTGAAAAGTTGATATTATACCTTTTCGGTTTTCATGTCATTTTCAAGACCTAGGGTTCTTCCTGTCAACTTATCATCTTATTTAGGTTTTGACTAAACCCTAGCAGCATGACAAGTTGATCTTTCAATTCTTGTCGTCATCTATTTTGACTCTTAGCTGAAATCATCTCGATCTTTTGTCTACTCAACCGACAAAATAGGTTTTTGCTTTAGCTTTTGTAATCTAACTAGTTAGGGTTAGACTAAAGTTGGTTTGGGATATTAATTACCCTAAAAGATCATGCTAAGATTCATTTATGAACTTTTGCATGATCTATACCTCTTTTTCCAAAAATTGCAATCTGTCCTGTTTTCAGCTCTTTTCAAATCTGAAAACTGGAACTTTGCAATAAACTCTAATTTCTGTCTTTTGAAAACAGTGAGCTATATAATGGGATCTTATCATTATTATGGGTAGTTATGGCTTAAGCATCACTGTAATCATGCATTTCTAGATTGATCATGCATATTTCTTCCATGTTGGACTTATTGTCGCTTTTGGTATTTATTGGATCTTATTGTTTCTTTAGAATCGTTCTTTGAAGCCATCGAATCTTTTCTCGAGCAATCGAGCACACAATGCGAAGTCTATTATTACCAAGGCAAGCATCCTCTTTGCACCATATTGAACCCGATTTTGTACAATAGTCTTTACAAATCCAAAGATATCCGAGCATGCTATTTGTTTGAAAATACAAAATATGACTTGTAATAGCTAGCTATGACTGACATGGTGGATTACCTTGATTATGACCATACACTCAACTCTAGTGTAGTCTTGTATAATATATGGTCTATTCTCGATTTGGCTTAGATATGCGTCTAGAGATTTTAGAGTTTGACAAGCATATCTTGTCAAACATGGGAATCACAATCGAATCATTTGTCATTTTCAAACTCTTTGTCCAGTTCCTTTAAATCAGTCTTATATTTGAAATTTAAATTGATCTGGACAAGAGGAAGCTAGTGATGGTGCTTTCGCACGAGATTGGGTTTTGTGGTGGACTTGTCCGGTTAATTAAGGACCGAACTCGATTATTCAATTCAAGTCCCCTACGCATTTCCACATGCAGTGTATGGGCGCTGTTTGGTTAAGTAAAATGTTGAGACTATTGAGTTGGAAACAGGAGAGTAAGGATATGTGTATTGGCCTTGCATGGCATAGATGCTTAGGTCCGAGGACGTGTCTTATGCCATGTGAGCTTTGTATGTCAGTATCAGATGTTCTTAGGAGGGTGAGGGCGTATATGTGCCTCGTCGCATATACGATACCTTAATGGTGCCGATAGCATTCTATTATGGGTGGTGAGCCCAATTCGTTTTTAAATTGTTTGGATCGGCATTCCTGACACAACATGTGTGCCCTGTGGTTAGTAGGTGGTGTAGCCTACACTATGGGATTAGTTCACATGGGGTCCAACTCAATAGTGTTAACTTGTTGAAAATACAAAATCTTAGTTTCCCGGCCGGCATACCAAAGGAAGTGTGTCATCATTCGGAGGCATCCAAGGCAACGAACTAACTAAGTCATGTGGGTAAAGATGTACACCCCTGCAGGGTATAAACTGTTCGAATAGCCGTGTCCACGGTCATGGACGATAACTTGAATTGATGTCATTTGTATAGAAGCTTTGATGTTCAAAAATCTGGTTTTGGTTTATTTTCGGCTGGCATGAGGGAATCATGCACTGCATCTTGATTTACCTTTAAGCCATTTACTTATCGTTTTAAGCAAACTTTGATTTATTAAATCGCTTTATCAAAATTTAGCCTTTGTAGGTTAAGATGTATCGCTTTATGCAAATTTGAACCTTTATACCTTCTGTTGTAACCTTATGCATGTAAAAACTCTACTCCTTTGGTTAGGCTCTAATCACCACTTTATTTTACTAGTTTGAGTAAGACTTGCCGAGTACCTTCCGTTACTCAAGGTGCTACCACCTATTGTTGCGGTGAGGACGGTTTTCAGATGAAGTACCCGTTAGCGCCGATCGGTGACGCTAACGAGTAACGCCATTTCTTTCCTCCACGCAATTGCTCGCGGGTGGATGGGGCCATTGGTGGATATTTTCCGCTTATTTTGCTTCCATTTGATATCTTCGTTAAAGTGACCAAGTCACTTAATATTGTAGTATCAACGAATGATGTAACCTTATGTTTAATTATATCAATGTATGACTTGTATGTGTTTGATGCAATGTTGATGAAGGATATATATGCAATGGTCATTGATCACGGGAACCATTGAGAATCATATATATCCGAATCTGCGCTTGGATTTGTCATCGTTAAATTTATATCTTTAGCCCGGTATTAATAAAGGGCAACACTGTTCCTTCATTAATAATTGTGCTACAGTATGAATTTAATTAGTAACATTTCCAATAACCGGGGGTCCTCACACAGACAAAACCAGTCGTCTGCGTCAAGTGGGTCCTCAGACTGGGAGAAAGTGGGCGGCTGGGTGTGAAGGAACTCCGAGTGTCCCCTGCGACTGATGTCCATCTCCTCCCCCTGATCCGGAGGCACCAGAGAGAGCGGAGGTATTCCTTGCAATAATCTCCAAGATTCGCATCTGATCCATGCGATTACGCTCGATATGAGCGAGAACCTCGACCATGGTCGGAGGAGGTGGGAGCTCCTCATCAAGCTTGCTGACTCTACCTGCTTCGAGTTCAACCAGCCATCCTGTTCTACTAAAATGGGTTAGCAACAAAACCCGAAAACTAGAGGCAAGGAAAACAAATAACACAACTAAGAAACAAACTCTAAAGGCTTGCAACAGGCACAAGGAACAACACAAAACCTCAGGACACAAAGCCAACTTCCCGATACGACTAACTCGTATAGAAAGAACGAGAAATCGATTAGGAAGAAAAGTTTAAGAACACAACTCAAGATCTAACACACCTACTGAGCAAGGTAAAAACCATCTAAGGGTGTGATGTACACAGGAAACTAATATCACTTATTACCCTTTTATTCCCATAAGTTTTAGTTGAATTATCCTCTCATTATCAGCCCTAACCTTAAAATAAGGCTTGCTGTCCAGATTTTGTATTCAAGCTCCCAGCCGAAAATTCCAACTCCAGTAGTTTCTAACTTCACCAAAAGATAGCCACACAACAAATTACAACTCTCATTGGTTTCCCCAAAACCGAATTTAAACGATAACAACTATCTTTAGGAAGGAGAAGAGAGGAAAGCAACCTTTTCAAACTCAACAAGAATAAGGTAAGGTGAGCAAGCTAAGACAGGTAAGGAGTAAAATCTGAAAACTTACTTAAGCTTTCATAAACCATTTGATATTTTGAAATTAAGTTTTCCAAAACATCCTAAGGACGACCAAGCTAGGGGTTTCTACGGTTAGTATGGCTCTGATACCAAACTTTGTGAGGACCCGGGGTATTTATATCGTAGTACTTAACCTCCAAATGGTTCTAGTATTACCAATTAAATATCCTAAGACTCGGTGGACATGTACTTCCAAGAAATGCAGTACACATACGCATTTACAAAATCATGCATCATTTCCATACAACTTACAACACCAAGTCTAGCAAAAGACGTACATAATATAGGGTTATTACACAAGAGCCGACCGGCCAAATGACAACAAAATAATAGACTAAACAGCGAAAGCAAAATGCCATAACATGGTGATAACAAAAGCCAACCGGTTAGCTAATAACCCACAAGGCAACCGACTGGGCCGCCAAGCTAGTCGCACCCACCGCAACAAAACTCACAAAAGTCAATCCCTTGGGGATCAACCTCCTCTGCAACAATTAAGCAATGCAACTGAGTACAAAAATATACTCGCAAGACTTATGAGTAACAAGCCTATACATAGCTATATGCAAGCTGAAACAAAGGAGATGGTCATATGGTTCATTGGACGCATAAAGCAATTTTCATTTGCAATAATGTAATAGATTGAAGGCAATTTGTCAAATCTGTTTTTAATTATTGAAATAACAGCGAGATAGCAATAAGTAACATAAATAATAACCTATAAGTGACTAACCCAATAGCCACCACAACATAGGACGAATTCCCCATTCGTACCACCAAAGTCAAGTTTTAGTGAAAAGGTTATAGTCTAACTCTCGAAAGACCTCCCCAAGCGTGTCCATAACCAAGGACTTGGCTATTCGAATAGTTTGAACCCTGCAGGGGTGTACCAATGTACCCACACTTCAGACCACCTTTTTTCCACATGATTAAGCACACTTCCAAAGGTACGCCGACACGGCTAAGTCATACGTGACGTTTTCTAATATTGTGTATTAACCACGAGTTGCCCGTATGGACAGAAACCCATACGTTGCATCGGAGTCATTATAAAGCCGGGAGTGAACTACCCATAGAGGGTAAAGCAACCTGGACAACTATAATGCCCCTCGGTGTGGAGAACCTAGAAAGGATTCCACTCCCGTGCACCCAACACATAAACACCATCCTCATTTTACCACAACACAACACACACACATCCTCCTACGACTCGGAGCCAACACACACCAAAGTACTAAGTCAAGTTAGGTCCCATATCCGTCTAGTGTGGATAGCACGCAAAAATGCTTGGTTTAGTATAACAAGATGTTCGGTCTTTGTTGACTCGGGCACCAACCATTCACACCCAAAAGCAGACCATCTTACCATTGTGCCCAAGTCTAAAACGTTTTGTTTTCAGTTTTAGTTTCTCAAAGTAACATAGCACGAGGTGCTGGACATAAAGTCATAATAAGTTTTTCTATGATCAAGGTTACCGACTAAGTCGATAATCGCCCAATTCTACCGTTCTAAGCATTTCAAAGAAATAACAACTCGTAGACTACAAGCTAAGTGATAAGGGCTCATCCAATGAACCCTAAATCATAGAGGACATAATCCTAGGCTGAGTAGTAGAGGATGAACATTTGCCTACAGATTATGCATCTAAAGGATCAACTAACCGACAATAGTTTAACAGCAAAATAACACATGCATACATAAACTTTGCAAACAAGATATTAGACTTTGAAAATAATAGGAGCAATATGATCAAATGAATGCTACATCTGCTTGCCTTGCTAGAGATCACAATCTTGCTGCAGAGGATCACTCTCGTTCTCAATAAATTCTTCGGAACCTAACGCAAGAATGAGAAAAACTAATAAGAATGACAAACACCGAAAAAGATTCAAAATCCAAAGTCAACCAAAATCCATGAAATTTACACAGCAGGTAGAGCAAGAATTTAGCAATAAGAATCAATCGATTTGGACTAAGCATTCAAAAGTTATAGCCTAAACAATTTCAATCTACTGGAAAATCCAATTTAATAGTTCTCTGTTACTGTTCATTGCGCAAATTTCCAAAGGGTTTGTGAACATGAAAATTTTATGGTAGGCAGAGCATGATATTCTAAGCACAGCAAAAATTAGTTCACTTCATTTGGAGTTAAAATGATTTTCTTACGATTTCTCTAAGTTATGAAAGTAAGGCACAAGATTTTCAGGGGTAAAGACATATTTAAAACCTATTCCACACTACAGCTTATTAACAGAGGAATCTAACAAATTTTAGTTTGCTCAATTTGGAGTTACAGAGAATAACTTATGCATTTTACAAGTTTTAATGAATTTGTAGAGCAATAATTAATTCTAATCAAGATAATATAACTAACACAATTATTTCTGGTACAGAACAAGGTTCAAACACATTTTTAGATTAAAGTTCAGTTAAACAGACATTTAACAAAATTTGAACCAATTAAATAGGAGTTAAAACGAAATACTTAAGCACTTTTAAATTTTAAAGCAATTTATAGTTCACAAATAAAAGATAACTGAGTTTTCCTATTAAACAGTGACGTGGAAACCCAAGGACCATTGAGATCAAATCAAACGACCCAAGCGCACGGGGCGAACGGCCGTGCGAACGGCCCAACGGACTCAGCGGTTGGATCCAGATCAACGGTCGAGATGAGAGTGACATTCGGACTTCCGAATGCCTCAATCAATCCAGAGCGTTGATGCAAAGGTGGATGGCCCACAGCGAAAGGAGCCGTTCGAGAGGTCCGAACGTTTGAAAAGATCTGAGCCGTAGATCTAAAATGGACGGTCCACATGGACTGGAACGGTAGAGCTCCTACGTGCTGAGGAGGTCTAGACTATTAGATCAAGATCTGACGGTTTAGGACTACCAGGGGAGGTCCTAAGGTTTAAGTTCTTCAAGAGGAGATTCTGGACGGCTCAGATTTACAAGAGGAGGTCCTGGACGGTCAAGATCTATAGAGGAGGTCCTAAAGGTTAAGATATAAAAGAGGGGAGGTCCTGAACAGCTCAGATAGGTCCTGAACGGCTCAGATCTCCTAGGGGAGGTCCTGAACAGCTCAGATCTCCACAAGGAGGTCCTAAAGGTTATCTTTGCGAAAGTCCACAGGGGTGGTCTTTTGCAAAGAGGACCTAGAGGGTGGTCTTTGCAAAATACCAAGAGGTGATCTTTTGCACAGAGGACCCCGAGGGTGGTCTTTTCAAAAACAAAAGGAGGTGGTCGTGGCTTACGACAACATGACTTCAAGTACCCATGGTTTTGCTCGACGGCTCACCGCCAGCGACTCCAGTCACGGCGACTCAAACCAAACACATAAATGAGTTCCTTATAGCAACGCGCAACTACTGGTGGTGGTGGCGCCACCAGAGGAGGTCCACACTTGCGGCTAGCCGGAGATGGGCGGTGCTAACAGGTACGACAAAACGTAAAAGCGACAAGGCGCTCTGCATTGTCCAAAGATACGGGTGCCCACGCAACTAAGGACTAACAAGAAGCTACCTGAGCACAGGAGAGGTCTAAAGAAGGTCGGAGAATTCCTCGCGACGACGACCTTCACCGGAGTTGAAGAAGACAACGCGGGGACGAAGGTCTGAGCAATACGAAAAGAAGAGAAGGGTAAGGATAGCTTCAATAGGTCTCATAGGTGGTCCATGAGCAATTAATTGAAGAACAAAGGTCCTTACCGGAGTTGAGGACGAAGGGGATGAACTGCAGCCGCAACTAAACAAACTCAAAATTAGATGAACCCTGTGAAGGAAAATCCAAGATTGAGTTAGGGGAAAAGATGGAGGTGATAAGAGGTACACAAGGGCTCGAAAGAAATGGTGAGGGGACCACTAGAGCACTAGCGATGGAGGAGGTCCTTCACAATTGATAATGGCGATTTTGGGTTCTTTGAGGTTTGAACTCAATTGAGTAGAGCAAAAGCTAGAGAACAAGAGGCGGTGCTGGAAAAGAAACGGAGAGGGAGGTCCAGGGCTATTTATAGCCAGGGAGCAACGGCAACACGAGAACACAGCATAGGGGTGAGATCGGTTCACGCACTGCCAGGGCGAGCTTGAGGCGATGGGAGCAGTTGAGGACGACTACCTTGAGGGCGAAAACGCACTGACAACATTAAATCCCAAGGACAAGGAGCCGTTGAAGGTGACGCACGAAGTTGACAAAGGGGCTCTCTCGCATGCCCTGTTCTGACACACTGGCACAGGCACGAGCGCAAGGAAGAAGATGATGACCAGGACCAGCATGGGCCCACTTGTCATCGAGAGAACCTAGGGCTCAGGTCAAAGAGGAACACAAGGGTTAGGTTAAGTCAAGAGATCGAGTTGGGAGTTCTTGACGGTAGGATTAGAAATGGACGACTCCGATTAAAAGTAACGTTCAGAGGTCCCGAACGTTCAAAGAAATCTCAGCGGCACGATCAAGATCCAATAGCTAAAACGAGTGGCCGGCTCAGGGAGGTCCAAACATTCACAGGGATCTGGGCGGTTGAAATGAAATCCAACAGCCCAAAAGGAACGCGCCCTAAGGACCGAGCCTGAGTGCGCTTAAGAGGTTGGGTTCAACTGTGAGGCTCGAGTCTGACTTGAGCCCAACAATGACTTAGACTAGGGTTTGAAATTGAACTGAAACTTTGAGGAATTTTGTTTAAATGGAGCTACACAATTCCAAAAATTCCAAAAAAATTTCAGGAGGTTTCCAACTCCAGGATTGACCTTGTATAAAATTTTCAAAGGTTTTCATGCAAATTATTTTTCTCCAAAAATTTCTTAAGGTACTGATTTAGGGTTTGACCAACAGTCAAACTGGTTTGACTGGCCCCTTAAAATATTCAAACAATTTCTAAAAATTATGAAATTTCTCAGAGGAGTCACACAACATCCCTAGAACCAATAAAAAATATTTCCAGAGGATAATCACAAGATTATCCAGAAAAGTTTCAAAAGTTCAAGACTTAGGTCTAAAGTGGTTTGTGATTTTGAATTTTCCATAATTCCTTTACAAGAATTTTCATAACATTCAAACAACAACAAGATGCAAGAAAAGTTTTAATTTCTTCACATTTTATTACATTTGAAACACATGCCAAGATTTGGGATGTTACAACCGTGAAGACCAAGCCAAAGATCTTTGCTCGTTCAGCACTGACCTTGCTAGGGCAGCTGTAACATCCCAAGGTTATATTACTATTTTAAAAATTAATAAATTTATTATTTTATTACATTTCTGAGATTTAAAAGAGTTTTATTACTTGTCTTGAATTTCCTAGAGTTTAAAAGTCAAAAAGAGAATTTATGGAGTTTTCTAGAGTTTTATTGGGTTTAAAGTTAAAAATAAATTTTTAAATAATTTATTGAATTTCAAGAAGTTTTTCCTACTTTCTAGGAATTAAAATTAATTTATGTGCAAAAATAAAAGCCAACTTTAAGTTGGAAATAATTTTATTAAGTTCAAAATGGCTCAAGGAATTTTTGTGTATTTTTTAAAAAAATTTTGAGCTTTATTTGTTTTTTTTTCTAAACGCCAAATCGAATTTACTCAGTTTCTGAAATTATTAAATCCACTAAAATCCAAAAATGGAATTCGGGCCAAATCTCTTTGGCGCATCTTCTCTTTCCCATGTGCCCGGCCTTTTTCCTCGCCAACTCCCGCCTGCGCCAGCCAGCCTCCCTTCTCCCTCCCTCTCTCACCGCCTTGTGGCCCCCACCCGCCAGCCTCCTCCCTCACCCTCTCTTTGCCCGAGGGCCCCACCTATCGGTGCTCCTCCTCCCTCCCATTTTCTTCCTCCCATCACCCGTGCACCCGATCGCCATTTTCGAATCCCGTGATCCCGTGATTCCCCCCTTTTCTTTACAAAATCGTGCGCATTAAATGCCTTGTTCCTCGCCGCACTCGTTATGACCGTTGGCCTCCGCGAATATCGCGCGGAGACTCCAGAATGCACAAAAACCTCCGCGCATCTCACCGACGCTCCACACGTGATCTCCCCGCTCGCTCCTCCTCCGGCTCTATAAAGAGAAGCCCTGTGCGCCCCTCTTCTTCCTCTTTTGTTTCCCCCAAATCTCTCCCTCTCTCTCACTTTCTCCTCGGTGCATTTTGCATTTGAAGCCTTGTTGCCCCAAACTCTTCCGCTGCCAAATACTTCACTGTCGATGACGCCCCAGCCGCATCGACCTCACTATCGACACCGACTCATCACGTTCTACATGTTGCGCTACTCGCCTTCGCTGGGAACCCACCAAAACACCGTTGTGGCCTTCACCCGCATCTTGCCGCTGTTCATCAACTCGTCGCTGGCCACCTCATTGTGCTTTGTCGTCGCTACCTAGTGCACCAGGTCCAACATTGCCTTATCCCTCTTTTGCGCGCACTCGCTTGGCTCGCCATGGCACGAAGCGTCGGCGAGCCCTTTGCCGAGCCGCCGCCGTCCTCCGACCGACGTGACACCGCCACGTGTGCTCCACGTCACGCCACCTCAGTGCCAAGAGCCGACGTGGTAGCCGCATGGAGCCCGCATCAGCGCATGCGTCAACCCTAGCGCTGTTATGCGAGCTGGGTCTACGGTGGACCCTCGTGCCATTGTGGACTTGAGTGGGTAGGGCTGGCAAGTGCGCATGGAGCTAGGTCTTGTTTGGCTTTTGGCTCAATAAGACGACGGTAAAAGGAATTTGATTTGAAAATTTCCAGAAAAGGCTAAGAGTTGGAGGAATTTCCAAATACCACAAACGAACTCCAAAATTTATGAAAATATTTGTGGAGGCTCCTAACATAGTGTGGTTGCTTGTGAAGTTTTTTTAGAATTTCATCTGTTCTACATTTTTCTCGAAAATTCCTTTAAGGCTACTGTCTGTATGCAAATGCAAGAATTGATTTAAGAAAAATTTCAAAAAGATGCTCAAAATATTTCCTAATTTATTATCAGTACAAATATCCCATGTTTGGAAATTTTGGGATGTTACAGTCCATTATTCTAAGAGATTTATGTAGAGTTAAATGAAAGTATTGCTTAGTTTTCTACAGCTCAGGTAAAAGTGCCTCGGATAATTATTATTTGCTAGCACTCTCTCTTTAGTATGTACTTTTATTTTTAACATTTCCACGTGAACTGGTACTAAAATTAATGTTCCCTCTCCAAACTAGAATGGCTGCTACAAATGAAATAAGTCACTACTTAAGGCATAACTAACACCAGTTCTCCTGTAATAAGTACAAATCAGTTAGCCGAACATTCTTGGTAGAAAATTAATCGCAGATGCTTGCATGCTCACATTGCTATGAAATGTCAATGAGGGCAGCTGTTTATATGTTGGTAATGGATCAGCCCATTATTTCAATGCACTAAGCAATAAGCATGCCGCTTCCCACTAAGGGTATCTCCAATAGTTAGAGACAACCTAGTCTCTAATATATACTAGAGACAACATGTAATACCCTGGCTATCCAGAAACCAAAATGTTACCAAAAGAATCTAACATACATCCATAAACATAAGAATTAAAGCAATAATCCAAGCTATAACGAAAGGAAGGAGGACTGCTCAAAACATAGTAGCACAAATATAATCTGAACCTATGCAAGTCACATACCACAGCGGAAAAAAACATCCATAACCAAACGGGAGACATTATCCACATGTCACCTAAATTATTACAATTTATCACTAATCAAATGAAGGAAATTAACCAAGTTCTATTATTAAAACTAGAATATGGTGTAGTGTGGTTCGTGCAAGTCTACTCCCTCCCAAAAGAGTCATCAACACCGGCCACCTAAAACAAACAACAAAACAAGAGTGAGTCCGAGACTCAGCAAGTACAACGAATACAGGAACATACTTCGCATAGAAACATAGCACAGTAGAAATATCTGAAAGAAAGAACTGTAATGCATGGATGCCATGAACTGGTTGGACTGCACTCGTGCTTATACCGGTATAGCTAGTGACATACCCGTCGGTGTTCACTCAAGCCCGTATTTATCGAAATACGAGGATCCAAAATACCGTATGAAGAATATTTCATACGGGTGTCCAAAACTGCCCACATTGAAATGGTGGGACTTCACTTGCCCATACTGGAATTGATAGGACTTTAGACTCCACTCCCGTGGACGGAACATGAACATGGATGCATGAATAAATTTATGAATAATGGCTAATAACATCTTCACACATATGAAAGAGCATACACAAAGAACATAATCATTGAAACATCTTGACTACTGTATTCTCCACTCCCGTGGATATTCCACTCCCGTGGTCGGAACTTGAACATTGAAACTTCTCACACATCAACATAGCACAATACTAATCAACGAGCATCCAGTGGTTACAAATCACACGAAAGTCATTGTATTTGCCTTTAGTGTTGCGATGCGTTGGGAGGCAACGAAGAAGCCGCTAACCTTGGTGCCTCACCCCCCTTGCAGCAACCAGGAAGTCGCTGATCAAACCCCATGAAGAACTCCTCCTTCCCCGATCCCTTCCTTTCACGTTTGACGAGCACACCCGCTACTTCTCCCTTCGTCCGCCGTCTTGGACAGCAGCGAGGAGGCACCACCAATGGAGGGGAGGTGCTGGATCTTGGTGGACAGGAGGGGAGGTGGCTGCCTAGGGGAGAGGAGGGGGTGGCGGCTCAAGGGAGGGAGGAGGGGAAGAGAGGTGAGGCCAAAGGAGGAGGAGAGGGGGAGGGGCGACTAGGGTTTTGGTGGAGGGTGGCACCTCCCCCCTATGGCCGGCCAGACCTCATGGGCCAAGGCCCAAGCCCAGGTTGCTGGAAAAACACAGAAAACCCCCTCTATTCTCCTGATTAAATATTTTTCCAAAAGAAACCTTCTACCGATTAATTATTCTCCCCCGAAAATTATTTCTAGCACTATCGGAGAATTACACTAATTCTCTCTCAATTTGTATGGCACTCTCAAATGAAAGTCGGGATATTACATTCTACCCCCCTTAACAGGATTCGACCCCGAATCTAAACGCCGATCTACACGAAGGAAAACCGTGACTGAGATACTTAACAACGGTAACACGTACCAGTTGCGAACAAAACTGGATACCGCTCGCTCAGGCGAGACTCCAGCTCCCAAGTCGCTTCTCGCTTACACTAACGCGACCAATGGCACCTTGACGGATACCAACATCTTATGCCTCAACGCTCGTTTCAACCTCTCCAGCTGTAATACTCCGAGTTTCGTTTAGAGGGAGTTTAATCGGGGAAAAGTTGCAAGTTCTTTTTCCGGCTTTTGGAGCAGTTTCTTGGTTTGGGCCTCCGGCTAGGCCATCCTTGCCTAGGGGCCAGCCAAAACCTCCCCCTTGGGCCTGGCCCATGCGCCCCTCCCCCCTCCCAACCCTAGCCGGCCCCCTCCTTTTTTCCCCCTTGGCCGAACCCCCCCCCTTCCTTTGGCCGCCGCCCCCCCATCCCCTCTTCTCTCCCCTCGTCCCTGCCCCTAGGAGCCGCCCCTACCTCCCTAGTGGTTGCTCCCTGCTGTGGTGCCGCCCCTTCTTGCCTTCGGATCTTCCCCACTGCCGGCCAACGCGAGGAGAAGGAAGAGGGCAGCAAGCTGCCGCTCGGCTTAGGGAGGAGAGGAGGAGGGAGATCGTCGTCTCCAAGGTTCTTCCGCCTATTTCTTGGTTGCTGCAAGGGTAATGATTACTGATCCTCGTCGTTTGATTAGTGGGAGATGCGATTTGGTTCATATTTGATTAGATCGTATTGCTGCGAGTAGAAAGTCGATTCTGTCTAGAACGTTGCGTGGACTTTTTCGTGATGTTAGAGGCCGAATATGAGTTGTCCATCTCCTAGAGATATTTAGGTTTTATTCTTAGCTTTCAGTGGGCGCCAAGAACACTGAATTCCGATGTGTGGATCAAAAGTTATGGTAGTTTTAGTCTCTGCTGTCCAGAATCCTGACGAGATTAAACTGTCAAGTTGTCTTTTAAATTATGGGTGTGCTAATGGAAGATTCAGGGCTTTCACCCAACTAGGTTATTGTGGGCCTTGGTCTTAGCTTCTGATTTTGATAAAGAACTCAAATTTTGGTGTAGCCAATTAAAAGTTATGGAACTTTCCGTGCTGCTGTCCAGAATTGCCGGAAGTTCTGACAGACAGGGTTTGTTGGTCTTGGGGAGTTTGATACTTATAGAATTCGAGATTTCCATCAACTAGGTTGTTGTAGATAATTGTATTACCTTTCAATCAAGCCTGAGAACACCTCTTTTCGAGTTTTAGATCAAAAGTTATGCTATTTATACCGCTGCTGTCCGTATAGACTTTCTGCTAGAATGTGGTTTAGTTCAAGTAGCGGGTATCATTTAGATGGTGGGATTGGGGCTATAAGTTAGTGCGATGCGAGTAGTTTCTTGATGACTTAGTTCTTATTGAGTAACTTTGGTGTAGGGGGTGAGGCATCAAGGTTAGCGGCTTCTTCGTTGCCTTCCAACGCACCGCTACGCTAAAGGCAAGTATAGTGACTTATGTGTGGTTTGTAAATCCCGGATGCTTGTTGATTGGTATAGTGCTATGTTGATGTGTGAGAAGCTTAAACGTTCATGTGACATCCACGGGAGTGGAATGTTATGATGACCATGTTCTTTATGTATGCTTTTTCTTATGAGTAGAGATGATATTATCCATTATTCATAAATTTATTCATGCAATCATGTTCATGTTCCGTCCACGGGAGTGGAGCTCCACGGGAGTGGAGTCTAAAGTCCCATCAATTCCAGAATGGGCAAGTGAAGTCCTACCATTCCAATGTGGGCAGTTTTGGACACTCGTATGAAACGTTCTTCATACGGTAGTTGGATCCCCGTATTTCGATAAATACGGGCTTGAGTGAACACCGACGGGTGTGTCACTTGCTATACCGGTATAAGCTTGAGTGCAGTCCATTCAGTTCATGGCATCCATGCATTACAGTTCTATCTTTCAGTCATTTCTTATGTGCTATGTCTCTACTTCAAGTATGTTCTTGTAATCGTTGTATTTGCTGAGTCCCGAACTCACTCTTGTTTGCTGTTGTGTTTTAGGTGGCCATTGAAGATGATTCTAACGGGAGGGAGTAGACATGCACTAAACACTCATCATCATATTCCCGTTTCAATAATTGAACTTGCTTGAATTCCTCTATTTGATTAGAGTTAAACTGTAATAATTGAGGTATTATGTAGATGATGCCTCCTGTTTGGTTATGGATGTTTATTTTCCGTTGTGGAACTTGTCCTGCTTAAGTTCATATTATATTTGTGCGATTATGCCTTATGTGAGATTCATCCTTCTTTCGTTATAACTTGGAGTATTGCTACAATTCTCATGATTATGGTTGTATGTTAGAGTCTTTAGGTAACATTTTGGCTTCTGGATAGTCAGGGTGTTACACCAGCATACGTACCGGACAAGACTCGGATGTGAGGTCTTATTCGGTGGACCACCGATCTAATGAAACATCAAAACTCTGTATTTCCCAGGTGCCCACTCAGCACCAGAACAATCCAGGAAATGCGTACTTCGCGTATGGACCCGTGGCGGTCCTACCGATACGCCAACCTCTTGATCCCCGCAATTGTCGAGAACAAACCAAAGTATTTTGTGTTAACCACCCCTTTGTACCAATCCACACAACTTGCGCATAGCACACGGAACTCTTGTTCCACCTCCCAAGCGAACTCTTCACCGAAACAAGGATCACCTCCTTTAACGAGAGACACACAACAGAATTTGTTTTGAACAACTCTATTACAAACAGAGTCAACCGAAAGTAAGGATTCCCGTCGCAACCGCCCAATGTCCACTCGGTACTAAAAGAGTCAAATCCAGAATCGAAGATTTAACACGAAAAAAAACTGCCACTTTCGAAGTAGGCGGTTCGCGATTTAAACGCCACAAAAGCCAAAGGACAAATCACTCGAATAACTAAATCAATCATTTTTTTTGAACTGATCAGAACCACACATGCCAACATAAAGCAAAACTCAATTTGCGGAAGACATCATTCAACAACACACTACTCAAATGAGAATAAAGAAAACGCTTCACTACTGGAGAAAACGTCCTTTTTCTCAGTTTCTCTTTTAGGAATAAAATTTCTCTCAAACCTTGGAATTCGAACTCATCACATACCACACGAGCTCAATCCTCTTAATTTAACCTCCTCAAGTTAGGCTTAATCCGAAATACATCATCCACACCTTTGTGGAAAGTCTCTATTGATTCGACTAAACATACCCTAGCCAACTCAAAATAATCCTCTCAAACAACCACATCACCTCAATCTTTTCAGAATAAACAACTCGGAATCCTCGACACACACATTCATATACTTCATCAAAAGGGTTCTATCAATGATCATCCCATTGTTCGGAATCCACCCTTATTCTACTTCCTCTACACATAATCATTGGGAGACTCAAGGTCATAGCAAAAAGAATGCGAAGCCCAAAATTAAACTCCAAGACTCCTACCATGAACTTCTCATATAGAAGATAGGGAAAACCTCAGATTAAATCACTAAAAATTCCCACAAATCCATACATACTCACTTATTAACGTCAACATGGAATATTTTCTCGACCAAACTGTCTTTAGAACAATTCTAACTCTTAGAGAGATACTCACTAAGTCCCAGTCATTCCTAACAATAACTCAACATCCGCTACTAGTCCAACAATGGCTATAACGGTTAGATTTCTTCGCAAATCTACTCTCATTACACTACACCATCTTAATTCTCATACACAACCTTACAAGATACCCAATCGCGATACACTAATACATTGATCAAGATCTCCATACTTTTGATAATTCTATGTTCTATTGAAATGAACAAAAGAACTTGGATCACGTCTCGCTATAGATTCTACCAGTTGCAACAATGCAATTGGTTTAGCCTCCAAAGATGACATTCTAATGAGATAAAATTCTCTCCAAGATTTATATCACGAAATTAATTCATCCTCCAATGCTCTTCAAATAACTTGCCATCCAAGATCTCACAACAACAAATAATAAACGTTTTTTTTGAAAGACCCTTGCGAAACGAATTGGTGGATCCTTCCTCAAAAGAAAAGGCAAATGAAAACAATTTTTTTTACCACCTAGAAAAACATTTACCACTCGAAGTAAACATAGGACCAAGGGAAATGGTCACTTAGGCAAAGAACTCGAAAAACATAAGGGAAAGTCAGCAGTTAAGAGCATAAGTCCCACAAGAAGAGAATTTCAAACCTCAACCAATAAGAATAGAATATTGCTTTCTGAAACTGGAATAACTCTTATGCGGCCAAACAACAAGGTTAAGCACACATCAAATAAACTGCGAGTTACAAAATTTGATTCTACCCTCAAATACTTCTATTACACTCTTTCATTTAGGAAAGAAACAACTTTCTTTGAATACAACCTTACTTGCCAACTCAAACAAACGAGTCTTTAAGATCAAATCACTTGAATAAATTAAGAACCAATAGAACTCTACAATACGTCGCTTTACTCAACAAATTTCAACTACCAATAAACTCTTGAACTCCAAAAGATTACGAATTCAAAACTTGAATTATCTTCGTTTAAGAGACACAACGAAAGGTGACCACATTTCTTTCTCTATAAAAGGTTCAATATCACTCTGACATTTCTGACCATTTTATTAACATCAAAATCCTACATTCTTGGCAAAATTCTACATTCCTTATTATCCCATCAATAAATTTTCCAAAAGAAACATAACAATCGTGACATAATAATTCCATCATCACAATAGGATTACAATAACCACTTGCTCTAGTAAAACAAACCTAGTGCTCAAGCCACAATGTTGAAACAAAACTCTTTTAACAAGATCATACTAGAGCATGACAATCTCACAACAGCACACCAATATAAATCACTTATTAAATTTCGTTCATTTAACTCTTACTGACTCTCAACATCAATTTAGCACACACTAATTATACTCTAACTATTACAGTAAATAATTGATGATTATTTTAATCATGGAAGCATTCATGGTCTTAGCTCTGTTTGCAATCACAAAAACAGTTATGAGTATAAACTCACTATCCTACCTTGAGTCCAGAAAGTAGAACGAAATCCTTTAATCTTCAATAATATAGGATACATAAGACAAGGTCTCACAAGTTGATACATCTTCCTTCATTCATTTCTTAATACATATAACATCAGTTTAGCATGGCAAAATTAGGTGAATCAAGCATTTGAATAAGTTCATCAAGTATACAAATAGAAGACAGGTTCAAGATTAATATTTACCAAGACAACATTCGAACGCATCCTTGACTTATCTATCAATAGTGGTTAGAATAACAAAAAAAAAGGGACCAAAACTCCAATTCAGCTAACAAATTTAGCAGATTACTCGATCGTAAAGATCAAACCGGTTCACCAACATTCCACACTTATTAACAAATCATAAGTTGTGAACAGTTACAGATAGACCCTTATTTAAACATTCATCATGTATTAAATACAAGGACATTCAAATTAATCAATTCACTTCCATGGATACCAGTTAAGAATAAACTGTTTGCACAAAGCTAATAACAAAATCTGATATCTCATACCATAACGATTAATTCATTTAATTAACACCTCTTACTTAAGCATGACAAGACATCACTTAAGAATTTTAACACATTCTTTCATAAAAGGAGGTATTAAACTTCAACACTCGAAATAATACAAAAGAAATATATAAAGCCAAAGCTTTCACACGTTAAAGAACTTGCAACATACAACTTTCAGTATCCAGAATACCAAGCGAATAAATGAATCACATTTTCCAATAAGAAGGGCAGAACTCCCAAGAAAAGATAACTTTTGCCAATAACCAACGTTCCCAAGAAACAACATTAGACCAACAGTCCGAGGAACAAGTAGTCAATTTATAGAACCAAGAAAGTCCAATGAAAACTCATAAGAAGAAATGTAAAACACTAGGTCAAGAAAACTTCATCAACTGCAGCTATTACCAGAACTGACCACATTCAGGATCAAGGAAGAGACTAATATTTTCTAAAGAAACTCACCCTCAATACTCAACTATGGTATTCGGGGTAGATACTACTTTATTCTTTTACCACGAACGGTGGTGAAACTTGACAAAACCCAGGGCCACCACCACGACGTCAACGTCACCCATAGCCAATAATCAATTATGAATACAAAATATCATCTCATAACAATCACAAAATAAATTCATAGGTATAGAAGATCATATCGTATCATAGAGTAACAAGGCAACATAACGGAAATGAAAACGAAATGCTTGAACCATCCCATCCTACTGTGCACCAGTGTGTCAAGTTTTAGGTTAATCAACCATTAACAATTTTTAGCATGTTCAGCTACCTAAGTTGCTAACTTATTCACCACGGACCTAAAGCCCTCTCTGATACCAATTGTAACACCCTGGCTATCCAGAAGCCAAAATGTTACCAAAAGAATCTAACATACATCCATAAACATAAGAATTGAAGCAATAATCCAAGCTATAACAAAAGGAAGGAGGACCGCTCAAAACATAGTAGCACAAATATAATCTGAACCTATGCAAGTCACATACCACAGCGGAAAAAAACATCCATAACCAAACGGGAGACATTATCCACATGTCACCTAAATTATTACAATTTATCACTAATCAAATGAAGGAAATTAACCAAGTTCTATTATTAAAACTAGAATATGGTGTAGTGTGGTTCGTGCAAGTCTACTCCCTCCCAAAAGAGTCATCAACACCGGCCACCTAAAACAAACAACAAAACAAGAGTGAGTCCGAGACTCAGCAAGTACAACGAATACAGGAACATACTTCGCATAGAAACATGGCACAATAGAAATATCTGAAAGAAAGAACTGTAATGCATGGATGCCATGAACTGGTTGGACTGCACTCGTGCTTATACTGGTATAGCTAGTGACACACCCATCGGTGTTCACTCAAGCCCGTATTTATCGAAATACGGGGATCCAAAATACCGTATGAAGAATATTTCATACGGGTGTCCAAAACTGCCCACATTGAAATGGTGGGACTTCACTTGCCCATACTGGAATTGATGGGACTTTAGACTCCACTCCCGTGGACGGAACATGAACATGGATGCATGAATAAATTTATGAATAATGGCTAATAACATCTTCACACATATGAAAGAGCATACACAAAGAACATAATCATTGAAACATCTTGACTACTGTATTCTCCACTCCCGTGGATATTCCACTCCCGTGGTCGGAACTTGAACATTGAAACTTCTCACACATCAACATAGCACAATACTAATCAACGAGCATCCAGTGGTTACAAATCACACAAAAGTCATTGTACTTGCCTTTAGTGTTGCGATGCGTTGGGAGGCAACGAAGAAGCCGCTAACCTTGGCGCCTAACCCCCCTTGCAGCAACCAGGAAGTCGCTGATCAAACCCCATGAAGAACTCCTCCTTCCCCGATCCCTTCCTTTCACGTTTGACGAGCACACCCGCTACTTCTCCCTTCGTCCGCCGTCTTGGACAGCAGCGAGGAGGCACCACCAATGGAGGGGAGGTGCTGGATCTTGGTGGACAGGAGGGGAGGTGGCTGCCTAGGGGAGAGGAGGGGGTGGTGGCTCAAGGGAGGGAGGAGGGGAAGAGAGGTGCGGCCAAAGGAGGAGGAGAGGGGGAGGGGCGGCTAGGGTTTTGGGGGAGGGTGGCACCCCCCTATGGCCGGCCAGGCCTCATGGGCCAAGGCCCAGGCCCAGGTTGCGGGAAAACCCTAAAAACCCCCTCTATTCTCCTGATTAAACATTTTTCCCAAAGAAACCTTCTACCGATTAATTATTCTCCCCCGAAAATTATTTCTAGCACTATCGGAGAATGACACTAATTCTCTCTCAATTTGTATTGCACTCTCAAATGAAAGTCGGGATATTACACAACATCTCCAATAGATAGTCTCTAGCACACTCTTCAACATTTATATTTTATAATTTTCTTTGAGACGGGCCTACATGTAAACTAGAGTAGATTAATATATCATGTTTTGTTTCGCGTGCACGACCGTCTCTTCAGGAAGAGACAACATATGCTCTCTCTCCTCCCCTCTCTCCTTCACGTAGGATTTTGTCGATATGACATAGCTAAGAGACAACAATAAATACACTATTGGAGATGCCCTGAGGAATATCCTTGTCAATGAGTTTTAGCATGGAGTAGCGCAGAAATGCAAACAGATGAACAAGTTCTAACCAGCAATTAATTATCGTTCTTTTCAATCGAGAATTGGCAGGGTATTTCAATAGAATATGCAAGTCTGTTGACGATGGTCATAACATTGAAATAAGCTACACATATATCTGCGTTTACCAATTCAGTTTTTGGTTCCATCGATCGTTTCTCACGCTACAATAGTATCAATCATAAAATATATGCATAAAGGTTGAGCATTTCCGTTGCTCTAATTGTACATACATGGCCCTGTTGGTTACTTATATCACACATAGGTACACGCATAAAATGTTTGCACACAAACGCACAGGATCAATTTCGAACGCAATGAGTTTCTCTGAAAAGCGAAGCTTTGAACTTTCTGAACTTCCAGAAAATAGAGAACAATGACATCAGAGAAACAGAATCGAGTTTTCCAATTTGCGCCACATCTGGATAGATGTGACTTTTCTGTTTTTCACTTTTTTATAGATTTTTATAAAGAGTTACAATCTGAGTTTCAAACTGGTTCTAAACTGTTTCTGAAACATAGTTTGACACTGACTCTGATTTGCTACAGTACCAGAAACGAAAACAGAACTATGAAACTTAAATGTACAGAATTCAGAAACTGAATTGAACAAAGTTCAGAACTGAAAAAACAAACCTAAAACAGAAATACTATAAACAAGTTTAAAACTAACAAATCACCCCCCTAAACTTGTTATCCTGACTTCACATCTTTGATGCCTAATTTTTGTCTCGACTCCAAGAATTTTATGTGATTGAGAGCCTTCGTTAGTAGATCAGCCAATTGATCATTGGTATTGACATAATCCACTTCAACCTTCCCACTCTCAATACATTCACGGATAAAGTGATACCTTGTGTCGATATGCTTACTTCGATCATGATAAACTGGGTTCCTGCAAAGTGCAATTGCAGATTTGTTGTGCACTAACAATTTGAACTTCTTTGGTGTCTTCTGCTTGAGATCTCCAAGCAGTCCACTTAACCACACCCCTTGACATCTTGCTGTAGTTGCCGCTATATACTCAGCCTCACATGAAGAGAGAGCTACTATCTTCTGTTTTTGTGAAGCCCAAGTAATCAAACTTCGACCAATGAAAAATACTGAACCTATGGTACTCTTATGATCATCGACATCACCTGCTAGGTCACTGTCACAATAGCCCACTAGCTTTTGTTCCAGTTCATCACCCCTTTCATAAGAACAACCAAAACCTTTTGTACCACTTATATATCTCAAGATGTGCTTGATCGCAATCATGTGTTCAGCAGTTGGTGCTTCCATGTATCGACTCATGATACCCACAGCAGATGCAATCTCTGGCCTTGTATTTACTAAGTATCCCAAGCTCCCATCTATGCTTCTATACTCAGTTTTATCCACAGGAGATTCACCACATTGATTACTCAATTTCAGACGAAGTTCCATGGGTGTCTGACATGAATTGCAATCAGTCATGCCAAATAAGGATAGTATCTTAGTTGCATATCCTTCTTGACATATTGAGATGAAACCAGCTCCTTGTTTGTCGGGCCCCCCCAAGGTATGCAACCCCGGGACCCTCTGTGCATTCTGAACTAGTCCCAGATCAGTAGCTAGTTTGCACAGTTACAATATCGATGTAATCATATCCATACAACCAATTAATGATGAAGCAGACAAATTAATATTACTTGGTAGCAAAAGGACCTTATGGTCAAGTCTTACAGAGTTGCCACGCAGGGCTTAACAATAAAAGATAACTTGCAGCGGAACTCAAAATATCTCGTGGTGGCCAGTCGACATGCCCACAGGCAATCGAGTGGAGGACGCGACCTAGTTCGCATAATTCTCGAAGTACTCCTCTTCATAGAATTTCGAGCTTCCTGGGTCTTCTTCATTGACTGATAAACCAGAGGCATAAAGCCGTGAGTACTTTTAATGTACTCAGCAAGCCGCAGGGAAATATGTGCAATTATTATTCATGCTAGGTTTGACAAGGATAGCTTTATGTTTAATTTGCAGAAAGCAGCATTGACAGTAAATACGGTAAGTAGATTGAAAGCACAATTTAAAAGATTAATACATAAGTAATCAAGTTTCTTGGAAAACAACAAGTGAACTTCCCAACCATTCCACCCAAACCATCATTCCCACCCTTTTTGATAAACTCTACCCCTTGCGTGAAATCTCCGGGCATGTCCATCACCGGGGACACATCTATTCGAATAGTTTTACACTCTGCAGAGGTTGTACACTTTTCCCACATGACACGACTTCTCTAGTTTGTCTAGCACATATCTATGCCACCGCTCACTTCCTTAGGTAAGCAGTCTAGAGCACGCGTCAAGGCCTTTACAAAGTTCTGTTTTGACTCAGTTCTACTCGCTAAGAATTCGCCTTACTGGCCCCCTCTTGCGTCGTTCCCAACCCAAACAAAACAAATGTAATACTCCGGTAGTGTGAGAAGTCAAAAATCGGGTTAAATCAATTTAATCGGTAGCGCTTAATTTTTTATTCGGGGGCTTGTTTTTTTGTCAAATCTTGTTTAGAGAGGGGGGATTACTGGTTTTTCTTGGCTTTTGGGCTTGGTGTGGCAGTGGGCTGGCATCCACCTCTTGAGGGGGAGGCATCATGGGCCTAAAGCCCATGCGCCCACACCCCTAACCCTAGCCGGCCACCCCTTTCCCCTCTCCCTCCCCTTGGCCGCCACCTTCTTCCTCCCACCTCCCTTGGCCGCACCTTCCTGCAGCCCCAAGGCGACCTCCTCCCTCCATTGGTGGCAGCCGGCCCTTCTTCCTCCATTGGTGGCAGCAACCCCCTCTTCCTCCCTTGGCGCTACCGGCCGAATCAAGGGAGAGCCCGGAGGCCGTCAACCATTGGTGTTTCGTGCAAGGTTTGGTGTCTCACGCTTCTCCTAGGGTAACGATTGCTGATCCCCATGGATTGATTAGTGGTAGAGGTGTTTTGGCTCATTCTTTTGTTAGATCGATTCGCTGCAATTAGAGGATAAATCTGTCCAGTATGTTGCGAGGTCTGTTTCGTGGTTTTAGAAGCCGATTTAGAGATGTTCATCTACTGGAGTATTGTAGGTCTTGTTCTTAGCTTTCGGTGGCCGCCAAGAACACTAAAATCCGACGAACGAGTCAAAAGTTATGATAGATTTATTATCTGCTGTCCAGAATCCTGACGAGAATTAGCAGTCTCTGTATAGGTTGATATATGGCCTAGTTAGATGGTGATTCAGAGGTCTTGCCCATAACAAATTTTGAAGGTGATATCACTAGCTTTCAGGATTGATAAAGAACACCTCATTTGGATTTATAAATCAAAAGTTATGCACTTTTCATTGTGACTGTCCAGATTGTAGGTCAGTCTGTGCAGATTGTATGTCAGTTTCTATCTTTAGTTTTGACCCGTGTGCCACTTTTTTTTAAATGCAAAATATGAATGTCATGCCAACTAGGTTATTGTAGGTAATTCCATAACCTTTTCATATTGATAAAGAACACTCAATTCGGAGTTGTAGTTTAAAAGTTACGGACGTTTTAGTACTGCTGTTTTTTTTATGTTCAGACAGTTTCTGTTCTGCTGTTTCGTTTGACAGTTAGCAATTTAGTTTGGCCGAATTGGGTTATCTCGTCAACTACAAAGTTGTAGATATATTTGTTAAGCTCATGTAGGATCTGGGCTCATCTCTTTTGGAGTCCCAGATCATTAGTTTTGGTCTTTACCATGCTGCTGTCCAGATGGGATTCCATGTTGCTGCTGTAATTTCAGATTTGGGTTATGACTATGTTTTGGGTATGCAAGAGGGTATTGTAGATTATTATTTCATGTTGGGCTCTATGTTGTTCTTATTTCAGTTATTTAATTGTTTAGGCCGCGAGGCTACGGGTTTGGGAGCGCCATCGTTGCCTGCTAACGCGTCGTAACGCGGAAGGCAAGTACTTTGTTGATTTTAAGTGCTGTGATTGCGAGTGTTTACATGAATATAATGTGACATATTGTGTTACCCGAGATGCTGAACTGGTTATGTTCTTTCATTATGTGGAGTATATACTGAGAGATGGTATTATCACTGTTCATGTTCATATCATGCATCCTTTTATCCATGTTATGTCCACGGGAGTGGATTGTAAGTCCCACCATTCCAATGTGGGCGATTTGGACATTGTTATGTCCGTCCCACGGAGTGGATTGAAAGACCCATCAATTCCAAGATGGGCGCGTAAGACCCATCAATTCCAGTATGGGTAGCTTCGGACACCTATATGAAACGTTCTTCATATAGGACTTGGATCCCCGCACTTTTGTTAAGGTGCGGGCTTAAGTGAACACCGACGGGTGTGTCACTCGCTATACCGGTATAAGCATGTGTACAGTCCATCCTTGAATACATTCATTCATGCTATGCATTCCTAAGTTTTCATTCGATGTATGCTCATATTCTCTTATGATGATGATTTGTTCATATGTGTGTTATGTCCCTTTTACTGTACTTGGTGAGTCGTGGACTCACTCTTGCGTTGTTTGTTTATTTTTAGGTAACCCCTGATGTTGGCTCACTTGGGAGGGAGTAGACACGCACTACTTGTTCACATCATCAAATTCATGTTCAAGATTAAATTTTAGATCTATCTTTCATTCGTTATTGCTGAACTGTAATAATTAAATTATAATTGGTGAAGGAAGGATACCTTCTCCACATTGATGTTGATTTATTACTGCCTGTGAACCTTCTTTGTTGATGATCAGTATTAAATAACTTAGAAGGTGAAGGAAGGATACCTTCACCATGTCCTGTTTATTTTAATGTTGTCACTAGTTGAGATATTTATTTCATATTCTTCCGCATTGTGTAGACTGTTAGAGTAAATAGGTGACATCTTGGCTTCTGAATAGCCAGGGTGTTACAGTTGGTATCAGAGTGGGCTTTAGGTCCGTGGTAATTAAGTTATTAAATTGACACACTGTGCACAGTAGGTGGGGGTTGGAAAATTACATTGCTTCCGCAATATCTGTTATTATGTGTTGGTAATATATGATCTGCTATGATATTCAATATCTATGAACTAATACTATGATTGTCATGAGATGATCCTATATATTCATAGTTGAGTATTTTGGTGAAGCGTGTTGTTAACGGATGATAAGAAGTGGAGGTCGTGGTTGTTACTCTGGGATTCACCAGGTTACACCACTGTTCGCAGTACGTTGTTAGAGGAGTAGTTACCCCGAGTACCATAGTTTCAGGTGTTAAGCGTGAGTTGCTTTAGAAAGTTATTCTCTTTCTTGATTTCTGAATGTTGCCAATTCTTGTTCTGTGGTGGTTGATGAATTTCTCCTGGGTTTATGGTTCATGATAGTTTATGGTTTCCAATAGATCCCTCTTGGTTCTCTGAAACAAATATTGCTTTTCAACTGTTGAGTTGCTTTTACCACTTGTGGTTGTTGTCAATTGGCAAGATTGATGTTTTCATGGTTGCTCCTTCTTTCTCATTGAAAAAGAATGACTCATTTACTCGTTTGATAGCTGGTTAGTGAGAGTTTTCCGCTGTAAGTTCGTTTGCATGGGAAAGCTTTGGCTTTATACGTTTCTTTTGGATTACTTCGAGCGTTGATGTTTGAAGTCTCTATTTTGCGGTAGTAAGGTGTTAGAATCCTTTTGTGATGTCTTGTCATGCTTAAAATGAGAAGTTATAACTAAACGAATAAATTATTACGATATGAGTTACCAAGTTGGGTTATTAGCATGGTGCAAATCAATTATTCTTAACTACCATCCATGAAAGTGAAATTGATTAATTTGAAATGTCCTTGTATTTGATACATGGTGTAGGTTAAATAAAGACTGTCCATATCCGTTCAGAACCTATAGATCTTACATAAGAGCTAGATTTATCTATTTCCTGGTATGCTAAAATTGTTGAAACTTGTATAAAGTACCAGATGGGTGCTGGTGAAACGATTCACGAAACCTTGTTTATAGAAAAAGATGTTAGTGAATCTATGTTTATATATGGTTATGTGATTGCAAACGTAAATTAGTACCGTATGTACACCCATGATTAATACAATCATCAATTGTTAATGAGCGTTGAAGAAGGTGTTGAGCAACACCAATAGTTGAGTAGATGAATTTCGTAAGTAGTATTTGATAACGTACCTTGTGATATTGTTATTGCTTAGCATAATCTTGTTATAATAAATTTGTTTCAACCTTGTGGTTTGTGTTCCTTTTGGGAAGTTTTAAGATGGAGTAATAATGTTTGATGATTCTCAGTACTAGTGTATGTTGTCGATGTTATTAAATCGTCAAAATGTGGGAATGAGGTTAATTCTCGTAGTAATTTGATCACTTATGGTGATATTCTCTAAATGATCAAATTTCAAGTTTTATGTTCATTGCTTAATTGGTTTCTTCATTGGTCCCGTGTTCAGTGCGAGTGGTAGATGAGTTTTCTAGTTGGTGAAAGTCGTTTTCATTTGTCTCTGATTTTGAGAAAGAATCAACCCATTCTTTACACGTGGGTCTTTCGAAGTGTTTTCTAATGGTTGTGGTGAAACTGATGTTAATACCCATAGTAATTTGATCGCCTTCGATGATATCGTTCAGTTGAGAATATTTCAAGTTTAGCTGTCATGATATTTTCTTTGAGCTATTGAATCAGCTGGTACCTGAAATTATTTTAAATAAATTGAGGTATTAAGTTGTCTTGTTGCTTCTTAAGAGATTCATGTGATTGAATCTTAACAGATTTCTGGTTTGAGTTGGCAACGTGAAGCTGCAATTAAAGAAAATTATGTTGGTTCCCTTAAAAGGAGATTTATCTGCTTGCTTTTCATGAAATCCCGTAATTGGAAAAGTTTCGAGTTGGGTGATTGAGATTATTTGGATCTCATGTTTCTTGTGTAGTTGAACGGTTCTGATCAAATATGACGTATTGAAGAATTTCATTGGTTCTTAACTAGTCCTTGTGGTTTGGACTAAAGATCTTATCTTGTACGTTGTTGCAAAGCGATGTTAGTCAAAGAATTAATTTCAGTGTTAAAGGAGAGGGTGCAGTAGGAATATTTGAGAATTTGAGTCAAGTTTTGTAACTTGTAGTTATTCGAATTGTTCATAAACTTCTTGCTCTTTTCACTCAAGAGTTGTCCAGTTTCAATCACAATGCTATTTCTCTTAATGGTGGTTATTTGCTATTCCCTTTCCGAGGGATGCGTACCCTCCGCTGTGAACTTAACTTTCGTTTTTCCAGATCTTCATTACCAGATTATTTCTTTTGGTTTCGTGCTCACTGTGAACAGCAACATTTTCCTGTGCGGTGAAAATTGTCCTTGTTCGCCTCTTTCTTTTGAGAAAGGATCAATAGTTTTGTGTTGCAAATCTTTACAAAGCGTAATTTTGGCAACTGTGTGGTGGTGGTTAAGTAATTGTAGTGGTGAGATTTTGCTACCAAGCTATTGGAGGAATGGTAGAAGATGAATTGGTTTTGACCTGTACCTCTTGGAGGGAAGTTGATTCAGATGGAATGTATGACTTCGAAGTAAAACTGTATAATGATTGACTAAGTAGAACCTATGGTATAGTGTAGTTCCAGAACTTTGGTTCATGTTGAAATGTTGCTGATTATCAAATGTATGGAAACCTTAATCAATTTTATAGAGTAACACAATTGGAAAGTTTTGCGATGTTGTGTGAGTGATTCTTGAGGATGTCAATGTGTGTGAATGTCAGAATTGTGGGGATGTTAGAGATTTAATCCGATGTTTTCACCATGTGTTATAAGAGGAATTCGTTGTAGGGGTCTTGGAGGTTAAATTTGAGCTTTCTATTTTCATGCTAGACTTTTGGTCGCCCAAAGGTTTGTGTATAGAGGAGATAGAAAACTGGAGTATTCTGAGCAATGGAATGATTGTCGATAGAACCCTTCTGATGCGGTGCATGAGCGGGTGTGTTGAGGATTCTGATGTGTTATTCTTGAAAGTTGGGGGTGATGAGACTGCATGGGTTTTGAGGTGCTTTGGTGTCTCCTATCAAATTAATGTCATCAGTTGAAGGAGTTGTCTAGAGTGTTCAGTGGAATCAATAGAGGCTCTCTACAAAGGTGTAGATAATGTATTTCAGTTTCAGCCTAAATTTGATGATGTTAAAATAAGAGGTTTGAGACCGTGTGGTATGCGATGAATTCGAATTCCCAGGTTGAGAGATATTTTATTCCAAAAAGTGAAACTAAGGGAAAAGATGTCTTCTTGATTAGTGAAGCGTTTTCTTTATTCTCGCATGAGCTTTGTGCTGTTGACCAATGTCTTTCGTAAGTTGAGTTTGACTCGATTTTGGTATGTGAGGTTCTTATCGGTTCAGGAAGAATAAAGCAAGTTTTTGATTTGGGCATTCAAGTGTTTTTCCCCTTTGGTTTTCATGACGTTTATTCGCAAATTGCCACTTGGAAAGTGGAAAGGTTTTCTTGATGAAATTCTGATTTTGGATTTTACTCTTCATTACCCAGTTGGTAACGTATAGTTGTGACGTGAATCTTTCTTATTCAGATATGTTTTGCCGGTAAAAGAGTTTGCTTAAAAGAATTCGATTGTATGTTTCGTTAACTGAGGTGATCCTTGTTTTCATGAAGAGTTCAATTGAGAGGTGGAACAAGAGTTCCGTGTTCTTTGTGCATGTTGTGTGGTTCGGCATCAATGGGAAGTTTAACCCCAGGTTCATTGGGTTCTTTTTGCTAGTCGGCGTATCGCCAGGACTGTCTCGAGTCTGTGTGCGGAGTACGTAGCGTTTTGTATGTTTTCGTGTTGAGTGGGTACTTGGGAGATCCAGAGTTTGAGGTTTCGTTTGCGCCGTTGACCATCGAGTAAGATCTGCCTTCGAGTTTCGCGTACGTGAACTTTAACCGGTGTTGTTCAACGGGTACGTGGTTACCGTTGTTGTTTTCAGTCGTGGTTATTCTTTCGCTTAAGTGTGTTTAGATTCGGGGTCGAATCCCGTTAAGGGGGGTAGAATGTAATACTCCGGTAGTGTGAGAAGTCAAAAATCGGGTTAAATCAATTTAATCGGTAGCGCTTAATTTTTTATTCGGGGGCTTGTTTTTTCGTCAAATCTTGTTTAGAGAGGGGGGATTACTGGTTTTTCTTGGCTTTTGGGCTTGGGCTGTGGCCAGGTGGGCTGGCCGGTCCACCTCTTGAGGGGGGAGACATCATGGGCCTAAAGCCCATGCGCCCCACACCCCCTAACCCTAGCCGCCACCTTCTTCCTCCCACCTCCCTTGGCCGCACCTTCCTGCAGCCCCAAGGCGACCTCCTCCCTCCATTGGTGGCAGCCGGCCCTTCTTCCTCCATTGGTGGCAGCAACCCCCTCTTCCTCCCTTGGTGCTGCCGGCCGAATCAAGGGAGAGCCCGGAGGCCGTCAACCATTGGTGTTTCGTGGAAGGTTTGGTGTCTCACGCTTCTCCTAGGGTAACGAGTGCTGATACCCATGGATTGATTAGTGGTAGAGGTGTTTTGGCTCATTCTTTTGTTAGATCGATTCGCTGCGATTAGAGGATAAATCTGTCCAGTATGTTACGAGGTCCGTTTCGTGGTTTTAGAAGCTGATTTAGAGATGTTCATCTCCTGGAGTATTGTAGGTCTTCTTCTTAGCTTTCGGTGGCCACCAAGAACACAAAAATCCGACGAACGAGTCAAAAGTTATGATAGATTTATTATCTGCTGTCCAGAATCCTGACGAGAATTAGCAGTCTCTGTATAGGTTGATATATGGCCTAGTTAGATGGTGATTCAGAGGTCTTGCCCATAACAAATTTTGAAGGTGATATCACTAGCTTTCAGGATTGATAAAGAACACCTCATTTGGATTTATAGATCAAAAGTTATGCACTTTTCATTGTGACTGTCCAGATTGTAGGTCAGTCTGTGCAGATTGTATGTCAGTTTCTATCGTTAGTTTTGACCCGTGTGCCACTTTTTGTTAAATGCAAAATATGAATATCATGACAACTAGGTTATTGTAGGTAATTCCATAACCTTTTCATATTGATAAAGAACACTCAATTCGGAGTTGTAGTTTAAAAGTTACGGACGTTTTAGTACTGCTGTTTTTTTATGTTCAGACAGTTTCTGTTCTGCTGTTTCGTTTGACAGTTAGCAATTTAGTTTGGCCGAATTGGGTTATCTCGTCAACTACAAAGTTGTAGATATATTTGTTAAGCTCGTGTAGGATCTGGGCTCATCTCTTTTGGAGTCCCAGATCATTAGTTTTGGTCTTTACCGTGCTGCTGTCCAGATGGGATTCCATGTTGCTGCTGTAATTTCAGATTTGGGTTATGACTATGTTTTGGGTATGCAAGAGGGTATTGTAGATTATTATTTCATGTTGGGCTCTATGTTGTTCTTATTTAGGTTATTTAATTGTTTAGGCCGCGAGGCTACGGGTTTGGGAGCGCCATCGTTGCCTGCTAACGCGTCGTAACGCGGAAGGCAAGTACTTTGTTGATTTTAAGTGCTGTGATTGCGAGTGTTTACATGAATATAATGTGACATATTGTGTTACCCGAGATGCTGAACTGGTTATGTTCTTTCATTATGTGGAGTATATACTGAGAGATGGTATTATCACTGTTCATGTTCATATCATGCATCCTTTTATCCATGTTATGTCCACGGGAGTGGATTGTAAGTCCCACCATTCCAATGTGGGCAGATTTGGACATTGTCATGTCCCGTCCACGGGAGTGGATTGAAAGACCCATCAATTCCAAATGGGCACGTAAGACCCATCAATTCCAGATGACACCTATATGAAACGTTCTTCATATAGGACTTGGATCCCCGCACTTTTGTTAAGGTGCGGGCTTAAGTGAACACCGACGGGTGTGTCACTCGCTATACCGGTATAAGCATGTGTACAGTCCATCCTTGAATACATTCATTCATGCTATGCATTCCTAAGTTTTCATTCGATGTATGCTCATATTCTCTTATGATGATGATTTGTTCATATGTGTGTTATGTCCCTTTTACTGTACTTGCTAAGTCGTGGACTCACTCTTGCGTTGTTTGTTTATTTTTAGGTAACCCCTGATGTTGGCTCACTTGGGAGGGAGTAGACACGCACTACTTGTTCACATCATCAAATTCATGTTCAAGATTAAATTTTAGATCTATCTTTCATTCGTTATTGCTGAACTGTAATAATTAAATTATAATTGGTGAAGGAAGGATACCTTCTCCACATTGATGTTGATTTATTACTGCCTGTGAACCTTCTTTGTTGATGATCAGTATTAAATAACTTAGAAGGTGAAGGAAGGATACCTTCAGCATGTCCTGTTTATTTTAATGCTGTCACTAGTTGAGATATTTATTTCATATTCTTCCGCATTGTGTAGACTGTTAGAGTAAATAGGTGACATTTTGGCTTCTGAATAGCCAGGGTGTTACAACAAAATCAAACATTGCTAATTAATTGGTCAGGTCTATCCTAGTCTAGACATGTGGTTGCATGGTATGACCAGATCAATGGCATACAAGGTTAAGTCCTTAGTGATTTGCTCAGACGAGACTATCCGCACCCCAATGTGCTTACGCACAAACACTCACCATCGCCCACTCGTCCGAGCATAAATCGTTTTCGTTCAACCCGGCCAAATGACAATCCTTGCCATGGCACAACATTCTTTTAATAATAGTGGTCGTGCCACAATTCCATAGTTCGTTAAGTCATGTTTATTCATACGAGCATGTGATCACGAATCTATCGGATAACTAGAGCACTGGCTAAGCATGTACGATACCCATGTTGGTTCTACAATATCCAACTGGAATAAACCCTCCTAAGGTGTCCAAGGGTTCATGTCATTAAAGGATACATGTCATTTGCAATTTGTCAAGGAGGCATAATGGCAATTAGGTAATTAACTATTCCTGAAACCATTTAATATAAAATTAGCAATGCATGTTTATAACAAACAATATAGTTTTTTTAAAATGGGTACGATATGGTCAAAGGTCTATGACTTGCCTTCGTTGAAGAGTTGAGGTGCTTCGGTCGTCGGGTCCGAGAAATCTTCCGAAACGCCGGAATCTACACGTTCGAACGAAGCCAAATAAATAAAAACAACTCCAAATAAAGCTCAAATAAATACCAAATTAGCACTAACATCAAGAGGAGGATTTTAGATGAATTTAGAAATTTGAATCACTTGAATTGTAGTTCGAACGAAGAAGTTACGACCTCCGGAAGTTTGAAAATCAAGAAAAAGGGATTCTCCTTTTTTTTGGAATTATTTTTTGTAAAGGAAAAGGCAAATATGACATCCGCTGACGTCACCAGCAGGATTTTCAGCCGAAATAAATTAAAAGAAAAGAAATTGACACGCGGGCCCATGTTAATGAGAGGGGTGTATGTGGACTGGGTCCACGGGCGTTTTAGAGTGAGGTGTTGGGCTGGAGTGCCATGTAGGCGTCTACGTGGATGGCCACGTAGGCATCTACGTGGATGGCCACATAGGCAGAGGGGGTGACGGGGCGCTGAGGTGGCGTGCACGTGGTGCCAGGTGGCAGCCACGTCAGCTCCCGAGCCGACGATGCTCGGGGCCTGACGCTCGTCGGCGTTTAGCTGGGCTCCGATGGCCGACGAGGGCACCCAGAGGGAGAGGGGCTCAGGGGGAATTTGATGCGCACAGTCTTGACGACGTGGAGGCAAGGAATGGCCGGTAGCAAGGAAGAAAAGCGACGGCGGCGGTTGACAGTGGTGACGTCGTTCTGGCGGGCTTCCAGGGAAGGGGAGGTGCGCACGGGGTAGCTGGAGACCTTGCGATGCCGGAGGCAAGGTCGAAGGCGACGAAGGAGGCTCGGAGGCGGCGCAAATGGCGGCAGCGTCGCGCGGTGGTCGACGGCGAAGAGCTTCAATTGCGGCTGGAGGAGAGCGAGAGAGGGTGAGGGAGAAGGGGGAAAAGAGAGAGGAGGAGGCGGGGCACCCGATGCTCACCTTAAATAGGCGCGGGGAGGCCTGAGAGAGGGGGACGAGGTTGGCGGCTTTCGCGATGGCGAGGACAAGCGCGGCATGGGAAAAAGAAGCGTTGGGACAGGAGTGGTGGCGGCAGCGGGCGCGGCGGAGGCGGGAGGTGACGCGGCGCACGACGGAGATGTGCGGGACAGGAGCAGGTGTGGCCGACGCAAAATGCGGAGGCGCACGCATGCGTGGTCGCGCGAGGAAGAAGATAAGGGGAGGAAGAAGACAAGGGAGGAAGAAGATGAAACTGACAGGTGGGCTCCACCTCTCAGCGAGAGGGAGAGAGAGAGACGCGCGGAGGTGCGAAGACGATAGCCGTTCGATTGAAATCGGACGGTCCACACTGGATGACACGTTCGGGCCTCCAAACGTGCTGACGCGATCGTGACCTCCGATCTTGATTGGACGGCTCACAAGGAGGGAAGGCGTGGGCGCGCGCGGGAGTGGGCTGGAGCGGGCTGCGAAAGGGAAAAGGGAAATGGACCAAGAGATTCGGCCCAAAGCCAAACGGAGGAATTTAAATGCATTTTCGAATAAAGAAATGATAGAAAAGCAAAAAGATTTTAGAAAATAGCTAATAAAGTCTAAAAATTCTACAAAAATTTACAGAAGTCCCTGGCCACTAGCGCAAAAAGTTCTTCAAAATCAATTCCTTGCCTTTGAGCATAAATATCACGCCCAGATCCCGAACGTAGCAAGTTACCGTGGGATACAGGTAGTCTTGGTCCCGGGCCTGGTTTGTCGGACGCCATAGCGACAATGCGATGTTTGGATGTAGTAGTAGCAGCAGCACGGGAGGAAGACTAGAAGGTAAAGAAGAAGAAGATTGGTTGTAATCTCTGGTTACTTTCCAGAGTACGCATGCTCATCTTAAATAGATGCAGTTGTTTACAAAAGACTCGGATACGACTCTACTGGAATACAAACTGTAGTCCGATACGAACCCAACAACTACTAGATGCAACTCAAACTCCTTTTTACAGAACTTGCCAAAACTAAATGTAAATACTAATAAGCCTAACTTGCCATAAGTAGCTATCCCTGCTGGCACCGACATCGAGTATAGACGTTTCCCCACATGACATCTCTTCCCTCCTCGGCGACCAACTCGTCCTCAAGTGGAAAGAAAGGGTACTGGCGACAAAACTCAGTGACGGGCTCCCTTGTCGCTTTCGAATCCAGTAGACCTTCCCATTGTACCAAAATTTGACGAACACCGCGACTCAAATGTGCCCAAACGACATGACGTGGTGTAGGCAATACACAACCCTGCTGAAGGTTCAACAATGCTGGTGGTGTCGTCGGTGGCTCACCATGATAAGTGTAACACCCTGGCTATTCGGAAGCCAAGATGTCACCTAAAACATCTAACATACAACCATATTGCGGGAGAATTTGAATAAAATCAACTAATGATAGTATCAAAACAACCAGGACATGATGAAGGTATCCTTCCTTCACCATCTAAACTATTTATTTCAGTTCATTGATAATGAAAGTTCATATGCAGTAATAAATCAACCTCAATGTGGAGAAGGTATCCTTCCTTCACCAATTATAATTTAATTATTACAGTTCATCATTAACGAATGTAAGATAGAACTAAATTTAATCTTGAACATGAATAGGGTGATGTGAACGAGTAGTGCGTGTCTACTCCCTCCCAAGTGAGCCAACAACAGGGGTTACCTAAAATAAACAAACAACGCAAGAGTGAGTCCATGACTCAGCAAGTACATATATCAATATGATAATCATTCAATATGAATAAGACAATCTCATCATCAGGTTCAATCACATCACAACTGACTACATATGAAGACATGATATGAATGCTCAAAATCAAAGGAATGGACTGCACACATGCATATACCGGTATAGCCAGTGAAACACCCGTCGGTGTTCACTCAAGCCCGCATCTTAACAAAAATGCGGGGATCCACTTCCCGTATGAAGAACGTTTCATACGGTGTCCAACATTGCCCATCTTGGAGTTAATGGGTCTTACATGCCCATTCGGAATTAATGGGTCTTTCAAATCCACTCCGTGGGCGGACATGACAATGTCCAACACCGCCCACACCGGAATGGTGGGACTTGCAATCCACTTTCGTGGAGGAAACATGCATAATGAATGCATAGAATGAAATACGAATATTGAAAGACATGATAACAAAACATGGATTCAACACATATGAAAGAACATAGACAATCCATCTTCTCTCGTATCATACCAAATCACAAAGATGACCATATAAACATTCATCAATCACAATCATTAAGGGTGGCAATGTACTTGCCTTCAGCGATGCGACGCGTTAGTCGGCAAAGGTGATACTCCTAAACCCGAGGCTTCACCTCCTAAACAAGTAAAATAATTTCAATAAGGACATAATATACCCAACACTACTAATCGACGTTAAACATCGCTTCCGATGACTCTAGTCATTAATACAAAACTTAAAATGAAATCAACAATTTCTGACATAACTTAATTCTGGACAGCAGCACGGTAATTGACATATCTATTGGTCTGGAACTCGGAATGAGGTGAGACCAATTTCCATGGATTCTTAACTGACATATCTACAATACTCTAGTTGGGCAAAAGTTCAGATTTTGCCTCTAATAAAATTTGGCCCACGGCTCAAATCTGTTGACTGAATTAATTGACAGAAATATCGGCTAAAATAAAATATCCATAACTTTTGTTGTACAACTCCAAATTGAACATTCTTTATCAATCTGAAAAGGTTATCGAATTATCTACAATAACTTAGTTGGCACGACATTCATATATTGTCTTTAACAAAAAGTGGCACACGGGTCAAAATTAAAGATAGAAACTGACATACAAACTGGACAGACTGACATACAATCTGGACAGTCACAAATAAAAGTGCATAACTTTTGATCTATAAATCCAAATGAGGTGTTCTTTATCAATCCTGAAAGCTAGTGATATCACCTTCAAAATTTGTTATGGGCAAGACCTCTGAATCACCTTCTAACTAGGCCATAAATCAACCTATACAGAGACTGCTATTTCTCGTCAGGATTCTGGACAGCAGATAATAAATCTATCATAACTTTTCACTCGAAAGTCGGAATGAGGTGATCTTGGCGGCCAACGAAAGCTAAGAACAAGACCTACATAACTCCAGGAGATGATCATCTCAGATTCGGCCTCTAAAACCACGAAACAGACCCCGCAACATTCTGGACAGAATTGATTTTCTGAACGCAGCAGTTCGATCTAATCAAATATGAACCAAATCGCATCTACCACTAATCAAACGACGAGGATCGGTATTCGTTACCCTTGTAGAACCCTAGGAAGACGCTGATCAAACACCCCGAAGAAGATCCCTTCTCTTCTCTTCCTTTCTCCTTTCTTCTCTTGCCGAAATCCCTTTCTCCCTCTTCCTTTTGTCCAATGGCAGCAGGATGAAGGGGTGTATGGGGGCGTGCTACAGTACCTGGCGGCACTACAGTACCTGGGGCGGTGCTACAGTACCGTGCTACAGTAACAGGGGTGGTTGTCTAGGGTTTTAGGAGGAAAAAGGGGCAGCTTGGGCCATGGGCCTTAGGGGCGCCTCCCCCCCTTAATGGCCCACTTCATGGCCGGCCAAAGACAGCCCTTAGCTTGGGCTGGAGGCCCAAATTCCCAATTCTAACAGAATCCTTAAATTTAATTTAATTTTTCTCTTCCAAACAAGTTTCTCTCTTACCGATATACGGGATATTACAATAAGGCTTCAATAAGCTCACATGTAACACATCATGGATACAAGCTCGAGATGGTAGCTGTAAGCGATATGCTACCTCCCCAATCTTTGCCAAAATCTGATACGACCCATAATATGGAGGAGCAAGTTTACGATTGATATTATGTGCTATCGTTAAAGCTTGTCGTTGATGGAGTCGAAGCCATACCAACTGTCCGACGGATAAATAAGTCCCGGTGCTTGGCGTCATAATGAACTTTATGGTGTTGTTGAGCCAGAAGAAGGCGTTCTCTGACATCTGCTAATAACTGACCACGTTCTTGAAATAATTGCTCAACTACTGGCAATCTGGCATCATGTTCAATGTATGGCTGAAGAGAAGGAGGATCCCTTCCATGGACAATTTTGAAAGGCGAAGCCCGAAGAGAAGTCTGGAAAGATGTATTATAGCAATATTCTACCCATGGAAGCCAACGAATCCATTGTCGAGGCCGATCTCCCGTAATACAGTGAAGATACATAGCAATGATTTTATTTGTCTCCTCCATTTGTCCGTCAGACCGAAGATGAAAGGCTGAACTGAGATTGAGTTTGGTACCCGACAAGCGAAAAAGTTCAAACCAAAAGTTACTTGTGAAGATTGGATCACGATCACTTACGATAGAACAAGGAATCCCATGTAAGCGCAACACTTAATCAAAGAAAACACAAGGCACTGAAGTTGCTGTATACGGATGTGCAAGAGGGATAAAATGCGCATACTTGGAAAATCGGTCGACAATAGTCAAAATGACTGACTTCCCACGAACACGCGGCAAGCCTTCCACAAAATCCAGTCCAATATCATCCCAGATACGAGTAGGTACCAACAATGGCTGAAGAAGACCAGCGGGATGCAAATGCTCATACTTGTTTCGTTGGCATGTGGTACAAGGACGAACAAAATCTTGAACTAACCGATGATCATGGGGAACATGGAAATCAACATGGAGACGATGTAACGTCTTCTGAACCCCCTCAAGGCTATTCATATGAGTTGCAATCATAATGGTCTAAAGCACCGGAGATGACTGTGTAACATGAACTCAGTTATTATGAAGGACCAAACCATTAATAATCGTCCAAGGCACAGTCATATTGCCAGCTTCAATCTGTTGACGAAGTGTAGCTAATTCGGAATCTCGAACTGCCTCTTGACGAAGCATAGTGAAGATGTTGAAGTGTACAGTAGACAAGGCGAAGATAGAAGTGTCTTCCTGGTGTTGATCTCGGCGAGACAAGGCATCATCAACAACATTGAGACGGCTTGGCTTGAATTCCACATGAAAATGGTAGCCAAATAATTTACAAACCCAATGATGCTGAGGAATTGTCGAGAGGCGTTGGTCGAGCAAGAATTTAAGACTATAATGGCTTGTTCTGATGAGAAACCGATGTCCCCAAATGTTAGACCCCCGGGCGTGGAATACCCGAAGACCCTATGTGCATTCTGTGCTAGTCCGTGGATCAGTAACTAGCACACACATTCACAACATTTGGTATTCACAACCATACATTCACATATACAACGTTAAACAAAATGGTACTTAAGCAATTACAGTATCTACATTACAATGGCCGACTGGCTAAGTGAGACCTAAGTACTAGAAGTAACATAGTAACAGAAATAGCAGCGGAAGTAAAAGCGGTGGAAGTAAACAAAATCCAGCGGTGTGCCCATCCATACCCAAAGGCAACCGATAAGATACAAATCCTAGATAGTCCCGTCACCGAACCATCCGGTTCTGGGTTCGAAGAAAGCATCGTCTGGCGTCGAATCATCTTCAAACTCTAAACAACAACATAAGTAAGATTGAGTACTTTTGTACTCAACAAGACTTGTAGTGTATCGCAAAGTTTATATAGATGCAAGGCTATCAAAGAGGAGGCTCTACTCTACAAGTTCTTTTCCAAGAAGCTGATTTTCTTTTTGCAATATTCATAAGTAGTACTTTGCAACGGAATTTGAAATGAGCAGTTAAATAAGTACAGGACAGTAAATAAGTAATTGAATGATCCAACAATAATAACAACTACAACTAATAGTCTTCCTTGGCTATGAGCAACATTTCACGTTCAACCATAACATGGCAGTTACCTCAAGTAAATCCCAAACCATTTCCCATGCTTTCCCGATAAGACAATTTTTTGTGAAAATCAAGACTATACCCATTAAGTCGATAATTTAAGCACGCTCATGGCCACGAGCACGGCTATTATAATAGATTTACACTCTGCATAGGTGTACAACTTTACCCACATAACACGACTTCTCTAGTTTGTTTGGCACCCAGCGATGCTACCGCTCACTTCCTTAGGTAAGCAGTCTAGAGCACGTGTGAAATCCTTTACATTATCTAGCCCTAACCTTGCACTTAGCCCGTCAAATGTTGTTCCCTACTAAACCCAGGCATACCCGTCTAGGTGCTACATTTATTGTCACTTTGCCCAGGTATCCCTGTCCCAATGAGGCATTTGCCGTTATGTCGGCAATCGAACGTGCTCGCACCTCTCCTGCCTACCCCTCATGCAAGGCTTGTTCTCGATAACTTAATTAGCTAAGGCCACCCCAGTAAAGCATATGTGGTTGTACGATTTGGCTTAGATTGGAGTTTCCAATGTTTGGTCCTTAATTAACCCGAGCGAGAATCCCCCCTATCTACGAGTGAGACACCTTTCCCACCCTTTTCAGATTATAATATAACTCGCCCGCCTCCAAAACTAGGTTTTGCACTTTGTTTTTATTGTAAAATAACAGAGGCACACCCCTTTGGACTTTTCCATAAATCTCCCAAATCCACATTTTTCATATTGTCCTTTTATATCCTTTTAGGAAAATCTATCGGTCTAGTAAGCAGTGTGCGATAACTCACTCATAAATTCCAAGATGACATTATATACTGTCTAACCCATATTATATTGGTTACAATAGCAAGGACATCAATATATCAAGGTGATTCATGCAACAAGTAGGATTAACATCTACCAGCATCCCTAACAGCAGTTTAATATTGAACATACACGCATGCAATAATAGAATTTGTAAAACAAAGTACATTAAGTAAAGTGTAACATCCCAATTTTCTAAGATTTAAAAATCTTTTGAATAGTTAGTAGGGAGAAAATTCACCATTTGGATTTATTTGAATTTTAATTCAAAAGCTTAATTTGGACTTTCAGTAACAAAACAATTTAATATGAATAATTCCAACATGAATAATTGTCAAAACTATTTTATTTGGATTCTCTGTGTTTGGATATATTTTCTAGAATTTTCTAGAATTTTTTCAAGTTCATTTGTTATTTTTTCTATTGCCATTTGGAATTTCTGCTATTTTATAAAATAGAAAACCTATTAAAATATCAGAAATCCAGTTGGGTTGAATCTCTTCAACCCAACTCCTGTTGTCTTCAAGCATGGCACACGTAGCGGCCTAGTCGCGCGTTCGCACAGCCCGCCTCGCCGTGCAGCTCCATCTCGCTGTTAGGTGGCCCCCACATCTTTTTCATCTCTGAGTCGGCTTCGTCTCCGAGCAAGGCAGAAACCGCATTCTCCATTGGAACTTCTAGAAGCTCCATCCGACACAATCAAATCTCCAACTAAACCCATTCTAGAAACCGCGTCAAATCTTATCTCCATCCCTCCCGGATCCGTTCAGATCAAAATCAAATCTTGATTCAGTTTCTATCCTGAGATTTGCTCGAGTTCATCTCGAACTCGTTTAGGTCTCCGTCGCCAGTATGCCACCCTAGACCTACCCGGAGCCTATAAATAGGTCCCCGAGGTTTGCAGCACCGCCCACATCTCAAACCCTCAAGCCTTAGCGCCGCCGCAATCCAAGAACTAGGGTTCTCGACCAAGCCCTTTATTTTGTGAATTGCGCCACCGTCAGCCCTGAACCGTCAACGTTGAGTAGACCACCAGGTCTGCCATCGCAGCCGCTTCCTCCAGCGACCACCCACACTGCCGGAGTGTCATCGGAACCTTTGTCCAGTGAATCGTCGTCATTCGCCGTCGACCATCCGTCGATCATCTGTACCCGAGCCCTCGCCGTCGTTGTCTATCGAGTACTGTTCATCGCTCCCGACTGCCGTGGTCGTAGCCAAGTTCGACTACGTGGTCGTAGCCATTGTTGATTACGCGTGGTCGTAGCCGCTGCCGACTGCTGTGGTCATAGACTGCCGTGGTATTATCATATCACCAACTATATTGATTCAAATTATTGCATGTAGTTCAGATATTTATTTAAATGTTTTGGGTTTAGTTATTAATCCAACTTGTTATATCCACCTTGCTTATTGATATGTTATAATCTTTTGTCACCCTAGATTGGTTCATTATTTAGTTGGTATTTGTGAGACCCCGGTTCATTTAGCTTGTAATACTTAGCCTTCCATTGGCCCTAGCATCACAAACAAAATACACCGTGTCTCGATGGACATGTGCTTCCCAGAATTTGCAGCACACATACATCATACAAAAGCATGCATCATTTCCATACAACATAATATAACAAGTCTATCCAAAGACATACATAATATAGGTTATTACAGAACAGCCAAACCGGCCAAAAGACAGAGATTTGGAAGTAACAGCGGAAGCATAAGTTGCCATAAGATGGCTTAAACCAAAATACGACCGGCTAGCCACATAACACCACAGGGCAACCGACCGGGCCGCCAAGCTAATCGCCCCACATACTGCCATAGCACAACTCACAGAAGTGAGGCCCATCGAGCTCACATTCTTCCTCTGCACACAATAAGCAATGCAGGTGAGTACAAAAAATGTACTCGCAAGACTTACGAGTAACAAGCCTATACATAGCTACATGAAGGCTGTATCAAAGGAAAATGGGTCATATGGTTATTTGACGCATAAAGCAAGTTTTATTTGCAATAATGTAATAGATTGGAAGCAATTTAGCAAATCAGTTTTTTTTAAGCATTGAAATAACAGCGGGTAACAATGATCATCAAGTAACCACCTAGAAGTGACTAACCCAATAGCCACCACAAATAGCATGAATCCCTGATTCATACCACCCATCAAGTTTTAATTTCAAATGTTGTAGTCTAGTTCTCACGGGGCGTTTCCAAGCATGTCCATAACCTAGGACGAGGCTATTCGAATAGTTCAAAAACCCTGCAGGGGTGTACCAATGTACCCAAACTTCAGACCGCCTTTAAGCCACAAGATTAGCACACTTCCAAAGGTATACCGGCACGTCTAAGTCCTACGAGATATTTCCAATATTGTGTACCAACTACGAGCCGCTCGTATGGATAGAAACCCATACGCTTACATTGTAAAGCCAAAAAGACAACTACCCCTCGGGGTAAAGCTCTTTGGACAACTACAATGCTCCCACACACACCTATTTTATTTTACCACAACGCAACACACACACGCCCACCAGCGACTCGTAGCTAACACACGCCAAAGTACTAAGTCAAGAGAGGTCCCATACCCTCTAGTGTGGTTAGCACGCAAAAATGCTCAGAACGGTGGCGCAAGTAACTCGGTCCTTAACTGACTAGGGCACCATTCCAGTCACACCCAAAGATCACACCATCTTACCATTGTGCCCAAGTCCAAATTGTTTTGTTTTCAGTTTTAGTTTTACAATTTGAACATAGCACAAAGCTGAAATATAGAGTTCATAATAAGTTTGTGTGATCCAGGTTATCGATAAGTCGATAACCGCCCATTTCTACCGATAGCTAAGCATGGCTAAGCAACAAACTCGTAAACTACTAAGTGACAATGGTTCATCCAACGAACCCAAAATCACAGCAAGATAAACCTAGGCTCAGTAGTAGAGGATACACATTTGCCTACTGATAATGCATCTACTGGGTCAACTATCGACAATAGTTAAAACAACATAGCAATGCATACATAGAATTTGCAATCAATATATTAGAATTTGAAAATAGTAGGAACAATATGAGCAAATGATGCTACATCTGCTTGCTTTGCTGGAGTGCAGGTGTAACACCCCAACTCTCAATGAGCCTGGAATGCTACTGAAACTAAACTATTCTAGCACAACCTACAAATTTTCGGCAGAGCCTCCTTTGTTTAATTAGCTATATCAAGAGTTCAACATTAAATCATGGCATATAACAGATTTTCATAATCAAACTTACTCAATCATGCATGATAACCAATGAATGAACCAAAATCGCAATCTCATTATTACAAATAATCAAACTCAAACCAAACCATCTATGGGTGATAATCGAACAGTCTATTTGTCTCTAAAATTGAAGCTAAGTGGCAAACGCCTTAGGGTGTGAGGTAGTGAGTGCATCAACTTCTACTCCCTCCCATGCATGTCGTTCCCACATGGGTACCTAAAACACATTAAAGCAAGAGTGAGCCCAAAGACTCAAAGAAGTATCAACAAGGCTATAAACATGAACTCAAACATAGCATCGATAATCCACAATAGCATTATACTAAACATAGCCATTTATCTCATGATATGCAACCAATGCAATGCTCCTTTGAACTTTATCTCTTTTCGCATTTTACGTGTCACGGGGTATACAACCGTCATTGTATACCCTTGCCTGTGCCCTCTGGCATAGGGACCAAGAGCCTATACACCATATGTATAGGGACCTTTACCCATCATCTTAATGATGGGGACCTCTTGTTCATAGCCCACATTCCACGAATGTGGACCTCAAGCCCGACATCTACATGACGGGACTCAATCAGTATGTGCTTGGTCACCACGTGACCAAGGCACCTGTATGCTCTCAACATGCATATGTACCAGAAAGTAACTTTCAACAACAAGTAAATACATGAGTACATGCCACATCTCATTTACCGAATAACATGTAGAGCACTACCTCATTCTAAAATTACTCTTTCATTACAAACATGTTGTAACCAAGTCTCATTCACCAGGTATATATCACACTATCATCCATATATGACTTGCACGGGAAAGACACAACCAATTTCAGCAAGCAACATAAATATTCTGCAACCCGAATACTTGCCTCAACCACGCGAGAACGGTGCACGCGAAGAGGGTGCTGCCCCTGGAACCGCGCTCCCACCTGAACATAATGGTACCCCAATCTAAGACCAACATGCTGGACCAAACGCATAAATAATAACACAACAGAACTCGCTAACTCTCAAGTGTTAACCAAAACCTCCAATTTCTAGCGATCGTTTTTGGTGCTCACTGAAAATAGCCAAATTCTAAAATACGTAACTTTCTGCTCAGGAGTCCAATTAAGATGCTCTTAGACTTTCTGAAAAGGCAATTGAATTACCTAAATAAACCTAGTTGGGGAGCCCTTTTGATTCTGCCCATAACTACCCCTACCAAACCAATCATCACACAACAGAATTCTCGTCGGGTTCTCTGGACAGTACGCTAAAACCACCATAACGTTTGCTACGAAAGTCCAAATATCGTGTTCGTTATCTCTATGAAAAGGTACAGAAGTTATCCATATTTTTTGTTATACTGAGATCCCCTGATTCCCCTTTTAAATAGAAGTTTTAACCAGATTACCACAGACTGCCGAAAACGACAGAATTACGGTGCAGCGATACTAAAAAATTCATAACTTCCTGACCGTTAATCGGATTTGGGTGATCTTGGTGGCCACTGAAAACTAAGAACATGATCTACGTTTCCCTTGGAGACCAAAACTCCTAATTCGGCCTCTAAATAAATGAAACTAGCCGCGAACATTCTGGACAGAATTGAACAGAGAACAGAATTAAACCGATGCACTCGATCTAATAGCAATCGCTTCTAATGACTATCACACAACCCAAGAAACCCGTCGTTACCCTTGACGACGTGCTGGACGACGACGAACAGGCCCTGAAGAGGTTCCTCCTTCTCCTCTCTTCCTTCTCTTCTCCCTCTTCTTCTCCCTTCTCTTCTTTTCCCCTTCTTCTTCCTCCTTGGCCGGCTGCAATGGAGCTTCTTCTTCTCTTTGGCCAGCAGCAATGGAGGTGGAGGGGAGATAGGGAGGTGCGCAAGGAGGGGTGGAGGAGGTGGGGAGAAAGTGGCGCCACAAGGGGAGAGGTGGGGCGTGAGGAGGGGTGAGAGGGCGGCTAGGGTTTGGGGAAGTGGCACCCCCTCCCTTGGCCGGCCAGCCCACCTGGGCCAAAGCTCAGGCCCAGGTTGGAATAAAAAAGCGGAAAACCCCCTCTCTTTTACTGATTTGATGATTTTCTGAATTAACTTCCCCCCGATTAATTAATCTCTACCGATTAAATTAATTTATCCCGATTATTGGCTTCTCACACTTCGCAGATACATTCTACCCCCTTAATGAGATTCGACCCCGAATCTAAACACGCTTAAGCGAAAGAACGACCACGACTGAGAATGAACAACGGTAACCACGCACCCGTTGTGAACAACACCGGCTAAAGCTCACGTACACGAAAATTCCAGCTTCCCAAGTAGCCTCTCCCTCGGACTGAAATTACCACAACACCACGACGACTGAACTAACACTCAACCCGGTACTTCGAGGTACACTCATCGGACAAGACTCGAAGGTAAAATCTCACTCGATGGTCAACGGCGCAAACGAAACCTCAACCTCTGGATCTTCCAGGTACTCACTTAACACGGGAACATACAAGATGATACGTACTCCGCGCACAAACTCGAGACAGTCCTGGCGATACGCCAACTAGCGAAAACAACCCAATGTATCTTGGGTTAACTTTCCTAATGATACCGAACCACACGACATGCACAAAGAACACGGAACTTGTGTTCCACTTCTCAATTATACTCTTCACTAAAACAAGGATCACCTTCTTTAACCAAAAACGTACGACAAAACTCTCTTTAAGCAAACTCCTTTACCAACAAAACCCATCTGAAAAAGAAAGATTCACATCGCACTAAGTGTTACCAGCTCGGTGCTAAAGAGTCAAATCCAGAAATCGGAATTTCATCACGAAAACCTTTCCACCTTCCAAGTGGCAGTTTGCGAAAAAAACATTACGAAAACCAAAGGAGAAATCATTTTAAATGCCCAAATCAAAAACTTCCTTTATTCTTCCTGAACTGATAAGAACCACACATACCAAAATCGAGTCAAACTCATCTTACGAAAGGCATTGGTCAACAGCACAAAACTCAAATGAGAATCGAGGAAATGATTCACTTCTTTGAGGAAGTATCAATTTATCAGTTTCTCTTTTAAGACCAAAATTTTCCTCAAACTATGGAATCCCAATCATCACACAAAACACTAACTTCTTACTCTTAACTTGGCAATCTCAGCACCACACCCAAATCGAAACACCTTGGCTGCACCTTTGAAGAGGGACTCTAATGATCTCATAAAATATTCTCTAACCGATTTCCTTTACTGACAGAATTCATTTGACGGATGGCACTCAGAAAAGTATCCCCAAATTAGATCTCTCACACAATCATATCACTTCAACCCTTTTGAGAACAAACAACTCAGAATTCACATCACACAATCTCGTGTACTACCTCAGAAGGGTGTTATCAATGGTCATCCCACTGTTCGCAATCCACCCTCCTTCTAATTCTTCTACACCTAATCATTAGGCGACTCAAAAGTCCTAGCATAACAATGCAAAGCCCAAATTTAACCTCCAAGACTCTTGCAACAAAATTCTCATATAAAAGATAAGAAAATCCTCATATTAAATCCCTAAAATTCCACAATTCCATCATACTCGCTTATTAACACCGTCATGAAAATATTTTCTTGACCAGTTTACCTTTATAAAGATTATAACTCTTAAAAAAAGTTGCTCGTTTAAAGCCAAATCACTCTTGACATTACTCAACATTTCCCTTTATCTCATTATTTGACATGACGATTCGATTACTTTGTAATCCTACTCTCATTAAACCACATCATCAAGAATAACCATTCACAACCTCGCGATACTACCAAATTGCGATACTCTATAAAATTGATCAAGATTTCCATACTTTTGGTAATTCTAATGTTCCACCCGAAGTGAACAAAAGAACTTGGATCACAATCACTATAGGTTCTACTAGCTGTAACAATGCAATCAGTTTAACCTCATAAGACAAACTTCCATTGAGATAGACTTCTCTCAAAGAACTATATTACGAAATTATTTCATCCTCCAATGCTCATCGAATAACTTGCAACCCAAAGTTTCACAACTACAATTATTAAACACCTCCAAAGACTCAGGTGAAACAAATAGGTTGATTCTTTCTCAGGAGAAAGAGCGAACGAAATCATTTTTTTTCATCAACTAGGAAAACATGTGCCACCGCAGTGAACACAAGACCAAGAAAAATAGTCACTTAGGCAAGGCACTCTGAAAACATAAGGGAAAGTCAACGGTTTAGGGCTCAAGCCCTACTGAAAGCGAATACCAAACCATAAATGAGAAGAAGGTACTGCCCTTAGAAAATTGATAAACTCTTATGGAACAACTACAAGATATGAAACATGACTTAAATCTCAATTACTTATACTTCACTCCTTCTTTTAACAAGGAAGATTATTTTCTGTGATCACTACATCATTTTGCCAGCTTAAACAAGATAAGCTCTTAAGACCAAATCAAGGAACTGCTTAAGAACCAATAAAATCTTTCAACATGTCACTTTGCTCAAAGCAACTCAATCACCACATAACTCAAGAGGCCCAAATGATCACCAACGCAATCTCGAAACACTTTTACTAAAACCAAATTACGAAAGACGATCAAATTACTTTATTTCCAAAAGAATCATCTCCACACACGCAAGTCACCATCTCTTGCAAATAATCTTTCTAACATCAAGAATAATATACTCTGAATACGAATATTTATCACCAACTATTCCATTAGATAGCCCCCAAAGTTTCACCAAATTGTTCCATACTACCTTTTCATCCCATCTTCAAAATGACAGTATACCCAAAACCATACAACCTCACTACATCGACCACTTAAGTTTAGAAGGGGTCTACTACACAATTGAAAAGCTCCTACCAAAACCCTTTCATCCAGGACACATTATCATCCAATTATTCCACCACCATGTGGGCCTAAGCCACCTATTATATCATATCAGTTCAACTTTTAGCAATGCTCATCATCAAACTTCAATACACAACAGTTATACTACAACTATTGTTGTTGTCAATTGGCTTCATTATGAAATCTAGTTGCTACCTACTTTCCTTCCCAATTCAGATGGACATTAGCAAACACATATTTAACTGTTCCTCCTCACATTGGATTTCGGCAAAAATACACTAAAACTTCAAAAATCGAAATCTTATATCGATCAAGAGTCTCAACAACACTACAACCAAATTCATCGCATCATTCTACATAGAAGAGCTACATAGAACTTCTCCCATAAATTCTAGATCCATCGATATTCAATTCATTCAACCGGTTGTACACAATTCCAATAACTAACCATACTAGGGAATATGTAAATCTAGCATTTCCTCTAGTTTTCCTTTCCACACTTTAAATTAATCCATGGGAACCAAAGAACCCAACCAATTAGCAACCTAAACGATGTTAATGACCAGACTAATTCATCTATGTTCCATACTTCTTAATATCTCTTTTGACTCCAAATAGGTATGGACATACTCTAGGTCACTACTCATATATACCGTTCATCAAGAACTAGTAGAAGACAACATCAACTTAATCAATTTCACTTCCAAGGTTGCTAATTAATAATAATTATGCACCACACCAAAAATCTCAACTTGATACCCATACCATATCAAGTTATTTAATTACAATCTCTGATTTAACCATAACAAGGTATCACAAAAAGGATTTTAACAATTTCCACGGAAAAGAGATGCATTAAACTTCAACACTGGAATAATCCAAAAGAAATACCTAGAGCCAAAGCTTCCTCATGTTATCAAACTTGCAATGAAACTCTCATTCATGAAACTATCAAACAAATACATGAGTCATTCTTTTTCCAATGAGAAAGAAGGAACAACCATGGAAATATCAATATTGCCAATTGAGGAAGATCACAAGTAGTAAAAACAGCTCAACAGTCGGAAAACAATACTTGTTTCAGAGAACCATTAGAGACCATTGAAACACAACAATTAACATGAACCACGAACCCAAGAGAATTTCATCATCCACCATAGAACAAGAATTTGCCAAGATTGAGGTCAAGAAAGAAATTAACTTTCTAAAACAGCTCACGCTCAACTCCTGCAACTAAGGTATTCAGGGAAACTACTTTATACGTCTACCACGAATGGTGGTATAGCTTGACAAAGTCCAAGGCCACAACCACGGCCTCCACTTCTTAACAACCATTATCGACACGCAAAAACAATATAATCATACATGATCATCTCATGACAATCATAGAATAGATTCATAGATATAAAATGTCATAACATATCATAGCATAGGCAAGAAAGATAGTACTGAGGCAATTCAACAATTGCTCAACAAATAAAACATAACAACAGATAATGCGGAAGCAATGTAATTCCCAACCCAACCTACTGTGCACAGTGTGTCAATTTAATATTTTTGCTATTAACCACGGACCTAAAGCCCGCTCTGATACCAACTGTAACACCCCAACTCTCAATGAGCCTGGAATGCTACTGAAACTAAACTATTCTAGCACAGCCTACAAATTTTCGGCAGAGCCTCCTTTGTTTAATTAGCTATATCAAGAGTTCAACATTAAATCATGGCATATAACAGATTTTCATAATCAAACTTACTCAATCATGCATGATAACCAATGAATGAACCAAAACTGGCAATCTCATTATTACAAATAATCTGAAACTCAAACCAAACCATCTATGGGTGATAATCGAACAGTCTATTTGTCTCTAAAATTGAAGCTAAGTGGCAAACGCCTTAGGGGTGTGAGGTAGTGAGTGCATCAACTTCTACTCCCTCCCATGCATGTCGTTCACACCATGGTACCTAAAACACATTAAAGCAAGAGTGAGCCCAAAGACTCAAAGAAGTATCAACAAGGCTATAAACATGAACTCAAACATAGCATCGATAATCCACAATAGCATTATACTAAACATAGCCATTTATCTCATGATATGCAACCAATGCAATGCTCCTTTGAACTTTATCTCTTTTCGCATTTTACCGTGTCATGCGGGGTATACAACCGTCAGATGTATACCCTTGCTCGTGCTCCTCAGCACGGGGACCAGAGCCTATACACCACATGTATAGGGACCTTTACCCATCATCTTAATGATGGGGACCTCTTTGTTCATAGCCCACATTCCACGAATGTGGGGACCTCAAGCTCGACATCTACATGACGGGGACCTCAACTGTATGTGCTTGGTCACCACGTGACCAAGGCACCTGTATGCTCTCAACATGCATATGTACCAGAAAGTAACTTTCAACAACAAGTAAATACATGAGTACATGCCACATCTCATTTACCGAACAACATGTAGAGCACGACCACATTCCAAAATTACTCTTTCATTACAAACATGTTGTAACCAAGTCTCATTCACCATGTATATATCACACTATCATCCATATATGACTTGCACGGGAAAGTCACAACCAATTTCAGCAAGCAACATAAATATTCTGCAACCCGAATACTTGCCTCAACCGCGCGAGAACGGTGGACGCGAAGAGGGTGCTGCCCCTGGAACCGCGCTCCCACCTGAACATAAAGGTACCCCAATCTAAGACCAACATACTGGACTAAACGCATAAATAATAACACAACAGAACTCGCTAACTCTCAAGTGTTAACCAAAACCTCCAATTTCTAGCGATCGTTTTTGGTGCTCACTGAAAACAGCCAAATTCTAAAATACGTAACTTTCTGCTCAGGAGTCCAATTAAGATGCTCTTAGACTTTCTGAAAAGGTAATTGAATTACCTAAATAAACCTAGTTGGGGAGCCCTTTTGATTCTGCCCATAACTACCCCTACCAAACCAATCATCACACAACAGAATTCTCGTCGGGTTCTCTGGACAGTACGCTAAAACCACCATAACGTTTGCTACGAAAGTCCAAATATCGTGTTCGTTATCTCTATGAAAAGGTACAGAAGTTATCCATATTTTTTGTTATACTGAGATCCCCTGATTCCCCTTTTAAATAGAAGTTTTAACCAGATTACCACAGACTGCCAGAAACTGACAGAATTACCAGGCAGCGATACTAAAAAATTCATAACTTCCTGACCGTTAATCGGATTTGGGTGATCTTGGTGGCCACTGAAAGCTAAGAACATGATCTACGTTTCTCTTGGAGACCAAAACTCCTAATTCGGCCTCTAAATAAATGAAACTGGATGCGCAACATTCTGGACAGAATTGAACAGAGAACAGAATTAAACCGATGCAATCGATCTAATAGCAATCGCTTCTAATGACTATCACACAACCCAAGAAACCCGTCGTTACCCTTGACGACGTGCTGGACGACGACGAACAGGCCCCGAAGAGGTTCCTCCTTCTCCTCTCTTCCTTCTCTTCTCCCTCTTCTTCTCCCTTCTCTTCTTTTCCCCTTCTTCTTCCTCCTTGGCCGGCTGCAATGGAGCTTCTTCTTCTCTTTGGCCAGCAGCAATGGAGGTGGAGGGGAGATAGGGAGGTGCGCAAGGAGGGGTTGTAATACCCTAAAATAGGATTCGGGAGAAAACCTAAAGATTTAAAGGAAACGAGTAATTAGAAATCGATCCAGGAGAAGGACCTTCTGGAAAATAATTAAAAGGGTGGGAGAAGAAGGGGTTTAACGCAAAACTAAGGCAACCTGGGCCTGGCTTCGGCCCATAAGGACTTTTTGGTGGCCGGCCGGGGAGGCACCCTTTTCTCCCCAAACCCTAGCCGCCCTACCCCTCCCCTCTCCCTTGCGCCTCCTCCCTAGGCACCGCCTCCCCTTGTGCGCCTCCTGGTCAAGCACCTCCCTCCCTCAAGGTAAGCCACTCCCCTAAGCCCCCATTGCTGCTGCTCCAAGAAAGGAGGAAGGAGCTCCCTTGGTTGGCCGGCCAAGAAGAGAAGAGAAGAGAAGGGAAGAAGGGGAAGAAAAAGGGATCGTGATCGGGAGTTCATGGTGGACGTCACCTCGCAGCGTGCCTTTCTCGTTTCGGCAAGGGTAACACGTCGTTCATTGCTTTGGGTCGATTTCTAGTTGTTTTATTTTCGGTTGTCATTAGATCGGTGTTCTGCAGTGGTAAAGATCGACGTTTTTGGGTAGGTTAAATGCAGATTTGGGTCTGGGCATCTCCTAGAAAGTCGTAGGTATCTCAGTTATCTTTCATTGCCGACAAGAATCAGGTCATTTGGACTTCTGTAGCCAACGTTACGAATTTATTAGTAATACTGCTCTGTTGGTGGATTGATAATCTGACAGTTTGTCTTAACCTGACCTAAGTGCATAGTTAAAGGGAGTTTCAGAGGGTCTCACCACAACGCAAAACTAAGATAATCCTCTCAGCTTTCAGGAAAACTAAAGATCACGAAATTTGGATTAATGTAGAGAAAGTTATGATAGTTTGCGTGTTGCTGTCCAGAAACCTGACGCGAAAATGGATGTTCTGTTATATGGCTTGGTAAGGTTAGTAGAGGGCCGAATCAAAGGAGCTCACCAACTAGGTTTAGAAGGGCAATCCAATTACCTTTTCAGAATGTCCAAGAAAACTCTATTTGGACTCCTGTAGAAAAAGTTATGGATTTTAGAGCGCGCTGTCCGCTGAGGGGACAGTTTGTGATTAGGAGTTGGAAATTTGGGGTTTTGGGCTAGAGAGTATAGAAAGACCGTTTTCATTCTTACCCATGTGTTGGTCCTGTACGATTGTCTTAGCGAGCTCTATAATTGTATTCAGGTGGTGGTGTTAACCCAGGGGCAGCTCCTTCGGCACGTCCCGCGTTCTCGCGTGGTTAAGGCAAGTACATTAAGGGATAGAATCGATTTTATTGAATGGCATTGTTTGTTAGGGTACATGATTAAGTGTGTGGATCATGATTGCTGAAGTGGTATGAATGGTGTTGTTTGTGTGAAGTAGCTTATGAGTCATACACTACACATTGATGTTTGAAAGTTATGAAATCTACATATATGAGCGTTGTAGTATGGTTAGTCGATTCATATGCAAGTATTCGGGTTTAGTGGAATTCTTGTTGCCTGCCATGATCGAGTTGTGTAATGTTCATTGTTGCCATGTGAAAATGATGTTGAGAGGACTCTAGTTGCGTTGGTGTTTGCATATTGTGATTACAGTTCTCTCATGATGCTATTGTTTACATGCTCAAAGTACATGTTGAATTCATTAAATGAGAAGATGTAGATGCATTACTCAAGCATTTCGAGCATATTGAAACTTGGTCATGTTAAGACCAAGCGAAGCAGATGAGGTCCCTATCGTGCAATGACGAGCTTGAGGTCCCCACATTCGTGGAATGTGGGCAATGAGAAAAGAGGTCCCCATCATTCTGATGATGGGCAAAGGTCCCTATACATGTGGTGTATAGGCTCTTGGTCCCTGTGCCAGAGGGCACAGGCAAGGGTATACAGCGACGGTTGTATACCCCGCATTACCGGTAAAATGCGAAAAGAGATAAAGTTGAAAAAGGTGCATTGCATCGGTTGCATTCACATGAGCATGAAGGCTATTCTTTGGTGCATTGTTTATCTTGGATCGTTGATGCTATGAATGATAACTTGCTTAGCCTTGTTGGTACTTGCTGAGTCTTTGGGCTCACTCTTGCTTTGATGTGTTTTAGGTACAACTGGCAAGACCCGCATGCATGGGAGGGAGTAGATGTTTGGATGCACGCACTACCACTCAATCTTAAGAATTATTTATGGATGTTTTGAGTTTGAGATTAACTGTAATAATAAGAATAGCAAATTTTGGTTATGTTTATGAGATTATCCTGCTTGCTTGAATGAACCTGATTATGAAGATATTGATAAATGCCATGTTTAATTGTTGGAACCTCGGTTTAGCTGACTATACAAAGGAGGTATTGCCGAAAAATTTGTAATTGGTCTTAGTTTAGTTTAGTTTAGTTTAATTTTAGTAGCATTCCGGGCTCAATCTTTGAAATGGGTGTTCTGATTGGTATCAGAGCAGGCTTTAGGTCCGTGGTGATTGGATTTACAACCTAGGCAACTTGAATTGCTGAAATTTTGTAATGGTTAATTAACTTATAAACCTGACACACTAGTGCACAGTAGGATGGGATGGGTCAAGCATTGCATTTACGCATCTGTTGAGTTGTATTAATGATTCCTGTTTTGAGATGATCTGATATATCTATAGTATAATACTATAGTTATTATGTGTGGGGGTAACCCATGTTGAGAGGTGGAGGTAGTGGTTGTGGTCCTGGGCTATACCAGGTTACACCGCTGTTCGTGGTATAGGAATAGCGAAGTATCCACATGAGAGATCATAGTACAGACGTTTGATAGCGAGTAGACTTAAAAGAGTTGTTCTCTTCCCTGAATTTTAATTTGGTCAACTCTTATCCAGTTGAGATTGATGAGCTTCTCTTGGGTTATTCATTCTTGTGGTTGATAGGTTACTTTGAGAAAAGTTGATGCGTTTCCATTGGTTTACTTTGCCCCTTAAAGCATTTATTGTTTTCCCAACTGTTGAGTTAATCTTGCGGCTGCCGAATTTGGTTAATTGTAAAGATTGGCCTTTGTGTTGGAGTTCTGGTTGTCTTATTGGAAAACATGACCTATTTATTTCACTTGATGTTTTTGGTTAATAAAAGTTTCGTTTTGCAAGTCCTTTAGTACAAGAAAGCTTTGAATCAATGTAACTCCCTTGGGTATTTCAAGTGTTGAAGTTGAATGGTTCTCTTTTATGAAAGAAAATATTAAATTCTTTAGCGATGTCTTCTTGTGGTTAAGATGGAGGTTATAAACAAAGAAATTGATGGGAATGATATGTGTTATCAGGTGAGGTCTGCAGAGTGTGTGCATGATCGATCATAACTAAGATCCTTCAAAGGAAAGCTCATAAATTTGAAAGTGTCTTGTAGTAGTTCTTGATGAGCCGTGGTTAAGAGTACAACTATACCTAATTGTAAACCGTAGAGTTAACAAGAAGTGTGGAACATTGATGAATTGAGTTGATCATTAAGAGTGATACATTTGGTAAACTTATTTGGTAAATTGGATTAACGGATCGCAATGGATTAACCTAACCGTTTGGGATGGTTAAGTACAAAAGGAGTTAGATTATTGTGTTAATGGATATTAATCTTGGAGTAACCCTTGGTGGATGTTTAGTGATTGTATCTAATTGGTGTTGAGTTTTACTAAGAAAAACTTGATGGGATTTAATAGATGAACAATAATTACATGATGGTAGAACTATCGGATAATAGTCTGTCATTGATGGAAGGGCTTTGGAATAACCTTTTAAAATTGTGTAGTTAGTTCCCTCTAAAATAAAGTGGTTGTTGTAGTGAGGGTGTAAGAATCTGGTATGCACTCATTTGAGGATGAGATGATAAAAGGGGTACGTAACATTTTGGTGAGCCTTGGTGGCTAATAAGGGAAGAGTTGAGGATAACGAATCTTGTTAAGAGTGAATTATTCTTGGTGTTGATAAGACTGTCCACAAGAGATTGTGGCGCGTCGGAGTGGTGATGATTCTTCTAGAAAAAAAAATAAGTCGATTGTTTTTCGTAGTATCGGATAAATGAAATGTTTGGAGTTTGGCATTCTTGATCCTTTGGTTGTTCATGATTTATGTCGTAGATGATATTAGTTTGACCAATGAGGCGTATTGGAAGGTTCTATTTAGTTCTTAAGTGATTAATGTGATTTGGTTTTAAAGGTACTACTGTTTGGGTTGACAAGTAATGATGTAATCAAAGAAAATCGCTTTAATTGCTTGACGGAAAATGAGTACCATAAGCATTTGAGGTTGGGGTTGAGAATTGTAATTTGCAACCTTTACGTCGTTCTTGACTTAAGAGTTTCTTGGGTTTCCTTAGCAATGTTTATTATGATTTATGGAGGTTTGAAAATTCCTTCTTGTGGGACATGTGCCCAAATGTGGACTTGTGTTTTGTTTTTGAGATCATTGCTATTTGATTGTTACTCTTGGTCTCGTGCTCATTCAGACGAGCAAAGTTTGCTTGTGTGTTGAATCTTGTATTTGTTTGTTTCTTCCTTTTGAGAAAGGATTTAACCTACTTGTGTTGCAAAGTCTAATAGAGAGTATTTTGGTGACTGGTTGGAGGTGGACAAGTATATGGTAGTGGTGAGATTTTGGGAACCAGTCTATGTGAAGAACAATGAAGGTGTATTGGTTTTGACCTATAACTTCTTTGAGAGAATTTTATGGAATGATTGTCACTGGAAACAAGCGATTAGTGTTTCGACTAGTGGAACCTAAGGCGAATTATGATCCAAAGAACCTTTGTCGATGTTGGAATATTGGGATTAACGAAATTATGGACTCTTGATAAACTTATCAGAGTATCGCAATTGGATACTTAGTATGATTGTGCAGAAGAGTTTTGATGGTGAAGGCTAATGAGAGTAGCGGTGTGGAGAAACCTAAGCGTTGTGCTAATTAATGGGATAGCAGGAATAGTTGAGTATTGTCAAGTGTGATTAACCCTATAGGAGTTAGATTATCTCCAAGGATAACTTGGTCAAGAATTTATATATTCATTTATTGACGTTAGTGATTGAGTATGTTTGAATCCTGATCAATCAGTTAGGGTATTGTGAGTGGGTATATTGTGGTCAAGTAGCTGCATTTGATTGGTATAGGTTAGGGAAGGTCTAAGATTGGTAAGATGAATCGCCTTGGGCGATTATTTGATTAGTAAGGAATGTGGGCATAATGACCTGAGATTATTGTTGGGCTGTGCGAAATTTTGGTCATCAGGTTTGAGGGTTACGTATCAAGTATACCGAACATTCATTGTAAGAGTCGTAGAGGTTGATTTGGGCTTTGTATATTTTTTTTATACTAGCATCTTGGTTCCCAGGATTAGGTTCCAAGAGTTATGGTGATCTCTGAAAGCAGTAAATGAGAGTGAATGTGGGAGTTTCAAGTTGTTTATCTTTAAAAGTATGAGGGATGTGATGGTAGGTGAAACCTACAAGGAATTGCGTTGGGAATTGTTTTGTCAAAGTATTCATTTGGTAGAAAGGTTAGCTAGAGTGTGATATTGTGAATTGGAAGAGTCTCCCAGTATAAGTGTGGATCTTGTGTTCGGTTGAACATAGCTTTGAGGTTGCCAATTTAAAAGAATTGAGTTAATGTGTCACGCGATGATTTGGGATCCTATGGTTAAGAGGAAGTTAAATTCTTAAAAGAAAGACTGTGGAAAAAAAAATGTAATCTTGAATAGTGAGATATTCTCTTAGTTCTTGTTTGAACTATGAGCGTTTGACTGATGTCAATTACCAATTGAGTTGGTTTTTGTCAGTAAGTGTGAATCCTTTTAGTTAAGAAAAAGAAAGGGAATGATTAATCCGGTTATTTGAGTGTTTCGCTTTTGTGTTTGGTGGCATTTATTTCTAAACTGCCTACTTGAAAAGTGGAGAAGTTTTCTTGTTAAACCCATTGGTTTTGGTTTGGTCTCTTCTAAGGGAAAATGGTTTTGAGTTGATTGCTTTAAGACTCTTATGGTTTCAGTTGGGAACTGTTGTGCGTACCTGGTTAAAAGAGGTGCTCATTGTCAAAGTTAATAAATCGACTGATCCAAAGATCAAGAGTTTGTGTGTTATGCACAAGTTTTGTGGTTTGGTACCAAAGGTAATGTTGCCCCAAGGTACCTTGGTTGTATCTGGAAGTTGTGGAGATTTGGGAGATAGCGTATCACTAGGACCATTTGGAGTCCTGGCGTGTAGCACGGAATGTTTTGTTTGACCTTTTGTCGAGGGAGTATTGGAGAAATCTGGAGGGTAAAGTTTCCTTAGAATAGTTGACCCACGGGTAAGACCGTGCCTTCGAGACGTGTCTGTCGAGTGACTCTTGAAAGGTTTGGACAAGTAGTAAGGCGTAGCGCGTCGATGCGTCAAGGTGTTTTTGTCGCGGCGATCAGAGAGAGGCCACTTGGGAATTTGAGTCTCGCATGCGCGGCGATATCCGGAGTTATTCACAGTTCATGGCAATGTTAATAAGTTTTAGTTGTGATCAACTCTTTGGCGTAACGTGATTAGAATTGGGGGCGAATTCGGTTTAAGGGGTAGAGTGTAATACCCTTAAATAGGATTCGGAGAAAACCTAAAGATTTAAAGGAAACGAGTAATTAGAAATCGATCCGGAGAAGGACCTTCGGAAAATAATTAAAAGGGTGGGAGAAGAAGGATTTAACGCAAAACTAAGGCAACACTGGCACAGGCTTCGCCCATAAGGCCTTTGGTGGCCGGCCAGAGGGAGGCACCCTTTCTCCCCCAAACCCTAGCCGCCCCTACCCCTCCCCTCTCCCTTGCGCCTCCCTCCCCTAGGTAGCCGCCCCTCCCTTGTGCGCCTCCTGGTCAAGCACCTCCTCCTGAAGGTAAGCCCTCCCTAAGCCCCCATTGCTGCTGGTCCAAGAAAGGAGGAAGGAGCTCCTTGGTTGGCCGCCAAGAAGAGAAGAGAAGAGAAGGGAAGAAGGGGAAGAAGAAGGGATCGTGATCGGGAGTTCATGGTGGACGTCACCTCGCAGCGTGCCTTCCTCGTTTCGGCAAGGGTAACACGTCGTTCATTGCTTTGGGTCGATTTCTAGTTGTTTTATTTTCGGTTGTCATTAGATCGGTGTTCTGCAGTGGTAAAGATCGACGTTTTTGGGTAGGTTAAATGCAGATTTGGGTCTGGGAATCTCCTAGAAAGTCGTAGGTATCTCAGTTATCTTTCATTGCCGACAAGAATCAGGTCATTTGGACTTCTGTAGCCAAAGTTACGAATTTATTAGTAATACTGCTCTGTTGGTGGATTGATAATCTGACAGTTTGTCTTAACCTGACCTAAGTGCGTAGTTAAAGGGAGTTTCAGAGGGTCTCACCACAACGAACAACGAAGATAATCCTCTCAGCTTTCAGGAAAACTAAAGATCACGAAATTTGGATTAATGTAGAGAAAGTTATGATAGTTTGCGTGTTGCTGTCCAAAAACCTGACGCGAAAATGGATGTTCTGTTATATGGCTTGGTAAGGTTAGTAGAGGGCCGAATCAAAGGAGCTCACCAACTAGGTTTAGAAGGGCAATCCAATTACCTTTTCAGAATGTCCAAGAAAACTCTATTTGGACTCCTGTAGAAAAAGTTATGGATTTTTAGAGCGCGGCTGTCCGCTGAGGGGACAGTTTGACAGTTAGGAGTTGGAAATTTGGGGTTTTGCGCTAGAGAGTATAGAAAGACCGTTTTCATTCTTACCCATGTGTTGGTCTTGTACGATTGTCTTAGCGAGCTCTATAATTGTATTCAGGTGGTGGTGTTAACCCAGGGGCAGCTCCTTCGGCACGTCCCGCGTTCTCGCGCGGTTAAGGCAAGTACATTAAGGGATAGAATCGATTTTATTGAATGTCATTGTTTGTTAGGGTACATGATTAAGTGTGTGGATCATGATTGCTGAAGTGGTATGAATGGTGTTGTTTGTGTGAAGTAGCTTATGAGTCATACACTACACATTGATGTTTGAAAGTTATGAAATCTACATATATGAACGTTGTAGTATGGTTAGTCGATTCATATGCAAGTATTCGGGTTTAGTGGAATTCTTGTTGCCTGCCATGATCGAGTTGTGTAATGTTCATTGTTGCCATGTGAAAATGATGTTGAGAGGACTCTAGTTGCGTTGGTGTTTGCATATTGTGATTACAGTTCTCTCATGATGCTATTGTTTACATGCTCAAAGTACATGTTGAATTCTGTTAAATGAGAAGATGTAGATGCATTACTCAAGCATTTCTGAGCATATTGAAACTTGGTCATGTTGCGACCAAGCGAAACAGATGAGGTCCCTGTCAGGCAATGACAGGCTTGAGGTCCCCACATTCGTGGAATGTGGGCAATGAGAAAAGAGGTCCCCATCATTCTGATGATGGGCAAAGGTCCCTATACATGTGGTGTATAGGCTCTTGGTCCCTGTGCGAGAGGGCACAGGCAAGGGTATATCTGACGGTTGTATACCCGCATTACCGGTAAAATGCGAAAGAGATAAAGTTGAAAAGGTGCATTGCATCGGTTGCATTCACATGAGCATGAAGGCTATTCTTTGGTGCATTGTTTATCTTGGATCGTTGATGCTATGAATGATAACTTGCTTAGCCTTATTGGTACTTGCTGAGTCTTTGGGCTCACTCTTGCTTTGATGTGTTTTAGGTACAACTGGCAAGACCCGCATGCATGGGAGGGAGTAGATGTTTGGATGCACGCACTACCACTCAATCTTAAGAATTATTTATGGATGTTTTGAGTTTGAGATTAACTGTAATAATGAGAATAGCAAATTTTGGTTATGTTTATGAGATTATCCTGCATGCTTGAATGAACCTGATTATGAAGATATTGATAAATGCCATGTTTAATTGTTGGAACCTCGGTTTAGCTGACTATACAAAGGAGGTATTGTCGAAAAATTTGTAATTGGTCTTAGTTTAGTTTAGTTTAGTTTAATTTTAGTAGCATTCCAGGCTCAATGCTGAGCTGGGGTGTTACAGGGGTGGAGGAGGTGGGGAGAAAGTGGCGCCACAAGGGGAGAGGTGGGGCGTGAGGAGGGGTGAGAGGCGGCTAGGGTTTGGGAAGTGGCACCCCTCCCATGGTCGGCCAGCCACACAGGCCAAAGCCTGTGCCAGTTGGAGTGAAAAGCGGAAAACCCTCTCTTTTAATGATTTGATGATTTTCTGGATTAAACTTTCCCCCGATTAATTAATCTCTACCGATTAAATTAATTTATCTCGATTATTGGCTTCTCACACTTCTGGAGTATTACATTCTACCCCTTAACGAGATTCGACCGAATCTAAACACGCTTAAGCGAAAGAACGACCACGACTGAGAATGAACAACGGTAACCACGCACCCGTTGTGAACAACACCGGCTAAAGCTCACGTACACGAAAATTCCAGCTTCCCAAGTCGCCTCTCCCTCGGACTGAAATTGAACTGAGCTGGGACTTTGGGGATTTATTTGAGATAGCAAAATATCTCCAAAAATTTTGACATTTTTACTGGAGCTTGCTAACTCGGATATTAACCTTGTGTAAAATTTTCAGAGGTTTTTATGCTGTGCATTATTCTCCAAAAACTATGCAAGGCTCTGGTTTAAGGTTTGACTGCCCTCTAAAAATATCCAAATAATTTCTAAAAATTGTGAAATTTTTCGGAGAGGTCACATACCATCCCAGGAACTTAAGAAAAATATTTCCAAAGGATGATCACAAGATTTGAGATGAATGTTTTTGGAAGACAAGGTTTTGGATCAAAAGACTTCTGACTTTGTATTTCCATAATTCTTGTACATGAATTGTTTAGAACATACAAGAAATACATGATGTAAGAAAAAGTTTTAATGTCTACTCATTTTCTTACATTTGAAACACAAGTCCGAAATTGGGATGTTAAAGTATTATCATAGCACCAACGTGGGTTGGTTAGTACGAGTAGATTGCTTAGCCATGCCACGAGTCATCATCTCATGTGAGTTGCAATTATAAACCTGACTAAGTGATTATGAAATTATGTGATAAAACTGTGTGTACTATGTGCTATTACTCGTTGATGGCATATGTTGCACTTAACCAACAGGGTGGAAAATGATTTAGACTAGAGCAAGTGGTATTATGTTTTGTTATGGTAGAGCTATGTGTATGGTGATAATAAGCTGTATGCATAGGGAATAATAGTTAAAATTTGGAAGTCTTGCTTTGGTCAATTAAGGACTTCACTTTGTGCACCATTCAACTGAGCCTTACTGTATGACCACATGTCTGGTATGGGACGGGACTAACTTAGTAAGTTATGAATTCTTGGCATTGATTACTCAGGTAGTAGGTTAGGCTGTGTTGCGTAGGTGGAGATGTGTACTACTAGGTAGTCGCATCACAGGGCGGTTCGCCGTGTCCCTGTCCAACGGTGTGTGTCGGACTGGCTTCCTGTGTGGGGCTGTCTGGTGGTTTTGCACATCGGGAGTGTTAATGTTGAGATGAAGTTTCTGAAACATTTTGTTATGATTAGTGCTAGCTACACTAATTGTATAGTGTGAGTAAAGTGTACAACCTCTGCAGAGTGTTAATCAATCTATTCGAATAGCCGCGTCGCGGTCATGGACATGCTCGGAGATTTCACATGAGGGGTAGTGTTCATAAAACTTTGGGATGGGACCTGTGTGACTTAAGTCATATGGCTGTGTGAATTAAACTAATTAGCTTTGTGTTCTTTGTTAAAAAAAACTGTTAAATTATTATTGTCTATTTGTTTTGAATTATTCTTTCAATCTATTATTTGTATTCAATTGCAAATGTTGCTTTTATGCAAAAGAACCACAGAAGCTATTTCCTTTGGAATAAGCCTGCATCTATACATTGCATTATGTGGTATGTCTTGCGAGTATGGTTGTGTACTCATGCTTGCTAAATCAACTCAACAGAAGAGGAGTCATCGCCTGCCTTTGAGGAGGAGTTCGTCGAAGGTGCTGATCACTAGGTCATTGATCCCAGTCGATTGCCTGTGGAGAATTTGTGGGATTCCGCGGGAGTTTATTTTGTTCCGCTGCTTATTTCATTATTGCTAGCCCTGCGTGGCTTAATAAGTGTAATCTCGACCATAAGGTCAAAACTATTATGTGATAGTCAAATTAATCATTTATGTTATTAATCGCTTGTGTCGATCGATATTCATGTATGTTGACACTGTGTGTACTAGCGTGATCCTGGATACACTGAAAGTCCATAATTGCATTTTTGGGTCCCGACAGAGGTGGTATCAGAGCCATACTGACTGTAGATCTTGACCTTAGTTAGCTCGGCCGTCTTTAGAGTGTCCAGATTATTTTCTAAAGCAAAAATTAACTTGCAAGATTAATCAAGTGCTTAACTCCTCTCATATCTCTCTTGACTCAACTACTGCTAGAATTTTTCTTCTTCCTGTTGTTTTTAAGCTGTTCTCACCCCTTTGTCTGTCTTGTCAGATGCCTCTTCTCTAAAACTATGGTGAGCGCAAGGGAGGACTGCTGCTGAACTCTGGAAGCTACTACAAGTTCTTGGAGGCTTCGATCGCCCGTTGTACCATGGAAGCAACTGGGTCGTGAATGGCTGATGTCCACCACCTCCCCCAGATCCGGAGGCACAAGAGAGAGTGGAGGTATTCCTCGCAATAACCTCCATGATCCGCGTCTGATCCATACGATTCCGCTCGATCTGAGCGAGAACTCAACCATGGTCGGAGGAGGCGGGAGCTCCTCATCATGACCAGCTGGCTGACTCTGACCGTTGCGAGTCCTGCCAGCCATCCTGTTCCACCAACATGAGTTAGCAACAAGCCCAAAAACCGAAGGCAAAGAAAACAATTAACATATCTTAAGAAATGAACTCCAAAAGCTTGAAAACAAGCACAAACTCAATATAAGATCTCAAGTCACAAGATCAACTCCCAGCACGACTAACCCGTATTGAAAGAACGAGTAATCGGTTGAGGAGATAAAATTTCAGAACTCAATTTTAGACCTAACACAGCTAAAAAGCAAGGTGAAACCACCTAATGGAGTGTTAGATACTTAGCCAACACATAGCACTTCTTACCCTTTCATTCCCACAAGTTTTAGTTAAATTACCCTCTCATTTTCTACCTTATTTACTAACTAACAGCTGGCTATCCAAAATTAGTACTTGATGTCCAGTTTTTATCTCTAAGCTTCCAGCAGAATTCCCCTACTCCAGAAGCTTATAATCTTCACCAAAAGACAGCCATACTTCAATTTATAACTCTCATGGTTTTTCCAAAACCAATTTTAAACGATAACATCTATCTTTTGGACAGGGAAAAGAGAGAAAATCAGCTTTTCAAAACTTAACAAGAACAAGGTAAGATGAGCAAGCTAAGATAGGTAAGGAGTAAAATCTGAGAACTTACTTAGATTTTCATAAACCATTTGATATTTTGAAACTAAGTTTTTCAAAATATCCTAAAGGCGACCAGCTAGGGGCTTCTACGGTCAGTATGGCTTTGATACCAACTTTGTGAGGACCCGGGGTATTTAACTAGTAATACTTAACCTCCATATGGTTCTAGTATCACTAATCAAATATCCAAAGCCTCGATGGACATGTGCCTCCCAGAATTGCAGCACACATACATCTTTACAAAATCATGCATCATTTCCATACAACATATATCAAGTCTAGCAAAAGACATACAATATATAGAATTATTACAAAAGAGCCGACCGGCCAATTGACATCAAAGTAACAATTAACAGCGGAAACAAAAGCGCCATAAGATGGCTATAAACGAAAGACGATCGGTTAGCCAACTCAACCCACAAGGAAACCGACCGGGCCGCCAAGCTAGTCGCACGATCTGTAGCAAAACTCACAGAAGTTGATCCCTTGAGGATCCACTTCCTCCTCTGTAACAACAAAGCAATACAGTTGAGTACAAAAATGTACTTGCAAGACTTAAGAGTAACAAGCCTATACATAGCTACATGTAAGCTGAAACAAAGGAGATGGTTATATGGTTAATTGGACGCATAAAACAATTTTCATTTGCAATAATGTAATAGATTGAAGACAATTTGTCAAATCTGTTTTTACATGTTGAAATAACAACGAGGTAACAATAAATAGCATAAGTAACAACCTAGTGGTAACTAACCCAATAGCCACCACAACATAGCACGAATCCCCGATTCGTACCACCCATCAAGTTTTAGTTGAAAGATTATAGTCTAACTCTTGAAAGACCTCCCCAAGCGTGTTCATGACCTAGGATGATTCTATTCGAATAGATCAAACCCTGCAGGGGTGTACCAATGTACCCACACTTCAGACCGCCTTTTTGCCACTAGATTAAGCACACTTCCTTAGGTATGCCGGCACGGCTAAGTCCTACGAGACGCTTTCCAATAGATTGTGCTAATCAAGAGCCGCACGTATGGGGGTTATCACCTAGCGGACCACCATCATGGCTCCCACTAAGGACCCATACGTAGAGTAGGATGCACCGGCCCAGCTCAAGTCGTTGCGGGTGCTCCCCTCCTGCACTTGCCCCATGTTGCATATAATCAAATATACAACCCACCACGCGACTCATTAATTAACACATCCCAGAGTACTAAGTCAAGAGAGGTCCCATACCCTCTAGTGTGGTTAGCACGTAGAAATGCTTGGTTTAGTGTAACAAGATGTTCGATCCTTGTTGACTCGGGCACCAACTATTCACACCCAAAAGCACACCAACTTACCATTGTGCCCAAGTCTAATTTTTTTGTTTTCAGTTTAGTTTTCTCCATTAAACATAGCACAAGGTGCTGAATATAGAGTCATAATAATCTTTTGTGTGATCAAGGTTATCGACTAAGTCGACAACCGCCCAATTCTACCGGTAGCTAAGTATGACTAAGCAATAATGACTCGTAAACTACTAAGTGATAAGGGCTCATCCAACGAACCCTAAATCACAACAAGATAATCCTAAGCTCAGTAGTAGAGGATAAACATTTGCCTACAGATTATGCATCTAATGGGTCAACTAATCAACAATAGTTTAACACAAGATAGCAATGCATATGTAGAATTTGCAAACAACATATTAGACTTTTTAAAATAATAGGAGCAATATGATCAAATGATGCTACATCTGCTTGCCTTGCTGAAGATCACAATCTTGTTGCTGAGGATCACTCTCGGGGTCAATAAATTCTTTGGAACCTAACAGAAGAACGCGAAAATCCAATAAGAACGAAGAACATCGAAAGAAACTCAATATCCATAGTCATCCAAATTCCATGAAATTTACACAGAAGCAAGGTCATAATTTTAAATGAATTTAGCAATAAGAATTATTCAATTTGGACTAAGCATGCAAAAATTATGACCTAAACACTATATTTCAGCCAGACAATCCAATTTAAATTAATTTCGGGTACTGTTCGTGGCATAATTTTCTAGAAAGTTCTAGAACCTGAAATTTTTATGGTAGGTAGAACATGGCATTCTAAGAACAAAAAAAACTGGATTTACTTCATTTTGAGTTAAAATGAATTACTTATGATTTTTCTAAGTTGGGAAACTAGGGCATATCATTTTTCAGAGGCAAAAACCTCAACAAAACCTATCCTATATTAAAGTACATTATCAGAGGAATTTAACAAATTTTAGTTTGCTAAATTTAGACCTACATAAAATTACTTATGCATTTTCCAAGGTTTAACTGAATTTCTAGACAATATTTAATACCTAGGCAAGTTAATTCCATATACAAATTTTTCTGGTATAGAACAGTGCCGAAACATATTTTTAGACTAAAGTTTAGTTAAACAGAAATTTAACACCACTGGAATCATCTAAAATAGAGCTAAAATGAATTAGTTATGAATTTTTGAAGTTTTAATACCATTTTCAATTGACAAATAAATGCTTACCGAAAAACAAACAAACTTAACCAAAAGAAAACGACGTGGACGATCTTGGGCCGAAGATCACGAATCAAACGGCTTAGATCCAAGGGGACGTTTGGACGGTCCGAACGGCCCAACAGATCTGAGCCACAGATCTAAAAATGAACGGTAACAAGGGATTGGATCGCCCCGCGGAGGTCTAGACCATTAAATCTAGATCTGACAGTTCAAAGGAGATGAGAGGTTCGGACGGTCCGAACGGCCCAACAGATCTGGATCGTTGATTAAAAATTCAACAGTCCACAATCATCAAAGCGTTGCGCACGCGCATAGTGCGGGGATTAAAAATGCAGCCCACATGTAAGTTATACAAAGGGCTAATTAGGACAGCCATTAACTACTAAAGCAATGATTACCAAAGGTTAGCCTTAATGGTGTCCTAAGGATAGTGTACAGTACCAAAGCAATGATTGACAATGAGTAATACTGATTAGCACTTAATGATGTCTTAACGACAACGCACAGTGACGACCTCGCCCGACAAAAAGGCCGAGGGCAAAGAAAAGCTCGTCGCCGGTGGCTCCGGTCACCGCGACGGCAACTAAAGGCAAAAATGGGTTCGCAATAACCTTGCGCACATGAGTATAGCACTCACACTAGCTACACTGACTAGAACACCGGCGAGCCGACGGTGAGCGACAGTGACCAAAACGGCCAACAACGAAAACAGCTAAAAAGCTCCGCATTGCCCATAAAAGCGGGTGCCCAAGCTTCTAGGGACTAATAAGAAGCTACCTGAGCACAAGAGAGCTTCAAAGATGGTCGGAGAAGCTTTGACGACGGAGGAGCTCGCCGGAGTTGGGGAAGAAAGCTACGGGAATGCGGCTTGAGCAAAATGAACACCACTGGGTGGTCAGAATAGCTACAACATGGCCCAAAGAAGGTTCAAGAGCAAGTAATTTGGCAAAAGAAGTACTTACCGGAGTTGGACAAGAAAGGGAATGATTTCGGCCGAAAAGATCCAAACTCAAAATTAAGTGATTCCTGTGAATGCAACCCAAAATTAAGTGATGGAAAATGATTATGGGGTTAAGGAGCTCAAAAGGGTACAAAAAGAAAGGAGAAAGAACCACTGGAGCACAAAGGCCACCAACAGAGCTTCACGGCCTCTAATGGTGATTTGCGGATTTCTGTGGTTTTGAGCTCCAAGAACACGGAAGGAGATAGGGGTGTTCTAAAGGAGCTCAAGGAGGAGCTTTGGGTGCTTTTATAGCCGAAAGCCAACGGTTACAAGCAGGGGAGGAGCTCCATGGTGAGCTAGGGTTGAGCTCGGCCGTGCAAAGGTTTGAGGCGATAGAGGCACGTAAGAACACGACTTTGAGTGCGAAATGGTCGACCGCAATTAATGCTAGGTCAAAGAGTGGTTGAGAGGACGCACATGACAAGACCTAGCATAGCCACTCTCTGCCATGCTCAGCTCTCCCACGCGCGTGAGGAAGAAGATGACCAGGACTTGGTCGAAGGCCCACCAGTCAGTGGGAGGGTTAAGCTGGCTCGGGTCAAAAAGGACTAATGGGTTAGGTTAAGTTGAGTCCACACCTCTCAACCCTTGGATTAAAAACGGACGGCTGAGATTGATTGGGCCATTCGGACCGTCCGAATGGCCCAATCAATCTGGATCATTGAGGCCAGATCCAACGGTCCAGAACACACGCGCCACTTATAATGAGCCCGGGTGCAAAATGACGGTTGGATTGAGATCCAATGGTTAGAAATCGCTGGTCCGAACAACCCAATAAACAGAGGTCGCCCGATGAAAATCCAACGGTTGAAAAAGGAACGCGCCTCTTTGAGCGAGCTGGTATGTTTAATTGATTTGGTTCAACCACGTACACAACCGGCTCGGGTCGCTTTGATCGAACCAACCGAGCGCAAAAGGGTTACGCACAAGCAGCGTTGGATCAAGATCCAACGGCTGAAAACAACAGGCGGGATTGGGAGGTCCAAACGGCCCAATCAACGCGAGCTGTTAGATTGCAATCCAACAGCTCACAAAGCTCGCGCACTGAACAGACTCGGGGCTGAGCGGGAAGTGGTTGGGTGCAACCAATAAAGGAGGTCGGGCTTGAGTCCGACCCAAACCCAATAGGAAAATTGACTTAGGGTTTTCAATTAAGCTCAAAAATTTGAAGAATACTTAGAAGTAGCAAACCAACTCCAAAAATTCTAAAATTTTTATAGGAGCTTGCTAACTTTAAGATTGACCTTGTATAAAATTTTCTGAGGTTTTATGCATAGTATTTTTCTCCAAAAATTTCTCAAGGTACTGATTTAGGGCTTGACCCAAGGTCAAACTGATTTGACTGGCCTCTTAAAATATTCAAACAATTTCTAAAAATTGTGAAATTTTTCAGAGGAGTCACACAACAACCCTAGAACCAAGGAAAATTATTTCTAGAGGATGATCACAAGGTTGACAAAGATTTGAAGATGGAGTGTCATGACTTGGTTAAAAATGACTTGTGCTTTTGAATTTCCACAATTCCTTTACAAGAATTTTCAGAAATCCTTATAACAGCAAGATGTAAGAAAAAGTTTTAATTTCTACATATTTTCTTACATTTGAAACACAAGCCAAGATTTGGGATATTACAGCCGAGACCGTGGAGTACTTTACTGTCTGACGAACTACTCCGGGTGGGACACCAAGGCAAGCCAGCCTTTGAACATCTCCGTCCGAAGGATCAACTTCACGGAGGGAGTCCAGAAGTCATCACGCCTTTCCATCCTCAGGATCTGCAACATCTACGCGCATGAGCTGAAGGACATCGTCTTCCGCTACCACCTCCGTGCCTCCGCAGTGGATCTTCCAGCCCGCTAACTGTCTACGAAAGGAGAAGGCAATGCCACAGTTGTAACATCTCGATTTTCAGGATCAGGATATTAATATTTAAGTAGGCGATCTAATAAAAATTTGGCAATATTTTAAAAAATTTCCCATGTTTAATTCAAATGTTGCCTTTAAAAATCGAATCGAGTTGTCTAAAAGTTGTATAAAGATAATAATAATAATAGCAAACAATATTAAATTGAATTGGTCGAGAGACTACAAATGAAAGAAAAATTATTTTGGTCTCTTGCTTTCACATGCATTTCAAAAATCATACCGTGGTGCATACATTAGACCGCGCTCTTTTCATCCGACCGACCAGCGCGAGACGTGCAATGTATCCATTTCTTTTCCTAACTTCCTCCTCGCAAACACAACCAAAACCAAAAATCATGCGACGCATGTTATAGCGTTATGATCGTGCGTCTCGAGGGCGTTCGTTTCTCCAATCGGTTTTCGAGTGCGAGCTCTTTTGCGTGGCATGCAAGAAGGAGGAGGAACAAGATCTGCACAAAATCTAGTTGCAGCAAGAGAGAGCGTGTGCTGCCATCCTTTGTCCCACCGAAAGACACTCACCATGTCATCTTTCTTTTCTTTATTCATCCCCGCCAACTCCATGAAACCCGAAAGTTCCATACACCGCCATTGTTTTGCTCCCACTGTTTCACCACACCATTCAATCCCCTCCCTACACCCACCTTTTCTCATTTATTTATCTAGCACTCATCTCTCTCCACTGTCATCTCTTTCCTTATCCAAGAGAGAAATCTCACTGTCATTTTCTCTGCTAACAACCAACCCTTTCAACCACACAATGCCATTCTTTTAAGTCCCTAGCCGAATCATCCTACTCCCATGTTAATTATTGGAGTGTGGTCAAATCCTTAAGATGTTAATTGGCAACATCTATTCTAATCTACTTCTGAATTTTTAGTTGTCACACACCAACAAAAACAGCAACTTTAGAGATTTTGGAGAAAATCACATTCCGTATAAATTCCTGAAAATTTTACCTAAGCATCAACATTATGTCAGGAACCTTCCATAAAAATTTCGTGATTTTTGGAGTTAGGCATCTATGTCTAAAAATTATTGAACTCCCTGCTGCCATTTGTTTCCCCAAAACCGAACACTGTTCATTCGAATCTTTTCTTGCCAGCCGAACAGCTTCTCACTTCATTTCCTCCAACAGAGCACAGCCACACACACTGCCATCCTCAATTCTTTAATGCCCTCATTTCCACTCACTGCCAGCCCCATTTCTTTTTCCTCCCCTCATCACTTCTTCTTCCCCAACAGAGAAGCATAGAGCAGCCATTTCTTCCCTTCACAAGCTCATCTCCACTTCTCTCCTCCCAATCCCACCCAAGAAACCCAAATCTTCTCATGCATGTTATGCAGCTGCATTCACCTTCGCAAGAGCAACTCAGTTTAGCTACTAGTTTTCGCATGCAAGACCGATTGAACACTTTCGAAGAAAGAGAGAAGAAGAGCGTGTCTTTGCCTTTATTTGCAGCAAGCTAGCAAGAAGGGAGAGTGCTTGAGCAGTGGCTTGGTGGAGTGGCACGCTGCACAGCAGTGGTCGAGAGCAGGGCCAAGCATCTTCGTGTGCGCTGGCAACGGTGCATGCGGAGGCGCTGCAGCCCGCCACCAAGACGGAGGACGCCGAGGGCACGACATCAGCCCAAGACGAGGCGAGGTGAGCGTGGCGTCAAGGCCGGTGCAGCGGCGGCCCAGCGATCAGGGAGCCGAGGCACTGCATGCATGTAAGGTGGCGCCGAGGTGGCTGACCGACGGGAGGAAGAGACGAGAGGAGAAGTGAAGGTAGGTTCAGCTTGGTGGCTCTTGCCCGATCTGCTTCAAGCTCATGGTCGGAGGTTCAAACGTGGTTGGATAGGCTCCAAACTTGGTGAGTTAGTTCTACACTAAGAGCACTTCGATTTGATCGGTTGGTTTAAGGATTGGTTTAATTGAGCACTGGAATTGAGAGTGGTTTAGTCCGTTCTGTTTGCAGTGTAATCAGAGGTGCGCAATCTTGGTACTTGATCCGTTTGAGTGGTCATATGGTGTCGGATTGGGCTGAAATTTGGAAAGCACATTGAGGACTCCTTGAGCTCCATTACTGCCAATTTTCACGCAGTTTAGATAAGTGGTTTGGAAGTTATGCACTAAAGACCAAGGTGGGCGTAAACAACGCTACTGCTTTTTAAGCGATTTTGGTTACATCTTGTCAAATGTGGTTGTTATTGATGATGATGCCAAGTTTATAACTTCATGATGTTGCTTCTAGAGAAGACTCCATTGTATCCACTCTTAATAAGAGGGGAATAGCAGACGCGGAAACAGCGACGGCGACGATGCGGAGTGGGACATGGACGAGAAGGTCGAGCGGACGCAGATGAGCTCGACGACGACTACGGGAACACGGATGGGGAGCCGAGAAGACGTCGTCCAGCGATATTAGGCACGCCTAGTGCCGTGGTATAATACTTCGCGTTAAATTGTGCTATCGCATTACAATATTAGTTGTGCATGTTGCATATTAGTCATGAGCATAGCATCTATTTATGCATATTTATTTGTAAAAATGATTTGGTAACTTAAGGCCGGTGCAATTCTCTGGTTAGGCCGTATTTGTGCGTAGGCATGATTATTGTGTTGAAATATTGGCGAATGCGAATAGTTAGATTTGTGGCGAATTGTGTGTCTTATTGATCAGTAGATGATGGGTTTAATATATGAGTTGATTAATTGATCGGATGATATTACTTTTGAGTAGCATGCAAAATAGTGGTGATCTTGGGATATAAAGTAATTGGAGGTTTACCCTCATATTGGAGTAGTAGTCTTAGGAGGTAGCACACATAAGGATTTTTATGATTTATTACTGATGGATAGCCTTTTTGTGGATAATTAAGGAGATATGGAGGTTGAATCGGGTGATTTATTTAATCACAAGCAAATTGATCGGATGATTTTAGCGGTAGTGCGTGAGTCATATATGCTAGAATTGGGAGAAGGAAACAATAGATTATTTGAGTGCGGATAAATGATTGGATTGCTATGTGATTGATAGATAAGTCCTATGTGCCGAGTTGATAGATTTGTACCCTCATTTGAGTTAGTGGATAGATGATTATTAGTTGATCGTAGAGGCACATATATAAATGGATTGGTAGATGTCGTTCACAACTAAGTTCGATGGTATGGATATAAGTTGATCGAGTAGTGATTAATTAGATGTTGGATGTGTTCTTAAATTGTGAAGATCATTAGGTATCGATTCGTCAATTAAACCTTGATCGGTGGAAAATTGAGTGTATGCGATTGTGATTTGCTGAGGCGAGACTAGTGGAGCTAGATAGTTAGCAATAGCTTAAATAGTATATCGGGGAATGATTAATGGATTTACTCATGGTCATAAGCCCATGGGTCGATAGGTTTCGTATAATTATTGGATAGGTTGTATAGTTGGAAGATCGAGATTCCGGACGCTATTTGTTGGATTGACTACCTTGATGATACTTTAGTGAAGGTTAGTACGAGATTTAGATTAAGATATGAGAATATGATTAGAGAGCGTTATACATGTGATTGGATTCAACACCGGCGAATCGGTTAAGTATATGCTTATGAGAACATTAGATTGTCGGTAGATACTTTCCTTTAGAAAATAAATGGAAAAGAAAATGAAATACAAGGGCCCTATATGTCATTGACAAAGGCTAGGGCAGCCCGTGTATAAAAAGGATTTAATTCCATTTAAAATGCAGAAAAGAATTATTTTTACACGAAAAAGTCTTTTAACTTCAATAATTCATAACTAATTCATATGAACTCCAAATGGGATAAATCCAATTGGGTTGTCCATAAAATATTATTCTATATTTAACCTTGTAGTTTTTATCTCCACTAGAATTCTGCAATTTTTCACAAAATAATTAAATTCGGGTGAACAGTAACAGAGCATTTATTTTCAGTATTTTCTGGGAAAAAAAACTGATTTTCAAATTGCTATAACTTTCACATATTGACTCCAAATTTTGCCTAAATTAATCTAAAATCATATTCTAGCTACTGTAAAAATTTCATGCATTTTTTAGTACTTTGAGTTTTTGGCTTTTTCTCGATGTTTATTCGATATCGCCTTTCTATAGATTCCGAGTTGCCGGAAGTAAGAGAGTACGTAACCGAGAGTGAGCAAGTGAACTCCCAGCAAGGCAAGCATCCTTTGAACTTTCTTTTTTGCATCATATTTGATCCCAGTTTCGTTTGGATAGATGCAATGATAATTGCTTGCATGTTATTTTGATAATGTCGCTATTTTTGTGATGAGTAGTTAGACACCTCCTATTATCTTGTCATTGTGGCTATCCATGAATTATTCCATTACTGAAATGCTTAAGGTAGGATGTGTGAATTTATTGTACGGTTTTTGCTTAGCCATGCAAGTCTAGCACCGTAGTTTGATTGTCGGAATAACCCGCAATTATGGGATAAACACAACTCTCTTTATATACCTTTGGTTCAGATCTTCGTATCTGTTTTATGAGTTAAATTTTATCATTTTAAAAGAGCTTTTGGTCCGGACAAGTGTTGGTTAGTGATGGTGCCTTGTGCACGAGATTGGGTATGTGGTTTGGCTTGTCCGGACAATTAAGGACCGAACTTTGGTAACGTCGTTGATTCAAGTACATTCGTGCTGCCACATGCGGTATATGGGTGCCGTACGGTTAAGTAGGGGGAAGGTTCTATTGTGTTAAGTCTCACGGTGGTGTAAGGACAATTGTGTCTTTGTCAGTTGTCCTTAGGAATCGATGTCAATGTTCTATAGTGTGCAAGGGAGCACCATTTACCTTTTCATTACATCGGTATCTCCAATACAACGTGTGAGCCCCTTAGCAAGTGCTATATGCTACTTGTACTAAGACCGAAAACATCTCACATGGGGGACTTAGCTCAATAGAGTTTTCTTCTTGAAACGCATCAGTATCTCGATTCTCCCGACCAAAGATACCAAAGGAAGTGTGCCATTATCCGAAGGCTTACGGGCTAGTCGAGTCATGTGGGTAAAGTAGTACACCCCTGCAGGGTATAATCTATTCGAATAGCCGTGTCCACGGTTATGGACAACCGCTTGAGTTCGGGAGTTACTATTGTTAGACTTGGAATTAAAATTGTGGGTGAACTTGGTAATTAGCATGAATGGGATGTTCATGCTTGTTGTTGTATCAAAGTGGGCAGCCACTTTGTTATTTGTATGTTATTTGTTACTTAGTTCATTACTTATTCACATGCTTTACTTCTACTTCAAATCTGATTTTGAAATGGCACTTGAAAAACTAGTATGTGCAGGTTGTACATTGTTGCGTCACTTTCGCAAAACTAAGCCAATATGAGCCTTCCTTTGAATGACCATATGCATAACTATTTTTATTTGTGTAAGACTTGCGAGTACACTTGTACTCAGCCAGATGTTTGCTGGCCTTTTCAGGTGAGGAAGATTATGAGTATGACGATCTCGTTAGTGTTGACTTGGGTGACACTAACGAGTAGTGTGCTATCATTTAACCCCCAGTCGGTTGCCGATGGGTGATGGGCATACCACTACTGGTCTTTTGCTTTATTTATTTACTTCCGCTGCTACTTGATACTTTGTTTTGAATTTGGCCGGTCGGCCGTATGTAATAAGCTATAGACTTAACTATTATGCAGTATGTCTTTTACTCTCTTGTTGTATGCGATGTAATCAACGTTGGATGAGGGTATGAGTATATTGGTCGTTGATCTTGGGAGCCAATATAAGTCATACTCGTTGTTGATGAATCCCCATTTAACTCACTAAGTGTAGTGCTTAGAATCGAAAGAGAATCGACAATCATGTAGCGCTCGCAAAGGAGCAGCGCGCATGATCGTTGAGGCTCTAGTATTCGGCTAAGCCTCTCACTTGGATAGAGTTAAATTGGAATTCATTTCCCGGAGACCCGTGATTATGTCCCTAAGACCTTGTTTAATCTCGGTCTTATGGAGATAATTACCGGGGTCCCCACAACAGTGGTGCATCTCGCGAAGTTCACCACTACCCAGGAAGAGTCCTTGGAGTCAGCCGCCACAGAATTGGAGTGCGCCCACGAGACCCTGCAGATGGCAAAAGAAAGGATCGCAACACTGGAGGAAGCCCTCTATGACCAGCACAACCATGAGGGAGACCCAGAAGAGCCAAAAGAGGAACACCCTGAAGAAGAAGAATCCGAAGAAGACCCAGAAGAAGCTGAAGAGCTAGTTGTGCCTGCACCAAGGATGCCTGTTTCTGCTAGACTAGTTCCAGGGCACCAGGATGAGTTTGTGAGGATGCCAGCTCACTTCCAATTCTACAGCAGGCGGGAGCACCACCGTGGTTGTGGAGGCTACCTTAGCGACTGAGTTCGCTAGAAATTAAGTTTAGTCAGGCATAGCCAGTTTAAGTTTAGGAAGTTTCGCCTGTCACATCCCCAAATTAATAAAGAGGTTATTATGCATCTCATTAGCATGCATCATATTTTGAAAGTTTTTATTTAAATATTGTACTTGGAAAATCTCAAAATACATATGAAACCTACACTTTAATTTGAACTCCAAACTAAAAACTGAAACAAATGCTACTAAGGTTCCTCTAGAAATAATTTATTCAAATACTATATTAATTATCACGAATAAATATAATTTTTTGTAAATTTTTGGGACTGGTTTGTACCCTAAGAAAATTCAAACACAATTTAAACACAATCTAGAATTTAAATTATACACATTATATCATGAACAGTAGGGTTCAATAATTTTTATGGACACTAGGCTATCCCAGGAACCCCCAAAAATTATTTCTTGATTTTAGGAATTTTATTTCTATTTTTAAGCCTCTGGTCAAAGTAGGGAAAATAATTTAAATCCTGGTCAAAGCCCTAGACCCAAACCGGTCGCACTGTTCCTTGGGCTCGAGCCCGACTCGGTGAACCGACTCAGCCCGACAACCTAAATGCACCGACGCATGCAGACCCTTGGATCTTGGATCGACGATCCAGATCTCGCCACTTTTGGGCAGTTGAAAACAACGCTTAAAATCTCATCCGTCTGATCCAGATCTAACGGTCCGCATTAAGCCACATAGCGCTGGCGTAACCCCGGGCTTGAGTCACTGTCCTCACGGGCCCGCCTGTCAGTCCTTTCTTCTTCCTTGGGCAGGCGCGCGCTCAGGCGCTGCAAGCCACGCGGCCGCGTCCTTCTACTCCGAGCCGTTGGAGCTCCGTCACGTCGTCAATCCACCGACCCAATTGACCATCCCTGGAGCTTCGGCAAGTAACGCCGCCTCTACTCCGTCATCTTTCCATGCTTAAGTCGCCCCTGAACGCCTCCTTCTTCCTCATCTTTCCTCTCGGGTCTGAGGAAAGAGAGGCTTGTGCTTGCTCTCTACGCGGGTAGGTTTCCTCCGCGTGGTTCCTCTCATCTCTATGATCCTTGCCAGTTCCATTTTTGCTGATCTTGGACTTTGGTTCCTCTTGTAGCTCCCGGGCCACAGTGGTGCCATTGGAAGCTCCAGAGCACGCTCCGGAGGACACCCTTGTGTCATCTTCGTCTCTGGTGAGATCCTCCCCTTTTCTTGCGCGTCACTTCGTGCGCTAGATTATAAGGAGTAAAACCCCTCGCCTAATTTGTCGGATGATGCACAGGAGCTCATTGGTTTTTGGTTTTCTGTTTCATGGTCGTGGGAGCTCGTCTTCTTCCCCGACGCCGGCACGGTGAGTCCCCAGTCGATTCAATCCTCTGGGACCATCTCATGGATGCCCTGGTTCTACTCCCACCTCACATTGTTCTTCTTTGTCCCCAGAACATCCCCGCCGCGGTGACCCCCTTCATGCCACCGCTTGTTCCTGCCGCCGGAGCTGAAGACGAATTATATAGATTCCGAGCCTATCGATATTGACACATACGCTATTGAGGGAGAGCAATTAGCCTACCAGCAAGGCAAGCATCATTTGAACTTTCTTTTGCATCATATTTGATCCCAGTTTTTGTTAAGTTAGTGCAATGATAATTGCTTGCATGCTATTTTGATAATGTCGCTATTTTTGTGATGAATAGTTAGACACATCCTATTATCTTGTCATTGTGGCTATCCATGAATTATTCCAGTACTGAAATGCTTATGATAGGATGTGTGAAATTATATTGTTCGGGTTTGCTTAGCCATACAAGTCTAGAAACGGTAGTCTGATTGTCGGGAATAACCCGACAATTATGGGATACACACAACTTCCTTTATATACTTTTGTTCAGATATTTGTGCCAGTTTTATGAGTTAAGTTTTGACATTTTAAAGAAGTTTTTGGTCCGGACAAGTGTTGGTTAGTGATGGTGCTTTGTGCACGAGCTTTGGGTAAGTGGTCGACTTGTCTGGACAATTAAGGACCGAACTTTGGTAACGTCGTTGATTCAATTACATTCGTGCTATCACACGCGGGTTGGGAGCCGAATGATTAAGTAGGGGGGAGGTTTGTTGTGTTGAGTCCCACGGTGGTGAAATTGTAAGGGCATGGGACCGAGAAATCCCATGTTTTCCTTTTGGGCCAATAGGATGTAGACGTTAACGTCTTGTGTTTCCTAGGAGCCCTGGGTTGAGGGACTTAGCACAACGGATTTTCTTGCTAAAAATGGCCATATCTTGATTTACTCGGCCGGCATATCGTAGGAAGTATGCTATATTCGGAGGCATCTGGAGGCTTACGGGCTAATCAAGTCGTGTGGGTAAAGTAGTACACCCCTGCAGGGTATAAATCTATTCGGATAGCCGTGTCCACGGTTATGGACAACCGCTTGAGTTCGGGAGTTACTATTGTTAGACTTGGAATTAAAATTGTGGTTATAACTTGGTATTGTCATGAATGGGATGTTCATGCTTGTCGTTGTATCAAAGTGGACATCCACTTTGCCATTTGTATGATTTATTTGTTATTGAATTTATTACTTATTCACATGCTTTACTTCTACTTTAAATCTGAATTGGAAATGGCACTTGAAAAACTAGTATGTGTAGGTTGTTCAGTGTTGCGTTTCTTTTGCAAAACTAAGCAAATATGAGCCCTTCCTTTGAATGACCTTATGCATAACTATTTTTATTTGTGTAAGACTTGCGAGTACTCTTTTGTACTCAGCCAGATGTTTGCTGGCTTTTACAGGTGAGGAAGATATTAAGACCGATGAGCTTGTCGGTGTCGATTTAGGCGACACTGATGAGTAGTATGCTATCTTTTAACTCCCAGTCGGTTGCCGATGGGTTATGGGGCATGCCACTGCTGGCATTTTGGTTTACTTACTTGCTTCCGCTGTTACTTTATGAACTCGTTTAATTTGGCCGGTCGGCCATTTGTATTAGTTGTAAACTTGAAACTATCATGTATGCCTTTTGTACTATTTATGTATGAGTGTTGTATGGATGTAATCAACGTTGTATGAGAGTATGGTTATATTGGTCGCTGATCTTGGGAGCCAATATAAGTCATCCTCGCTGATCATGGCTTCCTATTTAACTCACTAAGTGTAGTGCTTGACTTGTTGAAGAACCGACAATCATGTAGTGCTCGCAGAGGAGCGACGCGCATGATCGTCGGGACCCTAGTTTTTAGTCAAGCCTCTCATTTAGATTGAGTTAAGTTGGAATCCATTTACCGGAGATCCAGAGTTATGTCCTTAAGACCATGCTTAGTCTTGGTCTTACGGAGATAACCCGGGGTCCCCACATCGCCCTTTAGGCGGTAGATTGTATGTTTAGGTTCATTGTTTTCTTATGTGCAAGTATGAGCTGCAAAGGCCCTTAGGCATCTGTTGCAACCATGCTAAGAACCTTTTAATAAAAGTATTTCAGTTGAACTTTCTTGAGCTGTGTTTGTTGGGTTTAACCTACCCCTGCCTAGTTCTTAACTCATCTTATGCTTGCTACCTTATCTAACCTCTGGACCTTCACCAGATGGTTCAGACTCGTCATGCCACCGCCAGTGGTTTAGAAGCCAGTGGTTCGGATGGAAATGAGCAAACCCCCGTAGGAGCAGTTCTGCCGCAAGCACCCCGCGATCGGCCTGCAAATTTTCAAAGCTTTTATGGCAGCTTAGACCGAGCTGATGTACACCATGATGAATCAAATGCAGGCTATGAGCAAACAAAACAACAACAACAATAACCACAACGGAGCCCTAGTCGCTCATGGCCACCATGGACCGTCTAAGCTAGCTGAGTTCATGAGGACTTGTGAGACCCCGGTTTATTAAGCTTGTAATACTTAGCCTTCCATTGACCCTAGCATCACAAACAAAATAACCTGTGCCGCGATGGACATGTGCTTTCCAGAAATGCAGCACACATTCATCTTTACAAAAGTATGCATCAATTTCATACATCATATTATAACAAGTCTAGCAACAACTTACAAAATATAAAGTTATTACAAGACAGCCGACCGGCCAAATGACATAAGCATCAAATAACAGCGGAAGCAAAAGGTGCCATAAAATGGCTTAAACCACAAGACGACCGGTTAGCCACATAACCACAGGGCAACCGACCGGGCCGCCAAGCTAGTCGTCCCACACACTGCTACACTGCCATAGTAGGCCCTTGGGGCTCACTTTCTTCCTTTCCACACAACAAGCAATGCAGACGAGTACAATAATATACTCGCAAGACTTACGAGTAACAAGCCTATACATAACGACATATGAGCTAAATTCAAAGGAAATGGTTATATGGTTATTTGGACGCATAAAGCAATTTTCATTTGCAATAATATAATAGATTGAAGGCAATTTAGCAAACTAGTTTTTAATCATTGAAATAACAGCGAGTAGCAATAAATAATCAAGTAACCACCTAGAGGTGACTAACCCAATAGCCACCACAACATAGCACGAATCCTCGATTCGTACCACCCATCAAGTTTTAATTAAAATGTTGTAGTCTAGTTCTTACGGGGCGTATCCGAGCGTGTCTATAACCTAGGACGAGGCTATTCGAATAGTTCAAAACCCTGCAGGGGTGTACCAATGTACCCACACTTCAGACCGCCTTTTTGCCAAGCTATTAAGCACACTTCCTTTGGTATGCCGGCACGGCTAAGTCCTACGAGATATTTCCAATGAATGATGCTAATTAAGAGTCACGACAACCTGAAGAGTAGGATACATCCGCCCATGGCTCAAGCCGCTGTGGATGCTCCCCCCTTATAAAAAAAACAGTTTTAACCACCTGCGACCCGTAATTAACACCTCCAAAAGTACTTAGTCAAGAGAGGTCCCATACCCTCTAGCGTGGTTAGCACGCTAAAATGCTCAGTACGGTGGCGCAAGTAACTCGGTCCTTAATGACCCGGGCATGTCAGAACCCGGGTATTAATACACCCAGATCCTCTGTGCATAACTGAACTAGTCCCATGATCAGTGGCTAGCTCACACAGTAAACAAAATGATAACAAATTCATATCACAACTTTATTAATAACAACAGAGTTGATTACAAAAGAGGCTTACAGGCCAACAATAAAATAAACACAGCGGAAGACGAAGAAGTAGTAGGGTCCAGTTAATCGCCACGAGCAATTGGTCGGGAAGCGCCTAGTCGTCGAGGTCCACATCGATAGCAAAGTCCTTCTCCTCTGAAATTTGTTTGCATAAGCAAGAATGAGCACAACTTCGTGCTCGCAAGTTACACCCACAAATAACGAGAATGACATGCATATGTGGATGTAACAAAGGATGGCTTATATGGTTATTTGCATAAAGCAGCATTTTCTTTAAATACTGGTACTAGATTCCAAAGCAGTTATTCTATAACTAAAGTTTATAAAATTCTCAATTTTATAGTCAGATAACGTTCACACGTGAATGGTGAAGGATATCCTCCTATCACATGGCTGTTTGCCTAATTCCCAACTGGATAAACCAGTTTTTGAAAAAGAAGTCCATTTCCAATAAAATCAGAGTCTAACTTTGAGTAGTTCTGCTAGCACGTCCATAACCGCGCACACGGCTATTCGAATAGTTTTACACTCTGCAGAGGTTGTCTGACTTTACCCACATGACAAGACTTCTCTAGTTTGTCCCAGGCATATATATATGCCACCGCTCACTACCTTTGGTAAGCGGTCTAGAGCACGTGTCGAGGCCTTTACAATGTTCTGTCTTAATGTATTCGTGCCCGCTAAGGTTTCGCTACCATTGGACTGGCCATCATCCGGAAGCCCCCTCTTGCGCCAGGTGGGACTAATGTCTGACCAACGCCCACACATACAACATAGCACAAATAACACTAAGACGTCATAAATTATTTAGCCAAGTCCCGCCCATACGGGACATGTGGTGGTACGGTTAGGCGTAGCATCATGCGCTCGAAGACCGGTCCTTAACTGACTTGGGCAACTTTCCAATAAAACCCATGGGCCTTAACCCTAACCAGATTAAGCCCGTGCATGAACCTGCACCCACCAATCATCCATTCCGCCCAAGTCCAAACCATCATTTTATTTTATTTTCCAAGTCATTTGTAAAACTCCCATGACACACAGATGCCAAGGGTACAATTTAATCAATAATTGATTGATGGCTGAAATTCCCCAAAAACAAGTTTGGTCTAAAAGCATGGCTAAGCAATACGTTTAAATGATCCTAGTTCATACTATCTTATCAACCAGGTTTGATCTAGGGTGACAATGTGTTTGATTCAATATCAACATTGGCCATACAAAGGATTTTAGGCATAACTATATATTTAAAACAGGAATTTAAGATTCTGATATAAATAAGCATGCAATAATAATTTAAAACAGAATATAAATAATTTTAAATAGTAGGATGAATATGATCAAGGGTATAACTTGCCTCGCTTGATGAGGTAATGCAGATCACCTGATATTGAGGTGATGTTGTTTTCCTCAACAGGTCACCTAGTACTCACAAGTACTGTCTTCAGGTAAACCAAGTGTACGATCACGATGATCACACAGTCAAAATCAATCCTCTTATGTTGCTCTTCAATCGGCGTCGAAATCTGATTCTTCGAAGTCGTCGATGATCACACAGTCAAAATCAATCCTCTTATGTTGCTCTTCAGTCAGTGTCGAAATCTGATTCTCCGAAGTCGTCGAAATCTAACGTGAAAATAAACCAAATTCAAACTAAATTCAAATAACAATTCAAATGAACTCCAAATTGAATAATTTTAGTGTAAATGTCTAGATTATAATTTTATAAAGATTTTGCAACTTGAATCACCCAAATCGGAGTTTGGATGCAAAAGATATGAATTTTAGAAGTTTGGAATTGCATGAAATGATAAGTTAGGGTTTAAAGGAATTGCAGGTCAAAAGAACCCAAAATCAATTGATTTTGGTTTAGATGGCTAGATCTTGATTTTATAGGAATATAGGAATTTGAATGGACGAAATCGGAGTTCGTATGAGGGAGAACGAATCCCGGGAAGTTCTAAATCTAAATAAAACATAAAATCAGATTTTATTGATTTTTCCCGAATTATTTTTCTAAAGGAAATTCGATTTATTGCGCAAGCATGACGTCAGTGAGGGAAAATGATTTTCCCGCCCGAATTATTTTCCTAAAGGAAATCCTTTGAGTCTATGAGAGGTGGGCCCAATGTCAATGGACCTGGTCCACGGGTGGTCAGCAGTCCACCGCAGACCCGGTTCATGGAACAGTGCACGGGGGTGAGGGTGCGCTGCACATGGATTGACGTGGCGCCACGTAAGCGCTGACTCAGCAAGGCACGCACGGGTGGAGCCGACGTGGCGATGACATGGCGCATACGTGGGGCGGCCACGTCATCTCGGAACCGGCGGCGACTCGGCTACGGGCTCGCCGGCGTTTGGCGGCGAGGTGGCGGGAGTGGATGGTACCAATAGAGAGAAGGCGACGGGGAGCATGAGGCTCACCTTGGCGACGCTCGGGCACGGAGAAATCACCGGCGGCGAGGGAAGAAGCGGCGGCGCTTGCGGCTCGACAGCGAGGAAGGGGTTCTGGTGGTGCGCCAGTGGCAAGGAGGTGCGCACGGGATCGGCGACGGTGCGGCGAAGCTTCTGATGTCGTCGGCGAGGACGCGGCGGCGATGTCGGCGGCGTAATCGGCGGCGAAAGGAATGGCGGCCGTTGGTGAAGAAGTGCCAATTCCGGCGAGGTAGAAGAGAGGGAGGGGGAGTGGGTGGTGTCGCGGTGATGAGCGAAGGGAGGCGGTCCCGGTGCGCTCTTTATAGGGGTCGGAGGAAGCCGGAAGGTGGAGATCGTGTGCGCGAGTGCGGCGGCGGTCATGGCGACGGTTTTGGCGATCGTGGCGTGAGGAGAGGGGAAAACGACCGGAAGTAGGGCAGCGTGATGAGAGCTTTTTAATGTGTTTGATGGGGAGGAGAGTGGGGGAGAGAAACGGGCGGAGGAGAAGCTCCCGCGGCGTGTTAATGGCGGCGGTTACTCGGGCGCGAGGAAGATGGGAGGTGGGAAGAAGAAAGGTTCGGCGACCGTTGGATTCGCATCGGACGGCGTTGGGAAGATAGGTGGCGTGGGTGCGGTAGCGGCCGTCCGATGTAGATCGGAGGGTTCACAGCAGGAGGACGTTCGGAACCCCCGAAGATCAAGAAGAATCTTGGCCGTTGGATGCCGATCCAACGAATAAGATGCGTGCGGGGTTAAACACGTGGGAGAACGGAATAACGTGGGGGAAGGATAGCCGTCCGATGTGAATCGGATGGTGGGCGGGGAGAGTGACGAGAGAGAGCGGTGCGGGCGGCGTGGAGTGGGTCGGGAGCGTGTGGAGATGGGCCGGACCAGTGGGTTTCGGCCCAAAGGTAATTTTGGGATTTTAAATGGATTTCTTAATTGATTTATTTCCAGAAATTCAAAAGGACTTTAGAAAATAGTAAAATACATCCAAAAATTCTAGAAAAATTCACAGAAATTCCTAGAGTTGTTTTGGACTTAAATAAAAATAGTTCCAATTCATAATTGGCTATAGTTTTAGCAATTAAATTATTTTGGCTTGAAAATACTTAGGAAAAAGCTTTTAAAAACTCAGAAAATTCTAGAAATTAAGTAAATTTTTATTTTTCAATTTAAATCCAATAAAACTTTAATAACTTCAAATAAATTTTACTTTTAACTTTTAAAACTACAAAAATTCAAATAAAGCAATTAAACTCTGGCAAATTCTCAGAAAAACAAGTAAAATAATAGTTTTATTTTATTTTATTTTGGTAACATAACTTTGGGATGTTACAAACTACTCCCCTTAAAAGGAATCTCGTCCCCGAGATTCGGAGTGGCTAGAAAGAAAATTGGGAATACAAGGTTCTCAACTGGATTTGTTGTCGGCTGAATCCTACTCATCATCTGACAGAATTGTGACATTGTACGGATACCCTTGTCCAGAATTTTGCGGCTTCTTGTTTGCTTGAATGATTTCCCTTTGGAGCTTCGGAGTTGCTGCTTGCTGCTTCTTTGGACAGTTGTGGGCATAATGTCCTTTCTCCTAGCAGTGAAAACAAGTGATACTTGCGATAGGAGGAAACTTCTTCTGAGGTTGGCCTTGAGCAGATAACTTGGAGGTGCTAGGGCTAGCTTGATGCTTCACTGCTTCATCTTGGGGTATTGGTAAGCCCAAACTTCTGTACTCTTGTACTTGTGACAATATTCTCGCGTTGGCTTTTCTTCCTGCTGCCGGTGTTATTGTTGCGATTAGAACAGCTTCTGGAATGCTATCAGGGTTGAGTGCTAAGCGTCCTTTTGGGCATTGATTGGCATAATGTCCCATATCTTGACAAGCAAAGCATTGTATTCCTGCCTTTGATGTCTTGTTCTGCTGAACTTGGCTATCCTTGATGTTGAGGAACGTCTGCTTCGGTGGATGTGGTGCCGATCCTGAAGTCTTGAATATGGTCGTCGTTGGTGCTTGGTTGGGTTGGGGTTGAATCACATAAGCCTTGGGGTTTCTTGCATCATGTTGTCCTTGATCTATCATCTTCCTCTTGGAACACTTGGTGCAGTCACGTTGTTCTTGTGTTGTAGGAGCAGTGGCTGAGGCGACATTATTGTTTCTCATTTGTTGCATCAACTGTTGCATTAATTGAGTCTGGGTGATGAAAAACTGGTTCATATTCCGAAGGGTTTCTGCTATCAGTTGTTGGTTGCCTACAACAGGGATATCCTTGCTGATGTTACTATCATCTTCCGAACGACGGGTGTTCTTCATCTGCCGGTTACACCAACGATTTAGGAAAGGAGAACAAAGGATAGGGAAGAGATAAAATGAGGAACTAAGGGAATAGAGCGAAACAAAACTCTCAAACGAAAGAACCAACTGAAAAAGCTGTCAAAGAAACTTAGCACGACGTTCTATCGATCGAGGCTTTTTAATTGGTGAAGCGACTCAATGCACAGAATGAGTCTTGGCAACTTAAGCTATATGGTTTGGCTGAAAAATCAACCTTCGGTATATCTTGCATGGCGATGCTTTATTGAAGGCTCCATGTCTTGTAGTCTTGAACGCGATGGGAAGAACGTGTTGACCATCTATAGAAATTTTCAAGGAAAAGATGATCCATTTACTTTATAAAATGGTGAGGAAAGAATTAGGAGAGAAAGAATCTCTATGAGGAAGCTATAGATAGATGACCAAGATGACAAGAGAACAATTTATTTTTCTTGCTATAAAATAAGCTTTGAATTTTTCAACTAACGGCCATTCTAACTAGGTCACGACCTACAGTCGATATGGCTCTGATACCAATTTGTCAGAACCCGGGTATTAATACACCCAGATCCTCTGTGCATAACTAAACTAGTCCCATGATCAGTGGCTAGCTCACACAGTAAACAAAATGATAACAAATTCATATCCCAACTTTATTAATAACAACAGAGTTGATTACAAAAGAGGCTTAAAGTCCAACAATAAAATAAACACAGCGGAAGACGAAGAAGTAGTAGGGTCCAGTTAATCGGCCACAGGCAATCGACTGGGGAAGCGGCCTAGTCGTCGAGGTCCACATCGGTAGCAAAGTCCTTCTCCTCTGAAATTTGTTTGCATAAGCAAGAATGAGCACAACTTCCGTGCTCGCAAGTTACACCCGTCAAATAACAGAATGACATGCATATGTGGATGTAACAAAGGATGGCTTATATGGTTATTTGCATAAAGCAACATTTTCTTTAAATACTGGTACTAGATTCCAAAGCAGTTATTCTATAACTAAAGTTTATAAAATTCTCAATTTTATAGTCAGATAACGTTCACACATGAATAGTGAAGGATATCCTCCTATCACATGGTCGTTGTTTAATTCCCAACCGGATAAACCGTTTTTGAAAAAGAAGTCCATTTCAATAAAATCGAGTCTAACTTTGAGTAGTTACGCTAGCACGTCCATAACCGCGACACGGCTATTCGAATAGTTTTACACTCTGCAGAGGTTGTACAGCTTTACCCACATGACAAGACTTCTCTAGTTTGTCCCAGCATATATCTATGCCACCGCTCACTACCTTTGGTAGCGGTCTAGAGCACGTGTCGAGGCCTTTACAATGTTCTGTCTTAATGTATTCGTGCGCTAAGGTTTCGCTACCATTGGACTGGCCATCCTCCGGAAGCCCCCTCTTGCGCCAGGTGGGACTAATGTCTGACCAACGCCCACACATACAACATAACACAAATAACACTAAGACGTCATAAATTATTTAGCCAAGTCCCGCCCATACGGGACATGTGGTGGTACGGTTAGGCGTAGCATCATGCGCTCGAAGACCGGTCCTTAACTGACTTGGGCAACTTTCCAATAAAACCCATGGGCCTTAACCCTAACCAGATTAAGCCCGTGCATGAACCTGCACCCACCAATCATCCATTCCGCCCAAGTCCAAACCATCATTTTATTTTATTTTCCAAGTCATTTGTAAAACTCCCATGACACACAGATGCCAAGGGTACAATTTAATCAATAATTGATTGATGGCTGAAATTCCCCAAAAACAAGTTTAGTCTAAAAGCATGGCTAAGCAATACGTTTAAATGATCCTAGTTCACACTATCGTATCAACCAGGTTTGATCTAGGGTGACAATGTGTTTGATTCAATATCAACATTGGCCATACAAAGGATTTTAGGCATAACTATATATTTAAAACAGGAATTTAAGATTCTGATATAAATAAGCATGCAGTAATAATTTAAAACAGAATATAAATAATTTTAAATAGTAGGATGAATATGATCAAGGGTATAACTTGCCTCGCTTGATGAGGTAATGCAGATCACCTGATATTGAGGTGATGTTGTTTTCCTCAACAGGTCACCTAGTACTCACAAGTACTGTCTTCAGGTAAACCAAGTGTACGATCACGATGATCACACAGTCAAAATCAATCCTCTTATGTTGCTCTTCAATCGGCGTCAAAATCTGATTCTCCGAAGTCGTCGATGATCTCACAGTCAAAATCAATCCTCTTATGTTGCTCTTCAGTCAGTGTCGAAATCTGATTCTGCGAAGTCGTCGAAATCTAACGTGAAAATAAGCCAAATTCAAACTAAATTCAAATAACAATTCAAATGAACTCCAAATTGAATAATTTTAGTGTAAATGTCTAGATTATAATTTTATAAAGATTTTGCAACTTGAATCACCCAAATCAGAGTTTGGATGCAAAAGATATGAATTTTAGAAGTTTGGAATTGCATGAAATGATAAGTTAGGGTTTAAAGGAATTGCAGGTCAAAAGAACCCAAAATCAACTGATTTTGGTTTAGATGGCTAGATCTTGATTTTATAGGAATATAGGAATTTGAATGGACGAAATCGGAGTTCGTATGAGGGAGAACGAATCCCGGGAAGTTCTAAATCTAAATAAAACATAAAATCAGATTTTATTGATTTTTCCCGAATTATTTTTCTAAAGGAAATTCGATTTATTGCGCAAGCATGACGTCAGCGAGGGAAAATGATTTTCCCGGCCGAATTATTTTCCTAAAGGAAATCCTTTGAGTCTATGACAGGTGGGCCCAATGTCAATGGACCTGGTCCACGGTGGTCAGCAGCCCACCGCGGAACCTTGCTCATGGAACAAAGGCACGGGTGAGGGTGCGCTGCGCATGGATTGACGTGGCGCCACGTAGCGCCGACTCAACGAGGCACGCACGGGTGGAGCCGACGGTTGGCGATGACATGGCGCATAGTGGGGCGGCCACGTCATCTCGAACCGCGGCGACTTCGGCTCGGCTCGCGGCGTTTGGCGGCGAGGTGGCGGGAGTGGATGGTACCAATAGAGAGAGAAGGCGACGGGGAGCATGAGGCTCACCTTGGCGACGCATGGGCACGGAGAAATCACCGGCGGCGAGGGAAGAAGCGGCGGCTCTTGCGGCTCGACAGCGAGGAAGGGGTTCTGGTGTTGCTCCAGTGGCAAGGAGGTGCGCCGGATCGGCGGCGGTCGCGCGGCTTCGATGTCGTTGGCGAGGACGCGGCGGCGGTGTCGGCGGCGTGTCGGCGGCGAAGGAATGGCGGCACAGGTGAAGAAGTGCCAATTCCGGCGAGGTGGAAGAGAGGGAGGGGGAGTGGGTGGTGTCGCGGTGATGAGCGAAGGGAGGCGGTCCCGGTGCGCTCTTTATAGGGGTCGGAGGAAGCCGGAAGGTGGAGATCGTGTGCGCGAGTGCGGCGGCGGTCATGGCGACGGTTTTGGCGATCGTGGCGTGAGGAGAGTGGAAAACGACCGGAAGTGGGGCGGCGTGATGAGAGCTTTTTAATGCGTTTGATGGCGAGGAGAGTGGGGGAGAGAAACGGGCGGAGGAGAAGGTCCCGCGGCGTGTTAATGGCGGCGGTTACTCGGGCGCGAGGAAGATGGGAGGTGGGAAGAAGAAAGGTTCGGCGACCGTTGGATTCGCATCGGACGGCGTTGGGAAGATAGGTGGCGTGGGTGCGGTAGCGGCCGTCCGATGTAGATCGGAGGGTTCACAGCAGGAGGACGTTCGGAACCCCCGAAGATCACGAAGAATCTTGGTCGTTGGATGCCGATCCAACGAATAAGATGCGTGCGGGGTTAAACACGTGGGAGAACAGAATCACGTGGGGGAATGATAGCCGTCCGATGTGAATCGGATGGTGGGCGGGGAGAGCGAGGAGAGAGAGCGGTGCGGGCGGCGTGGAGTGGGCCGGGAGCGTGTGGAGATGGGCCGGACAAGTGGGTTTCGGCCCAAAGGTAATTTTGGGATTTTAAATGGATTTCTTAATTGATTTATTTCCAGAAATTCAAAAGGACTTTAGAAAATAGTAAAATACATCCAAAAATTCTAGAAAAATTCACATAAATTCCTAGAGTTATTTTGGACTTAAATAAAAATAGTTCCAATTCATAATTGGCTATAGTTTTAGCAATTAAATTATTTTGGCTTGAAAATACTTAGGAAAAAGCTTTTAAAAACTCAGAAAATTCTAGAAATTAAGTAAATTTTTATTTTTCAATTTAAATCCAATAAAACTTTAATAACTTCAAATAAATTTTACTTTTAACTTTTAAAACTACAGAAATTCAAATAAAGCAATTAAACTCTGGCAAATTCTCAGAAAAACAAGTAAAATAATAGTTTTATTTTATTTTATTTTGATAATATAACTTTGGGATGTTACAGGGCACCATTCCAGTCACACCCAAAATCACACCATCTTACAATTGTGCCCAAGTCCAAATCATTTGTTTTCATTTTTAGTTTTCACAATTTAAACATAGCACAAAGGCTGAAACATAAAGTTATAATAAACATTTGTGTGATCTAGGTTATCGACAAGTCGATAACCGCCCAGTTCTACCGATAGCTAAGCATGGCTAAGAACATCAACTCGTAAACTACTAAGTGACAAGGGTTCATCGAACGAACCCAAAATCACAGCAAGTAATCCTAGGCTCAGTAGTAGAGGATAAACATTTACCTACTGATAATGCATCTAATGGGTTAACTATCGACAATAGTTAAAACAACATAGCAATGCATATGTAGAATTTGCAAACAATATATTATAATTTGAAATTAATAGGATCAACATGATCAAATGATGCTACATCTGCTTGCCTTGCTGGAGGGCAGAGTCTGGCTGCTGTGGATCAGATTCAAGATCAATACTATCTTCGAAACCTAACGCAAAAAGGCGATAAAACCAATAAGAACGAAGAACACCAAATAAAATTCAACAGCAAAAGTTACCCAAAACTTATGAAATTTATACAGTAGCAAGGTTATGATTTTAGATAATTTTAGGAACAAGAATCAAGTCATTTGGATTAAATATGAAAAAGTTATACCTAAAATCATTTCTCTCAGCCTGTTAATTCAACTAAATTAATTACTGGTACTATTCATAGCATAAATTTCTGGAATGATCTAAAGTCTGAAATTTTTATGGTAGGCAGGTTATGACATCCTAAGGTCAGCAAAGCTGAGTTTACCAAATTTGGATTTATAATGATTTACTTATGATTTTTCTAAGTTGTAAACCTAGCACATGTTACTTTACAGAAATGAAATCATGATCAAAACCTATTTCATATTAAAGTTTGCTAACAGAGGGATTTAACAAGATTGAGTTTGCACATTTTTTAGTTATACAGAAAAAGATATGCATTTTACAAAGTTTACTTCAATTTCTGGAATATTCTAAAATGGCTGAAATCAAGATAATATTGTTTATAAAACTTTCTGTTACAGAAACATGTCTAAAAGCATTTTTAGATTAAACTCCAGTTAAACATGAATTTATTCCAGCTGGAATCATCTAAAAAGGTTTTAAAACGAATTAGATATGAGTTTTCAAAGTTTAATATAATTTTTAATTGATAAATAAAAGCTTACCGAATTATAATTAACCTTATAAAAAATAAAGCGACGTGGACGAACGTGGACCCTTGATGCGAAATCTAACGGCCCACGCGCCCAGAGAATAGCGCACGCGCGCGAACCTAAAGAGGTGCACCGTTGGATCTAGATCCAACGGTCTACGTGGATTGGGACGTTCGGGGACCCGAATGGCCTAATCAATCTCAACCGCAGATCAACAGATGGAGGGCTCAGGGCGCTGCCCACTCCGGGCGACCCGAATGGCCCACACAATCCCAGCCGCTCATCTCGAGATGGACGGCCCGCGCGATTGGGAGCTTGGGTGGTCCGATCGGCCCCTCGATCTGAGCCGCAGATCTAGAGATGGACGGTCCACAATTAGCGCAAATAACACATGTGGATTTTAAGTGCGCGGGGAGGTTTAAATGCATGGGCCCACATGTCAGTGAGACATGGAGTCGTTTCCGACAGCAATTAAATGCTAAGCATTAATTATCAACGATTAAACATTAATGATGTCCTAAAGGTGTTAATTAGCGCCAGTGGGGGGGGCGTTTTGAATGATTGGGCCCACCAGTTAGTGCCACCACCGATTCTTTCGGACATCAACTAAATGCTAATTAATCATTAACAGTGATTAACAATCATTAGCCATTAATGATGTTCGAACGGCAACGACACTGAGAGGGACTCCCGTCCGGCAAAGCCCGAGCGTAAAAAGGGGCTCGTTGCTGGCAGCTCCGGCCATGGCGGCACCCACAAAGTACCAAAATGGGTTAGCAATAGCCTTGCGGTCCGGATGGTGACGACCTCACCGGCAACGATGGTCCACAACGACGACTAGCCCGAAAAGAAGGCACAGTGACACTAAAGCCGAAAACGAAAAATGATCAAAAGCTCCGCAACAGTCCAAAGAAGCGTGTGCCACAGCGTCTAGGGACTAATTAGAAGCTACCTTAACCAAGAAGGGCTTCAAAGATGGCTGGAGGAGCTTGGACCACGGTGGAGCTTGCCGGAGCCGAGGAAGAAGGTGTGAAAATGATGGCCTGAGCAAAATGAACACCACTAGGTGATCAAAATAGCTTTATAATAGCTCAAAGAAGCTCCACAAGCAATTAATTGAGAAAAGAAGCCCTTACCGGAGCTGGAGAAGAAAGGGGGTGAATTCGGCCGAAAAAGACCCAAACTTAAAATTGAGTGGTTCCTGTGAATGAAACCCAAAATTAAGTTAGGGGAAATGAATAGGACATTAAGGAGTTCAAAAGGGTACAAGAAGAATTGAAGATGAACCACTGGAGCACCAAGACCATCAACAGAGCTCCACGGCCATTAATGGTGGTTTAGGTATTTTCGGTGTTTTGAGCTCCACAAGCAAAGAAGGAGCTAGGGGTGGTGTAAAGGAATACCAGGAGGGGTTTTGGGGACCTTATAAAGCTAGAGGATTAGGGTTTGGGCAAAAACGAGCTCCACAGGTGAGCTTGGCTCATGGCACAACCAAGGACCGAAAAAGAGAAATGATGGGGTGGAGGGGTAGGGCATGGCTATGGCTGAAAGTGAGCCACACACATTAATTGCCGACCAGGGAGACATTGACGAGGGAGCAAGATGTGACCAGGATATGCCTCTCCCTCTGTTCACGCACGGCGCGAGGAAGAAGATAACCAAAGAAAAGCTAGGGTGCTCGTGACCGTTAGATTGTAACCGGGCGGCTGAGAATCGCCCCAGCTCCTGAGGTTTAAATCAAAAGAGAAGATCGTGAGCGTTGGATCTAAAATGGACGGCCACGATTGAATGTGACAACCGGGTGACCCGAACGTCCCAATTCATCTGGACGGTCAGATCTTGATCCAACGGTCCAAATAAGTTGGCGCGATCGCGAGGTCCGAACGTTCTCGCGAACGTGGGGCGTGCGATTTAAATCCAACGGCTGAGATTGAATACGCATTTTAAAGTGAGCCCGGGTGCAGTTAGTTGACTGAGCCAAGTCAAGTGGCTCAAGCCCGAGACTGGTCCGCACCCGAGGAACAGTGAAACCTGGTTTTGGGTTTTTAAATTGAGCTGAGACTTTGAGGAATTTTTAGGGATAGCAAATTAACTCCAAAAATTCTAAACTTTTTACAGGAGCTTGCTAACTTAAATATTAACCTTGTATAAAAGTTTCAGAGGTTTTTATGCAATGCATTTTTCTCCAAAAATTCTGCAAGGTCCTGGTTTAGGGTTTTGACTGAAAGTCAAATAGGTTTGACTACCCTATAAAAATATTCAAACAATTTCTACAAATTGTGATATTTTTCAGAGGGGTCACATACCATCCCTAGAACTTAGGAAAAACATTTCCAGGAGATGATCAAAAGATTTGACAAGATTGTTTTTGGAAGACAAGGTTTTGGATCAAAAGACTTGTGACTTTGTATTTCCATAATTCTTGTACAGGAATTGTTTAGACCATACAAGAGATACATGATGTAAGAAAAAGTTTTAATTTCTACTCATTTTCTTACATTTGAAACACAAGTCCAAAATTGGGATGTTACAGGACTCGTCCACCAACCTTTTTTGGAAATTTCTCACCAGTTGAGGCAGATGATTGGCTTCGTGTCATTAAGAGGAAGCTGCTGATCACTCAATGCAGCGACCACGAGAAGGTTCTATATACCACTAATCCGATGGAGGGCATAGTGGTCTAATGGTGGGAGAGCTTCTGTGTCGCGCATGAGACGCCACGGGACATCACTTGGGAAGAATTTTGAGCTATGTCAGTGACTGACTATCTCAATAAATTTTCTTAGCTTGCCTGTTATGCTGCAGAAGATGTCACCACAGATAAGGCTCATGAGAGTCATTTCCTGAAGGGACTGAGTTCTGGATTACAAGTCAGCTTGATCGCCCATACCTTTCTAGATTTCCCGGAGCTAGTCAACAAAGCTTTGGTTCTGGAGGACAAGCGCAAAGAGCTGGAAGATAACTGCAAATGCAGGATGGCTAAGCAAGGGAGTCATCAATCACAGTAGAAGGCAAGGGCAGTTCCACGGCAGCTCAACCGTTTTTTATCACAGAATTCTGTCAGGACGCCTGCACCAACCTCAGCATCTCATCCAGCCGCTCAGAGCGTTCACAACCCTACACCAGTCAACCCCAACCCAGGGAGCAACCAGTAGAATGCACAAAGAGTTTGTTACTCTTGCCATCAGCCAGGCCACTTCGCCAACCAATGTCCGTAGAAGGGAACAATCACTCCAGTACGCTTCAACCTTGGAGCTACACCTGCCAAGACGCCAGCACCAAGTAGCATGCAAGGATCTTCTCAAGTTGCCATTCAATCCGGAGGAGTGCCACAGTCTGTGGTCAGAGGCCGTGTCAACCACGTGACTCTGGATGGAGCCTAGGAAGCACCCGACGTCGTACTGGGTAACTTTCTGTTAAACTCAGTACCTGCATCAGTTTTATTTGATTCTGGAGCTTCGCATTCGTTTGTTTCTAGAGTTTTTGCAACTAAGAATAAGTTGAAAGTGATGCGTCTTAAGCATACTCTGTCACTCCAGTCGCTTAGAGCAGAGCTAAGTTCTAAAGTGGGATGTTTAGGAGCTAAGTTACTCATAGCTGGAGTTGAGTTTCTAGCCAACCTAATCGTTCTAGACACCCAGACCTTAATGTCATTCTTGGCACGGATTGACTATCCAAGCACAAAGTCGTGCTAGATTATGGCCGAAGAGCCGTAACCATTGAAGATACAAAATGGAAAGAAAGTGGAATTTCTAGCCACCTCCGTCCATGATGGACATCTGTTAGTCAACAGTTTGAAGACTGTTTCCTTAGAAGATGTACCAATTGTCAAAGAATATCCAGATGTGTTTCCAGATGAATTACCAAGGATGCCACTAGACATGACATCGAGTTTGTCATCAATCTAGTTCTAGGAACAGCACCAATATCTAAGAGACCCTATTGGATGCCAACCGATGAGTTGGTAGAAATGAAGCAGCAGATCGAAGAACTTTTTAAGGGTTTTGTGAGACCTAGCTCATCGCCACGAGGAGCGCCAGTTTTGTTCGTCAAAAAGAAAGATGAAAGCATGAGAATGTGTATCGATTATGTAAGACCCCAGTCCAACATGAGTCTGGAATGCTACTAAAACAACAAGTAAACAATTAAAACCTAGGACATAATACTAAATTTCTGTAGAACCTCCTTTGTATAGTTAACCATATTGGAGGTTCAAACAGATATCTATAGCAGTAAATCAATTAATTCAAGCAACCTATATAAATCAAAATCATAAATCTCCCATCGAGCATTAACCTGGGACTCCACAAGTATGGGGACCACAAGTCCACACTCCACAAGTGTGGGGACCATGTAACGTTCCGTTTGTCTCGAAGTTCTTGCCGGATTTCAAAACCTAAAAATGAACTATTTGATTTATTCGTTTGCTCAAGCTTAACCTGGAGCTTTGAAATTATTGGAGGTTTAACTTGAATTAACTTAACTACAACTAAAGTCTTTTAGCTTTTGTTCGTTGCTGGAGTTCTTTAGTGTTCTTTGGCTTTTGGCTCTTTTTCGTTGTTTGCTTTGTGTGTCCCTTAGCCTAGTTTTCCCTCTTCTGGGCCTCCTCTTGGACCCGTTCCCTTTTTAGCCTAGTTTTCCCTCTTTTGGGCCTCCTCTTGGACCCGTTCCCTTTATCCTTTGGACCTCCCCTTTGTAGATCTTAACCGTTAGGATCTCCCCTGTACCTTTTTCCCTTGAAGTTTCTTAGCCTTGGACCTCTTTCCTGGATCTCCGCCGGTAGATCCTCCGCCCCCTTTGAATGCCATCCTTTAAAAACCCCTTTGTACTGGACCTCCTTTAAGACCAAATCTAGTGTGCGCCTTCCGCTCTCTAGGACCGTTAGATTCTGTTTGGATGGCCCGATTGAGAAGAGGTGTTCGGACGGTCCGAATGTTCCCTTATATGGTAGTGCGTCCGATTGAGTTTGGACGGCCCCGATGTAAGTGCGCGTTCACGCGGTCCGAACGTCCCCATCTCCTTGGACCACCCGATCAAGATCGTGTGGCCCTGGTTTGTTGCACCTTTTCTTTTATCCTTTGGGCCTCCTCTTTGCACTTAGGACCTCCCTGTGCTCTTTTTGCAAAGACCACTCTCTTTTGTCACGACCACCCTATGTGGTCATGACCTGTGGTCTTTTTGCAAAGATCACCATCTTTTGTCACGTCATGACCTCTGGTCTTTTTGCAAAGACCACCCTCTTTTGTCACAACCACCCTATGTGGTCATGACCTCTGGTCTTTTTGCAAAGACCACCCCGGTAGAGCAGCACCTCCTCCTTTGGTCTTGACTTTTCCTATTGCTTTGACCAACCTCTTTGTTTGAGCCAGCTCTGACCCCTTTCTCCTTTATGCACATCTTGCAGCAGAAAGTCTCTGAACATTTAATGTTGCTGCGACACATTGAATGTAGTCCTATCTAAGGTACTTTGTTCCTACTTTTGATGGCCTGCCTTGCCTTATCCTTGTACTTTTTCTCACCTACCCTTGACACGTTGCCCTGAGCCTCAGTGCTCTCACCACTGCATCTCTTGCTATTTGTAGCTGAGAGAGCCTCCCTCCATCACCTTTTTCCTCATTCCTAGCTTCTTTGTTTTCACCTTGTTCTCGCCGTGCTTGAGATATGAAGTTCCACTCTCCCTTGAGCTGGACCTCCTATTCTTCTGGTTTTAAGTTGGATTTGCTTAAGTTCTTTAGTTTCTTTTAAGTTCTTTTGCCCGAGTTTGCCTTGTTTATTTGGTTCCTTGCGAACGTGTAGGTTCCGAGTTCGAAGAGGAGTTCTTGTATCCAGCAGCCTCTACCGAAGGCACCCTATTTCTCAACAAAGGCAAGTCACAGACCTTTGATCATTGTTCAACGTAGCTTTTCAAATATATGTTGTTTTACCCTTACATTCATGGCTACTTTTATAGCAAAGGTTTTGGGCAGTAGCTTTTTCTACTTGACACTATCCTTCCTTGGTTATTTGTACCCATCACGTTGACATGATTTCCTCGGACACGTTAGTTGGGCAGGTTTTATTGGCACTCTTTGCCTTGCCAGCTTGAGACCGTAGTTTGCTTGGCTTAGGACCCTGGCTTAGGAGAACCTTATTTTTCCCTTTTTAATAATCTTGACTAATGAACTATGGAATCTGTGGTGTGATGCCACTTTTGTGCACTTGTGGTGTGAGGCCACAGTGTGTCGAATTGTGGTGTGATGCCACCCTTGTTAAAACTTGCTTGCCAGGACTTGGTGGTCCTTTGGCGTGGGTGAACCCTAAAACTATTTTATGCTCAGGCAAGAAGGTCGGGAGTGAGTATTGGGTGCTCCAGGGTGGTGCCCTAGAGTCACTTTGGGTTGTGGATGGTCTTGCTTGAGCAGTAACTAAGGACTTTACTTTGTGATCCAATGATCCGGGTATTTTTGTGCAACCACAAGATCACTTTATAGGGGTAGTCCGGGCCAAATAATTAGTAAGGAGCTGGCTTGGTTCTGTTGTGGTTGAGTGTGTGATTCGCTGGCGCAAGAGAGGGCACCTGATAACCCGGCAGGGGGGATTTGCGATACCTTACCGGGCAGCTCTGAGCCAGTTCCAAGGTTTATAAAGGCCTTATCACGCTCTCTAGACTGCTCATCTTTGGAAATGAGCAAGATTTCGATGGGAACAACCCCGCTAGAGAGGTCATGAATTGTGGGTAAAGTTGTATACCTCTACAAAGTGTAAAAATCTATTCGAATAGCCAAGTCCTTGATCATGGACAGTTGCCTGGTGATTTTGCGCAAGGGGTAGACTTTTGTAAAGAGTTGAGAACCTGGACTCTCGCGAGAGGCCATGGCTATTATCTCGAAGAGACCTTGGCCAGCTCCAGAGAGGTTGTCGTTGGCTCATAGGTGCTCCATGGTGCTCGGCGTAGGTGCCTCGGACGTCCTAGAGTTGGTCCTCTAGGGTGGTCGTGGGGGTGGTCTTGGACGTGGGTGCGACCAGGACCTCCCACGAGTTATTTTGGGAGTGAGTTGGTGCTCACGACCTCCCATTTTCAAATCAAAAGTACTTATGTATTATTTGTTTTTAACTCGAGCTCCTAATCTATGTATGCTATTTCCTGTGAAATATTGCTTTCTACAAACTAACCTTGCAGCCCTCCGTTGGTAAGCCATTGCATGAATATTACTTGCATACCTGTTCTCTGTGACTTGTTGAGTACATTCAACATACTCATGGTTTGTGCCCTCTGTTTTAATCAGCAGAGCAGGGTGACACAGTTCAAGGTGGCTTAGACCTCTTCAAGGAAGAGTTCTTCGACGAACCAGCCTTCTATGGACATCCTCCACTCGACAGCCTACGGGTCTGTCGGTTGGCTCCACGTGTTTTTGGTGTTTTCCTGTAAAACTATGTTGTCGAATTTTGTAGCCCTTGTTGGCAACTGCTGTAAACAACATTGGCCATAAGGCCCTTGCTTATTATTTGTTGTGCTTTTTGCGCTGCTCCTTTTGTGGACTTTGTGGTTGTGATTACACCTATGTTGACTTGTGAAAGTTAGCATCGGTTCCTGGGACTAACTCGGTGCACAGGTGTCCACGACCTCCGGGTGGTCCTTGCGATCTCCTGGGAGGTCCTGGAGGACCTCCTTCGTGGGTGTTCTTAGAGGAGCTACACGACCTCTAGGTGGTCCTGTCGAAACTCCCTAAGAGGTCTTAGGAGATCTTCTTAGTACATCCCGAGGTGAATCTAACAGAACACAAGCCCATCATATACATGACAGGGACCTCAAATCATTGCTTGGTCACTACGTGACCAAGCCTCAAATATTATGACATAATGCACATGTACGATTCCTCTATCCATCATTAACATGTAAATACAGCAGCATCATGTACGAATAAAACTTACTTATACTTCTAGCATTCGTGATCATTGACATTCTTATCATTCTAGCATCCATGAATAGCGCATACATTCATAATGCTAGCAAACATGAACAATCACTCATGAATAATCTACCACTAACTGTACTTGTCTCAACCGTACGAAGATGGACGACGCGAAGAGGGTGCTACCACCGGACCCAATCCCCCACCTAGATTAATTTAATAAGCACCTACGATAGCGATTCGGGACAAGAACAAAACTATAAGCAAATACGAACTCGCTATAATCTTTAGCGCAACCCTAACTCCAAAATCCTAAATATCAGTTTGTCCTCTCAACAGATAGTCCCTTTAAAAAATCCATAACTTTTCGACCAGAGATCCAAATGCGGCATTCTCAGACTATCTGAAAAGCTTATCAAATTACCCACCTAAACCTAGTTGGTGAGCTTTCCAGATTCGACCGTCTTCTACCCTTACCAAACGGATTAACAGAACAGCTAATTCTCGTCAGGACTTCTGGATAGCGGCACTAAATCTAACATAACTTTCAGTACAGACATCCAAAAATTATGATCTTTACCTTTATGGAAACCATAGATAATAACCTACATCTTTCGTTATAGTGAGATCTTCTAAATTTTCCATTTACTAATTGCTACAGATCGATTACCATTAACTGTCAGGATTACGATAGAACTGTAGAACAGCAGCGCTACGAAAATCATAACTCCTAAACCGCTCGTCCAAACGATGTGATCTAATACTCAACTTCAAGCTAGCGACGTCACCAACAACTCTCTAGGAGGCATCCAGGACAGATTCCAGAGTTAACCTCATGAAAAACGTCGGCCAAACCTGACTGTCCTAAACATATCTAATACCGATATCGCCTAATTACTCAATTAAACAACTAATCGAAAGGGGAACGGGGTTTACCCTTGTAGAACCGCTGAAGAATGTCACAACCACCATGTGATCCCTCTTCTCCTCCCTTTTTCCCTTCTTCCTCTTCTTCTTGGCGGCAGCAAGGGGGCGACATGACTTGGCCACAGAGGACAGCATGGAAGGGGCAGCAGCAATGGGGAGGGCGTGCTACAGTGCTGCAGTAACGGCGTCGGCACTGTAGCATGGTAGTACTGTAGCAAGCTAGGGTTCCCCCTCGTCCTTTTGTTGGTGGCTGGTTTCCCCATGGGCCATGGGCCACTATGGCTATTTCCCCCCGGTTGGCTATGGGCTGGCGGCCCACTTCTCTCTCAATATCTGAATTTTATCTTTTAATTCTCATCATTGCCTCTGTAATTTTTATTGCACTCTCTGAAGATAATCAGGATATTACATTCTACCCCCTTAAAAAGAATTCGACCTCGAATTCTACTCTCTCCATTCTACTCAAAAGAACACCAACACTGAAATCGACAATCATTAACCCATACCGATGTGAACCACTCTAGGTACTGCTCGCTTGTGCGAGACTCCAACCCCCAAGTTGCTTGTCGCTCAGACTGATGCGACCATAGCACCTTGACTTAAACTGGCGTATTACGCCTCAACACTCGTCCCGAACTTTTTCGGCACACTCAACAGATGGAACTCGAAGGTGCGGTATTTCTCACTGGTCAACGGCCCTTACGAAACCTCACACTCCAAATACCTCTAGCATTCTCTCAACATCGGTTCATCCAAAACGTTTTATACACCGCTATAGGACTCGAGACGATTCTCGCGAATTGCTATCTTCCAAAATCCCTGCAACTTCCAGAACAAACCAAATATACTTTGGTTACCATTCCCTTTGGGACCAAACCACAGAACTTGCGCACAAACATATGAAACTCTTGTTCTATCTCTCAGTCGATCTCTTCATCCTAACAAAGAGAATCTTCGTTAAGCAGGGACGCGCAACACAACTTATTTTAAACAACCTTTAATAATCAGAACTCAGTTGAAAACAAAGGATTGACAATGCTACCCACTCATAACCAACTTCCTTCCAAAACACTCCAATCCAAAATCGAAGGTTCATCATGAAAACCTTTCCACATTCCAGTCTGGCAGTTTGCAAATAAACACCAATAAGCCAAAAGAGAAATCACTCAAATATCCAAATCAAACACTTCATTTATTTTCTTGAACCGGAAAGAACTACCTTGCCAATATAAAGTCAACTCAAATTGTACATGATCTTCGTCATAAAAAACTCAACTTAAACAAGATTCAAGAGAGCATCTCTCTACTCGAGAAAACATTATTTTCTCAGATATTCTTTTAAGAAATAAACCTTCTCCCAAATCATGGGTTTCTAAAGCATCACACTAACCCCTTCCTCTTAACTAACAGCCCCAAAACAATCCTTAAACCGAAAGATCAAACGCACTTATTTAAAGGGACTCAACTAATCCACAGAAAGATTATCTACTCCACTCCTATACCAAAGGAATTATTTTGACAAATGCTTCCCAAAACCGCAATAAGTACTTTTCCCCCACAACCACATCATCTCATTCTGTTAAAGATAATCAACTTGAAATTCTCAGCACACATACTCATTTACTATACCCAAAGGATTCTATCAATAATCAACACACTATTTGGAATCCACTTTTGTTCTTCTACTTCTACACATAATATTGGGCCTCCAAGGTCCTAGCATAAAAATGCAAAGCCCAAATTCAATCTCTAAGTCTTCTACAATGAATTTCTAGTATAATTGATTGGAAATCCTCAATTTCGTTTACTCAAATTTCACACAACTCAAACAATAAGCTCAATCATTAATATCAACATTCCTCACTAATCAAGTAGACGTCCAAGGCGATTCACTTCACCAATCTTAGACCTTCTCTAAACCAGACCAATCAAATTCAGCTACACAACCACAATATACCCATTCACAATACCCTAACTTATTGACCAAGATTCAAACATACTCAATCACTAATATCAATAAATAAATATATTCTTGACCAAATTATCCTTAGAGATAATCTAACTCCCATAGGGTTACTCACTAAGGCCGAGTCATACTTGACAATAACTTAGTAATCCCTACTATCCCATTAATTAACATGACTATTAGATTTCTCTACACTGCTACTCTTATTAAACTACACCATCATAATTCTTCTACACAATCTTACCGAGTACCCAATTGCGATACTCTAATAAACTGATCAAGATTTCCATACTTGCTAATTCTAATGTTCTATCAAAATGAATACAAGATCTTGGACCAGATCTTGCTATAGATCCTACTAGTTGCGACAATGAAATCTATTAGCTCCAAAGACAAACATTCTATTTCAATCAAATCATTTCCAAGGATTATTCTAATAAATCGATTTATTACTCAATGCCTCTCAAACAACCTAACACCTAAAGGTTCACAAAACCATCTACTAGACCACCACTATCTAGGTGTCAATACACATTCGAAAAGACTTTGCAATACAGCTCGGTTAACTCTTTCTTAGAAGAAGAGGCAAATAGAAATAAATTTCGGCACATACGAAAATGTTACCACTTATAGTAGTTTCAAGATCAAGAGAAACAATCAAATAGCAATGATCTCAGAAAACAAAATATGAGATCATAATTAGGGGCACACATTCCACAAGTAGAGAATATCAAACCTCAAACGAAAATAAAACATTGCTTTTGGAATTCGGGAAACTCTGATGGGCAAAAAAGAAAGTTTTGGCACAATTCAATAAACTGCAAGTTTCTTTGATTACAGCATTACCATGCGAACTCAAACAAAAAGAGATTTGAAGACCACAACACATGAACCACTTAGGAATTAATAAAACCTTTTCAACACGTCACTTTGCTCGAAACAAGTTTAGCTTCCACATCAACATGAGGTTCAAAAGTTCATAAGCGCAAAAGTAGAGACATTTTCATTCAATCAATATCATGCGAGCGATCAAATTCTTTTATACAAAAATTTAGCATTATCATCATAATACCTGTAACAGCCCTAACTTAGGGTTTGTAATTCAAATGTAAAATTTTGAGGAGAAATAAAAACTTTTGTTGTCTCTTCAAATCATTTGGAAGTTTTCCAAATTTTCCCTAGCAATTTCCAATTTGTAGAATTTAATTCTTGTAATTGGAAATTGTTGTTATCAGATTCTTAGCCTTCAAACTTGTGATCATCCTCTGAAACTATTTTTCCTAGCATCTTGATCATCCTATCTACCTCCTGAATTATTTCACAATTTTTAGATTTTGTTTGCTATTTCAAATGGCCAAGTCAACTCATTTGAAATCTGGTCAAACTCCTGGACAGCAGCTTGTGAATTTTCTCTAGAACCATGCAGTGCATAAAAGTTCTGGAAAAATTATACAAGGTTGTCCTCTGTCTCTAGTAGCTACCATAAAAATTTCAGAAATTTTTGGAGCTTAGGAGCTACCTCTAAAAATTCCCAAAACCTTCTCTGTCTTTTAAATCAAATTCTAAAAATCACGTTCCTCGGGCCCAACCCAACTCGGTGCTCGAGTCCGACTACGCACACTTGGTTCGGTCGCGTCAACTAATCGCACTGCGCGAGTCAATTGATCGCGACCGTCAGATGAAGATCGAGCGATCCGTCGCCGTATGCAACCGACTGTCAGAATGCATACACCAATCCCAGCCGTCCGTTTTAGATCCAACGGTCGGTGTGTTGCTGATCAAATCAAACCACCGGTTCGCACCGCTTCGTTTGTCGCTGACATGTGGGTCCCACCGTCAGCATCAACCTCGTCTTCTCCGCACCTCACCGGAGCTTCGCGGCCGTGCGTGCATGTTTGCCACGTACCTCGTCGCTGCCACCTTTATGCCCTCGTGTCCGGCTGGGAGGCATCGCCGTGACTTCATAAAAGCCCTGAGCTCATCCACTTCTTCTCCTTTGCGTTCTCGTGTTATCTCCGCCCGATTTCTTGTTTCGGCCGGAGAAGGAAACGAAGGTAGCACTGCCGCGTTGGAGAAGCCCTTGAGCCCGCAACCTCACCATCGTGAACCACACTCGGTGCCGCATCCATTTTTCCCATCCCGAGCTCGTGGCATCCAGTGAATCGTCCGGAGCCACTTCTTCGTCCCCAACTCCGTTGGTCTCGGCTCTGCAAGCTTGCTAGTGCTCTGGTGAGTTTCCAGCTTCGACACTTGGTCCCTTCGGATCGCATTGATGCACTGAAGCTAATGATGGCTTCATTTTTGTCTTTGGTGCATCGTTGAGGCTGCGCGACCCTTTCTTCTCCAATCACGGTGTTCGCGCCGTGGCAATTCGGCCGCCTCGGACCTTCTTCTTGGCGTTATCTTGTGCTTATTGCTCCCGGAGTCGAGGCGATTCCGTGGCGCACCTTCCAAGCTTCCGAAGTCTCAGGCGTCTTCTGCGAGCCGTAGCTTCTTCTCCGCCTCCGCCGTCGTGAGCCCATCTCCGCGACCATTGGGCTCCGCGTCACCGTCACCGGTTCGTGAGTCTTTGCGAACCTTGAGGTACCACTCACTCGTCTTGAAACTCATTGGTTTGCTAGATCACACAAGGCGGCGCCACCGTTCCGTGCGTGCGGTGAGCGCCGCGGCTTAGTTAGCGCTAACCCTGTTCTAGTTGAGTCTCCGTCTTGTGGGCCCTTGCGGTTGTCGCGTTTAGAAATCGTTTAATCCATCGTTGCTTTGTTCACTTTGTGTCTCCGTCTTGTGGGCCGGAATGTCGGTTGGGGTGGTGTAGTGTTATTAATATGTTTTCTCTGTTTGGCGTATTTCTCTGTGAGTATGTGTTAAGTACACTTTGATATGTCAAAGACGTATTCTTAGAATACGCCTTGGCGTCACCTTATGCGGGCGATCGCTCTGTGGTAGCTTTGCGCGCCCATCTGTCGATGTCACGGGCTAGATAGTGTGGGTAGAAAAAGGATTTAATGCTTTAGTATTTCTGTAATATGTTTTCTGTTGCACTGTTAATTCATTTAAACTTAGAAAATTCATATCTAATTCAATTTTTATCCAAATTGCATGAAACCAGTGCTGTTAATTTTCATTTTAAGTGTGCTATTTGATAAAATTAACTTCACCCATGTCTCTGTAGCAAAAATCTGTTAGCTAATAAAATGATGTCTTATGCATTTTCTAAATTAGAAAATGCATATCTCTTCCAATAATTGTCCAAATTAAATGAATCCAATTCTGTAAAATTTCATTTTCAGTATACTAACTATTAGGATAGATTTTATACACTGGTTCTGTTCATGAAAATTTGTTAAGTAATTAACTAGTGACTTGTGGTGTTTTTAGCTTAGAAAATTCATAGAAAATTGCTAATAACTTAAAATGATTGGTTCTCTGTTTCTAAAATTCTGTTATTTCATACTTAGGCTCTTGTGTGAGTTTTGGCTTGTTTGATGTTGTTGAATGTTTGAGTTTTGTCGGTGTTATTCGTTCTTATTTCTTTGTTATGTTCGATCGTTAGGCTTCGATATTTGCAGCAACCACGAGGGCGATCCTCGCACCATATTGAGCAACGGCCGGGCAAGCGGTTTGATCATGTTTAATCCTAGTATTTTAAAGATTAATATTTTGTTTCAATTGTATGTATGCATTGCTTAATTTGTGTTAAATTGATTAGTTAAATCCGTGTTGCATATCCTGTAGGCAAAATATTGATCTCTACTACTGAGCCTAGGTTATTTCTTTGTGATTAGAGATCATTGGATGATCTCTTGTCACTTAGTAGATCCGGTCAACTTGCTTAGACATGCTAGCTATCGGTAGAATCAAGGCGGTTATCGACTTTAGTCGGTAACCTTGATCACACAAAATTTACTATAGCTTTATGTTTTAGCATTTACTGCTATGTTTAATTACAAAATTAAAAATGAAAACAAAAATGATTTAGACTTGGGCACAATGGTAAGGCTGGTGTGATCATTTGGGTGTATTGGAAAGGTGCCCGAGTCGATTAAGGACCGAGTTACTTGCGCCACACATGTCTTGAGCATTTTGCGTGCTAACCACACTAGAGTATATGGGACCTCTCTTGACCTAGTACTTTGGCGTGTATTGGCTCAGGTCGCAGGAGGTCGCGGGAGGGACGGAGGTGGGAGCATGGTAGTTGTCCAAAAGCTTTATCACGAGTGGGTAGTTGTCTTTCGGCTTTACCATGTAGCGTATGGTGTTTCTACCCATCTGAGCGGCTCGGGTTGATACACAATATTGGAAACAGTCTCGTAGGACTTAGCCGTGCAGACATACCTTGGAAGTGTGTTTTGGCTTAAAGCGATGCAAGTGTGGGTACATTGGTACACCCTGCGGGGTTAAAACTATTCGAATAGCCTCGTCTAGGTTATGGACACGCTCGGATCGCCCGTAAGAACTAGACTACAACATTTAAATTAAAACTTGATGGGTGATGCGAATGGGATTAGTGCTATTGTTAATGGTGACTATTGGGATAGTCACTTCTAGGTTGTTTATCTTTCGCTTTTGTTATTATTATCCTTCTTCATTATTTCAATCTTAAAAATGAATTGCAAACTTGCCTTTAAAAGCAGATTATATTATTGCAAACAAAAATTGGCTTTGTGCAAATAAAACATATGGCCTCCACTAAACAAGCTGCATGTAGCATATGAGCAGTGCGCTGGTTCACACGTCGGTCTTGCGGGTACAAAGACAATCTTTGTACTCGGTGCTTTGCTTAATGTTTTTGTTGCGAGAGGAAGAAGGTGAGCCTCGGGGTCCTCACTTTTGTGAGTGTCTTTGTCGCCGTGGGTGGCGACTAGGCTTGGCGGTCGGTCGGATGCCTTGTGGGTTGAAGGCACACCGATTGGCTTTGTTTATAGCCATCTTATGGCACTTTTGCTTCACTGCATCGTTCTTGTCTATTTGTGTATCTTGTGGCGATCGGCCATTATGCATAATATTGTTACTATTTGTTTATCTTCCGTTTGTAGTGTAATGTTTGGACTCTATGTTTTGAATGGAGTTGATGTCTAATTTTGTAACGAGTGCGTATCTTGCTTTAGGAAGTATACATATCTAGAGATCGGTTTATTTGATTTGTGATGCTAGGACCGGTGGTTGGTTAAGCATTACAAGCCAAATAAGCTGGGTCCTCAAAGTTGGTATCGAGCCATTACGACCGTAGCAACCCAAGCATAGTCGTCTTTAGGATATTTTGAAAAGCTTAATTTCAAAGTATAAAAGGGTTTATGAAAACCTAGGCGATTCTCGATTTTACTCCTTACCTATCTTAGCCTTCTACTCTCATCTTACTCTAATTTGAGTTTAAAACTTGGTTTCTCTCTTTCCTTTCAAAAGATAGTTACTACAGGTGGAATCGACCTTTGGGAGAACCATAGATAATTAGTCTAATTAAAATTTGTGGGAGCATAAGGGTAAGATATGTATGAGTTTGCTAAGTGTCCGATTTTTGTCGATTGGTTTTGTAACTTCAAAGTCTTGTGCTTGTTTTGTCTTTGTTAGCAAGTTATTTGCAGTGGGTCATCAACTTCATGTTTTCCGCTATTGTTAACTTGTCTTAGCGAAGCAGGATGGCGGGAGAGCGCGTGGCGATCAGCCGAGGCTGGTCATGATGAGAGCTTCCCCTCCTCCGACCATGGTGAGGTTCTCGCTCGGTCGAGCGAAACCGCATGGACGGATGCATCTTGGAGGTTATTGCTAGGAATACCTCCACTCCTGCCGTGGTGGCGGCCACCGACTCGCGGAGGACTTGCGAGTTCCTCCGTACACCAGCCGACTTTCTCCGCTCACGAGGACCCTCTCGATGCGGACGATTGGTGCTGCGCATGGTTGGCGAAAGCTCAACATAGCTCGGTGCGGCGCGAGGATAAGGCGCACCGCGTCCCACCGGCTTGAGGCGCGGACTCTCATGGTGGGAGAACTATCTCGCCATGCGGCCCGCGAATGTGGTCGCGTGGGAGGAGTTCGAATCGGCTTTTCGTCGGGCCCACATCACGATGGTGCGATGAAGCTGAAAAGAAGGAGTTTCGCGCTCAAACAAGGGCGCAAATCTGTGACGGAGTACCTCTCACGAGTTTAATCATCGGCTCGTTATGCTCGGAGAGGTGGCCTCGAGATGAGGCTAAGCGGAGAAGTTTATGGATGGCTTGTCAGAGGAGCTGCGAGACAAGCTATCTGTTGTGGACTTCTCGGACTTCGAGCCTTGGTAGATAAGGCCATCGTTGCGAGCATAAGGCGGCGGCTGGCGAGTCATAGCGCAAATGGGAGCGCATCGATCTACTCACACCACCTCGTTGCGTCCTCGGTGCAGGCGGCACTGATGGCCGTTCTTTTGCTCCACGGCGCGAGACCATCTCACAGCTCCTCGCCCACCGCAAACCGTGTTTCAGCCACGTGCGCTGCGATCCAGCGCCAGCGGCCTCGCAATCCGGCGGCCGAGTTACTTGTTTCATTTGCCACAACAAGGGCCATTATGCGAATGCACGCCCTCGAGTGTTGCGGCGGCCTCGTCCTAATGGAGGACGCGGGCGAGAGTGGTCATCCACACGACGGAAGATGATCCGAAGCCCGAGTGCGGCGTGGTCGAGTCAACCATCTATCGGTGAGGAGGCTCGGGGCGCGGATGTCGTGATTGGTACACTTCTTGTTAATTCTCGTCTGCAGCGGTATTATTTGATCTTTGGAGCATCGCATTCTTTTATTTCAAGATCATTTGCTGCTGTTAGTGGTCTTATTGTGTTCCTTTGGGAGTTCCGTTGCTCATCCGCTCTCAGGGATCGGAAATGAGAGCGAGCTTGATGTCGGGATGTTCCTATCATAGTCCAAGGAGTGGGGTTTTTAGCAAATCTTATTACTGCTCGATTCGTGAGTCCGGATGTGATTCTTGGCATGGATTGGTTGTCCCAACATTTGGGGCAAATCGATTGTGCCGGGAAGATTGTCTACCTTACCACCCCTTGAGCGAGCAAGTCGGATTTCGCTTGCAGTGCGGGGGCCACATCTATGTGCATTAGAGACAAAGCCGACCTTGCAAATTCAAGATGTTCCCATAGTATCGACTTTGTGGATGTCTTTCACGAAGATTTGCACAGGATGCCTCGGTTCGAGACACAGAGTTTGTCATCGAGTTGCTGCCGTCTTGCCCGATTTGGCGCGTATCGGATGCCTCCCAATGAGCTAGAAGAATTGAAGAAGCAGCTTGGTGAGCTCCAAGCAAAGGGTTTCATCCGTCAGTTCATCTCCTTGGGGTTGTCAGGTGATCTTTGTGAAGAAGAAGGACAAGACTTTGCGCATGGTGTTGATTACCGTCCTCTCAATGAAGTGGCGGTGAAGAACAAATATCCTCTGCCCGCATTGATGATCTTTTGACCGGTTATGCGGAGCTCGGTGTTCTCAAGATTGATCTCGAGATCGGGCTATCATCAAGTCGGATCGGTGAGGATATTCGAAGCGGCTTTCACTACTCGTTATGGCGCATGCGAGTACACCGTCATGTCTTCCGGATTAACCAATGCTCGGCTTTGTTCATGAACTTGATGAATTCGGTATTCATGGAGTTTTGGACAAATTTGTGGTGGTCTTCATTGATGATATTCTTATTTATTCCAAGTGAAGAGCATCTTGAGCATCGAAGATTGTTTTGGGCAAATTGCGGGAGAACCATTATATCAGAAGTTCGGCAAATGTGAGTTAGTTGAAGGAAGTGGCATTCTTGGGCCATGTTCTTTCAGTGGAGGCATAGTGTGGATCCCAAAGCAAGGTCGATGTTCTATCTTGGGACAGCCGTCGATCCAGCGATGTGCGGAGTTTTCTTGGTTTAGCGGGCTACTATCGCGCTTTATCGAGAACTTCTCCAAGATCGCAAAGCCGATGTTGAATTGCTTAAGAAGGACAAGAAGTTTGTATGGTCCTCTGCTTGTGATGAGAGCTTTCGGGAGCTCAAGCGGCGATTGACTTCAGCTCCAGTCCTTACTCTTCCTGATATCCGCAAGAGCTTCGATATTTATTGCGATGCCTCTCGTCGGGGACTCGGGTGTGTTCTTATGCAGGAAGGCAAAGCAGTTGCCTATGCATCTAGGCAGCTGAGGCCTCATGAGCTTAACTATCCCACCCATGATTTAGAGCTTGCTGCAGTAGTTCATGCACTCAAGATTTGGCGGCATTATTTGATCGGAAACCGCTGTGAGGTGTATTCCGATCATAAGAGTTTGAAATACTTATTCACTCAGCCAGATCTGAACCTCAGGCAGAGGAGATGGCTAGAATTGATCAAAGATTATGACATGGGTATTAAGTATCATCTGGCAAAGCCAATGTAGTTCTTGATGCACTTAGTCGAAGGTGTATTGCAATACTGATGATCCAAGAGCGACAACTGCCTTGCTGCGAGTTTCGCGTCTCAACTTGGGTTTGGTTGAACATGGTTCCCTTCTTGCCTTGGTTGTGCAACCAACCTTGGTGGATCAAGTCAAGGCGGCACGACAATCGATGATGGTGTGGGTAAATCAAGCGGAATATCAAGGGTGGATCAGCCAAGTGTTTCAGGAGAAGATGAGCACGGTGTTGTATGGTTTGGGCGGCGTCTTGTGGTCCCAAAGGTCCCGGAGTTGCGGGATTTGATTCTTGAGAGGCCCATGATTCGCCTTTGTCCATCCATCCGGGGCCACTAAAATGTACCAAGATCTGCGTCGAGAGATTACGGTGGACTCGCATGAAGCGCGAGATTGCGGGTTCGTTGCGGATCGACGTATGTTGTCGCGTGAAGGCGAAAGCATCAGCGTCCGCGAGTCTCCTCGGCCCTTGCCTATACGAGTGGAAGTGGGATTCCGTTGGTATGGACTTCATCACCGGTCTACCCGTGCTTCTTCGGGGAAGGATGCTATCGGGTGGTTATTGACCGATTGACAAAAGTAGCACATTTTAATCGGTGTGTACGCCTTAGCGTCGATAAATTGGCGAATCTCTATATCTCCGCATTGTGAGCTTGCATGGTGTGCCACGAGCGATTGTGTCGGATCGTGGCTCTCTTTTCACTTCTCGGCTATGGCACGATTTACGAGGAAGCCATGGGGACCCGTCTTTCTTCATTTCGACCTATCATCCTCGGTGATGGTCGGACGAGCGAGTCAACCAAGTTCTTGAAGATATGCTCGTGCTTGTGTTCTTTCCTATGGAAGAATTGGGAGAAGTGCATACCGCTGCGAGTTCTCCTACAACAACGACTTCGAGGCTAGTCTCGGTATGGCACCATTTGAGGCCTTGTATGGGCGACGCTGCGAGAACACCGTTGAACCGGTGGCGGTGAAAGCGGTTCTTTGGCGGATTCGATCAATGAGGCGAAAGTCAAGTGCGATTGATTCGTGAGCACTTGCGCGCGCGCTCACCCGAGCGAGAAGAGCTATGCGGTCGTCGTCGCCGTGAGTTGAGTTTCCAGCCCAATGACTTTGTGTATCTCAAAGTCTCACCTCTGAAGGACATCGTCGTTTGGTGTCAAGGGCAAGCGGCTCCTCGATATGTCGGGCGTATCGCATCATCGACAGTGGGGAGCTGTTGCATACAAGTTAAATTGCCGGCTACACTCGAAGGGGTGCATGATGTTTTCCATGTGTCACAATTGAAGAAGTGCCTCCGTATTCGGTTGAGGAAACACCGTTGGAAAATATCGATGTGCGGAAGATCTGTCTTATCGTGGCGTCCGTTCGTATCCTCGAAGAAGCTGAGCGCGAACAAGGAACCGTGTGATTAAGTTCCTTAAAGTTCGGTGGTCGAACCACTCCGAGGATGAAGCCACTTAGGAGCGGGAAGATCGTCTTCAGCAGTTACCCATCCTTCTTCTCAGAGTGATCGAGAATCTCGGGCGAGATTCTGTAAGGGGAGATTTGTAACAGCCTAACTTAGGGTTTGTAATTCAAATGTAAAATTTTGAGGAGAAATAAAAACTTTTGTTGTCTCTTCAAATCATTTGAAGTTTTCCAAATTTTCCTAGCAATTTCAATTTGTAGAATTTAATTCTTGTAATTGGAAATTGTTGTTATCAGATTCTTAGCCTTCAAACTTGTGATCATCCTCTGAAACTATTTTTCCTAGCATCTTGATCATCCTATCTACCTCCTGAATTATTTCACAATTTTTAGATTTTGTTTGCTATTTCAAATGGCCAAGTCAACTCTGTTTGAAATCTGGTCAAACTCCTGGACAGCAGCTTGTGAATTTTCTCTAGAACCATGCAGTGCATAAAAGTTCTGGAAAAATTATACAAGGTTGTCCTCTGTCTCTAGTAGCTACCATAAAAATTTCAGAAATTTTTGGAGCTTAGGAGCTACCTCTAAAATTCCCAAAACCTTCTCTGTCTTTTAAATCAAATTCTAAAATATCATTTCCTCGGGCCCGAACCCAACTCGGGCTCGAGTCCGACTCGCACACTTGGTTGGTCGCGTCAACTAATCGCACCGCCGAGTCCAATTGATCGCGACCGTCCGATGAAGATCGAGCGATCCACGTCGCGTATGCAACCGACTGTCGAATGCATACACCAATCCCACCGTCCGTTTTAGATCCAGCGGTCGGTGTGTTGCCGATCAAATCAAACCACCGGTTCGCACCGCTGTTTGTCGTGACATGTGGGTCCCACTGTCGGCATCAACCTCGTCTTCTCCGCACCTCACCGGAGCTCGCGGCGCGTGCGTGCATGTTTGCCACGTACCTCGTCGCGCCACCTTTATGCCCTCGTGTCCTACCGGAGGCATCGCGTGATTTCATAAAAGCCCCGAGCTCATCCACTTCTTCTCCTTTGCGTTCTCGTGTTATCTCCGCCCGATTTCTTGTTTGGCGGAGAAGGAAGCGAAGTAGCTGCGCGTTGGAGAAGCCCTTGAGCCCGCAACCTCACCATCGTGAACCACACTCGGTGCGCATCCATTTTCCCATCCCGAGCTCGTGGCATCCAAAGAATCATCCGAGCCACTTCTTCGTCCCCAACTCCGTTGGTCTCGGCTCTGCAAGCTTGCTAGTGCTCGTGAGTTTCGGCCGACACTTGGTCGCCGGATCGCATTGATGCAATCAAGCTAATGATGGCTTCATTTTTGTCTTTGGTGCATCGTTGAGGCTGCGACCCTTTCTTCTCCAATCACGGTGTTCGCCGCGGCGGCAATTCCGCCGCCTCGGACCTTCTTCTTCGCGTTATCTTGTGCTTATTGCTCCACAGTCGGCGATTCCGTGGCGCACCTTCCCGGCTTCGAAGTGCATGGCGTCTTCTGCGAGAGCGTAGCTTCTTCTCCGCCTCCGCCGTCGTGAGCCCATCTCCGGCGACCATTGGGCTCAGCGTCACCGTCACCGGTTCGTGAGGTCTTTGCGAACCTTGAGGTACCACTCACTCGTCTTGAAACTCATTGGTTTGCTAGATCACCGCATGCGGCGCGCCACGTTCCGTCGCGTCTTGCGGTGAGCGCGCCGCTTAGTTAGCGCTAACCTGTTCTAGCCGAAGTCTGCGCTTGTGGGCCCTTGCGGTTAATCGCGTTTAGAAATCGTTTAATCCATCCGTTGCGTTCACTTTGTGTCTCGTCTTGTGGGCGGAATGTCGGTTGGGGTGGTGTAGTGTTATTAATATGTTTTCTCTGTTTGAAAGCGTATTTCTCTGTGAGTATGTGTTAGAAGTACACTTTGATATGTCAAAGACGTATTCTTAGAATACGCCGACGCGTCACCTTATGCGGGCAGTCGCTCGGTCAAGCTGCTTTCGCGCGAGCCCGCTGTCGATGTCTGGGGCTAGATAGTGTGGGTAGAAAAAGGATTTAATGCTTTAGTATTTCGTAATATGTTTTCATTGCATTTGTTAATTCATTTAAACTTAGAAAATTCATATCTAATTCAATTTTTATCCAAATTGCATGAAACCAGTCTGTTAATTTTCATTTTAAGTGTGCTATTTGATAAAATTAACTTCACCCATGTCTCTGTAGCAAAAATCTGTTAGCTAATAAAATGATGTCTTATGCATTTTCTAAATTAGAAAATGCATATCTCTTCCAATAATTGTCCAAATTAAATGAATCCAATTCTGTAAAATTTCATTTTCAGTATACTAACTATTAGGATAGATTTTATACACTGGTTCTGTTCATGAAAATTTGTTAAGTAATTAACTAGTGACTTGTGGTGTTTTTAGCTTAGAAAATTCATAGAAAATTGCTAATAACTTAAAATGATTGGTTCTCTGTTTCTAAAATTCTGTTATTTCATACTTAGGCTCTTTGTGTGAGTTTTGGCTTGTTTGATGTTGTTGAATGTTTGAGTTTTGTCGGTGTTATTCGTTCTTATTTCTTCGTTATGTTCGATCGTTAGGCTTCGATATTTGCGGCAACCACGAGGACGATCCTCCGCACCATATTGAGCAACGGCGGCCTGTGCAAGCGATTTGATCATGTTTAATCCTAGTATTTTAAAGATTAATATTTTGTTTCAATTTGTATGTATGCATTGCTTAATTTGTGTTAAATTGATTAGTTAAATCCGTAGTCGCATATCACTGTAGGCAAAATATTGATCTCTACTACCGAGCCTAGGTTATTTGTTTGTGATTAGAGATCATTTGGATGATCTCTTGTCACTTAGTAGATCCGGTCAACTTGTTAGACATGCTTAGCTATCGGTAGAATCTAGGCGGTTATCGACTTTAGTCGGTAACCTTGATCACACAAAATTTACTATAGCTTTATGTTTTAGCATTTCTGCTATGTTTAATTACAAAATTAAAAATGAAAACAAAAATGATTTAGACTTGGGCACAATGGTAAGACCGTGTGATCTGTTGGGTGTATTGGAAAGGTGCCCGAGTCGATTAAGGACCGAAGTTACTTGCGCCACCGTCGAGCATTTTGCGTGCTAACCACACTAGAGTATATGGGACCTCTCTTGACCTAGTACTTTGGCGTGTATTGGCCCGGGTCGCAGGAGGTCGCGGGAGGGACGGAGGTGGGAGCATGGTAGTTGTCCAAAAGCTTTATCCAGTGGGTAGTTGTCTTTCGGCTTTACCATGTAAGCGTATGGTGTTTCTACCCATACGAGCGGCTGGGGTTGATACACAATATTGAAACAGTCTCGTAGGACTTAGCCGTACAAAGATACCTTCGGAAGTGTGTTTTGGCTTAAAGGCGATCCAAGTGTGGGTACATTGGTACACCCCGCGGGGTTAAAACTATTCAATAGCCTCGTCCTAGGTTATGGACACGCTCGGATACGCCCCGTAAGAACTAGACTACAACATTTAAATTAAAACTTGATGGGTGGTACGAATCTGGGATTCGTGCTATTGTTGTGGTGACTATTGGGATAGTCACTTCTAGGTTGTTTATCTTTCGCTTTTGTTATTATTATCCTTACTGTTATTTCAATCTTAAAAATGAATTGCAAACTTGCCTTTAAAACTGTATTATATTATTGCAAACAAAAATTGGCTTTGTGCAAATAAAACATATGGCCTCCACTAAACAAGCCTGCATGTAGCATATGAACAGGTCTGCTAGTTCACACGTCAGTCTTGCGGGTACAAAGACAATCTTTGTACTCAGGTGCTTTGCTTAATGTTTTTGTTGCAGAGGAAGAAGGTGAGCCTCAGGGTCCTCACTTTTGTGAGCTGTGCTGTCGCTTCGTGGGTGACGACTTGGCTTGGCGGTCCGGTCAGATGCCTTGTGGGTTGAAGGCACACTGATTGGCTTTGTTTATAGCCATCTTATGGCACTTTTGCTTCCGCTGTCGTTCTTGTCTATTTGTGTATCTTGTGGCCAGTCGGCCATTGTCTGTAATATTGTTACTATTTGTTTATCTTCCGTTTGTAGTGTAATGTTTGGACTCTATGTTTTGAATGGAGTTGATGTCTAATTTTGTAACGAGGTGCGTATACTGCTTTCTGGGAAGTATACATATCTCGAGGATCAGTTTATTTGATTTGTGATGCTAGGACCAGGTGGTTGGTTAAGCATTACAAGCCAAATAAACTGGGGTCCTCACAATACCTTACTGACAATCATACTAACAATAAAATAATACACTCTTAACGAGAATCATCATAGCCTCCTATCCCATCATAAACCTCTCCAAAAGAAACACAAACCACAAGGTTGAAACAAATCTCTTTTAAAAAGATCATGCTATCAGAGACTACTTATTCACTCATCCACTCAACCATTAGTGTTGCTTAACACCCACTCCAACTATCATTAACAATTGACAATTGTATTTATCACGTATGCAAATAGGGTCCTACTTCTATTTGCAGTCACCTAACCATCTATAAACACAGAGTCAACATTCCACTTTATGCTCAGAGTTTAGGGCAAAATATAATTAAACATTTAATAACATCATCTCCTGTAAAACAGGGTTTCACAAGATACTACCTCAACATTCATCTAATACGATATACATGTTTCAATCTAACAATTATGTATGATCATCAAGTAGCCAGTTTATGAAAAATTATGGATTAATATCCTGTAAGGCATCGTTCAAACACATCCTTAACATAACCATCACTAATGGGTAGACTAATCCATTGAGACACAATACTCCGAATTATCCAATAAATCTACCGAATTCTATAATCTTAATGATCAGACCAAATCATCAATATACCACACCTCTTAATAAATCTTGTATTCCTAGTATGAATGGTCATACCATTAAACAAGTTCATCATGTAACTACTTTATGACAACACCAAATTTTATCAACTTCACTTCCAAAGATCTTGGTTAAGATCGATTACGCACCACATTACAGACCCAACTTGATAACTTATACGTTATCAATTTATCTTCTATGCTTAAAGCCTCTCACTTAACATAACAAAACATTACAAAAGAGTTTTGATACTTTCTTTCTCAAAGAAGACGCACTAAACTTCAACATTCCAACTACTCCAAAAGAAGTGCGTATAGTCAAAATGTCGTTCAATGAAGTTTGTAAAAGATACTTTCTATTATCTAAAACACCAAACGAATAAATTGGTCATGTTTGCCAACAAGAAGGTAGAAATCTCATGAAAAAGAACAATATTGCCAATGACAATGTTTACAAGTAGTAAGAATAGCTCAAGAGTCAAAAATACAATAATTGCTCTATAAAGCAAATACTAACCAATTGAATCCCATCAACTGCATTGTAACCACTATCCAAAAAAAGTTCATCAACCGCAAGCGGCTCAACGGTTGGAAAAAATAATGATTGCTTTAAGGGTCAAATTAAATCAATGGAAACACATCAACTGGAATAAAAACTACTAACCCAAAAGAAATTTATCAAGCACAACTAGACAAGAGTTGACCAAATTCAAATTAGAGGAAGAGAACAACTTCTCTAAAGATACTCATAATCAACACCTGTACTAAGATATCAGAGGTATCCACTTCACTATTCTCGTACCACGAACGGTGGTTTTACCTGGTAAAGCCTAGGGCCACAACTACGACCTCAACCTCTCAACATCAATTATCCCCACACATAACAATCATATAATCAATTAATAAGAAATCATACTCATTTCATATCAGCAATCATCAATACGATATAACAGAAACGTAAATGCAATGATTAGCCCATCCCTATCCTACTGTGCACCAGTGTGTCAAACTTTTAAGTTGATTAGCCATTAGTAAATTTTAATTAATGTAGTCACCACGGACATATAGCCCGCTTTGATACCAACTGTAACACTCCAGCCCAACAAGAGACTAGAATGCTACTAAAACAAGTAAATAATTAAAACCTAGGACATAATACTAAATTTCGGTAGAACCTCCTTTGTATAGTTAACCATACCGGAGGTTCAAACAAATATCTATAGCAGTAAATCAATTAATTCAAGCAACCTATATAAATCAAAATCATAAATCTCCCATCGAGCATTAACCAACTCTATTACAATCCAACTGATGTATAAGACATAACTAACATATAACATCATGGCAGTCTACTCAATTATTAAATCATAATCCAAACTTAATCAATTGTGAATAGTTCATTGTAGTGTGCAACCAATCTTATGACTATTCCCTCCCATGTATGTGTTCGCGCAAGAGGTACCTAAAAAATACAAACAAAACAACAAGAGTGAGTCCACAGACTCAGCAAAGTACAAATAATAAGACAATATAACACACGATTATAACCTCAGCAACCATTCTCGAGTTTTTACAGTATATCATATCACATGCTTATGCAATGCTCAATGCATCCTTTCTTTTTGACTCTCTTTGCATTTTACCGGTAATGCAGCGTATGCAACCGTCGATACATACCCACGCCTGTGCTCTCAAGCACAGGGACCAAGAACCCATACTCCATAAGTACGGGACCACAAGCCCACACTCCACATGTGGGGACCACAAGCCTGTCATATACATGACGGGGACCTCAAATCATTGCTTGGTCACCACGTGACCAAGCCTCAAATATTATGATATGATGCACATGTACAATTCCTCTATCCATCATTAACATGTAAATACAGCAGCATCATGCATGAATAAAACTTACTTATACTTCTAGCATTCGTGATCATTGACATTCTTATCATTCTAGCTTACTTATACTTCTAGCATTCGTGATCGTTGACATTCTTATTATTCTAGCATCCATGAATAGCGCATACATTCATAATGCTAGTAAACATGAACAATCACTCATGAATAATCTATCACAAACTGTACTTGCCTCAACTGTGCGAAGATGGACGACGCGAAGAGGGTGCTGTCCCCGGACCCAATCCCCCACCTAGATTAATTTAATAAGCACCTAAGATAGCAATTAGGGACAATAACAAAACTAGAAGTGAATACGAACTCGCTATAATCTTTAGCGCAACCCTAACTCCAAAATCCTGAATATTAGTCTATCCCCTCAACAGACAGTCCCTTCAAAAATCCACAACTTTTCGACCAGAGATCCAAATGTGGCGTTCTCAGACTTTCTGGAAAGCTTATCAAATTCTCCACCTAAACCTAGTTGGTGAGCTTTCCAGATTCGGCCGTCTTCTACCCTTACCAAACGGATTAACAGAACAACTAATTCTCGTCAGGACTTCTGGACAGCGGCACTAAATCTAACATAACTTTCAGTCCAGACATCCAAAAACTATGATCTTTACCTTTCTGGAAACTTTAGACAATAACCTACATCTTTTGTTATAGTGAGATCTTCTAAATATTCCATTTACTAATCGCTATAGACCGATTACCATTAACTATCAGGATTACAATAGAACTGCAGAACAGCAGTGCTACGAAATTCATAGCTCCTAAACCGCTCGTCCAAAGGACGTGATCTAATACTCTACGGAAAGCTAGCGACGTCGCCCACAACTCTCTAGGAGGCATCCAGGACAGATTCCAGAGTTAACCTCATCAAAAATGTCGGCCAAACCTGACTATCCTAAATAGATCTAATACCGATGTCGCCTTATTACTCAATTAAACAACTAATCGAAAGGGGACGGGATTTACCCTTGTAGAACTGCTGAAGAACGCCAAAACCACCATGTGATCCCTCTTCTCCTCCCTTTTTCCCTTCTTCCTCTTGGCCGGCAGCAAAGGGCAACATGGCTTGGCCACGGAGGACAGCATGGAGGGGGCAACAGCAATGGGGAGGGCATGCTACACTGCTACAGTAACAACGGCGATGCTGTAGCACGGTAGTACTGTAGCAAGCTGGGGTTCTCCCTCCTCCTTTTGTTGGTGGCTGGTTTTCCCATGGGCCATGGGCCACTATGGCTATTTTCCTCTGCTTGGCTATAGGTTGGCGGCCCACTTCTCTCTCAATATCTGAATTTTACCTTTTAATTCTCATGATTTCCTCTCTAATTTTTATTGTACTCTCTGAAGATAATCAGGATATTACAGATTACCATTCTCTTAATGAATTCACCATAAGAATAAGTATCTACTTCCCCGAATTGATGACCTATTCGACCAGATGAACGGAGCCGGAGTGTTCTCAAAGATTGACTTGCGATCAGGTTGCCATCAGTTGAAGATTTGTCCGAAGGATATCCCGAAGACCGCTTTCTCAACACGGTATGGACATTATGAGTTCTTAGTCATGTCCTTTGGCCTGACTAATGCCCCTACATACTTCATGAGCATCATGAATAAAGTATTCATGGAATATATGGACAAGTTTGTAGTTGTGTTCATTGCTGATATTTTGGTTTACTCCAAGTGGGAGGTGGAACATGCCAAATACCTGAGGTTAATCCTAGAGAAACTCAAGGAGCATCAGTTGTATGCTAAGCTCAGTAAGTGTGATTTCTGGAAGAAGGAAGTCAATTTTCTTGGTCATGTGATGACAGCCGAGGGAGTAGCAGTTGATCCCAGTAAAGTCAAAGTAGTGTTACATTGGGAACTCAGGTTTGTAGTTTCTTGGGAATGGTGGGATATTATCGTTTTTTCATTGAAGGATTCTCAATGATTGCTAAGCTTCTTACGCAATTGTTGAAGGAGAAAAAGTTCACTTGGACCCTAGCTTGTAAAGAAAGTTTTCAAGAGTTGAAGAAGCGTTTGACATCAGCCCCAGTGCTAATTCTGCCATATATTCAGAAGAATTTTGATATGTATTGTGATGCTTCGCGTCAAGGACTAGGTTGCGTCCTAATGCAAGAATGAAGAGCCGTCGCTTATGCGTCAAGGCAATTAAGACCTTATGAGGAGAATTATCCTACCCATGATCTGGAATTAGCTGTCGTAGTGCATGCTTTAAAATTTTGGCGTCATTACCTCATTGATAATCACTGTGAGGTTTACACGGATCATAAGAGTCTGAAGTATATCTTCACTCAGTCAGATTTGAACATGAGGCAGAGAAGATGCATAGAATTGATCAAGGATTATAACCTTGGAATTCACTACAATCCTGGAAAAGCCAACGTAATTGCAGATGCTTTAAGTCGTAAGAGCTACCGTAATACTTTGGAAGTAACGAAGAATTGCCCAGAACTTTATGAAGAGTTTCAGAAGCTGAAGCTAGAAGTGGTATCTGAAGGATTTGTGGCCAGTTTGGAAGTGCAGTCCACTTTGGAGAACCAGATTCGTGAAGCTCAACCAAAAGACCAGAAATTTCAGACATCAAGAAAAAGATGCAGAAGGAAAATTCAAATATTTCACTAAGGATGATCAAGGTATACTGTGGATCAATGGACGTATATGCGTCCCAGATGTTGATGGTTTAAGACAGCTAATCTTAAAGGAAGCTCATGACTCAAAGTATTCGATTTCACCCTAGAAATACTAAGATATACCAGGATGTTAAGAATAAATTTTGGTGGACAAATTTGAAGCGAGAAGTCGAAGAATTCGTTGCCTTGTGCGACGTATGTCAGAAAGTAAAGGCAGAACATCAGAGACCAGCAGATTTGTTACAACCGCTGAAGATCCCAGAGTGGAAGTGTGAAGAGATCGGAATGGATTTCATTACCGGTTTACCCAGGACTTCATCAGGTTATGATTCGATTTGGGTAATAGTTGATCGCTTGACTAAGGTTGCTCATTTCTTGCCAGTTAAAACCACTTACTCAGGAGATCACTTTGCAGAGCTGTACATGTCAAGAATTTTTAGTTTGCATGGTGTGCCTAAGAAGATAGTGTCAGATCAAGGATCTCAGTTCACCTCTCGGTCTGGCAAAGTTTGCATGAAGCATTGGGAACCCACCTGAATTTCAGTACTGCGTATGATCCTCAGACAGATGGACAGACTAGAAGAGTTAATAAGATATTGGAGGATATGTTGAGAGCTTGTGCTCTAGCTAATGCTATCAGTTGGGATAAGAGTTTGTCGTATACAGAATTCTCGTACAACAACAGTAATTAAGCTAGTCTGCAAATGTCACCACTTGAAGCGTTGTATGGTCATGCCTGCAGAACCCCTTTGAATTGGTCAGAAACAGCTGAACATTTGGTATTCGGGCTAGATATTATTCAAGAAGCAGAAGAACAAGTGGCCATGATCAGAGAAAGATTGAAGATAGCCCAATTGAGGTAGAAGAGCTATGGTGACAACCGTCGCCATGGTCTCAGCTTTGAACCCGATGATTTTGTGTATCTTCGAGTTACCCCACTTAGAGGTGTAAAAATGTTTCATGCCAAAGGGAAGCTTGCCCCGAGGTGTGTTGGTCCGTTTAAGATTTTGGAATACCGTGGAGAAGTTGCCTACCAGTTGGAGCTACCGCAGTCGTTAACAGGAGTGTGTGATGTCTTTCATGTTTCTCAGTTGAAAAAGTGCCTACGTGTGCCATAAGAACAAGCCCCTTTAGATTCAATTGAGTTAAAAGAGGACCTCACTTACAAGGAGCAGCCAATCAAGATTTTGGATGTCGCAGAGCGTCGCACCAGAAGCAAGATTGTTCATTTTTGCAAAGTTCAGTGGAGCAACCACTCAGAAAGAGAAGTAAGACTGTTTGTTATGTCGACAATCAAACATGCTCGCACATCTCCTGCCTACCCCCCATTCAAGGCTAGTTCTCGATAACTTAATTAGCTAAGGCCACCCCAGTAAAGCATATGTGATTGTACGATTTGGCTTAGATTGGAGTTGCCAGTGCTCGGTCCTTAATTGACCCGAGCGAGAATCTCCCTCTATCTACGAGTGAAACTCCTTTCCCACCCTTTTCAGATTATAATATAACTCGTCCGTGTTCAAAACTAGGTTTTGCATTTTTTTTATACTAAAATAACAAAGGCACATCCCTCTGGACTTTTCCATAAATCTCATAAATCCACATTTGTTATATTGTCCCTTCATATAATTTAGGAAAATCTATCGGTCTAGTAAGTAGTTTTGCGATAACTCGCAGTCATAAATTCCAGATGACATTGTATAGTGTCTATCCCATATCCTATTTGTTACAACAACAAGGACATCAATATATCAAGGTGATTAATGCAACAAGTAGGATTAACATCTACCAGCATCCCTGACATAGCAGTTTAATATTGAACATAAACACATGCAATAATAGAATTTGCAAAACAAAGTATATTAAGTAAAGTGTAACATCTAAATTTTCTGAGCTTTAAAAATCTTTTGAATAGTTAGTAGGGAGAAAATTCATCATTTGGATTTATTTGAATTTTAATTCAAAAGCTTAATATCGACTTTCAGTAGCAAAACAATTTAATATGAATAATTCCATCATGAATAATTGTCAAAATTATTTTATTTGGATTCTATGTGCTTGGATATATTTTCTAGATTTTTCTAGAATTTTTTCAAGTTCATTTGTTATTTTCTACTGCCATTTGGAATTTCTGCTATTTTATAAAATAGAAAACCTATTAAAATATCAGAAATCCAGTTGGGCCGAATCTCTTCAGCCCAACTCCTGTTGTCTTCGCGTGTGGCCCGTGTAGCGGCCCAATCGCGCGTTCGCGCAGCCCACCTAGCCGCGCCGCTTCTTGCTCCCGCAACTTGCCCAAAACAATCTTTAGATGCTCAGCATGCTCTTCTTCAGTCTTGGAATAGATAAGAATATCATCAATAAACACCACCACGAACTTATCCAAATATTCCATGAATACCGAGTTCATGAGGTTCATGAAATAAGCTGGAGCATTGGTTAAGCCGAAAGACATGACGGTGTACTCGTACAGACCATAACGAGTAGTGAAAGCCGTCTTCGGAATATCCTCAGCCCTGATCCGGACTTGATGATATCCCAATCTCAGATCAATCTTGGAGAACACCTGAGCTCCAGACAACTGGTCGAAAAGATCATCAATGCGGGGAAGAGGATATTTGTTCTTCACCGTCACCTCATTGAGCGGATGGTAATCAACACACATGCGCAAAGTCTTGTCCTTCTTCTTCACAAAGATCACCGGACAACCCCAAGGAGATGAACTGGGACGGATGAAACCCTTTGCTTGGAGTTCACCAAGCTGCTTCTTCAATTCTTCTAACTCATTGGGAGGCATCCGATACGGCGCCTTCGAGATAGGGGTAGTACCGGGTAGCAACTCAATGACAAACTCAATGTCTCGCACCGGAGGCATCCCAGGTAAATCATCAGGAAAAACATCCTCAAAATCACCAACGGTGGGAACCTCCTGAATCTTCAAAGCTGGCTTTGCTACAAGTGCACAAAGGTGTGACCCTTGGAGCTGCGGGAAAAAGCCAACCTGTTCGCCATAAGGGTTGGTGAGAAAAACCATCTTCTTGGCACAATCGATCTGTCCCAAGTGTTGGGACAACCAGTCCATGCCAAGAATTACATCCAGGCTCGCTGAGTGGAGCAGGATGAGATTTGCCAAGAATCCCACTCCTTTGACTTCGATAGGAACATCCCGACACTGTAAAACAGCTCTCATTTCCGACCCTGGAGAGCGGATGAGCAAAGGAACTCCCAAAGGGACACAGTGAAGACCACTAGCAGTAGCAAATGATCTCGAAATAAAAGAATGCGATGCTCCAGAATCAAATAATACTACAGCAGGACGAGAATTGACAAGAAGTGTACCCATCACAACATCTGGCGCCTCCTGAGCCTCCTCAGCTAAAAGATGGTTGACTCGACCGCTGCTCGCGCCCTGGGCCTTCTGGATGATCTTCTAGTCAGGTGAGTGACCACTCCCCTGCCCGCGTCCTCCATTAGGACGAGGGGCTGCTGCGACATTCTGAGGGCAAGCGTTGGCGTAGTGGCCCTTGTTGTGGCAGCGAAAACAAGTAACCTCGGCCGCCGGATTGCGGAGACCACTCTGCTAGTGGATCGCAGGTGCACGTGGCTGAAACACGGCCTGCGGCGGACGAGGAGCTGGTGCTGATGGCCTCGGTGCTGGTGGAGCAAAAGAACGGGCCCCTGGTGCTGGTCCAGCCCGAGGACGAGTGAGGTTGGCCTGTGCAGATCGATGGGCCTCCCATTTGCGCTTGCGGGACTCACCCAGCGCCTTTGCCTTGTGCTCAGCAACAATGGCCTTATCAACCAAGGCCTGAAAGTCGGAGAAGTCCACAATAGACAGCCTGTCCTGCAGCTCCTCGGACAAGCCATCCATAAACTTCTCCTGCTTAGCCCCATCAGAGGCCACCTCCCCCGGAGCATAACGAGCCAGATGATTAAACTCGTACAGGTACTCCGTCACAGACTTGCGCCCTTGCTTGAGCGCGAGGAATTCTTTCTTCTTCAGCTTCATCAGGACATCGGGGATGTGGGCCCGATGAAAAGCAGACCTGAACTCCTCCCACGCGACCACATGGCCCGCGGGCTGCATGGCGAGATAGTTCTCCCACCATGAGAGTGCTGCGCCCTCAAGCTAGTGGGACGCGAAAAGTACCTTCTCCTGGGCCTGACACTGAGCTATGTTGAGCTTTCGCTCAACCATGCGCAGCCAATCATCCGCATCGAGAGGGTCCTCAGAGCAGGAGAAAGTCGGCGGCTGCGTACGGAGGAACTCTGCAAGTCCCCCGTGAGTCTGGTGTCTGCCACCTCCAGATCCGGAGGCACCGGCAGGAGTGGAGGTGTTCCTCGCAATAACCTCCAAGATACGCGTCTGATCCATGCGGTTTCGCTCGATCTGAGCGAGAATCTCAGCCATAGTCGGAGGAGGGGGAAGCTCCTCATCATGACCAGCTGACTGACTGCCACGCGTCCTCCCAGCCATCCTGTTTCACTAGGATAGGTTAGCAATAGCCGGAAAACATGAAGTCGATAACTCACTGCAAATAACTCACTAACAGCACAAAACAAGCACAAGACTTTTAAGTTACAAAACCAACTGACAAAAATTAGACACTTAGCAAACTCACAACATATCTTACCCTTATGTTCCCACAAGTTTTAATTAGGCTAATCTTCTATGGTTCTCCCAAAACTAATCCCACCGGATAAGTAACTATCTTTTGAAAGGAAAGAGAGAAACCAAGTTTTAAAACCCAAATCAGAGTAAGATGAGAGTGGAAGCTAAGATAGGTAAGGAGTAAAATCTGAGAATGTGCCTAGGTTTTCATAAACCTTTTTATACTTTGAAATTGAGCTTTTCCAAAATATCCTAAGGACGACTATGCTTGGGTTACTACGGTCAGAATGGCTCTGATACCAACTTTGTGAGGACCCCAATTTATTTGGCTTGTAATGCTTAACCAACCACCTGGTCCTAGCATCACAAATCAAATAAACTGAGCCTCGAGATATGTATACTTCCCAGAAAGCAGTATACACACCTCATCACAAAATTATGCATCAACTTCATTCCAAACATAGAGTCCAAACATCACACTACAAGCAGAAAGTAACAGCAGTAGAATATAACAGACAAAGGCCGACCGGCCAAAAGGGACATAAATAACGGAAGAACGACAGCGGAAGCAAAAGTGCCATAAGATGGCTATAAACAAAGCCCATCAGCGTGCCTTCAACCCACAAAGCATCTGATCGGACCGCCAAGCCTAGTCGTCGTACACGAAGCGGCAGCAGAACTCACAGAAGTGAGGGCCTTGGGGCTCACCTTCTTTCTCTGCAACAAAAACATTAAGCAAAGCCAATGAGTACAAAGATTGTCTTTGTACTCGCAAGACTGACGTGTGAACTAGCAGACCTGTTCATATGCTACATGCAGGCTTATTTGGTGGAGGCCATATGTTTCATTTGCATAAAGCCAACTTTATTTGCAATAATGTAATACAGTTTAAAGGCAAGTTTGCAATTCATTTTTAATTGAAATAAAAGTAAGGATAATAATAAAAAAAAGAGTAAAGATAAACAACCTAGAAGTGACTAACCCAATAGTCACCACAACAACAGCACGAACCTCAGATTCGTACCACCCATCAAGTTTTAATTTAAATGTTGTAGTCTAGTTCTTGGGGGGCGTATCCGAGCGTGTCCATATCCTAGGACGAGGCTATTCGAATAGTTTTAACCCTGCATGGGTGTACCAATGTACCCACACTTCAGACCGCCTTTAAACCAAGCACACTTAGAAGGTATGCAGCCTGACTAAGTCCTACGAGACTTTTTCCAATATTGTGTATTAACTACGAGCCACTCGTATGGATAGAAATCCATACGCTTACATAGTAAAGCCGAAAAGGCAACTACCTTTGCGGGGTAAAGCTTTTCGGACAACTACCATGCTCCCAACACCATCCCTCCTGCGACCTCCTGCGACCCGGAGCCAATACACGCCAAAGTACTAGGTCAAGAGAGGTCCCATATACTCTAGTGTGGTTAGTACGCAAAATGCTCGATCACGGTGGCGCAAGTAACTCGGTCCTTAACTGACTCGGGCACCATTCGGTCACACCCAAAGATCACACCAATCATACCACAGCCCAAGTCTAAATCATTTTTATTTTCAGTTTTAGTTTTGCAATTAAACATAGCAGGAATGCTGAAACATAAAGTTATAGTAAATTTTGTGTGATCAAGGTTACCGACTAAGTCGATAACCGCCCATTTCTACCGATACTAAGCATGTCTAAGCAGTTGAAATCGTATCTACTAAGTGACAAGAGATCATCCAACGATCTCTAATCACAGCAAATAACCTAGGCTCAGGTAGTAGAGGATAATCATTTACCTACAGGATATGCAACTACGGATTTAACTAATCCAGTTAACACAAATTAAGCAATGCATACATACAGCTGAAATAAAATATTAGACTTTAAAATACTGGGGTTTAACATGATCAAACTGCTTGCCTGGCGGCTGCTGCTCAATGTGCTGCGGAGGATCACTCTCGAGAATACCGGTATCGTCGCAATCTATCGATCGAACAAATAACAGCGAATAAGAACAAAACACCGACAAAACTCCAACATACAACAACATCAAAACATACCAAACTTTACACAGCAGCCTAAACAAGATCTAACACATTTTTAGAAACAGAGAAAACTTAATTAAGGTGGTGAATTTTCTAGGAATTTTCTAAGCTAACAATACACATTAAAGCACTAGTTAATTACTTAACAAATTTTCATAAACAGGAACAGTATCTAAAACCTATCCTGATAATTAGTATACTAAAAATGAAAATTTACAAAATTGGATTCATTGGATTTGGACAATTATTGAGAAAGATATGAATTTTCTAATTTTGAAAATATAATATACACCATTTAATCAATAACCAGATTTTTGCTAACAGAGACATGGTTGAAACTAATTTTAGTAAATAGTACATTTAAAATGAAAATTATCAGCACTGGTTTCATGCGTTTTGGAGATAAATTGAATTAGTTATGCATTTTCTAAGCTTAATTAAATTAACAGCACCACAGAGAAACCAATTCAGAATTTCTAAAGCAGTTAAATCTTTTTCCACCGACGCGCAGCTAGCCACAACCACTGACAGCGGGCCCGCGCGAATGCTGACCAGGACAGCCAGCCCGCATAAGGTGACGTCGAAGGTGTATCCAAAGAATACGTCTTCGGCTTAACTAAACGCAAACCTCAAACACATGCCCGAAAAATCGCCTCCAAGCAGAAAACGCAACAACGGAGTTTACACAACCAATAATCGGCGACATGGGCCCACATGGCGGCGACTGGAGGAAATTTAACGGTTGGATTAGAGTTTACTAAACACGATTAACCCGAGAGGGACCCACATGGCGATGGATGAACTTAAACATGGATTAGTGCTAATCGAAAGACACGGCTCGCTCGCCGCGCGCAAGACGGGCGGCGCGGCGCCTGCGTGGATCTCGTGAACGGCGGGTTTCAAAGTGGCGAGTGATACCTTCGTTCACGAGACTTCGCGAACCCGATGACGGCGGTGCTGACCCACGGAGATGCCGGCGATGAGCTGGCGGCGAACGGAGGCGGAGAAGAAGGTGTGGCTTCCGCAGAGAGGGCGCCACAGACTTCCAGAAGACCCCGAAAGGTGTGCTTAAGCTTCGCCTTGATCTCAGGAACGTGATGCCCAAGCTTACGACGACGGAGGAGAACGGAGGTGGCCGGAATTTAGGCGGCGGCGCTTCACCGAGCTTGGAGAAGAACGCGTCGCACAGCCTTGGCGATGCACCAGAGAGCGAAACAAGGTCACGGTTAGACTCAGTGAGGCGATGCGATCCTAAGGGACCAAGTGTCGAAGCTAGAAACTCACCAGAGCGCCAAAAAGCTCGCGGAGTCGAGATCACCGGAGGCGGAGAAGACGAACTCGCTCCCGGCGATACACTGGACGCCGAGAGTTCGGGATGGGCAAAATGGAACCGGCGTGGAGAATGGAACACCACGGGGGAATCGGGAGTGCTCAAGCAGCAGTGAGGTGGTGGCGCTGCCCTCGGCTTCTTCTCCGGCCGAAACCAAGAAACAGGCGAAGAAGGCGCGAGAATGGGGTAGATAAAGAGTGAATGAGCTCGGTGGGTAGATGAGACCCCGGCGATGCTTCGGAGATAGACACGCGGGCAATAGGTGGCAGCGACGAGGTACGTGGCGAGCATGCGCGCGCGGCCGCGAGCTCCGGTGAGACGCGGAGAAGACGAGGACGGACCTGACAGGGATGGCCCACTCGTTAGTGAAAGAAGCGGAGCGGCACGAGCCGGAGTTGGGTGTGGTTCAACTAACTGGTTCAACTCCATCGGAAAGATGCCGACCGTTCGATCGCAAATGGATGGCTGAGATCGGTGTATGCATTCGGACGGGTCGACAAGACAAGCAACGTGGACCGTGCGATCTCCATCGGACGGCTGATAGCCATCGGGCTCGGGCGGTGCAGCTAGGCGGTGCGACCGAGTCCATTAGGTGCGGTCGGACTCGAGCCCATGTGGGGTTTGAGCCCGAGGAATAGTGATTTCAGATTTGAATTAAAAGGCAGAGAAGGTTTGGGGAATTTTTAGAGGTAGCTCCCGAGCTCCAAAAATTCTAAAATTTTTATGGGAGCTTACAGGGACAGAGGACAACCTTGTGAAATTTTTCCAGGAGTTTTCATGCACTAGATTTCTCCCAAGAAAATTCACAAGCTGCTGTCCAGAGGTTTGACCAGATTTCTAAACTGGTTTGACTTGGCCATTTGAAATAGCAAACAAAATCTAAAAACTGTGAAATTTTTCAGGGAGGTAACTAGGATGATCAAGATGCTAGGAAAAATACTTGCAGAGGATGATCACAAGTTTAAGGTCAAGAATTTTGTTGGCAACAACTTCCATTCACAAGAACAAATTCTAGAAAATGGAAATTGTTTAATTGTTTAGGGAAAATTTGGGAAACTTCCAAATGATTTCATGAGGCATCAAAAGTTTTTATTTCTCCTCATAATTTTACATTTGAAATACAAACCCTAACTTAGGGCTGTTACAAATCTTCCCCCCTACAGGAATCTCGCCCCGAGATTCTGATCACTTGGAAAAGAAAGACGGGTAGTCTGCTCGGAGACGATCTTCCCGCTCCCAAGTGGCTTCATCCTCGGAGTGGTTCGACCACTGAACTTTAAGGAACTTGATCACACGGTTCCTCGTTCTGCGTTCAGCTTCTTCGAGGATACGAACGGGGCGCTCACAATAAGACAGATCTTCTGCTGTGATATTTTCCAATGGCGTTTCCTCAACTGGAACACGGAGGCACTTCTTCAATTGCGACACATGGAAAACATCATGCACTCCTTCGAGTGTAGCTGGCAATTCTAACTTGTATGCAATAGCTCCCACTTTCTTGATGATGCGATACGGCCCGACATATCGAGGAGCCAGCTTGCCTTTGACACCGAAACGACGATGACCCTTCAAAGGTGAGACTTTGAGATACACAAAGTCGTTGGGCTTGAAACTCAACTCACGGCGACGCCGGTCTGCATAGCTCTTCTGCCTAGACTAAGCTACGCGCAAGTGCTCACGAATCAACTGCACTTGACTTTCCGCCTCATTGATTGAATCCGGACCAAAGAACTGTCTTTCCCTAGTTTCTGACCAGTTCAATGGGGTTCTGCATCGTCTCATATACAAGGCCTCAAATGGTGCCATACCGAGACTAGCTTGGAAGCTGTTGTTGTAGGAGAACTCGGCAAGCGGTAGGCACTTCTCCCAATTCTTCCCATAGGAAAGAACACAAGCACAAAGCATATCTTCTAGAACTTGGTTGACTCGCTCCGTCTGACCATCAGTCTGAGGATGATAGGCTGAGCTGAACGAAAGACGAGTCCCCATGGCCTCCTGCAGACTATGCCAAAATCGAGAGGTGAACAAAGAACCACGATCTAACACAATTGTTCGTGGCACACCATGCAGACTCACAATGCGGGATATGTAAAGATCCGCCAGCTGATTCACATCAATCTTCGATCGCACCGGAAGAAAATGGGCCACCTTCGTCAACCGATCAATGATAACCCATAAGGCATCCTTCCCCGAAGAAGTACGGGGTAGCCAAGTGATGAAATCCATACCTACAGAATCCCACTTCCACTCTGGTATAGGTAAGGGCTGAAGAAGACCCGCTGGACGCTGATGCTCGGCCTTGACACGACAACATACGTCGCATCTGGCAACGAACCTGGCAATCTCGCGCTTCATGCGAGTCCACGAAATCTCGGCGCGAGTCTTGGTACATTTTGGTAGCCCCGGGATGGATGGACAAAGGCGAATCATGGGCCTCATGGAGAATCAAATCCCGCAACTCTGGGACCTTTGGGACCACGAGACGCTGCCCAAATCATACAACACCGTGCTCATCTTCTGTGAAGCACTTGGCTGACCCATCCTTGATATTCTGCTTGATTTTACCCACACCAACATCTGATTGCTGTGCTGACTTGATTTGATCCACCAAGGTTGGTTGCACAACCAAGGCAGCAAGGGAACCGTGCTCAACCAAACCCAAGTTGAGACGCTGAAATTCGGCAAGAAGTGCAGGTTGCTGCTCTTGGACCATCAAAGTATTGCAGTATACCTTTCGGCTAAGTGCATCAGCAACCACATTAGCCTTGCCAGGATGATACTGAATACCCATATCATAATCTTTGATCAATTCCAACCATCTCCTCTGCCTGAGGTTCAGATCTGGCTGGGTGAACAGGTATTTCAAGCTCTTGTGATCGGAATACACCTCACAGTGATTACCGATCAGATAATGCCGCCAAATCTTGAGTGCATGAACCACTGCAGCAAGCTCTAAATCATGGGTGGGATAATTGAGCTCGTGAGGTCTCAACTGCCTAGATGCATAAGCAACTGCCTTGCCTTCCTGCATAAGAACACAGCCGAGTCCCTGACGAGAGGCATCGCAATAAATATCGAAGCTCTTGTGGACATCGGGAAGAGTAATAAGCTGGGCTGAAGTCAAGCACCGCTTGAGCTCCTGAAAACTCGTCTGGCGAGAGGACCACACGAACTTCTTGTCCTTCTTGAGCAATTCGGTCATTGGCTTAGCGATCTTGGAGAGTTCTCGATAAAGCGGCGGTAGTAGCCCGCTAAGCCGAAAACTCCGCACATCTGTGGATGACTTGGCTGACCCAAGATAGAACATCGTTGACCTTCTTTGGGATCCTGACTCGCCTCGGTGAAAGAACATGGCCCAAGAATGCCACTTCCTTCAACCATAACTTCGCATTTCTTGAATTTCGCATATAGCTGATGCTCCCGCAACTTGCCCAAAACAATCTTCAGATGCTCAGCATGCTCTTCTTCGGTCTTGGAATAGATAAGAATATCATCAATAAATACCACCACGAACTTATCCAAATATTCCATGAATACCGAGTTCATGAGGTTCATGAAATAAGCTGGAGCATTGGTTAAGCCGAAAGACATGGCGGTGTACTCGCATGCGGACCATAACGAGTAGTGAAAGTCTTGAATATCCTCGTACGATCGGACTTGATGATATCCCAATCTCAGATCAATCTTGGAGAACACCTGAGCTCCAGACAACTGGTCGAAAAGATCATCAATGCGGGGAAGAGGATATTTGTTCTTCACCGTCACCTCATTGAGCGACGGTAATCAACACACATGCACAAAGTCTTGTCCTTCTTCTTCACAAAGATCACCGGACAACCCCAAGGAGATGAACTGGGACGGATGAAACCCTTTGCTTGGAATTCACCAAGCTGCTTCTTCAATTCTTCTAACTCATTGGGAGGCATCCGATACGGCGCCTTCGAGATAGGGGCAGTACCGGGTAGCAACTCAATGACAAACTCAATGTCTCGCACCGGAGGCATCCCAGGTAAATCATCAGGAAAAACATCCTCAAAATCACCAACGGTGGGAACCTCCTGAATCTTCAAAGCTGGCTTTGCTACAAGTGCACAAAGGTGTGACCCTTGCACCACGGAAAAAGCCAACCTGTTCGCCATAAGGGTTGGTGAGAAACCATCTTGTCGAACCGAGAGCGAAGGATCCCAAATTCTACGTGTTCATACACTAGTCCAGATTTCTAGTGTACGAGTAAACAAAAGTGATAGCACAATCATATCACGAGTTTATTGATAATAATTCAAAGTTTATTACAAAGGGCTGCGGCCAAAAGAAAAGAAATAACACGGAAGAGTATTAGAAGTAGTAGGCCACACGACTTGCCACAGGCAATCGTGCGAGGGATGACCTATTAAATCAAGATCCTCACCGTCGGGAAAACGTCTTCTCTGAATAAGATTTATTCAGCAGAGTGAACACTACTACAGTGCTCGCAAGTCACACCCAATATAGAAAGTTTAATGCATGCATAAGGTAAACAAAGGTAATGGCGGGGTTGTTTTGCATAAACAGCATTTTGATTATATTGCTAATACTTTTGTAAGACCAATTTTAATAATTCAAATAAAGAAAGTGACAAACCGACATCGAATATTGGATGACCTCCACTAGTTGATTATTGAAGGATATCCTCTAACACTTGGCTAACCACCCAATTTTACCATAGGACTATCCATCCTAAAACATCTGTTGAACACATTTTATAAACCAAAAACAATTCTAACTTAGAGTGGCTTTGCTAGCATGTCCATGACCGCGACGCGTTATTCGAATAGTTTTACACTCTGCGAGAGGTTATGCAGCTTTTACCCACACGAGATAAAATGCTTTTAATGTCGGCCAAAGCACGCCCAAGAAGGCGTGTGACTAAGCAATTATCATGAGGCCGTTACAAGCGGTGTCCTCTCAGATTCATGCCGCTAAGGTTTCGCTACCTTTGGACTATCCATCCTCCGAAGCCCTCTTGCGCGAGTGGGACTAATGTCTAACCAACGCCCACACATACAACATAGCACAAATAACACTAAGACACTCACATTATTTAGCCAAATCCGCCCATACAGGACATGTGGTGAGTGCGGTAAGGCGTAGCAAAATACGCTCAAAGACCGGTCCTTAAGCGGCTGGGCGTCTTCCAATTTAAAACCACGGGTCGTAATCCTAACAGATTAGACCTGCATGAACTCCGCACCCACCATTCATCCATCTCGCCAAGTCCAAACCCATTTTATTTTATTTAGTAAAATCCTTTCGTGATAAAACAATACCACAGAACACATTTAAATTACATTGTAAAGATTTGACTAAATTCTCCCAAATTTGTAAATATTATCTAAGCAAGGCTAAGCATTTGACAAATTTTATCTAAGGTGTCAAGGTATTCAGTTTTGATAGTCAAATTGGCCATACCAAGGAGTTTGGAACAACTATATACTGAAATCGGGATATTCGATATTTTTATAAACATATGCATGCAATAGTAAATTGTAGATAGTAAATAAATACTTTAAAACAATAGGAACAATATGATCAATAGTGTAACTTGCCTTCGTTGAAGTCTTGGAACTCTAAATCGTCGGAAGGATCTAACTCTCGGAGTCGTCGAAGTCTATACGTGAAAATACGACAAATTCAACTCAAATTCAAATAAATTCAAAACTCAGATCAAACTAACTCCAAATTAAAATATTTTGCTTTAGTTAGCTAGATTATGAATTTAGACAAATTTTGCAACTTGAACCACTCAATTTGGAGTTCAAATGCAAAAGATATGAATTTTACAAGTTTAATACAAAATGCGGAATTTAATTGAATTCTCTGAATTATTTTCTAAAGGAAATTCTATTTATTGTGCAATCTTGGCCAAATAAGAATTTCCGGAAATTAAAAGAATTATAATGATTTTTCCGAACAAGCGGGTCCCACATGTCATAGACTCGGCTCACGGTGGACTGATTCCACCGAGCCGAGGGTGATCTGGCGCGGTGAACCTGACACGCGGGTGCTCACGTGGCGATGAGCGGGCGCCACGCGTACACCACGCAAGCGGGGTTGAGGTGGCGCTAGGTGGCATCGCCACGCGGCGTGACACGTCGGACCGGCGGCGGTGGCGCCACGGAACCAACGGCAGCGAACGGCGAGGTTTCGCGGCGATGGGTGGTACCGGTGTGTAGCTAGGACTATTCGAACTGTTAGACTAGCTCGGGTGGTCAAGGTGGGCGGTGGTGGCGGCGGCGAGGTTGAAGCGGCGGAGGTTCGGGTGTTGGCGACAATGCGGTCCGGCGTCTGCCCGGCGGTGAGCACCGGTCGGCGATGATGTGGCGGCCGTTGGTAGTGGCGGCGAGACGGGCGTCGTCGGCGCCGGAATCAGGGAAGAAGGCGATCGCGGTGAAGGAGCTTCCACGGCCGGTTCTGGCGAAGCTAGGGCGTGCGAGGAGTAATGCGTGGGGGAAAAAGGTGGAGGAGGAGAAGGGCTACCCATGGCTCCTATTTATAGGGCTGGAAAGACCGAGCGCGGCGACGCGAAGGTCATCGCGGCGGTTTCGGTGATCGTGGGTAAAGCGATGCGGAGAAGGAAGAAACGGGAAGTGGGGCGGCGTGATACGGGGTCGTCAATGCGCATGGTGAGGAGTGGGGATTGAAGGCGGCGTTACGAGTTCGAGCGTCGGTTTAATGGCGGCGTGAGGATCGCGCGGAGAAGGCGGCGAGGAAGACGACAAGCCCAGGGGCACGTCCGATTTTGATCGAGCGGTGGACAAAAAATTGGCGAGCGGTAAGTTATGTCGGCGTGGCCGTTTGATCTCGATCTAACGGTTGAAATAGATCACGGGTTGCGGTGAATCATTAAGTGACCGATGCACGTGGGCGTTGGATTTAGATCTAACGGTCCCGATTGCGTGAACATTCGGACCTTCAATGCTTTGTGACGTCGGCCGTTGGATTTTAATCCAGCGGTTGGGATCTGCCGTGTGATGGGAGAGAGAAAGGATCGACGGTGGACCCGGTGTGGTACCGGAGGCGGCGCGGCGAGGCGGAGGAAGAAGCGTGGGCTGGCGGGGCGAGGCGTTTTCTTTTGCGGATAATTCAATTAGGAAGAACGTGGAAAATTCACGAAATTCTGAGCATGGTTTAAGCCCAATTCCTATTTGAGGTTTTTCTTTTTATTTTTCTTTTTTGTTTTAATTCACAAAATCCAGATAATTCAATTAGGCTTTAGAATCTCGATTGGAGCAATCGAGGTAGTTATTCTTCTTCATTCTCCCATGTGGCAGCTTTCCGGATGGTGACTCAAGACATCTATAATTTTAATCGGTTACTCTCGTAGGTGAGATCTTCTTGAAGGTCGAAGCTTTCGAAAATTATGATCTTCGGTTCTTGCGAGCATTTCTTTAATTGCGACACGTGGAAGGCGTTGTATGCTGCGGCGGGGCTTACGCGCTCTAGGTGATAAGCTACTTCTCCACGTTTTGCCAAAATCTTGTATGGCCCAATATACAGGTGCGAGTTTACCTTTTGTCGGAATCTCTTCACACCTGAGGTGGGGTTACTCGAGATAGACAACATCTCCTACCTCAAAGCTTAATTCCCTACGGCGGTTATCGGCATAACTCTTTTGTCGGGATTGGAGCTTTGGGCGCTCTGAATAGTTTTCACTTTACTCTCGGCTTCTTTGATTAACTTTCGGGTCCAGGGTGCGCTCTCCTACCTCATCCCAAAGAAGTGGGGTTCGGCATTTCTTCACCGTCTGAGCTTCAAATGGAGCCATCTGCAAACTAGCTTGGTAACTATTATTGTATGAGAACTCGCATCACGGCGGATCCTTGTCCCAACCTTTTAAATTCTAAGGCCGGGCTGAAGCATATCTTCAAGAACTTGATTGGTGCGTTAATCCGACCATCGATGCAGGATGATCTGGCAGTGCTAAAGTGGTCTGGTCCCAAAGGCTTCATGCAGACTTTTCCAAAACGAGAGGTAAATTGGGAACCTCGATGCGACACAATCTTTTGGGTACTCGTGCGAGGTGACGATTACGGCCATGTACAATTCTGCTAGTTCTTTGCTCACGGTAGGTGGTCTTGCGAGAATAAAGTGGCGACTTTAGTTAACGGTCAATTACCACGGATGAGTCATATCGATTGGGTCTGGGAGTCCGATGATGAAATCCATCCGACTTCTTCCCTTCTTCCCACTCGGGAATTGGTAATGGTTACCAGCAGACCAGTGGGTCTTTGGTGTTGTGCCTTGACTCTTCGCCATAAGGGTTGGTGAGAAACGTGTGACTAAGCAATTATCATGACCATCTTCTTGTCCCAAGTGTTGGGACAACCAATCATGCCAAGAATTACATCCAAGCTCACGAGTGGAGCAGATGAGATTTGCCAAGAATCCCACTCCTTTGACTTCGATAGGAACATCCCGACATCAGAAATACCTCTCATTTCCGACCCGGAGAGCTGATGAGCAAAGGAACTCCCAAAGGGACACAAAGACCACTAGCAGCAGCAAATGATCTCGAAATAAAAGAATGCGATGCTCCGTAATCAAAAATACCGCAGCAGGACGAGAATTGACAAGAAGTGTACCCATCACAACATCCGCGCCCCGAGCCTCCTCACCAAAGATGGTTGACTCGAACGCCGCCGCGCTCGGTCTTCGATGATCTTCGTCGTGGGTGACCACTCCCCTGCCCGTGTCCTCCATTAGGACGAGGGGCTGCTGCGACATTCTGAGGGCAAGCGCTGGCGTAGTGGCCCTTGTTGTGACAGTGAAAACAAGTAACCTCGGCCGCCGGATTGCGAGACCACTCTGCCGGATCGCAGTGCACGTGGTCAAACACGCTCGCGCGACGAGGAGCTGGTGCTGATGGCCTCGGTGCTGGTGGAGCAAAAGAACAGGCCCCTGTTGCTGGTCCAGCCCGAGGACGAGTGAGGCTGGCCTGTGCAGATCGATGGGCCTCCCATTTGCACTTGCGGGACTCACCCAGCGCCTTTGCCTTGTGCTCAGCAACAATGGCCTTATCAACCAAGGCCTGAAAGTCGGAGAAATCCAAAATAGACAGCCTATCCTGCAGCTCCTCGGACAAGCCATCCATAAACTTCTCCTACTTAGCCCCATCAGAGGCCACCTCCCCCGGAGCATAACGAGCCAGATGATTAAACTCGTACAGGTACTCCGTCACAGACTTGCGCCCTTGCTTGAGCGCGAGGAATTCTTTCTTCTTCACTTCATCGCCATCGGGATGTGGGCCCGACAGCGCACTGAACTCCTCCCACGCGACCACATGGCCCGCGGCCGCATGGCGAGATAGTTCTCCCACCATGAGAGTGCTGCGCCCTCAAGCCGTGGGACGCGAAAAGTACCTTCTCCGGCTCGACATCGAGCTATGTTGAGCTGGCCAACCATGCGCAGCCAATCATCCGCATCGAGAGGTCCTCGAGCAGAGAAAGTCGGCGGCCGCGCACGGAGGAACTCGCAAGTCCCCGTGAGTTCCGTGTCCGCCACCTCCGCATCCGAGGCACCGGCAGAGTGGAGGTGTTCCTCGCATAACCTCCAAGATACGCGTCGATCCATGCGGTTTCGCCGATCCGAGCGAGAATCTCACCATAGTCTGAGGAGGGGAAGCTCCTCATCATGACCACCGATCGATCGCCACGCGCCCTCCCACCATCCTGCTTTCACTAGGATAGGTTAGCAATAGCCGAAAACATGAAGTCGATAACTCACCGCAAATAACTCACTAACAAAGACAAAACAAGCACAAGACTTTTAAGTTACAAAACCAACTGACAAAAATTAGACACTTAGCAAACTCACAACATATCTTACCCTTATGTTCCCACAAGTTTTAATTAGGCTAATCTTCTATGGTTCTCCCAAAACTAATCCCACCGGATAAGTAACTATCTTTTGAAAGGAAAGAGAGAAACCAAGTTTTAAAACCCAAATCAGAGTAAGATGAGAGTGGAAGCTAAGATAGGTAAGGAGTAAAATCTGAGAATGTGCCTAGGTTTTCATAAACCTTTTTATACTTTGAAATTGAGCTTTTCCAAAATATCCTAAGGACGACTATGCTTGGGTTACTACGGTCAGAATGGCTCTGATACCAACTTTGTGAGGACCCCAATTTATTTGGCTTATAATGCTTAACCAACCACCTGGTCCTAGCATCACAAATCAAATAAACTGAGCCTCGAGATATGTATACTTCCCAGAAAGCAGTATACACACCTCATCACAAAATTATGCATCAACTCCATTCCAAACATAGAGTCCAAACATCACACTACAAGTAGAAAGTAACAGCAGTAGAATATAACAGACAAAGGCCGACCGGCCAAAAGGGACATAAATAACGGAAGAACGACAGCGAAAGCAAAAGTGCCATAAGATGGCTATAAACAAAGCCCATCGTGCCATCAACCCACAAGGCATCCGACCGACCGCCAAGCCTAGTCGTCAGTACACGGCGGCAGAGAACTCACGTAGTGAGGCCCTGGGGCTCACCTTCTTTCTCTCGCAACAAAACATTAAGAAAGCCAATGAGTACAAAGATTGTCTTTGTACTGCAAGACCGACGTGTGAACTAGCGCACTGCTCATATGCTACATGCAGGCTTATTTGGTGGAGGCCATATGTTTCATTTGCATAAAGCCAACTTTATTTGCAATAATGTAATACAGTTTAAAGGCAAGTTTGCAATTCATTTTTAATTGAAATAACAGTAAGGATAATAATAACAAAAGAGTAAAGATAAACAACCTAGAAGTGACTAACCCAATAGTCACCACAACAATAGCACGAACCCCAGATTCGTACCACCCATCATGTTTTAATTTAAATGTTGTAGTCTAGTTCTTGGGGGGCCTATCCGAGCGTGTCCATAACCTAGGACGAGGCTATTCGAATAGTTTTAACCTGCAGGTGTACCAATGTACCCACACTGCATCGCCTTTAAACCAAGCACACTTCAAGGTATGCCTACACACCTAAGTCCTATGAGACTTTTTCCAATATTGTGTATTAACTACGAGCCGCTCGTATGGATAGAAATCCATACGCTACATGGTAAAGCCGAAAAGGCAACTACCTTTGCGGGTAAAGCTTTTCTGACAACTACCATGCTCCCAACACCATCCCTCCCGCGACCTCCTGCGACCCTGAGCCAATACACGCCAAAGTACTAGGTCAAGAGAGGTCCCATATACTCTAGTGTGGTTAGTACGCAAATGCTCAAGACGTGGCGTAAGTAACTCGGTCCTTAATCGACTGCACCATTCCACCACACCCAAAGATCACACCAATCATACCACAGTGCCCAAGTCTAAATCATTTTTATTTTCAGTTTTAGTTTTGCAATTAAACATAGCAGAATGTCAAACATAAAGTTATAGTAAATTTTAGTGATCAAGGTTACCGACTAAGTCGATAACCGCCATTTCTACCGATGCTAAGCATGTCTAAGCGCTTGAAATCGTATCTACTAAGTGACAAGAGATCATCCAACGATTTCTAATCACAAAGAAATAACCGAGGCTCGTAGTAGAGGATAATCATTTACCTACAGGATATGCAACTACGGATTTAACTAATCCAGTTAACACAAATTAAGCAATGCATACATACAGCTGAAACAAAATATTACACTTTAAAATACTGGGGTTTAACATGATCAAATTGCTTGCTCAGCGGCTTTGCCAATGTGTCAGAGGATCACTCGAGAATACCAGATCGCCGCAATCTATCGATCGAACAAATAACAGCGAATAAGAACAAAACACCGACAAAACTCCAACACACAACAACATCAAAACATACCAAACTTTACACAGCAGCCTAAACAAGATCTAACACATTTTTAGAAACAGAGAAAACTTAATTAAGGTGGTGAATTTTCTAGGAATTTTCTAAGCTAACAATACACATTAAAGCACTAGTTAATTACTTAACAAATTTTCATAAACAGAACAGTATCTAAAACCTATCCTGATAATTAGTATACTAAAAATGAAAATTTACAAAATTGGATTCATTGGATTTGGACAATTATTGAGAAAGATATGAATTTTCTAATTTTGAAAATATAATATACACCATTTAATCAATAACCAGATTTTTGCTAACAGAGACATGGTTGAAACTAATTTTAGTAAATAGTTCATTTAAAATGAAAATTATCAGCACTGGTTTCATGCGTTTTGGAGATAAATTGAATTAGTTATGCATTTTCTAAGCTTAATTGAATTAACAGCACCACAGAAAAACCAATTCAGAATTTCTAAAGCAGTTAAATCTTTTTCCACCGACACGCAGCTAGCCACAACCACTCACAGCGGGCCCGCGCGAATGCTGACCAGGACAGCCAGCCCGCATAAGGTGACGTCGAAGGTGTATCCAAAGAATACGTCTTCGGCTTAACTAAACGCAAACCTCAAACACATGCCCAGAAAAATACGCCTCCCGACAGAGAAAACGCAACAACGGAGTTTACACAACCAATAACTGACAGCATGGGCCCACATGGCAGCGACTCAGAGGGAAATTTAACGGTTGGATTAGAGTTTACTAAACACGATTAACCCGAGAGGGACCCACATGGCAGTGACTGAACTTAAACATGGATTAGTGCTAACTGAAAGACACCGGTGGCTCGCCGGCGTGCACGGGGACGGCGGCGCGGCCGCACAGTGGATCTCGCGAACTAGCGGGTTTCAAAGTGAGCGAGTGATACCTTCGGGTTCACAGAGACTTCGCGAACCCGATGACGGCGGTGATGACCCACGGAGATGCCGGCGATGAGCTGGCGGCGAACGGAGGCGGAGAAGAAGGTGTGGCTTCCGCGGAGAGGGCGCCACAGACTTCCAGAAGACCCCGGAAGGTGTGCTTAAGCTTCGCCTTGATCTCAGGAACGTGATGCCCAAGCTTACGACGACGGAGGAGAACGGAGGTGGCCGGAATTTAGGCGGCGGCGCTTCACCGAGCTTGGAGAAGAATGCGTCGCACAGCCTTGGCGATGCACCAGAGAGCGAAACAAGGTCACGGTTAGACTCAGTGAGGCGATGCGATCCTAAGGGACCAAGTGTCGAAGCTAGAAACTCAACAGAGCGCCAAAAAGCTCGCGGAGTCGAGATCACCGGAGGCAGAGAAGACGAACTCGCTCCCGGCGATACACTGGACGCCGAGAGTTCGGGATGGGCAAAATGGAACCGGCGTGGAGAATGGAACACCACGGGGGAATCGGGAGTGCTCAAGCGGCAGTGAGGTGGTGGCGCTTCCCTCGGCTTCTTCTCCGGCCGAAACCAAGAAACAGGCGAAGAAGGCGCGAGAATGGGGTAGATAAAGAGTGAATGAGCTCGGTGGGTAGATGAGACCCCGGCGATGCTTCGGAGATAGACACGCGGGCAATAGGTGGCAGCGACGAGGTACGTGGCGAGCATGCGCGCGCGGCCGCGAGCTCCGGTGAGACGCGGAGAAGACGAGGACGGACCTGACAGGGATGGCCCACTCGTCAGTGAAAGAAGCGGAGCGGTGCGAGCCGGAGTTGGGTGCGGTTCAACTAACTGGTTCGACTCGATCGGAAAGATGCCAACCGTTCGATCGCAAATGGACGGCTGAGATCGGTGTATGCATTCGGACAGGTCGACGAGACAAGCAACGTGGACCGTGCGATCTCCATCGGACGGCTGATAGCCATCGGGCTCGCGCGGTGCAGCTAGGCGGTGCGACCGAGTCCATTAGGTGCGGTCGGACTCGAGCCCAAGTGGGGTTTGAGCCCGAGGAACAGTGATTTCAGATTTGAATTAAAAGGCAGAGAAGGTTTGGGGAATTTTTAGAGGTAGCTCCCGAGCTCCAAAAATTCTGAAATTTTTATGGGAGCTTACTGGGACAGAGGACAACCTTGTGAAATTTTTCCAGGAGTTTTCATGCAGTAGATTTCTCCCAAGAAAATTCACAAGCTGCTGTCGAGAGGTTTGACCAGATTTCTAAACTGGTTTGACTTGGCCATTTGAAATAGCAAACAAAATCTAAAAATTGTGAAATTTTTCAGGGAGGTAACTAGGATGATCAAGATGCTAGAAAAAATACTTGCAGAGGATGATCAGAAGTTTAAGGTCAAGAATTTTGTTGGGAACAACTTCCATTCACAAGAACAAATTCTAGAAAATGGAAATTGTTTAATTGTTTAGGGAAAATTTGGGAAACTTCCAAATGATTTCATGAGGCATCAAAAGTTTTTATTTCTCCTCATAATTTTACATTTGAAATACAAACCCTAACTTAGGGCTGTTACAGTTGTGTACGCCTCTCCCCATGGTCGCACAACCCTAGGTCAACCCCCTCACGTTCCCCCCTATAAATATACAGCAGCCGCCACAGTGTAGGGTTGGGTTTTTCTTAGATTATTCTGCCACTTTGCAGTTTCACCGTTTATCGGTTTGAGGAACCCCACATTGTGAACTTTATTCATATTCGCAATACAATTCAGATTGCATCTTCCTTGTTCTTGTGAGTTGCTTCGATTGCTTGCAGGAACAATAACCCTCGTGGTAAGGTCGATCGCTTGTGCGTGGTTGATAACGACGATCGTGCGGGTGTAGCGAATGCAGGTGACGATCTGCCGGTCGAAAGCCTCAAAGCGCCAACGCCCTCACGATTTAAACCAATCGAACCTATCGGAAGATCGGACACCGTGTCTCATCGCTTGGTATCGTGAGCTAAGGTTGCCCATTAGGTAATCTCGCTTATCCCTTTTGTTAGTTGTTTCCATCACCTAGAGTCCGTAAAATTGCCCTACAAAAGTTTTAGATCTTAGTCATCCATTTGTCCAAACCACGCTGTGCCTTTCGCAATTTTGTTCTCGTGATTCGCGTTGTTGAGTTCGAGTCCATCGCGGTGTCTTTGTTGCTGGTCTAGTCGCCGTGATCTAGTTTCTAGCGCCGAGTCTTTGCCGCTTTTGGTCATCGTGTATCTCGGCTTGTCCTTTGTTGCATCCGTTGCAATTAGGGTTTGTCTGCTATAGCCGAGAATTGAGTCACCACCCCCCATCCGACCACTTACACGTGACACCACCCCCATACGACCCCTTACTCGAGCCAACATCCCCATCCGACCACCTACTCGGATTCGACCACCCAGTCGGATTCGACCACCTACATCGAGTTCGACCACCTCGTCGGATTCGACCATCTACTCGAGTTTGACCACCTTCTCGGGTTCGACCACCTGCTCGAGTATTCGCCCGACAACTCTATCTGTTTCTGATTGCTCTCATACACCCACGCACTCATCATATCGTGGCCGACCCAACAAAGACCGAGAAGCAATTCCATAGCCGAAACAGAGATAGCCAAGTTCAGAGAGAGAGAGAGTATCTTTTTATTACCTTTTTACCCCTGCTCTCCGGAAAAAGTTTGTGACCTATATCTATCCTTAGGCCTGAAAAAGGGTTTTGAAGAGTTGTGAGTTAAGGTCACTTGCACGAAAAAAAACCCTAGGTTGGGTTTCGTCAGTCAAAAAAAAAAGAAGAAGAAAGAATCAAAAAAAAAGAGAATCACAAAGAAAAAGAGACCACCTCAGTTGGCTCATGACCACCCTCAGTTGGTCTACGACAACCACCGGTGCTCCACGACCACCCACAAGAGATATCGGTTGCTTTGCAAATTTTGTTCCTTTGTGTTTGTATCTACCCTATCTTTCGGCTTGCTTGAGCTAGTGCTAGGAGCGCATTTGGACCAAAGAATCGTGGCGAGTATCGTGGACTTTGATTTAACTTTGCTAATCTGATTTCATTATTGCTGTTCCTTTGCTACTAAACATTGCCTGTCCGAGCTCCACGCACTTTTGGCCCTCGATTTGATCCTCGCATTCGCCTCCGCCTGATCCATACATCCCACCCTCTCCGATCGGACCACCACTGCAATTTGGTAAGAAATTCATAAGAGCTTGGTAAGACGCTTGAGAGTGTGTGATTCCACCTTCCACCACCTAGTAGTTGGTAGGGATAATACATTTGTGTTGTCTTTTGTCTCCTACTAACAATGGCAGGTGAGGAATTGAATGCGCAAGAGTGTGTTGTGAGGGAAGAGCTTACAAGGGTGTTGGATGAGCACCGTCATGCTATTAATGACGACATCGAAAGGAAGTTTGCAGAGACAAATGCTACACTACAACAGCTCAATGCTAGCATTGCAACACTCAATGCACTTATTGATGGTATGGCCAATCAACCGCCGAACAATGGTCGTGTGGATCCTCAAGGTGCAGTCCACGACCATGAGATCGACAACGATAATGAGATGCGCAACCGCGATGCCCTTGATGCACGCACAACGAACCGATTGAACTTCAACCGTCAAGGTATGAGAGGTAATAACTTTCCGCAACATAATGCACGTGGTAATGATGATCCATATGCTAAAGTCAAGTTCACTATACCATCTTTTGCGGGTGTTTATGATGCTGAAGTATATTTAGATTGGGAGATGACGGTGAGAACAGTAAATTTAATGCTCACTTAGTTCCCGAAGTGCATAGAGTTAGGCAAGCTACAAGTGAATTTAAACATTTTGCCATCATTTGGTGGAGTAGAGTATGCAATGATGGATTAGCGCCTACTACCGGGATGCTTTAAAGGTTGTTATGCGTAATGATTTATTCCACCGCTTAAACGAGACTTGCGTAAGAAATTGCAGCGCTTAAACCAAGGCAATAGATCTCAGAGAAGAATATTATCGAGCTACAAATTAGTATGTTGCGTTGTGATATTATTGAGGATGAAGAGGCTGCTATGGCACGTTTTTATGGAGGACTAATACGTGAAATTCAGGACATAGTTGACTACAAAGAATATGATAGTGTTCCTAGATTATTCCACCTTGCTTGTTTGGCAGAAAAAGAATTGCAGGGTCGACAACAGAGGCCAAGGACCAATTTTGGAAGCACGTCTACACCACGATCAACATCAGGGCACGTTAAAACAGTTCAACCTTCAGCTACACGGTCTGCTGCCCCCTCCTCAAGTAGGGCGCGTTTAGCAGCACCTCCGACACCATCACATGCACCCGAGGTAAACAAATCTACTAGTGTGCAGGCCCCAGCCAAGAGTTCTTCTTCGTTGCTTCCACAGTCGTCGACGATCGATTATTTGCCATCGTTGCAAGGGAATGGGCCATGTCATGAGGGATCGCCAAGTCACGAGCCTACCTTGCCATCAAGACGGAGGTTATGTAAGTGCTAGTGATATTGAGGATGAGTATGTGCTTGCGGCTAACATTGCGTGGAGGAGACGAGATGATAGTGATGCTTTGATGATGTAGAAGAACAAGTAGTCTGCTTGTTGACACAGTGGACTCATGTGAGCCTTGTTGCGCCGAAAGTGCTAAGTGCACAAGTGGAGAGAGCGGAGCAAAATCAGCGGCACAACTTGTTTCAATCCAGATTCCTCGTGAAAGAGAGAGCCTGCAGAGTCATCATCGATGGAGGGAGTTGCAATAACCTTGCAAGCTCTGAGATGGTCGAGAAGCTTGGCTTGACCACACAACCACACCCACGTCCCTACTACATCCAATGGTTCAATTCGTGTGGTAAGTTAAAGGTAAACAAAGTTGTGAGAGTGCAATTCTCAGCTGGTAATTACAAAGATAGTACCGACTTTGACGTAGTGCCTATGCAAGCATGCTCGTTGTTGCTCGGTAGGCCTTGGATATATGATAATGATGTTTTGCACCATGGTAGAGCTAATACCTACTCGTTCTCACATAAGGGGAAGAAGATTAAGTTGTTGCCTTTAACTCCTGCTGAAATTGTGAAAGATGAAGTAGAGCGTGCTAGAAATGAAAGAAACACCACTGAACATGATTCTGAAAATCAGCAAGTAGCAAAACGAGTTTTCCCACCTAAAGGGGAGAAAGTGGCACCTAGTTCCAAGGCCGAAGGAATTAAATTGAAAGGGTGTGTTATGCTTGCCACTAAATCTGAGCTTGCTAAAATTTGTGATAATGAGCTGCCATGCTATGCTTTGATATGCAAAGATGCTTTATTTTCACTTGAGGATATACCTAGCTTTTGCCTCTGCTCATGCTAACCTTTGCAGGAGTATGTGGATGTATTTCAACCGAGATACCCCGGGTTGCCACCTATTCGAGGGATAGAGCATCAAATTGATTTGATTCCGGAGCGACTTTGCCAAACCGTATGCATATAGGACCAACCCCGAGGAGACTAAGGAAATTCAGCGACATGTCCAAGATCTTTTGGACCGTGGGTGCATTTGAGAAAGCCTTAGTCCTTGTGTTGTTCTGTTCTTTTGGTTCCTAAGAAAGATGGAACTTGGCGATGTGTGTTGATTGTAGAGCCATTAATAATATTACCATAAGGTATCATCATCCTATTCCTAGGCTAGACGACATGCTTGATGAGTTGAGTGGTTCTATTATTTTCACAAAGATTGACTTGCGAAGTGGTTACCACCAGATTAGAATGAAACTGGGAGATGAATGGAAAACTGCTTTTAAAACTAAGTTCGGACTATATGAGTGGTTAGTGATGCCTTTTGGTCTAACTAATGCACCTAGTACTTTCATGCGCTTAATGAACGAGGTTTTACGTCTTTTCATTGGAAAATTTGAGGTGGTTTATTTTGATGATATCTTGATCTATAGCAAGTCACATGAGCTACACTTGAATCATATACGTGTTGTTTTTAATGCCTTCAGAGATGCACGTTTGTTTGGTAACCTTGAGAAGTGCACCTTTTGCACCGATCGAGTTGCGTTTCTTGGTTATGTTGTGACACCACAGGGCATTCAGTGGATGAGGCAAAGACTTCACCATCCAAAGTGGCCAACGCCTACCATCGTGTCACAAAGCGGAGCTTCCATGGACTTCCGGATTCTATCGACGCTTTGTGCGAGATTTCGCACCATTGTTGCACCATTGAATGAATTGACAAAGAAAGGAGTGCCATTCCAATGGGGACCAGCGCAAGAGAGGGCATTCCACTTATTGAAAGAGAAGCTCACCCAAGCACCCCTACTCCAACTCCCGATTTTGGTAAGACTTTTGAGATTGAATGTGATGCTAGCGGGATTGGGATAGGTGGTGTATTGATTCAAGAAGGTAAACCACTTGCATATTTCAGTTGAGAAACTAAATGGGCCTAGTCTGAATTATTCTACCTATGACAAAGAACTGTATGCTTTAGTTCGTGTGCTTCAAACTTGGCAACATTATCTATGACCCAAAGAATTTGTTATACATTCAGATCATGAATCGCTAAAACATATTAGAAGCCAAGCCAACCTAAATAAACGACATGCTAAATGGGTAGAATTTATTGAGTCGTTTCCGTATGTCATAAAGCATAAGAAAGGTAAGGACAATGTGATTGCTGATGCGCTCTCTAGACGTTATACCATGTTATCTCAACTTGACCATAAGATTTTTGGTTTAGAGGCCATTAAGGAGTTATATGCTACTGATTTGGACTTTACCGAAGTGCTTGAACATTGTAAAGGAGGGATAACATGGAATAAATACGTGATAATTGATGGTTTGATCTATCGTGCTAACAAGCTATGCATTCCAGCTAGCTCCGTTCGTCTATTGTTGTTGCAGGAGGCGCATGGAGGAGGTTTGATGGCACATTTTGGAGCAAAGAAGACAGAAGATGTGCTGGCCGCCCACTTCTTTTGGCCAAAGATGAGGCGCGATGTTGAGCGCTACGTGGCTCGCTGCACTACATGCAACAAAGCTAAGTCCCGTCTCAATCCACATGGACTTTATATGCCTCTCCCTATTCCTAGCGCCCCTTGGGAGGATATTTCTATGGATTTTATTTTAGGATTGCCTAGGACAAAGAGGGGAGAGACAAAGATATTTGTAGTAGTGGATCGATTTTCTAAAATAGCACATTTTATACCTTGTCACAAGAGCGATGATGCTACGAACATAGCTGATTTATTTTTCGAGAAATCATTCGCTACATGGCGTGCCCAATACTATTGTCTCGGATCGCGACACGAAGTTCTTGAGCCACTTTTGGAGATCACTTTGGAACAAATTGGGACAAAGCTGCTGTTTTCTACTACGTATATCCCCAAACTGATGGACAAACGGAGGTTGTCAACCGCACGTTATCCACCATGTTGCGGGCTGTTTTAAAGAAGAATTTGAAGATGTGGGAAGAGTGTTTACCGCACATTGAGTTTGCTTATAATAGGTCGGTACACTCCACCACCAAGGTAAGTCCGCTTGTAGTGTATGGTTTTAACCCCGTGCTCCTATTGATTTACTACCTTTGCCTACCTCTGAACACATTAATTTAGATGCTAAGAAGCGTGCTGAATTTATTCTTAAGTTGCATGAAACAACTAAAGAAAATATAGAGCGTATGACTGAAAAGTATAGGGTTGCTGGAAGTAAAGGTAGGAAAGAAATAAAATTTGCACCGGGTGATTTAGTTTGGGTGCATTTGAGGAAAGACAGGTTTCCAGAGTTAAGAAAATCAAAATTGATGCCTAGAGCTAACGGACCATTTAAGATAATTAAGAAGATAAATGACAATGCCTATCAATTGGAGCTACCTGCAGATTTTGGGGTTAGCCCCACATTTAACATTTCAGATTTGAAGCCATACGTGGGAGAAGCAGATGAGCTTGAGTCGAGGACGACTCCAATTCAAGAGAGGGAGGATGATGAGGACATCACTCCTTTGGATACACGCACTACACAAAATCCTACAGATCCAGTTGCTAAACTACAAGGTGCTATGACAAGAGCTCGTGCGCGTCACTTAAATTATGAGGTGAGCTCGTTTCTAGGTGCTAATAATTTATCTATGCAGAATGGTATACTACCTAATAATTGTGATCTATTGTTACTTAGGAATAATGGATTCCCAAGGTCTACGACCAGGTCTACAAGCTCTACGACCAGTCCTGCCAGCGCTACGACCAGGTCTCAAGCCCCACGACAAGGTTCACCAGCCCTACGACTAGTCCTGCCAGCGCTACGACCAGGTATCAAGCCCCTCGACAAGGTTCACTAGCGCTACGACCAGGTCTCAAGCCCCTCGGCAAGGTTCGCCAGCACTACGACCAGACCAGCCAGCGCTACGACTAGGTCTCAAGTTCTATGACCAGTCTTTAGGTGCTGCGACACCGTTTTGGGCCTAATAGGGCCTTGTAAGCGTGTCAGGGTCAATGCCTAGGTTGTGTACGCCTCTCCCCATGGTCGCACAACCCTAGGTCAATCCCCTCACGTTCCCCCTATAAATATACAGCAGCCGCCACAGTGTAGGGTTGAGTTTTTCTTAGATTATTCTGCCACTTTGCAGTTTCACCGTTTATCGGTTTGAGGAACCCCACATTGTGAACTTCATTCATATTCGCAATACAATTCAGATTGCATCTTCCTTGTTCTTGTGAGTTGCTTCGATTGCTTGTAGGAACAATAACCCTCGTGGTAAGGTTGATCGCGTGTGAGCGTGGTTGATAACGACAATCGTGCGGGTGTAGCGAATTGCGAGGTGACGATCTGCTGGTCGAAAGCCTCAAAGCGTCAACGTCCTCACGACGAAACCAATCGAACCTATCGGAAGATCAGGACACCGTGTCTCATCAGAGCCCGTGCCCGCCATTAGATCTTCTAGAAGCTCCATTTGGCACAATCAAATCTCCAACTAAACCTCTTCTAGAACCTGCGTCAAATCTTATCTCCATCCCTCCCGCATCCGTTCGGATCAAAATCAAATCTTGATTCTGTTTCTATCCCAAGATTTGGTCAAGTTCATCTGAAGCCTATAAATAGGTCTCTGCCGCTAGTATGCCACCCTAGCCCTACCCGAAGCCTATAAATAGGTCCCTGAGGTTCGCAACGCCGCCCGCATCTCAAACCCTCAAGCCGCCGCACCTCTCAAGCCTTAGCGCCACCGCAATCCAAGAATTAGGGTTCTCGGCCAAGCTCTTTGTTTCGTGAATTACACCACCGCCGCCGCCTGCGTCAACGTTCAAAGACACCGCCACTCACGCACACAGATGCTACCTCCAGCGACCACCCACACCACCAGAGCATCATCGGAACCTTCGTCCGACAATAGCCGAACTACTCCGCTGCCAAAATGTAATACTCCGAGTTTCGTTTAGAGGGAGTTGAATCGGGGAAAGGTTGCGAGTTCTTTTTCCGGCTTTTGGAGCAGTTTCATGGTTTGGGCCTCCAGCCAGCCATCCTTGCCTAGAGGCCGGCCGAAACCTCCTCTTGGGCCCGCCCATGCGCCCCCTCTAAACCCTAACCACCCCTTTTTCCTCCCCTTGGCCGAGCCCCCTTCTTCCCCTTTGGCCGCCGCTCCCATCCTCCTCTCTTCCCCTCACACCCTGCCCCTAGGAGCCGCCCCAACCTCCCGGGTGCTGGCCCCTGCTGGTTTGCCTCCCCAACCGGCCTTCGGACCTTCTCCCGCTGCCGGTTGCGCAAGGAGTTGAGGAGGACAGCAGCTTGTTTGGGGCAAAAGAGGTGAGAAGGAAGGAGATCGTCTTCTCTGTTATTCGTCTACCTACTCCCTGGTTGCAGCAAGGGTAACGATGCCGAGTCTCATTGATTTGTTTGTTGGTAGAAGCGATTTGGATTCATAATTGTTTAGGCAGACTCGCTGCGTGTAAAGACTGGTTTTGTCCTGTTTGTTGGAGGGATTGTTTCGGTTGTTTTTAGGCCGAATCTGAAGGTTTGGTCTCCTAGAGATATCTTGGCCTCGTTCTTAAGTTTCAGTGGCCACCAAGTTCACTTGATTCCGAGGTCCGAGTCAAAAGTTATGGATGTTTTAGTACCTGCTGCCAGAAATCTGACGAGAATAAACTATCTGGTTATTTCCTAAATTATGAAAGGGAAATTGGTTGAAACTGAAAGTTCACCCAACTAGGTTATTGTAGAGGATTCGATGACCTTTTCAGATTGGTAAAGAACGTTCAATTTGGAGCTACCTAATAAAAGTTATGATATTTTTTAATTCTGCTGTTCGTTCTGTGGACAGTTTCTGGACAGAAAGTTCAAACGTTTATTAACCTATTAAATTGGCCAAATTGGTTTATCTCATCAACTAGAGTATTGTAGATTAGTCAGTTAAGAAGCTACAGAATTTGGGTTTACCACTTTTTGACTTCCTGACACTGAGATACGTTAATTCTCGTGCTGCTGTCCAGGGACAGTTTTAAAGCTCAAAACATTGATTCTAGTTTACGCTTTGTATTATTGACTAGAGTCGTCAGGGAAGCAATGTATAACATCGGTTAGTAGAAGTGGGTATTGTTGGTGTTCTTATTGAATTTATTTCATTGGTTAGGCGGTGGAGCTTCGAGTTTAGGAACGCCATCGCTTCCAGCTAACGCGTCTCAACGCGGAAGGCAAGTACATTGTTGATCTAAATGTTTGTGCATTATGGTTATTGATATGAGCGTGCTGTGATAACTCTTGTGTAGTATGAAGTGAAATATCCATGTTTTGTCTCTATTTTGAATTCATGAATAGAAATGATGGTAATGTTATATTCAATAAATTGTTTCATGCATTCATTATCATTTGCCGTCCACGGGAGTGGATGAGGGAGACCATCAATTCCAGGATGGTTGAGTAAGACCCATTAATTCCAAGATGGGCAATGTTGGACACCCGTATGAAACGTTCTTCATACGGGAAGAGGATCCCCGCATTTTTGTTAAGATGCGGGCTTGAGTGAACACCGACGGGTGTTCACTGACTATACCGGTATATGTGTGTGTGCAGTCCATTCCCTTGATTTTTAAGCATTCATTTCATGTCATCATAAGTACTCATTTGTGTTATGATCAACGTTGAGATGGCCGAGTAGGTCTTATTTGTATTGATAAATGTGTTCTTAATCATTGTACTTGCTGAGTCATGGACTCACCTTGCTTTGTTTATCTATTTCTAGGTGATCGTTGATGAGTTTCTCTTGGGAGGGAGTAGACACACACTACTTGTCTACAACATCAAAATCATGTTCAAGATTAAATTCTAGTTCAATATTTCATTCGTTAATGCTGAACTGTAATAATTAAACTATAATTGGAGAAGGAAGGATACCTTCTCCACTATGATGTTGATTTATGTCTGCATGTGAACCTTCTTCAATGATTCTCAGTATTAAATAACTTAAGGTGAAGGAAGGATACCTTCACCATATCTTGTTTATATTAATGCTGTCAGTTGATTGTTATAATTATTTCATATTCTTCCGCAATGTGTAGATTGTTAGAATAATTAGGTGGCATCTTGGCTTCCGTTTGGCCAGGGTGTTACAGTTGGTATCAGAGCGGGCTTTAGGTCCGTGGTTAAAATAAAATTATTAAATTGACACACTGTGCACAGTAGGTTGGGTTGGGTAATTCATTGTTTCCGCAATTTCTGTCGTTATGCTTTATTTGATGTGCAAATGTTGTTTAGTTCCGTGCTTCTTTTGAACTGCTAAGTTAAGTGTTTAGTTTTGTTCGGTTGTGGTGTTCTTAGATGGTGAGAGGTAGAGGGCGTGGTCGTCACGCCGTGGTCGCGGTCGTGGACGTGGTCCGTTGTTTCGCAACCTCCGCAAGAGGCCGTGGAGCCGCTGAGGAGGTTGCCTCACCGCTCATCCACCGCAGAGGCTCAAACCGCGCGGCCGTGGATGCCCAGCGGCGCGTCGGCTATTATTATTCGAATCTTCGAGAGGAGAACGAGCAGCTCCGCTGCCAGATGCGTGCGGCTCATCTGCCGCGGTTCCCGCCGCCGCTGCTCGCCGCTGCCTCGCCGCTGCTCCTCCGCTGCTTGTCTCGTTCAGGTGTCCGATCGTTGCGATGGTTCCACCCGAGACTAGGATAAGTCTCCGCGAGTGGATGTCGCCGACTTGACACTTTTGATGGGGCGTACCCCGCTCAGCAGCAGATTGGCTCCGGTACATGGAGCGGCGCTTGATGCATTGGAAATGAACTCGCAAAGGGTTCGCTTTGTAGCCTTTCAACCGAAGGGCCAAGCCGATATCCGTGGGAAGGGGTTCATCGCTAGGACCCCAGCAGGACCGTTACTTGGGAAGTTTTCGGGGGCAATTTAGAGCCAAGTACTATCCGGATTCTTTCGTGGAGAAGATGGAGCGTCACGACGCTGACTCGTGGTCATAGGTCGATGACGAGTATGAGGTCGAGTTCAACACCGCACGCTTTGTACCAGCGGTAGCCAATGATGATATGGAGAAAGCCAAGAGGTTTCGTCGGGGTCTCGTTCAGGAGTATCGCCAGATTCTGGGGGCATCTGTCTTGCGTGATTTCTGTACGGTGGTTGAGCAAGCTAGAGGAATGGAGTTGGTGAGGAATCTCCCTTCGCAGACGCAGTCAGCTAGTGGCACTGTTCTTGTTGGTGGTTCTGCAAGGGGCGGCGGAGCTTTAGTGGTGGAGGCGGGTCTTCTCAGCGACCTGCATCAAAGAGATTTCAAGGGAGTCGCCGGTCTCGTCCAGTTCAGCAGTGGCAGTCTTCTTCCTCGGCGCCACGCACTTCGTCGTCCACACCCCAGCTGCGTCCCGTCCCGGGACAAGGTATGAAATGTTTCAGATGTGGAGAGGGTCACCGGTCTTCAGAGTGTTCTTTCAGAGGGATGTGTCGCCAGTGTGGCCGGGAAGGCCACAAAGCGTCAGTTTGCAAACAGAACCCAGCGAGCATCATTAAGTGGGAAGCAGTTCCAGTTGTGTCTTCTTCCAGTGCACCTCGGGGCTCGCCTGCACTCTAGCCGCTCCACTGCACTCGCTTTTCTTCAGATGGGTTCCTCCTGCAGCTTTTACCCGCGCCTCTGCGGGTTCTACTAGAACCCCGCCCATCCGCACCACCTTCAGATGCTTCTCCCGCAGCAGCTTCTCGCTCATCCTTCACAGAGTGCTTTGCGCCCTCCTGCTCCGGTGCCCATGGGAGTCTACGCCATGCCTACTCCTCGATACCGTGGGCCGTCCCGACGTGGTAATGTGTACTTTGCTAGTTGATTCACATGAGGCTTTCGTATTTTTGATTCCGGGCTACTTATTCTTTTGTGTCCTTAGAATTTGTTAAAAGGGCGAGTTTGAGTGTGCGCTTATATCCAACTGTGGTGGTCGCTTCTCAGGGGTCTTATTTCTAGCTCTACAAAGATGTCCTCGGCAGACTATTACTATTGAAGATGAGAATTTCATCGCCAACCTTATGGTGATTCGCTTATCACCTTTGATGTAATTTTGGGTATGGACTGTTATTCAGCTTATCGTGCAAGATTTGTTGCTTTTGGAAGACGGTGACTTTGCAGCTCCATCGGGTGAAGAACGGTATTTCGTAGTAGCGCCGCTTGATTCCTTGTTCGTGTTGGCTAGTCTGCTTCCCGATCGCCGAGCCTCAACCATTGGGTTGCTTTGGTCCCTTAGCGAGAAGTCTCAATCTCCACTGTATTGAAGATATTCGGTAGTGAATGAGTTTCCGATGTTTTTCCGATAGAGCTTCTGGAATGCCCCGAGCGTAAAGTGGAATTCGGATAGATCTTGTTCCGGAACCGCACCTATTTCTATATCTCCGTATCGCTTGGCGCGTCCCTTTCGTGAGGAGTTGAAAAAGCAATTGGATGATTTGCTATCCAAAGGTTTGATTCGCGTAGTGTTTCGCCGTGGGAGCTCTGTTCTTTTCACTAAGAAGAAGGACGGTAGTTGGCGTATGTGTGTGAGTTGGAAGAATAAATATCGCCCCGTATGTGTGGATTATTCTCCAAAATTGACCTTGATCAGGTTATAATCTCTTAACCAAGCAATGAGTATAAGGTTATGTCTTTTGGGCTAACCAATGCTCTGCAGCTTTTCATGGAAGAATAAATATCCCTTGCCCCAAGACTAAAGTGGATCGGTTCAGATCATGTATTGAGGATCTCTTTGATCGGTTGAAGGAGCTAAAATATTCTCCAAAATTGACCTTCATCAAGTTATAATCGATTAGAGTTCGAGAGCAAGATATTGAGAAGACAACTTTTCTACAAGGTATGGTCATTATGAGTATAAGGTTATGTCTTTTGGGCTAACCAATGCTCTCAGCTTTCATGGAAGCCATGAATAGTATGTTGCACCCTTTCCTTGATGATTTCGTCGTAGTATTCATTGATGACATCTTGATTTATTCCAAGATCTAAAGAAGATCATGTCACTAATCTTGACCTCCTTGATTTTTGGGATTTCTTTTAATTCGAAAATCCAGATTTTCTTACCGCCGATGCTACAAGCACTAAACACCGCTCATCTTCAAACTCGAACCGAACGCGAGTCCAAGACGTGTACGACTCAACTCCAATTTTCAAATTTCCATATCTTTCTCCACGGTGCATATAAAAGCGAGCCGCTTGCGCCACGCGTCCGTGTTGATCCTCTTCCAATCCCTCGAATTGGTTTCTCCAAACCGATCTATTTTCGCCGCAATCTCCGTAAAACCGAGCTCTAACCAAAAGTCTTCCGCGAATCGCGCTTCGTCCGACGTCCGTTGGCCGAACTGTCATGCGGCGTTGGCTTCGCCGTCGCCTCTCTACGCCATGGTTCCTTCCTCTTTGCCCAAGATCACCGAGCACCGCGCCATGTCAAGCCCTAAAGCCGAAACGTGTTCATCGCGCTCGCTACCTCGGTGAGTTTTTCCAAAATCCGACCGCGTCATCTTGTGCCCTCGTCAATACCTATTTTTCACCTCTTGTAGATTCGAAGTTTCATCCACCGTGCGCCGAATTTGACGCTCTCTCGCTCTTGTTCGCCGTCCTTCTCCGGCCAATTACTCCGCAACCGCTGATCCCCGCTTCAACTCCACCACCGCTGAGTTCGCCGCCGCGCGTTCTACGCCGTGCTCACCTTCCTTTTGCGAGCATCGCCGAAGTGTTACGCGCCATGAGGCCGCCGTCGTCGGCGTTCTTCGCCGCCGCCGCCGCATGGAGCAAAATCTTGATGTCGGACCGCGTTATCATCTCCGCTCGCCGCTTACTTTCCGCTTTGCCCTTCGCCAACGCCGTTCGCCTGCTCATCTACACCGCCATGAGCAAGAATCGGCATGTCCTTTGGTTCTTGTTCATGCATATATGTGTCTAGTACGTCGCTTTTCTTGTTTCTTCCTGCTCGATTTCCTCTCTGTCCTTCCTTTTCATCTAATTAATTCAAGCCAAATATATATCTCTCACTTCCATGTGGACCCTTTGCCATCCATATATATATATATATATATATATATATATATATCTTCCATGTTGACCCCACATGTCATCGTCCTAATTAAACATCCTAATAATTAAACATCCTAATTATTTCTATCACTTACATGCGGGTCCCGTATGTCACCAATCTTGGTCAAACCCTATTCATGAGCTTGGTCCACCGTGGTCTAGCATATCTTCGTGGACTCGGTCCATAGATCGATGGCCCACATGTCAACCCCTAATCCTATTTTCGGAATTAATTTAATTCTTGAAAATCCTTTTATCTTATTGGTCCCGCTTGTCACTCTCTCTACCTTATTTCTGGAATTATTTTAATTCTAGAAATTCATAAATACCAATGGTCCCACCTATCATACACTCATTCTTTATCTAATATTTTCGGAATAGAAATAGAATATATTCCGTAGAGCTTTTTCATCATTTCATGTGAATTCCAATCTTCCAAAAGCCATATCTTCTTCATCCGAATTCCGATTGAACCCATTCAAGTTTCTAAATTCATCTAAATTCAATATCTACCTTCCAGTACCATTCAATTTCAATTTGGATTTTATTTGATTTGTCTTTTGAATTTAGTTTGTTTTGTGCTTTCTTTCTCGTTAGAATATTCCGTTAATTTAATTCTTGAAAATCTTTTTCATCATTTCATGTTATTTTAATTCTAGAATTCCAATCTTCCAAATATTTTCGCCATATCTTCTTCATCCAATTCGATTGAACCCATTCAAGTTTCTAAATTCATCTAAATTCAATATCTACCTTCCAGTACCATTCAATTTCAATTTGGATTTTATTTGATTTGTCTTTTGAATTTAGTTTGTTTTGTGCTTTCTTTCTCGTTAGACGCCGAAGTCCCGGGATCGTCCAAATGAGCTGAAGATCAAGCAAGTAGAAGATTGAAGATAATTTAAGATCACCATTGCTATAGCAAGGCAAGTTATACCTTTGATCATATTGAAACCCAGTTTTTAAAATTACTTTGATTTAAATTATTGCATTTACTTTAAGTAATTATTTAAATGCTTTTGGGTTTAGCTATTAATCCAATTTGTTATATCCACTTTGTCTATTGTATGTCATAATCTTTTGTCACGCTAGATTGGTTCGTATTTAGTTGGTGCTATGGTATTACCAACGTGGGTTGGTTAGTACGAGTAGATTGCTTAGCCATGCCACGAGTCATCATCTCATGTGAGTCGCAATTATTAAATATGACTAAGTGACTATGGAACTTTGTGTAAAACTGTGTGCTATGTGTTATTACTTCATGATGGCATGTGTTGCACTAAAACCAACCGGTGGTAAAGGATTTGGTGAGGCAAGTGGTGGAGACGTGTGACATGGTGGACTATGTGATGGGAATGATAATCTTTGTGACTTAGTTAGAAAATGGAAGTCTTGCCTTGGTCAATTAAGGACTTAACTTTGTGCGCCATTGAACTGAGCCTCATCTTTGTTCGACCACATGCCCGTATGGGACGGGCCTAACTTAGTGTTATGGATTCTCGGCATTGATGTTCAGGTGGTAGGTTAGGCTATGTGATAGGGTGGAGGTGTGACTACTTGGTGGTTGCATCGCGGGAGGATTTGTCGTCCCTGTCCAACGGTGTGTGTTATGCATGGGCTTTGTGATATGTATAACGGTTTGTAAGCACATCGGGAGTGTCAATGTTTGAGATGAAGTTTCTGAACTGTTTTGTTATGATCAGTGCGACCACACTAGTTATATCGTGTGGGTAAAGTGTACAACTGTGAGGACCCCAATTTATTTGGCTTATAATGCTTAACCAACCACCTGGTCCTAGCATCACAAATCAAATAAACTGAGTCTCGAGATATGTATACTTCCCAGAAGCAGTATACACACCTCACGACAAAATTATGCATCAACTCCATTCCAAACATAGAGTCCAAACAACACACTACCAAACGGAAGATAAACAAATAGTAGAACTATTACAGACAAAGGCCGACAGGCCACAAGGTACAAAAATAAACAAGAACAACAGCGGAAGCAAAAGTGCCATAAGATGGCTATAAACAAAGCCAATCAGCGTGCCTCCAACCCACAAGGCATCTGACCGGACCGCCAAGTCTAGTCGCCCACGAAACGGCAACACACTCACGTAAGTGAGGCCCTTGGGGCTCACCTTCTTCCTCTGCAACAAAAACATTAAGCAAAGCACCGAGTACAAAGATTGTCTTTGTACCCGCAAGACCGACGTGTGAACCAGCGCACTGCTCATATGCTACATGCGAGCTTGTTTGGTGGAGGCCATATGTTTCATTTGCATAAAGCCAATTTTCATTTTTGCAATAATACGCTTTGAAGGCAGGTTTGCAATTGCTTTTAATGTTGAAATAACAAGATGATAATAATAACAAATGAGAAAGATAAACAACCTAGAAGTAACTATCCCAATAGTCACTCCAACAATAGCACTAATCCCGCATTCGCACACCCATCAAGTTTTAATTTTAAATGTTGTAGTCTAACTCTTGATAAGCTTACCCAAGCGTGTCCATCACCTAGACGAGGCTATTCGAATAGTTTTTAACCTGCAGGTGTACCATCGCACCCACACTTGAGCATCGCCTTAAAGCCAAAGCACACTACCGAAGGTATGCTACACACTAAGTCCTACGAGACTTTTTCCAATATTGTGTATTAACTACGAGCCGCTCGTATGGATAGAAATCCATACGCTACATGGTAAAGCCGAAAGACAACTACCCACTCAGATAAAGCTTTTGACAACTACCATGCTCCCACCTCCATCCTCCCGCGACCTCCTGCGACCCGAGCCAATACACGCCAAAGTACTAGGTCAAGAGAGGTCCCATACCCTCTAGTGTGGTTAGCACGCTAAATGCCCGGATAACGGTACTCACAAGATGTTCGGTCCTTAATTGACCGGGCACCTTTCCATCACACCCAATGATCACACCAATCTTACCACAGTTCGCTGCCTAAATCGTTTTTGTTTTCAGTTTTAGTTTTGCAATTATCAAAGCATAAAATTGAACCATAAGAACAATAATAATTTTAGATCAAGATCATCGACTAAGTCGATGATCGCCCAATTCTACCGAAAACTAAGCATGGCTAAGCAACCGACCAGAACTACTAAGTGATGAGAGTTCATCCAATAACTCTAATCACAAAGAAATAACCTAGGTTCGTAGTAAAGATCAATATTTCACCTATAGGATATGCATCTACAGGATTTAACTAATCAATTTTAACACAAATTAAGCAGTGCATACATACAGCTGAAACAAAATATTAGACTTTAAAATACTGGGATTAACATGATCAAACTGCTTGCCTGGCTGCTGTTGCTCAGAATGCTCGACCTGTTGCAGAGGATCGCTCTCAGGGTTGCCGCAAATATCGAATCCTAACGATTGAACAAAACAGCGAATAAGAACGAATAACACCGGCAAAACTCAATAATCAAATACAAACACCAATTTATACACAGAGCCTAGACCAACACAAAAGGAGTAACAAATAACTGCTACAGAGATGATTCAAATAGACATGCTTTCAAGTGATTGATCTACCCATTCCTTATTTACTAAGCTAATCCACAAAATCAATCTTCTAATATGTTTTAAACTTTGGACAGACTTTGATGGTGATTGTGTGCACATCTATTATTTAATCATCAAGTTACATATCAAGGACAGCTAACTACTCTAAAACAACCCTTATTAATTGAGATCATTGAACCTACAAGGAGCCATTTAACACACTAACTAGACAAGTATCCAACTATGAGATGCTAAATAAAATTCTAATTAAGTTTGGGCTTTAATAAAATTCAGCTACTAACACACCTAAGCAACATGCCAACATATTGTAAGGTTATCACAATTCAGCATGCTACTACACCAAATTTTGCTGCACTGATAAATCAAAAGTACAGAGACATTAACATGATCAGCTAACTATCCCTTATGATCAAACATGACAACCAGAGCTTTGAAACTTAAAGATACTAACTAAATGATTTCATGCTAACCATTACAACAAAAGGGAGTCAATCAGCACTAAACAAGAATCCAAAGCATAAGCATGAAACTAGAATTTAGCTACTGACAACAAAAACGACAATAGGAAACAAATACAGAGAACAACACTAAATACTTTCAAACTTCCAAACCCAATTTTAATCAAGCAAGAAAGTGAACTAAAGAACATTCCTAATCATGATTAGAAACTAAAGAACTGGTTTTGAAGGAGTGGGCCCCACCGCCGCATGCATGCAGAGGAGCACAACCAAAAGAACAGAGGATCTCGGGCGCTCGACTGGATCCGTCGCGGTGAAGGAGTGGCGTGAGGTGGGAACCAAGGTCAAAATGGGTCGCCGAGGATTGTCAAATCGTAGGTGGTCTCGAGGCGCCGAGATGATCATGCGCGCGGCGACGAGCTTGGCGGCGGCGTTGGGGTGACAAGGTGCGGCGCACTGCAGAGGTAGACAATGAAAATTAACGCGCGCATGGGCATCAGTGAGTTACCAGGAACTCACCGGTGTGCTTGGTGACGACAGAGAGGCACCGGAGTGGCGGCGACGAGCCCACGCGGCGCAAGGCGGTTAACGGCGGCGACAGGCAGCTCGGTAGAGGACACGTGAGTGAGTGGAGAAGAAAGGTGGAGTCCAGGTGGTGCTCACCGAGCGAAGAATTGAGCTGGAGCTCACCGGAGAAGATGCGGCGGTGGAAGAGGCGGTTTCGGCCGGACTTGGAGAAGAAAGCCCACGCGCAGCTCCACAAACGATGAAACTCGAAATTCCTTGAGGGGTTTACTTCCCAGGGATGTGGAACACACCGTGACGCGGTCGGCCGTGCTCGGGGATCACCGGAGCAGCAGGAACGCTCGGAGGTGTCGCGGCGACGCTCACGGCTCTCAGAGCTCGGTGGAGAAGAAAGACAATGGAGAAGAAAACGAGATAGAGAAAGCCTTCGGAGGGTTTTGTAGGAGCAGGCGGAGGCAGCGAGGTGAGGCGGTGGGCGGTGAAAAGACCGGTGAGGCGAGGTGGCAGCGTGCATGCAGCGGCCGGCCGGCGAGCGCTTGGCGGTCGCAGCGCTGAGCCGGGCGGCGGCGTGGCGGGATGACTGCAGTGGGTCCGCCTTGTCGGCGACAAGAAGAAAACGCGCGAGCCCGAGTCAAGTGCGGCGCAAACCAGTGGTTCGACTCGACCATTATCGCACCGACCGTTGGATCTGAGATGGACGGTCGAGATTGATGTATGCATTCGGACAGGTCGGTTGCATACGAGCACGTGGATCGTTCGATTTGCATCGGACGGCTGACAGCCATCGGGCGCGCGCGCGGTGCAGCTAGGCGGTGCGACCGAGTCAAGTGGCGCGGGTCGGACTCGAGCCTGAGTTGGGTTCGGGCCCGAGGAACAGTGTTTTCAGAATTCGATTTAAAAGACAGAGAAGGTTTGGGAAATTTTTAGAGGTAGCTCCATGGCTCCAAAAATTTCGAAATTTTTATGGTAGCTAACAGGGACTGAGGACAACCTTGTGAAATTTTTCCAGGAGTTTTCATGCAATAGATTTCTCCCAATAAAATTTCACAAGCTGCTGAACAGAAGTTTGACCAGATTTCAAACTAGTTTGACTTGGCCATTTGAAATAGCAAACAAAATCTAAAAATTGTGAAATAATTCAGAGAGGTAGCTAGGATGGTCAAGATGATAGGAAAAATAATTTTAGAGGATGGTCACAAGTTTGAAAGCTAAGAATTTGCTGACAACAATTTCCATTCACAAGAACTTAATTCTAGAAAATGGAAATTGCTAGGGAAAATTTGGAAAACTTCCAAATGATTTGATGAGACAACAAAATTTTTTATTTCTCCTCAAAATTTTACATTGGAAATACAAACCCTAAGTTAGGGTCATACAAATCTCCCCCTTACAGAATCTCGCCCGAGATTTCGATCACTAGAGAAGAAGGATGGGTAATCTGCTCAAGACGGTCTTCCCGCTCCCAAGTGGCTTCATCCTCTGAGTGGTTTGACCATCGAACTTTAAGGAACTTGATTACACGGTTCCTTGTTCTCGCTCAGCTTCTTCGAGGATACGAACGGGCGCCACGATAAGACAGATCTTCCCGCACATCGATATTTTCCAATGGCGTTTCCTCAATCGGAACACTGAGGCACTTCTTCAATTGTGACACATGGAAAACATCATGCACTCCTTCAAGTGTAGCCGGCAATTTAGTTTGTATGCAACAGCTCCCACTTTCTTGATGATGCGATACGCCCGACATATCGAGGAGCTAGTTTGCCCTTGACACCAAACGACGATGTCCTTCAAAGGTGAGACTTTGAGATACACAAAGTCATTGGGCTGAAACTCACCACGACGACGCCGACCGCATAGCTCTTCGCTTAGATCGAGCTACGCGCAAGTGCTCACGAATCAACTGCACTTGACTTTCCGCCTCATTGATCAAATCCGTGCCAAAGAACCGTCTTTCCCGCCGACTGGGCTCAATGGGGTTCTCGATCGCCTCCCATACAAAGCCTCAAACGGTGCCATACCGAGACTAGCCTAGAAGCTGTTGTTGTAGGAGAACTCGGCAAGTGGTAGGCACTTCTCCCAATTCTTCCCATAGGAAAGGACACAAGCACGGAGCATATCTTCTAGCACCTGATTGACCCGCTCTGTCTGACCATCGGTCTGAGGATGGTAGGCGGTGCTGAAAGTAAGACGGGTACCCATGGCCTCCTGTAGATTGTGCCAAAGTCGGGAAGTGAAAAGAGAACCACGATTCGACACCATCGCTCGTGGCACACCATGCAAACTCACAATGCGGGATATGTAGAGGTCCGCCAATTTATCGACGAGGGCGACGCACGCGGCGTAAAATGTGCTACCTTTGTCAATCGGTCAATAACCACCCAGATAGCATCCTTCCCCGAAGAGGTACGGGGCAAACCAGTGATGAAGTCCATACCAACGGAATCCCACTTCCACTCGTATAGGCAAGGGTCGAGGAGACTGCGGACGCCGATGCTCGCCTTGACGCGACAACATATGTCACATCTGGCCACGAACCTGGCAATCTCGCGCTTCATGCGAGTCCACCAGAATCTCTGACGCAGATCTTGGTACATTTTAGTGGCCCCGGGATGGATGGACAAAGGCGAATCATGAGCTTCTTGGAGAATCAAATCCTGTAATTCCGGAACCTTTGGAACCACGAGGCGCTGCCCAAACCACACAACACCATGCTCATCTTCTGAGAAACACCTGGCTATCCCATCCTTGATATTCTCGCTTGATCTCGTTCACACCGCCATCCGATCATTGTGTCTTTGCCTTGACTTGATCCACCAAGGTTGGTTGCACAACCAAGGCAGCAAGGGAACCATGCTCAACCAAACCCAAGTTGAGACGCTGAAACTCTGCAAGAAGTGTAGGTTGTCGCTCTTGGATCATCGTGAGTATTGCAATACACCTTTCGCTAAGTGCATCAAAGAACTACATTGGCCTTGCCGGTGATCACAATACCCATGTCATAATCTTTGATCAATTCCAACCATCTCCTCTGCCTGAGGTTCAGATCTGGCTGGGTGAACAAGTATTTCAAACTCTTGTGATCGGAATACACCTCACAGCGGTTACCGATCAGATAATGCCGCCAAATCTTGAGTGCATGAACCACAGCAGCAAGCTCTAGATCATGGGTGGGATAGTTGAGCTCATGAGGTCTCAATTGCCTGGATGCATAGGCAACTGCCTTGCCTTCCTGCATAAGAACACATCCAAGACCCTGACGAGAGGCATCGCAATAAATATCAAAACTCTTGTGGACATCAGGAAGAGTAAGGACTGGAGCTGAAGTCAATCGCTGTTTGAGCTCCTGAAAGCTCTCATCACAAGCAGAGGACCACACAAACTTCTTGTCCTTCTTGAGCAATTCAATCATCGGCTTTGCGATCTTGGAGAAGTTCTCGATGAAGCGGCGGTAGTAGCCCGCTAAACCAAGAAAGCTCCGCACATGAGTGACTGACTTGGGCTGCCCCCAAGATGGAACATCGCTGACCTTGCTGGGATCCACAGCTATGCCTCCAAATGAAAGAACATGGCCCAAAAATGCCACTTCCTTCAACCGTAACTCACATTTCTTGAACTTTGCATATAGTCGGTGCTCCGCAGATTTGCCCAAAACAATCTTCGATGCTCAAGATGCTCGCTTCATCTTGGAATAGATAAGAATGTCATCAATGAAGACCACCACAAATTTATCCAAAACTCCATGAATACCGAATTCATTAAGTTCATGAACAAAGCCGAGCTTTGGTTAGACCGAAGACATGACGGTGTACTCGCATGCGACCCATAACGAGTAGTGAAAGCCGTCTTCGAATATCCTCCGATGTGATCCTCGACTGATGATACCCCATTCTCAAATCAATCTTTGAGAACACTGGCTCCACCAACCGATCGAATGATCATTGATGCGGGCAAAGGGTATTTGTTCTTCACCGTCACCTCATTGAGAGGACGGTAATCAACACACATGCGCAAAGTCTTGTCCTTCTTCTTCACAAAGATCACCTGACAACCCCAAGGAGATGAACTGGACGGATGAAACCCTTTGCTTGGAGCTCACCAAGCCGCTTCTTCAATTCTTCTAGCTCAATGGGAGGCATCCGATACGCGCCTTGAAATCGGGCGATGCGGGCAGCAACTCGATGACAAACTCCAGATCTCGAACCGAGGCATCCTGCAAATCTTCGGAAAGACATCCACAAAGTCGATACTATGGGAACATCCACGACCGCAAGGTCAAGCCGCCTCTAATGCACATAAATGTGGCCCTCGCACCGCGCGAAAATCCGACCTGCTCGCCTGAAGGGTTGGTGAGATGGACAATCTTCCTGGCACAATCGATTTGCCCCAAGTGTTGGGACAACCAATCCATGCCAAGAATCACATCCAGACTCGCTGAACCGAGCAGAATAAGATTTGCCAAAAATCCCACTCCTTTGACTATGATAGGAACATCCCGACACTGTAAATCAGCTCTCATTTCCGACCCCGGAGAGCGGATGAGCAAAGGAATCCCTAAAGGAACACAGTGAAGACCACTAGCAGCAGCAAATGACCTCGAAATAAAAGAATGCGATGCTCCAGAATCAAATAATACTGCAGCAGGACGAGAATTAACAAGAAGTGTACCCATCACGACATCCGCGCCTCGAGCCTCCTCACCGAAAGGTGGTTGACTCGACCGCCGCACTCGGGTCTTCGATAATCTTCGGTCGGTGGGTGACCACTCCCCCGCGTCCTCCATTAGGACGAGGCTACTGCAACACTCGAGGCAAGCGCTGGCGTAGTGGCCCTTGTTGTGGCAATAAAACAAGTAACCTCGGCCGCCGGATTGCGGAGGCCGCTCTGCTGCCGATCGCAGCGCACGTGGTTGAAACACGCCTGCGGTGGGCGAGAGCTGGTGCAGATGGCCTCGGCGCCGGTGGAGCAAAAGAACGGCCATCGTGCCGCCCACCGAGGACGAACGAGGCCGGTGTGAGTAGACCGATGTGCCTCCCATTTGCGCTATGGACTCGCCAGCGCTTTGCTTTATGCTCGGCAACAATGGCCTTATCTACCAAGGCACGAAAGTCGAGAAGTCCACAATGGATAGCTTGTCCCGCAGCTCCTCGCACAAGCCATCCATAAACTTCTCTGCTAGCCTCATCCGAGGCCACCTCTCCGAGCATAACGAGCTAGATGATTGAACTCGCATGTGCTCTCACACGCATTTGCGCTCTTGCTTGAGCGTGAGGAATTCTTTCTTTTCAGCTTCATCGGGCCATCCGGGATGTGGGCCCGACGAAAAGTCGATTCGAACTCTTCCCACGCGACCACATGGCCCGCGGGTTGCATGGCGAGATAATTCTCCCACCATGAGAGTGCCGCGCCTCAAGGGGTGGGACGCGAAGAGTGCCTTATCCTGCGCTCGGCATCGAGCTATGTTGAGCTTTCGCCAACCATGTGCGACCAATCATCCGCATCGAGAGGTCCTCCGAGCGGGAGAAAGTCGGCGGCGTGGTACGGAGGAACTCGCAAGTCCCCGCGAGTCGATGGCCGCCACCACCGGCGGAGTGGAGGTATTCTAGCAATAACCTCCAAGATACGCTGTCGTCCATGCGGTTTCGCCGACCGGCGAGAACCTCAACCATGGTCGGAGGAGGGGGAAGCTCCTCATCGTGACCAGCCTGCTGACTGCCACGCGTTCTCCCGGCCATCCTGTTTCACTAAGACAAGTTAACAATAGCCCAAAAACATGAAGTCAATACCCACTGCAATTAACTTGCTAACAGCACAAAACAAGCACAAGACTTTTAAGTTACAAAACCAACTGACAAAAATCAGACACTTAGCAAACTCATACATATCTTACCCTTATGCTCCCACAAATTTTAATTAGACTAATTCTCTATGGTTCTCCCAGAGACTAATTCCACCGGTAGTAACTATCTTTTGAAAGGAAAGAGAGAAACCAAGTTTTAAAACTCAAATTAGAGTAAGGTGAGAGTGGAAAGTTAAGATAGGTAAGGAATAAAATCTGAGAATCTGCCTAGGTTTTCATAAACCTTTTTATCATTTGCAACTAAGTCTTTTCAAAATATCCTAGGGACGACTATGCTTGTGTTACTACGGTCAGAATGGCTCTGATACCAACTTTGTGAGGACCCCAATTTATTTGGCTTATAATGCTTAACCAACCACTTGGTCCTAGCATCACAAATCAAATAAACTGAGTCTCGAGATATGTATACTTCCCAGAAGCAGTATACACGCCTCACGACAAAATTATGCATCAACTCCATTCCAAACATAGAGTCCAAACAACACACTACCAAACGGAAGATAAACAAATAGTAGAACTATTACAGACAAAGGCCGACAGGCCACAAGGTACAAAAATAAACAAGAACGACAGCGGAAGCAAAAGTGCCATAAGATGGCTATAAACAAAGCCAATCAGCGTGCCTCCAACACACAAGGCATCTGACCGGACCGCCAAGTCTAGTCGTCCACGAAACGGCAACACAGCTCACAGAATCGAGGCCCTTGGGGCTCAACTTCTTCCTCTGCAACAAAAACATTAAGCAAAGCACCTGAGTACAAAGATTGTCTTTGTACCCGCAAGACCGACGTGTGAACTAGCGCACTGCTCATATGCTACATGCGAGCTTGTTTGGTGGAGGCCATATGTTTCATTTGCATAAAGCCAATTTTCATTTTTGCAATAATACGCTTTGAAGGCGAGTTTGCAATTCGCTTTTAATGTTGAAATAACAATGATGTATAATAATAACAAAAGAGAAAGATAAACAACCTAGAAGTAACTATCCCAATAGTCACTCCAACAATAGCACTAATCCCATTCGCACCACCCATCAAGTTTTAATTTTAAATGTTGTAGTCTAACTCTTGATAAGCTTACCCAAGCGTGTCCATCACCTAGGGCGAGGCTATTCGAATAGTTTTAACCTCGCAGGTGTACCACTGCACCCACACTTGCATCGCCTTAAAGACAAAGCACACTACCAAGGTATGCCGCACAACTAAGTCCTACGAGACTTTTTCCAATATTGTGTATTAACTACGAGCCGCTCGTATGGATAGAAATCCATACGCTTACATGGTAAAGCCGAAAAGACAACTACCCACTCAGGATAAAGCTTTTCGGACAACTACCATGCTCCCACCTCCATCCCTCCTGCGACCCGGAGCCAATACACGCCAAAGTACTAGGTCAAGAGAGGTCCCATACCCTCTAGTGTGGTTAGCACGCCGAAATGCCTGGATAACAGGTACTCACAAGATGTTCGGTCCTTAATTGACCCGGGCACCTTTCCAGTCACACCCAACAGATCACACCAATCTTACCAAGCAGTTCGCGTCTAAATCGTTTTTGTTTTCAGTTTTAGTTTTGCAATTATCAAAGCATAAAATTGAAGCATAAGAACAATAATAATTTTGTGTGATCAAGATCATCGACTAAGTCGATGATCGCCCAATTCTACCGAAAACTAAGCATGGCTAAGCAACCGACCAGAACTACTAAGTGATGAGAGTTCATCCAGCGAACTCTAATCACAGCAAATAACCTAGGTTCAGGTAGTAAAGATCAATATTTCACCTATAGGATATGCATCTACAGGATTTAACTAATCAATTTTAACACAAATTAAGCAAAGGCATACATACAAATTGAAACAAAATATTAGACTTTAAAATACTGGGATTAACATGATCAAACCGCTTGCACGGTCAGCCGTTGCTCGTAATGCTCGACACATTGCGAGGATCGCTCTGAGGGTTGCCGCAAATATCGAATCCTAACGATTGAACAAAACAGCGAATAAGAACGAATAACACCGGCAAAACTCAATAATCAAATACAAACACCAATTTATACACAGAGCCTAGACCAACACAAAAGGAGTAACAAATAACTGCTACAGAGATGATTCAAATAGACATGCTTTCAAGTGATTGATCTACCCATTCCTTATTTACTAAGCTAATCCACAAAATCAATCTTCTAATATGTTTTAAACTTTGGACAGACTTTGATGGTGATTGTGTGCACATCTATTATTTAATCATCAAGTTACATATCAAGGACAGCTAACTACTCTAAAACAACCCTTATTAATTGAGATCACAGAACCTACAAGGAGCCATTTAACACACTAACTAGACAAGTATCCAACTATGAGATGCTAAACAAAATTCTAATTAAGTTTGGGCTTTAATAAAATTCAGCTACTAACACACCTAAGCAACATGCCAACATATTGTAAGGTTATCACAATTCAACATGCTACTACACCAAATTTTGTCAGACCGATAAATCAAAAGTACAGAGACATTAACATGATCAGCTAACTATCCCTTATGATCAAACATGACAACCAGAGCTTTGAAACTTAAAGATACTAACTAAATGATTTCATGCTAACCATTACAACAAAAGGGAGTCAATCAGCACTAAACAAGAATCCAAACCAGAAGCATGAAACTAGAATTTAGCTACTGACAACAAAAACGACAATAGGAAACAAATACAGAGAACAACACTAAATACTTTCAAACTTCCAAACCCAATTTTAATCAAGCAAGAAAGTGAACTAAAGAACATTCCTAATCATGATTAGAAACTAAAGAACTGGTTTTGAAGGAGTGGGCCCCACCGCCGATGCATGCAGAGGAGCACAACCGAAAAAGAACAGAGGATCTCGGGCGGCTCTGGACCTGGATCCGTCGCCGGTGAAGGAGTGGCGGCGAGGTGGGAACCAAGGTCAAAATGGGTCGCCGGAGGATTGCTGAAACTGTAGGTGGTCTCGAGGCAGCCGGAGATGCACTGCGGCGGCGCGGCGACGGAGCTTGGCGGCCGGCAGTGGGGGTGACAAGGTGCGACTGCACCAGAGAGGTAGACAATGAAAATTAACGCGCGCATGGGCATCAGTGAGTTACCAGGAACTCACCGCGTGCTTGGCGACGACAGAGAGGCACCGGAGTGGCCCGGCGACGAGAGCCCACGGCGGCGCAAGGCGGTTAACGGCGACAGGAGCCTGGGGTGAACGAGAGGACACGTGAGTGAGTGGAGAAGAAAGGTGGAGTCCAGGTGGTGCTCGCCGAGCGAAGAATTGAGCTGGAGCTCACCGGAGAAGATGCGGCGGTGGAAGAGGCGGTTTCAGCCGGACTTGGAGAAGAAAGCCCACGCGCAGCTCCACAGACGATGAAACTCGAAATTCCTTGAGGGGTTTACTTCCCAGGGATGTGGAACACACCGTGACGCGGTCGGCCGTGCTCGGGGATCACCGGAGCAGCAGGAACGCTCGGAGGTGTCGCGGCGACGCTCACGGCTCTCAGAGCTCGGTGGAGAAGAAAGACAATGGAGAAGAAAACGAGATAGAGAAAGCCTTCGGAGGGTTTTGTAGGAGCAAAGCGAGGCGGCGAGGTGAGGCGCCGGCGGTGAAAAGACCGTGAGGCGAGGTGGCGGCAGGCATGCGCGCGGCGGCGAAAGCGCTGGCGAAGCGGTGCGCCGAGTCGGCGGCGACGTGGCGGGCATGACTGCAGTGGGTCCGCCTTGTCGGCCGACAAAGAAAAACAGCGCGAGCCCGAGTCAAGCGCGGCGCAAACCGTGGTTCGACTCGACCATTATCGCGCCGACCGTTGGATCTGAGATGGACGGTCGAGATTGATGTATGCATTCGGACAGGTCGGTTGCATACGAGCACGTGGATCGTTCGATTTGCATCGGACGGCTGACAGCCATCGGGCGCGCGCGCGGTGCAGCTAGGCGGTGCGACCGAGTCAAGTGGCGCGGGTCGGACTCGAGCCTGAGTTGGGTTCGGGCCCGAGGAACAGTGTTTTCAGAATTCGATTTAAAAGACAGAGAAGGTTTGAGAAATTTTTAGAGGTAGCTCCAGGGCTCCAAAAATTTCGAAATTTTTATGGTAGCTAACAGGGACTGAGGACAACCTTGTGAAATTTTTCCAGGAGTTTTCATGCACTAGATTTCTCCCAATAAAATTTCACAAGCTGCTGAACAGAAGTTTGACCAGATTTCAAACTAGTTTGACTTGGCCATTTGAAATAGCAAACAAAATCTAAAAATTGTGAAATAATTCAGAGAGGTAGCTAGGATGGTCAAGATGATAGGAAAAATAATTTTAGAGGATGATCACAAGTTTGAAAGCTAAGAATTTGCTGACAACAATTTCCATTCACAAGAATTTAATTCTAGAAAATGGAAATTGCTAGGGAAAATTTGGAAAACTTCCAAATGATTTGATGAGACAAAAAAAGTTTTTATTTCTCCTCAAAATTTTACATTGGAAATACAAACCCTAAGTTAGGGCTGTTTCAACAACCTCTGCAGAGTGTTAAACAATCTATTCGAATAGTGCGTCCGCGGTCATGGACAATGCTCGGGGATTTCACACGAGGGGTAGTTTTCATAAAACAATTGGGAAGGGACGGTTGTGTGACCTCAATCATATGGCTGTGTGAAATAATCTGTTTAGCTATGTGTGTTTGTGAAAACAATTGTTAAATTAATATTGTCTATTTGTTTTGAATTATACTTTCAATCTATTATTCATATTCAATTGCAAATGTTGCATTTCTGCAAAATAACCACAGAAGCCATTTCCTTTGGAATAAGCCTGCATCTATACATTGCATTCTGTGGTATGACTTGCGAGTACGGTTGTGTACTCACGCTTGTTGTAAAACTTGCGCCCAAACCTACAGAGTGAAGGAATCGTCGGTCAACAAGGTCTACTTCAAGGATCGAGAAGAACTAGGTCGCGCACTTGACCATTGCTGTGGGCATATGGATGGGCTTCACCGGTTATTCCGCTTGCTCATTGCAGCTTCATTGAGCTATTCGCCTTCTGAGGCATTAATTGTAAGCTTTGACCTTAAGGTCTTTACTCTGATATTTATTGTTATTTGCCTATTTATTAGTCATCTTTGTATATGGAAATGATATTTCATCGATGTTGCCACTGTGTGCACTAGCGTGATCCTGGACTAGTGCAAGATACACGAGAGGTCCAGAATGCATTTTGGGTCCCGACAGAGGTGGTATCAGAGCCATATCGACTGTAGGTCGTGACCTTAGTTAGAATGGCCGTTTGTAAGAAAAACTTCAAAACTTATTTTACAAATGGAAAATCTTAATGATGTGCTATTCTCATCTTGTCTAGATTCTATACTATTCCATTCTATTCCTTTCTCATCTATATTCGTCCTCACCATTTTGAGTATTAAATTGGACTCCCTCCCCTCATAACTTCTATACTCATCGTTATCCATGTCAAATGTCTTGGTGGATGCCCAAGAGCAGTTTTGAGCAACTGTTTGAAGACCACGCAACAAACAACAACGTGTCAACATCTCCCAAGTGTTCAAGACAAGTGCGTCGCAAAAATTCAAGACTAAGAAGAAGTTGTACGTCGCCTCCATCTTTCTTCAAGCTTCGCCTCCAAGGATCGCAAGCAGTCAGCGTTTGATAAAGACCGTGACCAGTTCGAGTTTTCTTCAGACCAACCATATAGGATAAATCAGTGTAGGTTCCTCCCGTGTGTTGAGCCAAGTCGCCCTGTTAAGTTAAAGTTTAATCGACTAGACGATTAGATCTTTGTTTCCCTTCTTCGGTGTAGTTTGGCTTTGAGTTTTATGCTTCTTAATAGCTTTTCGGCTATTTGTGTGTTCCTTGGTGTTCTTCGGGTTAAACCCGCTCCCCTTAGTAGATTCTCTTCCCTAACCTTGTGCTTTTCCCTCGCATCTATTAGCCCTGGTCAGCCAGCAGATGGAGAACCCCAGTGAAGTCAGCCTTGTTAGTAATCTTGAGACGATGCAGACACTGCACTCTGTCAATCCCGCGGGCGCTTGTCGCATCGTGAGTAGCGATCCAGCTTATGGAACAATTCGTGGTAGCTCAGACTCAATCCATGAACGCGATGATGCAGAACATGAACAACAGGATGACCCAGCAGAATCAGACCACCGCTACCTTAGTCAATTTGATGAATCAGAATAATCAAGCAAGTCATCGTACCGTCGCCAGTGTTAGTACCAGAGCAGACGATGACCAACAACAATCTCTAGTGCCAGTGGTGACACATCAGGACCCGAGCCAGTTTCCTGCCACCCAGAATCAACTCATGCCAGCAACAATGCGATTGTCGGACATTAGTAATGTTTGCAATGGTGCACAACTCGTTGCCATCCCAAAGACACACCTTCAGTTCAAGTTGCAAAGTTCCTAAGGACCAAGACGCCCGTCTTTGAAGGATCAATCGTACTCAAGGATGCGGAATCTTGGATTCGCACAATAGAAGAAAAGCTAGCTGTTGTGCAATGCAATGATAATGAAAAAGTTTTCTATGCTACTCATCATTTAGAAGGAGTTGCATTAGATTGGTGGGAAAATTTTGCGCCGCCCATCGTGACGAGCACACCATCACTTGGGCGAGTTCACCGCTTTGTGCCAACAAAGATGCAATATCAAGCATAAGTGATCAAGAGAAACCTGCTATTTCGATATCTTACACCAAATCTAGCCGTTGTCAGTTGAAGTGCTGCCAACCAGATAAGTCAGAAGATTGTGCATGTACCCACTGTGGAGAAATAGGCCATAGTGCTGATGAGCACAATATCAATTGTTCCAATTGCGAAGGAAACCATTCCGTTGGAAAATGTCCTATGAGTAAGATCACATGTTTCTTGTGGGAAAGCTATGATCATTGTCCAAGCCAGTGCCCTATGTATTCCGTGTTGACTTTTGCAATGCAACGTCAGCGAGAAAACTTTCGAGCTACTGTCAGAACATTAGCAAGAGAAGGCAAACCATTGTCAGTACAAGATATGTCAGCTAAAGAATCACAAAAGCAGAATGTTGACCTTGGCAACCCACCTCAAAAGGAGAGCAAGTCAGTCTCATCACTAGTGTGTTTCAAGTGTGGTAAGCAAGGCCACTATGCCAAGAGATGCCCTAAAAAGCGACTATCCTTCTTGAAGGTTGAAGAACACCAGAAGAATAGTTCTGCCCTGACCTGTTCAGAAAAAGTCACAAGGTTCGACATGTCTATGCTACAACAATCATGAAAAAGGTCACTACGTTAGCCAGTGTCCTCAGTGGAACCAGTCACTCACTCCAGATGCAAGAATACCAGAAGTCAGCTCAGTTAGGATTTCAACTCCTAGAGCAGTTGGTAACGCACCAGGATCTGTTTGCCCAATGAAGTAGTCAAAGAAGAGACGTTTGAATGATGATGTTACCAAGAAAGTCTAGATTGGTGATACCAGATCATGCAGTGTCATGTCTCTGTTAGTAGCAGTAAAGTCAGAGAATCATTGGAACCTCTCCTCTGTTGAGAGCAAAAGGGTGGACATCTTTGTATGCAAGTTATGAAGAAAAAGAAATTGTTGGATATTAAATCATTGGATACCTTTCCAAGAGTCTGCCTTTGCAAGTTGAGTAATCAAGCGTTAAGTCATGATGATGGAAGGCCGTAGAGCCGTAACTATGGAATGTGATGTTGAATTCCAACTTATTCATTTTGCATAGCAGTGAGACAATGGTAAATGATTGAAGAATCTAATCATTGGATAATGTCCATATCCGCAAGAGAGTATGCAATTGCCATTGCAAATGATCTATACAGCATGCAACTGTATTAGAAATCAAGTTTGTCTTTGACTTGGTACCCAGGATCAGCCAATTCCTGAAGGAATTACGTCAGAGATGAACTATGACAAAAGTTGTTAAACAAGTTTGCAAAAATGATAAAGCAGATCAGATGATTTTCTCAGATAAAGGAAGTATCAAATCAAACCCATCAGCCTAGCAGTGTTAGTTGAATACCAGTGAAGCAGTCGTTTCGAGACAGTGTTAGTGAAGATCAATGAGACAGTCGTTTCAAGTTAGCCAAGACCCCTCACCGGTTGTAAGAAGAGAAGTTCGCCCAGGCCGCTAGAAGTGAACCGTGTTTGTAAGAATTTCAGAAGAGATTAATCACAACTCCAGTGTTCGTATTGTCAGATACCAGAAAGAACCTTGATAGGTTTTATCACGGAACATCCAAGAATTGGTGTGTTAAGAAGTTTCAGGTGGTGAATTATCTTAGTCATAATTCGAAGTTGCTACCGTGGTGCAACAAAGATGGTTATTGGATTGAGAACCATGAGGTTGGAATCCGCTCCTCGCACTGCACTCAAGACAATGACGTATACTTTGAAATGTAAGAGCTACCACAAGGATCTCGTGATCACCACTAAAGTTACCTGTGAAATTCAGAGTTTGGATCTTGAGTCAGTTGCAAGGATATCTGTTGAACCCCAGAGTTCGGACCGATGCTAGAAATCAGTGAGATGACAATAACGTTAAGTGATCCGTCCTCACTTAAAGCCAAGGAAAGAGTGAGAACCCACTGAAGGCAAACAGAATGATCCATGGATCAATGAGTATATTTACATATCTAATGAGAAGGAACTCCAGTAGTTGATGCTCAAACCAACATTTGAGTGTAAGCATTCTACTTTTCTTCGAAAGTACCAAGGTGTACAAAGATCTCAAAGTGGCATTGTGATGATCCAAAATAAAGTGAAATATCGCAGAATGGGTTACCATGTGTTTGGCATGTCAGAAAATCAGCCAAAATGTTGGGGGCTAGTCAGAGTACTTCTATCCCTGAGAATTCAGATATGGGATCTCCCAGACCCAATCGGGATATAATTTCTTGAAGGGTGATTGTTGATCATTTGACGAAATTTGTCGCTTCATTCTGTCAATATCACCTAGTTTGGAGATCGCCAGCGAGTGGTATACGACGAGGTTGTATACGACGATATGACATTCGCCGGATGGGTGCGATGTCGATCTACAGAGATGGTCAAATTGCACGACGTGTCAGAGAAGTTAGTGTCAGACCAAGGATCCCAGCTTATCTTGTGTTAGCGACAGAGTCTGCATGATGCTTGGGTGATCATTTGATTCGATGTTGTGAATCGCCTGAATCAATAGACGATTGAAAAGATTAATGAGTTGTGCCTTAACTCGAGTACCAAGTCGAGCAAGTAAGTGTTATGTGTAGAGTTCTCTACAACCCGATGTCACCCGATCGTAGTTGTCACCCTCAAGTTCGTGAGTGGTTGATCGTGTCGATCATCGCCGCCTAGGAGCAGATCAAATTACAAAGTATGTGGATGTTGCATTAATCATGAAGCAGAAGACCAAGGGTCCTTAATCCTAAATGGAATTTAAGTAGCAGTGTTCAAAAAGGAAAGCTACACAAACTATACAGATTTTCACCTTCGCAGCCATGTCTATCTTCAGAATACCTGTTGGAGTTCTGTGCTAAAGAATTGTATGACAGAATTGACAAAAGTGTGTCAGTTAGTTCAGATTTCGAACCGCGGAAGAAGAGATAGTTTGCCAATCTGAGTTGTCAGTCAGCAGCAAGATTTCCTCCACTTCAGAAGTGCCTTCAAGACCCGATCAAGTAGCCCCGGTAGGAGCAATCAAGTTTGAAGATGCCTTCCAGCCAAGAGCCAGTTTGTCAAGTTTTCAGTGAAGCGTGAAGAAGCAAGGCGTTGTTCTGTAAGTGGTCAGAAGAGCGATTCTGTCAAAGTCAAAGCAATTTGAAAGCAAGAAGTGAACCCGAAGGCTGAGTTCCTTATCCTATTCTCTATAGCCAGCCTGAATCTCGGGGACGAGATTCCTTTAAGGGGGGGAGGTTTGTAACGTCCCAAAATTTGGCTTTTCAAAAATCTTTTGAGTAGTTTAGGTCCCTGGAAAATTTCACCAATTTTATTTGAATTAATAAAGCTTAATTGGAATTTTCTAAATTAAAAATATTTAATTTGACTAATATAAACATTAATTAAATAAAAACCTGTGTTATTTGGCTTCCTTGTCTTTCAAGGAATTTTTGGGTATTTTCTGAGATTTTTTCGGATTTGTTTGCTATTTATTTGACCTCCTTGATTTTTGGGATTTCTTTTAATTCCGAAAATCCAGATTTTCTCTCACTGCCGATGCTAAGACTCGCGAAACACGGTTCATCTTCAAACTCGAACCGAACGCGAGTCCAAGATGCGTGCGACTCAACTCCAATTTTCAAATTTCCATATCTTTCTCCACGGTGCATATAAAAGCGAGCCGTTTGCGCCACGCGTCCGTGTTGATCCTCTTCCAATCCCTGAATTGGTTTCCTCCAAACCGATCTATTTTCGCCGCAATCTCCGTAAAACCGAGCTCAACCAAAAGTCTTGTCCGCGAATCGCGCCGTCGTCCGACGTCCGTTGGCGAACCGTCTGGCGCGTTGGCTTTGCGTCGCCGCCCTCTACGCCATGGTTCCTTCCTCTTTGCCCAAGATCACCGAGCACCGCCGCCATGTCAAGCCCTAAAGCCAAAACGTGTTCATCGCGTTCTTCGCTACCTCGGTGAGTTTTTCCAAAATCCGACCGCGTCATCTTGTGCCCCTCGTCAATACCTATTTTTCACCTCTTGTAGATTCGAGTTTCATCCACCGTGCACCGAGAATTTGACATTCTCTCGCCTCTTGTTCGTCGTCCTTCTCCGGTCAATTACTCCGCAACCGTTGACCCCCTGCCTTCAACTCCACCACCGTTGAGTTCGCGTCGCCGCGTTCTACGCCGTGCTCACCTTCCTTTTTGCAGAGCATCGCCGGAAGTGTTACGCGCCCGTGAGGCCGCCGTCGTCGGCGTTCTTCACGTCGCTGCCGTCGCATGGAGCAAAATCTTGATGTCCGGACCGCGTCATCATCTCCGGCTCGTCGTTTCCTTTCCGTTTTGCCCCTTCGCCAACGCTGGTTCGCCTTCGTTCATCTACACCGCCATGAGCAAGAATCGGCATATCCTTTGGTTACTGTTCATGCATATATGTGTCCAGTACGTACGTTTCTTGTTTCTTCCCTGTTCGATTTCCTCTCTGTCCTTCCTTTTCATCTAATTAATTCAAGCCAAATATATATCTCTCACTTCCATGTGGACCCTTTGCCATCCATATATATATATATATATCTTCCATGTTGACCCCACATGTCATCGTCCTAATTAAACATCCTAATTATTTCTATCACTTACATGCGGGTCCCGTATGTCAGTCAATCTTGGTCAAACCCTATTCATGAGCTTGGTCCACCGTGGTCTAGCATATCTCCGTGGACCTGGTCCATAGATCAGTGGCCCACATGTCAACCCCTAATCCTATTTTCGGGAATTAATTTAATTCTTGAAAATCCTTTTATCTTATTGGTCCCGCTTGTCACTCTCTCTACCTTATTTCTGGAATTATTTTAATTCTAGAAATTCATAAATACCAGTCGGTCCCACCTATCATACACTCATTCTTTATCTAATATTTTCGGAATAGAATATTCTGAGAATATTCCGTAGAGCTTTTTCATCATTTCATGTGAATTCCAATCTTCCAAAAGTCATATCTTCTTCATCCGAATTCCGATTGAACCCATTCAAGTTTCTAAATTCATCTAAATTCAATATCTACCTTTCAGTACCATTCAATTTCAACTTGGAGTTTATTTGATTTGTCTTTTGAATTTAGTTTGTTTTGTGCTTTCTTTCTCGTTAGACGCCGAAGTCCCGGGATCGTCCAAATGAGCTGAAGATCAAGCAAGTAGAAGATTGAAGATAATTTAAGATCACCATTGCTATAGCAAGGCAAGTTATACCTTTGATCATATTGAATCCCAGTTTTTAAAATTACTTTGATTTAAATTATTGCATTTACTTTAAGTAATTATTTAAATGCTTTTGGGTTTAGCTATTAATCCAATTTGTTATATCCACTTTGTCTATTGTATGTCATAATCTTTTGTCACCCTAGATTGGTTCGTATTTAGTTGGTGCTATGGTATTACCAACGTGGGTTGGTTAGTACGAGTAGATTGCTTAGCCATGCCACGAGTCATCATCTCATGTGAGTCGCAATTATTAAATATGACTAAGTGACTATGGAACTTTGTGTAAAACTGTGTGCTATGTGTTATTACTTCGTGATGGCATGTGTTGCACTAAAACCAACCCAGGTGGTAAAGGATTTGGGTGAGGCAAGTGGTGGAGACTGTGACATGGTGGACTATGTGATGGGAATGATAATCTTTGTGACTTAGTTAGAAAATGGAAGTCTTGCCTTGGTCAATTAAGGACTTAACTTTGTGCGCCATTGAATCGAGCCTTCATCAGACGACCACATGCCCGTATGGGACGGGCCTAACTTAGTAAGTTATGGATTCTCGGCATTGATGTTCGGTGGTAGGTTAGGCTATGTGATAGGGTGGAGGTGTGACTACTTGGTGGTTGCATCGCGGGAGGATTCGTCGTCCCTGTCCAACGGTGTGTGTTATGCATGGGCTTTGTGATATGTATAACGGTTTGTAAGCACATCGGAGTGTCAATGTTTGAGATGAAGTTTCGAACTGTTTTGTTATGATCGCGCCACACCGTTATATCGTGTGGGTAAAGTGTACAACCTCTGCAGAGTGTTAAACAATCTATTCGAATAGCCGCATCCGCGGTCATGGACAATGCTCGGGGATTTCACACGAGGGGTAGTTTTCATAAAACAATTGGGAAGGGACAGCTGTGTAACCTCAATCATACGGCTGTGTGAAATAATCTGTTTAGCTATGTGTGTTTGTGAAAACAATTGTTAAATTAATATTTTCTATTTGTTTTGAATTATACTTTCAATCTATTATTCATATTCAATTGCAAATGTTGCATTTCTGCAAAATAACCACAGAAGCCATTTCCTTTGGAATAAGCTGCATCTATACATTGCATTCGTGGTATGACTTGCGAGTACGGTTGTGTACTCACGCTTGTTGTAAAACTTGCGCCAAACCTACAGAGTGAAGGAATCGTCGGTCAACAAGGTCTACTTCAAGGATCGAGAAGAACTAGGTCGCGCTTTTACCGATTGCTGTGGGCATATGGATGGGCTTCACCGGTTATTCCGCTTCGCTCCGCCGCAGCTTCATTGAGCTATTCGCCTTCTGAGGCATTAATTGTAAGCTTTGACCTTAAGGTCTTTACTCTGATATTTATTGTTATTTGCCTATTTATTAGTCATCTTTGTATATGGAAATGATATTTCATCGATGTTGCCACTGTGTGCACTAGCGTGATCCTGGACTAGTGCAGTATACACAGAGGGTCCAGAATTGCATTTTTGGGTCCCGACAGCAATGTATAACGTCGGTTAGTAGAAGTGGGTATTGTTGGTGTTCTTATTGAATTTATTTCATTGGTTAGGCGGTGGAGCTTCGAGTTTAGGAATGCCATCGCTTCCAGCTAACGCGTCTCAACGCAGAAGGCAAGTACATTGTTGATCTAAATGTTTGTGCATTATGGTTATTGATATGAGCGTGCTGTGATAACTCTTGTGTAGTATGAAGTGAAATATCCATGTTTTGTCTCTATGTTGAATTCATGAATAGAAATGATGGTAATGTTATATTCAATAAATTGTTTCATGCATTCATTATCATTTGCCGTCCACGGGAGTGGATGAGGGAGACCATCAATTCCAGGATGGTTGAGTAAGACCCATTAATTCCAAGATGGGCAATGTTGGACACCCGTATGAAACGTTCTTCACACGGGAAGAGGATCCCCGCATTTTTGTTAAGATGCGGGCTTGAGTGAACACCGACGGGTGTTCATTGACTATACCGGTATATGTGTGTGTGTGCAGTCCATTCCCTTGATTTTTAAGCATTCATTTCATGTCATCATAAGTACTCATTTGTGTTATGATCAACGTTGAGATGGCCGAGTAGGTCTTATTTGTATTGATAAATGTGTTCTTAATCATTGTACTTGCTGAGTCATGGACTCACCTTGCTTTGTTTATCTATTTCTAGGTGATCGTTGATGAGTTTCTCTTGGGAGGGAGTAGACACACACTACTTGTCTACAACATCAAAATCATGTTCAAGATTAAATTCTAGTTCAATATTTCATTCGTTAATGCTGAACTGTAATAATTAAACTATAATTGGAGAAGGAAGGATACCTTCTCCACTATGATGTTGATTTATGTCTGCATGTGAACCTTCTTCAATGATTCTCAGTATTAAATAACTTAAGGTGAAGGAAGGATACCTTCACCATATCTTGTTTATATTAATGTTGTCAGTTGATTGTTATAATTATTTCATATTCTTCCGCAATGTGTAGATTGTTAGAATAATTAGGTGGCATCTTGGCTTCCGTTTGGCCAGGGTGTTACACAAAACCTCGTTGCCGGCCATCACCGTCTACCCAACCACCAGTAAGTATACCGATGAGTTCGCAATAGCGTTCTCTACTTGTTGGTATTACTCTCCGCCGGTGAATCGCCACCATTCGCCGTCGACCATCGGTACCCGAGCCCTCGCCGTCGTTATCGAGTACTGTTCATCGCTCCCGACTACCATGGTCGTAGCCGATTTCGACTACGTGGTCATAGCCATTATCGATTACGTGTGGTCGTAGCCGCTGCCGATTGTCGTGGTCGTAGGAGTTTCGACTGCCCCTGGTCGAAACAGCTCCAGATTAGGTTTTCCTTTAGATTCAAACTTCCAAAGCCCATATCTTTTTCATCCGAACTCCGATTGAACCCATTCAAATTTCTAAATCCATCGAAATTCAAGATCTATTTATGTGAGATTTTTATTTAATTTTTAGAGTTTGTTTGTTCTCTGTTTTATTTATTTTTGTTTATTTGCTTTGTTTACAAGTAGACATCGATACTTCGGGGAACATTGAAGGAGAAGAAGTGCCTCAAGATCAAGACCAATACCTAGATCTATTTCAAGGCAAGTCATACATTTGATCATATTGAATCCTAGTTTCGAAACTATATTGATTCAAATTATTGCATGTACTTCAAATATTTATTTAAACGCTTTTTGGTTTAGTTATTAATCCAACTTGTTATATCCACCTTGCTTATTGATATGTCATAATTTTTTGTCACCCTAGATTGGTTTATTATTTTGTTGGTATTATCATAGTACCAACATGGGTTGGTTAGTACGAGTAAATTGCTTATGCCATGAGTCATCATCTCATGTGAGTTGCAATTATAAACCTGACTAAGTGATTATGGAATTATGTGATAAAACTATGTGTACTATGTGCTATTACTCGTTGATGGCATATGTTGCACTTAACCAACAGGGTGAGAAAGGATTTAGACTGGGGCAAGTGGTACTGTGTTTTGTTATGGTGGAGCTATGTGCATGGCAATAATAAGCTATGTGCATAGTGAATAATAGTTAGAATTTGAAAGTCTTGCCATGGTCAATTAAGGACTTAACTTTGTGCATCATTGAACTGAGCCTTACTGTACGACCACATGCCTGGTATGGGACGAGCCTAACTTAGTAAGTTATGGATTCTTGGCATTGATTACTCATGCAGTAGGTTAGGCTGTGTTGTATGGGTGGAGGTGTGTACTATCAGGTAGTCGCATCATGGGGCGGTTCGCTGTGTCCCTGTCCAATGGTGTGTGTCGGACTGGCTTCCTATGTGGGGCTGTCTAGCAGTTAAGCACATCGGGAGTGTCAATGTTGAGATAAAGATTTTGAAATATTTTGTTATGATTAGTGCTAGCTACATTGATTGTATCATGTGGGTAAAGTGTACAACCTCTGCAGAGTGTTAATCAATCTATTCGAATAGTCACGTCTGCAGTCATGGACATGCTCGGGAATTTCATACTAGGGGTAGTGTTCATAAACTTTTGGGATGGGAGCTGTGTGACTTAAGTCATATGACTGTGTGAAATAAACTGATTAGCTTTGTGTTCTTTGTTAAGACAACTATTAAATTATTATCGTCTATTTGTTTTGAATTGTACTTTCAATCTATTATTTGTATTCAATTGCAAATATTGCTTTTAAGAAAAAGAACAGCAGAAGCCATTTCCTTTGAAATAAGCCTACATCTATTCATTACATTACATGGTATGTCTTGCGAGTACGGTTGTGTACTCATGCTTGCTAAATCAACACAACAGAAGAGAAAGAGTCATCGCCTGCCTTTGAAGAGGAGTTCGTCGAAGGTGCTGATCGCTAGGTCATTGATCTCAGTCGATTGCCTGTGGCAAATTGATGGGATTCCGCTGGAGTTTATTTTGTTCCGCTGCTTATTTCTTTATTGCTAGCCTTGTGTGGCTTAATAAGTGTAAACATAACCATAAGGTCAAAAATATTATGTGATAGTCAAATTAATCATTTATGTTATTAATCGCTTGTGTGGATCGATATTCATCCATGTTGACACTGTGTGCACTAGCGTGATCCTGAACGAGTGCATTATACACAAAGAGTCCAGAATTATATTTTTGGGTCCTGACATAAAGTACTGGGATCAATATGATCAAAGGAAGTGCTTGCCTTATTTATATTCAGTAATTTAAATCCCCATTTTAAATTTATAGTTATGCCTAAAATCCTTTGTATGGCCCATTTTGGTAATTGAAGCAAGCATATTGTCACCCTAGATAAAACCTAGTTGATACAATAGTATGAACTAGGATCATTTGGAAAATATTGTGCTTAGCCATGCTTATAGACCAAACATGTTTCATTTGGGGAATTTCAACCAAAAATCAACTATTGTTTAAATTGTACCCTTGGCATTGATGTGTCATGGGAGTTTTATACAAGACTTTAGAACATGAAATAAAATGATGGTTTGGACTTGGGCGAAGTGATTGTTTTGTGGGTGCAGGTTTATGCACGGGCTCAACTGGGTAGGTTGAGGCCTAGGGTTGTGTTGGTTGTCACCCAGGTCAGTTAAGGACCGATCTTCGAGCCGCATCTTGCTAAGCCACATCGTACTACCACATGTCCTGTATGGGCAGGACCTGGCCGATTAATTTGCAAAGTTCCATCATGGTCGTTCCTATTGATGCGGTAGGTAGTCTTTCATGACCTTTGTTAGTCCCACCTGGCGCAAGAGGGGGCCTGAACCCTGCGGACGGTAGTCTAAAGGGGGGTGAAACCTTAGCGAGGGAGGACTGTGGTGGAATGGCGCATTGTAAAAGCTTTGTGATAACCTTTTAGTCGCACACCTTCGGAATTGTTTGAACGGACAGTATAAATTGGTTATCTCCTATGGGTAAAGCTGTACAACCTCTGCAGAGTGTCAATCTATTCGAATAGCTGTGTCCACGGTCACGGACATGCTGGCAAAGCCACTCAAAGTTAGACTTTGATTTTGTTTTCAAATAACTTTATAAAATGATTTGGATTTATATCCAATCGGGAATTGTGCAGGAAGCCATGTGATAGGAGGGTATCCTTCACCATTCATGTGTGAATGTTATCTGACTACAAAATTGAGAATTTATAAAATAAATTTTAGTTGTAAAATAACTGCTTTGAACCTTAGTACAAGTATTTAAAAAAATATTGCTTTATGCAAATGACCATATAAGCCATCCTTTGCTACATCCATGTATGCATGTCATTCTATTATTTGACGGGTGTAACTTGCGAGCACGGTAGTTGTGCTCATACTTGCTTCATGCAAACAAATTTCAGAGGAGAAGGACTTTGCTACCAGTGTGGATCTCGACGACTAGGCCACTACCCCAGTCGATTGCCTGTGGCAGATTAACTGGACCCTACTACATCTTCGTCTTCCGCTGTGTTTATTTTATTGTTGGCATGTAAGCCTCCTTTGTAATCAACTCTGTTGGTATTTATTAATAAAGTTGTGGTATGATTTTGTTACCATATTTGTTTACTATGTGAACTAGCTACTGATTATGGGACAAGTTTAGAAATGCACAGAAGATCTGGGATGTTAATCCCGGGTCTAACATTATGCAAGTCGATTTAACGGATGAACCAAGCGATTTGGTTGAGTAGAGCTAACCAGATCATATTAATGCATATACCACAGAGCAATATTCAGACAAGTTTTTCAAAGTGACAAGACAATTTAGATTCATGACAGGCATATCACACAATAACTAACAAGATTATGATGAGGACATCAAACCTAAGGATGCAACCACTGCTTCGACCTGCTGCACTACATCCTCTACTTCCACAACATCTTCGTCAATAGGACTTTCGGCTAATGCAAGACCATATTACCCAATTGGATCGAGCTACGTCTACATGCCATGGTACTATGTCTACAAGCCATGGTGCTACTGCATGTGCCAAGCTGGATACGTTTTGGTCGATCGATTCGAATCACCGACAAACCAACTTCAAATGGGCATAACTTTCACATACAGAGTCCGTTGGAAAGCTTATTTCATCCTCTTTCCAACGGATCCGGCCTCATCTTCAAATTCCTTCTGGACTGATCGCAATCATCTAAAGAAGGCGTCATATCACTTGTTTGGGCCAATCTGGGCCTTGTAATCGAACTCAACTTGGACCATATGCCGGCGGCCCACCTAGAGGCGCGGTTACTTTTCACGTGAACAGTAACCCACGAGTTTAGTCCCTCCCGCTAGTTCCTTTAGATTTGTGGCTCCTCGTTTCCTATTTAAGAAGGCCGCACCCCCTCTAGTTTTCTTGGATTTTGTTTAGTTAAAAGTTAGCTTCCTAGCAACTTCGTGTATTGGCTTGTGTCGACTAGACCAACCATAATACCGCTTCAGAATCCCAACTCAATTAAATATTTCAATCCTATTTGCAATTTCAGATTGCTTATTATCTTGTTCTGGCGTGCTTCTTCGCTGTATGCAGGAATCGACCTTCGTGGTGAGGTCAACCGGGCATTCGTGCACGGTTGATAACGACTTGTCAATCAGTTCAGCGATTGCGTGGTTTCGAGCCTTGCGTGTTCGTAGCCAGGATCATGAGAGTTGAGCGACACCTACCGGACTTATCGTTCTCATCGAAAGATCGGGCCAACAATAGGACCTTCGGGTTCATCAGGTGGTATCAGAGCTACAGGTTCATCGGTGAGATTTTTTTTCCTACAGTCCAGTACACAGCCACAAAAAAAATCACACAAAAAAATTTTAGGGTTAGATCATATCGTCCAAACCAATTTGTACCTCGCATTGTTCTTTTCAGTTTTGCGTTGTTGAATTGTTGTTGCATCGTCGAGTCCTTGTGCTGGATTTCTGTCTAGATTGATCTAATTTAGAGTCTCTCGCAAGTTGTCTGGTTCGGCCGCAAGTTCATCATCACCAATCTCCTACCGCGGACACAAAAAAATAGATCTTTTCGGCGCCGCCGCCGTCGCCAAGTGCACCTCTACGCCTCGCCTCCCTCTGAGCGCTGTGCGTCGCCATCAACTGAGCGACAGCACGCGGGAAGCTGCAGCACGTATCCAATCGCACATCGCTCTCCAGGCAACACGGTGTCTCTTTGTCCGACTATTTCTTCGTCCGTAGATTGAGCAACGCGCAATTTCCATTGGTCCACGGTCCACCTATTTCTTTTCTTTTTGGTGCTTGTCCCTAGGCAAGCAGCAGCCAGCGCCACTTAGCGTGGAAAGCATCGCCCCGAGTCCAGCGCGCAGAAGCAAGCTGCAAAATCCGGGTTTGACGAAGCCAATAAAAATTCGGTTACTGTAGCACGAGGTTTTGGTACTGTAGCACGCGTTTTGTACTGTAGCATCCGAGAAAAAAAAGATCGTGCTTGTTTTTCTAGTGGCTTTCTGAGGTGAAAAAAAGGGAAAAAAGAGAAAAAAAAGAAAAAAAGAGAAGAAGAAAAAAAAGGAAAAGAAAGAGAAGAAAAAAAAAACAAAGCTACCTCTTTTCTTGACATTTTTTTCCTTGTTCAGTTGGGCATATTTCATCCATTGATCGCTTGCGTTGATGGTTCTTGTACTAGCCTGCCGTTGTTGCTACTAGTCATTCTTATGAGTTGCTCAAACTAGGCTTGGTTTAGATTAGGACCAGCACTTGTGACTAGTACTTTGAACTGCTTTTCAACTTTGCATACTAAATTGAATAATTGCTATTCCTTTGCTACATACTAGCCTTTCGAGCCCCACTCCCTACTAACTCAGCAGGTGCCGTTCCTCACAATCGTTGTTTAGATCGCAAGTATCACGAACCAGCCACCGGTTGTACCACTTCTTTGTTGCATTGGTAAGAACTTATAAGAACTGGGTATAAGCTTGAGTGTGAGTGACTTGTGAAACTCCAGAACCTAGTAGTTCCTAGAGACATATACACTGTGATCTGTTCTTTGTTTTCTACTAACGATGGTAGGTTCAGGGTCACAAGGGGAGAATAGCCGGCCCCATGTTGAGGAAGATGCACCTCTCACGCCTCGCACGAAAGACATCATGCAGCACTTTTCACGCTTGTTGAGACAACATTCGGAGCGTATTGAGAGTGTTCTAGATCGCACCAATAACGATCTTGCTGCGATTGCTACACGTGTGGAGCAGCTAGAGAGAGCTCCCCCTCCTGCCGCCGCCCCCGCTGCTGTTGGCGTTGCACAACCGCGCCTTAATCCATCCGTTGCTAGCTCTCGCTCTTGGGCCGATGAGGTGGAAGAAGAAGAAATGAACAACTACACTGCTGATACGGAAACAGATGAAATCAATGTTCACAATGATCGCCACCATCGTCGGTTTCATGACAACCGTCAAGGTATGGGAAGACATCAACATGAGGTACGTGACCATAATGATGCAGTTGGTAAAATTAAATTCACTGTGCCATCTTTTGCTGGAAAATATGATCCCGATGCTTATCTCACATGAGAGCTTACAGTAGAACAAAAATTTGCTTGTCATGAATTCCCTGAAGATAAGAAAGTTAGGGTTGCTACTAGTGAGTTTTCTGATTTCGCATCTATTTGGTGGAGTGAATATGGTCGTACTCATCAGGACATACCTAGGACATGGAATGCTTTGAAGAGAGCAATGAGACATAGATTTGTACCTTCATATTATTCACATGATTTGCTTAATAAATTACAACGCTTAAGACAAGGTAGTAGTTCTGTGGATGATTATTATCAAGAATTGCAAACTGGTTTATTGCGTTGTGGTTTAGATGAAACTGAAGATGCTAAGATGGCTAGATTTTTGGGAGGTTTAAACCGAGAAATTCAGGACAAACTTGATTATAAAGAATACAATTCTATCACTCGTTTGTTCCATCCTGCTTGCAAAGCTGAAAGAGAAGTGCAGGGTCGACAATCTCGCTCTAGGGGCAATTTTGGAGGTTCTTTTGCAGATCGGCCAAGTCAACAACAACACGTTGCACCCTCCTCAAGCCGTGCACCGCTTGTTGCTCCTTCCACTCCTGCGCATGTCTCTGATGCAAGCAAATCTACAAAGGTACAAGTCTCTACAAAAAGTGCTTCTTCTGTTGCTTCTACAGGGCGATCTAGAGATGTACAATGTCACCGTTGCAAAGGATTTGGGCACTTGATGCGCGATTGTCCCAGTCAGCGAGCTTTACTTATCAAGGACAATGGTGAGTACACTTCTGCTAGCAACATTGAGGAAGAACATGTTTTGGTTGCAACTAACAATGTAGGTGATGAAACTGAGGAAGAACATATAAGCCATGAGGCATCTGACATGTACCAAAGCTTAGTTGTCCAATGTGTGCTAAGTGCTCAAATGGAGCTTGCTGAACAAAATTAACGTCACACCTTATTGCAATCAAAGTTCGTCATCAAGGAACGATCCTGTAAAGTCATCATCGATGGCGGAAGTTGCAACAATCTTGCTAGCACAGACATGGTCGAGAAGCTTAGCTTGACCACAACTCAACACCCTCATCCTTACTACATTCAATGGCTGAATTCTTGTGGTAAGTTGAAGGTGACTAAACTTGTGCGCGTACATTTTTCTATTGGATCATATCATGATTATGTTGATTGCGATGTCGTACCTATGCAAGCAAGCTCATTGTTATTAGGTAGACCTTAGCAATATGATAGATATACTGAACATCATAGTAGATCTAATCATTATACTTTTGTAACACCCTGGCTATTCGGAAGCCAAGATGTCACCTAAAACATCTAACATACATCCATATTGCGGGAGAATTTGAATAAAATCAACTAATGATAGTATCAAAACAACCAGGACATGATGAAGGTATCCTTCCTTCACCATCTAAACTATTTATTTCAGTTCATTGATAATGAAAGTTCATATGCAGTAATAAATCAACCTCAATGTGGAGAAGGTATCCTTCCTTCACCAATTATAATTTAATTATTACAGTTCATCATTAACGAATGTAAGATAGAACTAAATTTAATCTTGAACATGAATAGGTGATGTGAACGAGTAGTGCGTGTCTACTCCCTCCCAAGTGAGCCAACATCGGGGTTACCTAAAATAAACAAACAACGCAAGAGTGAGTCCATGACTCAGCAAGTACATATATCAATATGATAATCATTCAATATGAATAAGACAATCTCATCATCGTTCAATCACATCACAACCGACTACATATGAAGACATGATATGAATGCTCAAAATCAAAGGAATGGACTGCACACATGCATATACGGTATAGCCGGTGAAACACCCGCGGTGTTCACTCAAGCCCGCATCTTAACAAAAATGCGGGATCCACTTCCCGTATGAAGAACGTTTCATACGGGTGTCCAACATTGCCCATCTTGGAGTTAATGGGTCTTACATGCCCATTCGGAATTAATGGGTCTTTCAAATCCACTCCGTGGGCGGACATGACAATGTCCAACACCGCCCTGCATGGAATGGTGGGACTTGCAATCCACTTTCGTGGAGGAAACATGCATAATGAATGCATAGAATGAAATACTGAATATTGAAAGACATGATAACAAAACATGGATTCAACACATATGAAAGAACATAGACAATCCATCTTCTCTCGTATCATACCAAATCACAGCATGTCCATATAAACATTCATCAATCACAATCATTAAGGGTGGCAATGTACTTGCCTTCGCGATCTGACACGTTAGTCGGCAAAGGTGATACTCCTAAACCCGAGGCTTCACCTCCTAAACAAGTAAAATAATTTCAATAAGGACATAATATACCCAACACTACTAATCGACGTTAAACATCGCTTCCCGATGACTCTAGTCATTAATACAAAACTTAAAATGAAATCAACAATTTCTGACATAACTTAATTCTGGACAGCAGCACGGTAATTGACATATCTATTGGTCTGGAACTCGGAATGAGGTGAGACCAATTTCCATGGATTCTTAACTGACATATCTACAATACTCTAGTTGGGCAAAAGTTCAGATTTTGCCTCTAATAAAATTTGGCCCACGGCTCAAATCTGTTGACTGAATTAATTGACAGAAATATCGCTAAAATAAAATATCCATAACTTTTGTTGTACAACTCCAAATTGAACATTCTTTATCAATCTGAAAAGGTTATCAAATTATCTACAATAACTTAGTTGGCACGACATTCATATATTGTCTTTAACAAAAAGTGGCACACGGGTCAAAATTAAAGATAGAAACGACATACAAACTGGACAGACTGACATACAATCTGGACAGTCACAAAGAAAAGTGCATAACTTTTGATCTATAAATCCAAATGAGGTGTTCTTTATCAATCCTGAAAGCTAGTGATATCACCTTCAAAATTTGTTATGGGCAAGACCTCTGAATCACCCTCTAACTAGGCCATAAATCAACCTATACAGAGACTGCTATTTCTCGTCAGGATTCTGGACAGCAGATAATAAATCTATCATAACTTTTGACTCGAAAGTCGGAATGAGGTGATCTTGGCGGCCAACGAAAGCTAAGAATAAGACCTACATAACTCTAGGAGATGATCATCTCAGATTCGGCCTCTAAAACCACGAAACAGACCCCGCAACATTCTGGACAGAATTGATTTTCTGAACGCAGCAGTTCGATCTAATCAAATATGAACCAAATCGCATCTACCACTAATCAAACGACGAGGATCGGTATTCGTTACCCTTGTAGAACCCTAGGAAGACGCTGATCAAACACCCCGAAGAAGATCCCTTCTCTTCTCTTCCTTTCTCCTTTCTTCTCTTGCCGAATCCCTTTCTCCCTCTTCCTTTTGGCCAATGGCAGCAGGATGAAGGGGTGTATGGGGCGTGCTACAGTACTGGCGGCGCTACAGTACTGGGCGGCGCTACAGTGCCGTGCTACAGTAACAGGGTGGTTGTCTAGGGTTTTAGGAGGAAAAAGGGCAGCTTGGGCCATGGGCCTTAGGGGCGCCTCCCCCCCTTAATGGCCCACTTCATGGCCGGCCAAAGACAGCCCTTAGCTTGGGCTGGAGGCCCAAATTCCCAATTCTAACAGAATCCTTAAATTTAATTTAATTTTTCTCTTCCAAACAAGTTTCTCTCTTACCGATATACGGGATATTACATTCTACCCCCCTTAAACAGGATTCGACCCCGAATCCTCACACAGTACTGCGCGAAAGGACAACCACAACTGAGAACTATTAACGGTAACCACGTACCTGAAGTGATCAAACCCGGATAACGCTCACGCATACGAAACTCCAACTCCCAAATGGCCTCTCCCGAATTGAGGAGACCACAACACAAAGATGTAAAACGACATCTGTCCTAACACTCAACCCGAACTTTCCAAGTATACTCATCAGAAGAGGATCGAATGTAAGACCTTACTCGATGGTCAACGTTTTTAATGAAAACTCAAACTTTGAATGGCCCAACTACTCACTCAAAGACTGAACACGGCGGATGTTGCGTTCTTCGCATATGGACCTTAGACGGTCAAAGCGATCGCCAACTTCCTAATTTACGCCATTGTTGGAAACGAGCGAATGAACTCGAGACAAACTCCCTTTGGTACGAAAACACACAACGGGCTCAAAATCGAACTCTTCATCTAAGAAAGGACAACTCAGTTAAACAAGAGTGTACAACAGAGTGGTTCCTAAACCACCAATTCTCAAAAAGAAGCCAACTGGAAATAGAGTCCTCATCGCAACCACGCAATACTAACTCTTCACCAAAAGTGTAAAATCCCAAATTTGTGATTCATCACGAAAACAATTCCACTTTCTAAATAGGCGGTTTACGAATGAACACCACGAAAACCAAAGGAGGAATCATTTTAAATGCCGAATAAAAACTTCCTTTATTATTTATTTATTTATATATTTTTTTGCTGAATTGGAAAGAAACATACATACTAGTACAAAGTGCAACTCAAATTGCCAAGGACATCACCAACAATACAAAGCTCATGTGAGAGTAAAGAAAAACGCTTCACTACTCAAAAGACATTTTTTTCTTAGTTTCACTTTTGGAATAAAATCTCTCTCGGACCTTGGAATTAATTCATCGCATACCACACGGGCTCAAACCTCTTAGTTTAACATCCTCAAATTAGGCTTAAACCAAATACATCATCCACACCTTTGTAGAGAGACTCTATTGATTCCATCAACACTCTAGAGAACTCCTTCAACTGATGACATTAATTTGATAGAAGGCACCAAAGCACCTCAAAACCCATGCAATATTATCACCTCCAACTTTCAAGAATAACACGTCGAATCCTCGGTACACCCGCTCATGAACTACATCAAAAGAGTTCTATCGACAATCATTACGCTACTCGAATACTCCAGTTTTCTATCCTCTACACGCAAATCTTTGGCGACCAAAAGTCTAGCATGAAAATGAAAAGCCCAAATTTAACCTCCGAGACCTCTACAACGAATTCCTCTTATAACAAATAGTGAAATCATCGGATTAAATCTCTAACATCCCCACAAATCCGACATACTCACTCATTGACATCATCAGAATCACTCACACAACATCGCAATACTTTCCAATTGTTTTACTCTATAACATTGATTAAGGTTTCCATACATTTGATAATCCCCAACATTTCAACATGAACCAAAGTTCGGAACTACACTATACCATAGGTCCTACTTAGTCGAACAATATACGCTTTTACTTGAAACCATACATCCCATCTGAATCAACTTCCTCCAAGAGGCTCAGTCAAAACCAACTCATCTTCTATTACTCCTCCAATAATGGGTAGCAAAATCTCACCCCTACAATCACTTAACCACCACCAAACCAATTAACAACTTACGATTTGTAAAACTTTACAAACAAAACGGTTGATCCTTTCTCAAAAGAAAGAGGCGAACAAGAACAAATTTCACCACACAGAAAATGCTGCTTGCTCACAGTGAGCACGAGACCAAAAGAAATAATCGTAAAGAAGATCCGGGAAAACAAAAATTGAGTTCACAATGAGTGCACGCATCCTCGAAAAGGGAATAGCAAATAACCACCAATAAGAGAAATGACATTGCGATTGAAACTCGACAACTCTTGAGTGTAAAGAGCAAAAGTTTATGAACAATTCAAATAACCACAAGTTACAAAACTTGACTCAAATTCTCAAATATTCCTCTGCACTCTTTCCTTTAACACTGAAATTAATTTTTGACTAACATCGCTTTGCCACAACGCACAAGATAAGATCTTTAGTCCAAACCACAAGGACTAATTAAGAACCAATGAAATTCTTCAATACGTCATATTTGTTCGAACAGTTCAACTACACAAGAAACATGAGATCCAAATAATCTCACCACCAAACTCAAACATTTTCAATTACAGATTTCGCAAAAGCAAGTAGATTATTCTCCTCTTAAAGGAACCAACATAACTTCTTTGATTGCAACCTCACGTTGCCAACTCACCAAAGAGCCTTTAAAATTAAATCACACAAATCTCTTAAGAAGCAACAGACAATCCAATACCTTAATTTATTTAAAATAATTTCAGCTACGGATGATTCATGGGCTCAAAGAAAATATCACAAAAGCTAAACTTGAATTATTCTCATCGAACGATATCACCAAAGGCGATCAAATTACTATGGGTATTAACATCAATTTCACAACAACAATTAGAAAACACTTCAAAAGACCCACGTGAAAAGAATGAATTGATTCTTTCTCAAAGAAGAGACAAATGGAAACGATTTTCACCAACTAGAAAACTCATCCACCACTGCAGACCGAACATGGGACCAAGAGAAGAAACCAATTAAGCAATGAACTCACGGAACATAAGTGGAGTCCATAGTTGAACGCATAAGCCTCACAAGAATAGAATATCGAACCTTAACAGATAAGAACAAATAAGTATTCAAAATCAAGCACTTGCATCATCAAGAACCATCTTGCAACTTTGTAACATATCGTTACTCGATAAACTTCATTTACCACATAAAGCCTGAACCCCAAAAGATCATGAATACAAATCTTGAAATTTGATCATTTAGAGAATATCACCATGGGTGATCAAATTACCACGAATTAACCTCATTCTCACATTTTGACGATTTAATAACATCGACAACATACACTAGTACCAAGAATCATCAAACTTTATTACTCCATCCTAAAACTTCCCAAAGGGAATACAAACAACAAGGTTGAAACAAATTTATTATAACCAGATTATGCTAAGCAATAACAATATCACAACGCACGCTATCAAAGACTACTTACGAAATTCATCTACTCAACTGTTGGTGTTGCTCAACACCTTCTTCAGCGCTCATTAACAATTGATGATTGTACTAACCATGTGTATACATACGGTACTAATTCCATTTGCAATCACATAACCAAATATAAACATAGATTCACATTTCACCTTTATTCAGAAATCATTTCAAAACATGATTAAAGATTCACTAACATAGTTTCCTATAAACAAGGTTTCATGAATCGATACACCAAGACCTATCCGGTACTTTATACAAGTTTCAACAATTTTTGCATACCAGAAATAGATAAATCTAGCTCTTATGTAAGATCTATAGGTTCGAATGGATATGGACAATCTTTATTTAACATACACTGTATCAAATACAAGGACATTTCAAATTAATAAATTTCAATTTCATGGATGGTAGTTAAGAATAATTGATTTGCACCATGCTAAAACCCAACTTGGTAACCCACATCATAGCAATTTATTCGTTTAGTTATAACTTCTCATTTTAAGCATGGCAAGTCATCACAAAAGGATTCTAACGTCTTACTTCACAAAAGAGAGACTTCAAATTTCAACGTTCAAGTAATCCAAAAGAAACACATAAAGCAAAAGCTTTTCCATGCAAACGAACTTACAATGGAAACTCTCACTAACCAAGCTATCAAACGAGTAAATGAGTCATTTTTTCAATGAGAAAGAAGGAGCAACCATGAAAACATCAATCTTGCCAATTAACAACGATCACAAGTAGTAAAAGCAACTCAACAAATAAAAGCAATAATTGTTTGAGAGAACCAAGAGGGATCTATTGAAAACCATAAACTATCATGAACCACAAACCTGTGAGAAATTCATCAACCACCACAGGACAAGAACCGCCAAAATCGAATTCAAGGAAGAGAACAACTTTCTAAAGCAACTCACGCTAACACTTGAAACTACGGTACTCGGGTCACTACTCCTCTAACCACGTCGCGAACAAGTGGTGTAACCCGTGAATCCCAGTAACAACCACGATCTCCACTTCTTATCATCCGTTAACAACACGCTTCACCAAAATACTCAATTATGAATATACAGACCATCTCATGACAATCATAGTATTAGTTCATATTAACAACAAGAACGATAGTACGTAAGAAATTCAAGAATAGTTCAATATGATGAAACACACCACTAGAAATACGAATACGATGGATTACCCAAACCCCACCCACTGTACACGGTGTGTCAATTTAATAACTTAATTACCACGGACCTAAAGCCCGCTCGATACCAATCTGTAACACCACGGCTATTCGGAAGCCAAGATGTCACCTAAAACATCTAACATACATCCATATTGCGGAGAATTTGAATAAAATCAACTAATGATAGTATCAAAACAACCAGACATGATGAAGGTATCCTTCCTTCACCATCTAAACTATTTATTTCAGTTCATTGATAATGAAAGTTCATATGCGAGAATAAATCAACCTCAATGTGGAGAAGGTATCCTTCCTTCACCAATTATAATTTAATTATTACAGTTCATCATTAACGAATGTAAGATAGAACTAAATTTAATCTTGAACATGAATAGGTGATGTGAGCGAGTAGTGCGTGTCTACTCCCTCCCAAGTGAGCCAACATCGGGGTTACCTAAAATAAACAAACAACGCAAGAGTGAGTCCATGACTCGGCAAGTACATATATCAATATGATAATCATTCAATATGAATAAGACAATCTCATCATCGGGTTCAATCACATCACAACCGACTACATATGAAGACATGATATGAATGCTCAAAATCAAAGGAATGGACTGCACACATGCATATACTGGTATAGCCGGTGAAACACCCGTCGGTGTTCACTCAAGCCCGCATCTTAACAAAAATGCGGGGATCCACTTCCGTATGAAGAACGTTTCATACGGTGTCCAACATTGCCCATCTTGGAGTTAATGGGTCTTACATGCCCATTCGGAATTAATGGGTCTTTCAAATCCACTCCGTGGGCGGACATGACAATGTCCAACACCGCCCACACTGGAATGGTGGGACTTGCAATCCACTTTCGTGGAGGAAACATGCATAATGAATGCATAGAATGAAATACTGAATATTGAAAGACATGATAACAAAACATGGATTCAACACATATGAAAGAACATAGACAATCCATCTTCTCTCGTATCATACCAAATCACGAGATGTCCATATAAACATTCATCAATCACAATCATTAAGGGTGGCAATGTACTTGCCTTCGCGATGCGACGCGTTAGTCGGCAAAGGTGATACTCTAAACCCGAGGCTTCACCTCCTAAACAAGTAAAATAATTTCAATAAGGACATAATATACCCAACACTACTAATCGACGTTAAACACTGCTTCTGATGACTCTAGTCATTAATACAAAACTTAAAATGAAATCAACAATTTCTGACATAACTTAATTCTGGACAGCAGCACGGTAATTGACATATCTATTGGTCTGGAACTCGGAATGAGGTGAGACCAATTTCCATGGATTCTTAACTGACATATCTACAATACTCTAGTTGGGCAAAAGTTCAGATTTTGCCTCTAATAAAATTTGGCCCACGGCTCAAATCTGTTGACTGAATTAATTGACAGAAATATCGGCTAAAATAAAATATCCATAACTTTTGTTGTACAACTCCAAATTGAACATTCTTTATCAATCTGAAAAGGTTATCGAATTATCTACAATAACTTAGTTGGCACGACATTCATATATTGTCTTTAACAAAAAGTGGCACACGGGTCAAAATTAAAGATAGAAACTGACATACAAACTGGACAGACTGACATACAATCTGGACAGTAACAAAGGAAAGTGCATAACTTTTGATCTATAAATCCAAATGAGGTGTTCTTTATCAATCCTGAAAGCTAGTGATATCACCTTCAAAATTTGTTATGGGCAAGACCTCTGAATCACCCTCTAACTAGGCCATAAATCAACCTATACAGAGACTGCTATTTCTCGTCAGGATTCTGGACAGCAGATAATAAATCTATCATAACTTTTGACTCGAAAGTCGGAATGAGGTGATCTTGGCGGCCAACGAAAGCTAAGAACAAGACCTACATAACTCCAGGAGATGATCATCTCAGATTCGGCCTCTAAAACCACGAAACAGACCCCGCAACATTCTGAACAGAATTGATTTTCTGAACGCAGCAGTTCGATCTAATCAAATATGAACCAAATCGCATCTACCACTAATCAAACGACGAGGATCGGTATTCGTTACCCTTGTAGAACCCTAGGAAGACGCTGATCAAACACCCCAAGAAGATCCTTCTCTTCTCTTCCTTTCTCCTTTCTTCTCTTGCCGAAATCCCTTTCTCCCTCTTCCTTTTGGCCAATGGCAGCAGGATGAAGGGGTGTATGGGGCGTGCTACAGATACACGGCGGCGCTACAGTACACTGGGCGACACTACAGTGCCGTGCTACAGTAACAGGGTGGTTGTCTAGGGTTTTAGGAGGAAAAAGGGGCAGCTTGGGCCATGGGCCTTAGGGCGCCTCCCCTTAATGGCCCACTTCATGGCCGCCAAAGACAGCCCTTAGCTTGGGCCGAGGCCCAAATTCCCAATTCTAACAGAATCCTTAAATTTAATTTAGTTTTTCTCTTCCAAACAAGTTTCTCTCTTACCGATATACGGGATATTACAACTTTCACATATAAAGAAAAGAAAATCACTTTGCTTCCAATGTCTCCTGCTGCTATATTAAAGGATGAATTAGAACGATCTGCGAGAACAAGTAAGGAGAACACAAAAGATGATCGTAAGAGGATAGCTCCAAATGAAATTAAATTGAAAGCACCTGTTATATTAGCTACAAAATCTGCTTGCATTGACTTGGAACAACATCAATCTGAATGCTCTAGTATGGTTTGCGAAGAATCTTTGTGTCCTTTAGAAGATATGCATATTTCTTTGTTTCCTGTTGCTACTAACCTTTTGCAGGAAAGTGGTGATGTGGAGACAACGATTGAGTCGAGGACGACTCCAATTCAAGAAAGGGAGGATGATGAGGACATCAAACCTAAGGATGCAACCACTGCTTCGACCTGCTACACTGCATCCTCTACTTCCACAACATCTTCGCCAATAGGACTTTCGGCTAATGTAAGACCATATTACCAAATTGGATCGAGCTACGTCTACATGTCATGGTGCTACGTCTACATGCCATGGTACTATGTCTACAAACCATGGTGCTACTGCATGTGCCAAGCTGGATACGTTTTGGTTAGATCAGTTCGGAATCAGCCTAACAGCACCAACTTCAAATGGGCATAACTTTCACATACAGAGTCCGTTGGAAGTCCACGAGTACTTGATTGAAAGATTATTTCGTCCTCTATCGAACGAATCTGGCCTCATCTTCAAATTCCTTCTGTACTGATCGCAATCATCTAAAGAAGTCATCTTATAACCTGTTTGGGCCAATCTGGGCCTTGTAATCGAACTCAACTTGGCCCATATACCAGCGGCCCACCTAGAGGCGCGGTTACTGTTCGTGTGAACAGTAACCCGCGAGTTTAGTCCCTCCCCGCTAGTTCCTTTAGATTTGTGGCTCCTCGTTCCCTATTTAAAAAGGCCGCACCCCCTCTAGTTTTCTTGGATTTTGTTTAGTTAAAAGTTAGCTTCATAGCAACTTCGTGTATTGGCTTGTGTCGACTAGACCAACCATAATACCGCTTCAGAATCCCAACTCAATTAAATATTTCAATTCTATTTGCAATTTCAGATTGCTTATTATCTTGTTCTTGCGTGCTTCTTCGATATATGCAGGAATCGACCTTCGTGGTCAGGTCAACCGGGTATTCGTGCACGGTTGATAACGACTTGTCAATTAGTTCAGCGATTGCGTGGTTTCGATCCTTACGTGTTCGTAGCCAGGATCGTGAGAGTTGAGCGACACCTACCGGACTTATCATTCTCATCGAAAGATCGGGCCAACAATAGGACCTTCGGGTTCATCAGATTATAAGACCACAATTAGAAGTTACCAAAAAGTGAAAGCTACACAGTGAGACAAACTTTAAATCTGGATGAGCTAATTAGTCTCATGTATCATCCTCTTGCTTCACTTTTAATTTTTATTCGCATGTGGCATGCTTGTAGCATACTTCTTTTCAAGGGTGGCATGCTTGGAGCATACTTTTTTTTGATTTAAGCACCTTTTTGTGCATTTTTTTAACAGAAAATACATAGGTGTGTATGGCATGCTTGAAACACACTTCTTTCCATATAAGCACTTGTGTGCATTTTTTCTTTGTGAATATACACAGCAATGTATGACATGCTTTAGTTCTGAATATTGCCTAATTGAGTGAGCAACACAGGATTGAAATGAGAGACATTTTTGCTTCAAATCCAAGACTTAAAATATGACTCACTAACAAGCTTATCCTTTTCAGTAGGCATCACTAAGTGATACTAATAATCAATATAGTCAAAGATTTCAACCAAGTCATGCTTTAGTTCTTTATGTAGCAAGATTATTAACACCAGTCAAGATCAAAGCTACATAGCACATGAATAAATATGATAGAGAAAGCTCTAATACTCTTTTGAATTCAATGGCTTGGACTTAAAGAATAATCAAAGCTCCTAAAATTTTGACAGAACAGCTCCTCCTCAAAATAAGCCCATAGGATGAACCACACCCAGTTCACTCCAAACAAACAAAATGAGAAGTATCAAGTGGCTTAGTGAAAATATCAGCAAACTGAAAATCAATTTCAACAAAGTGAAGAACAATATCACCCTTTTCCACATGATCTCTGAGAAAATGAAATCTGATATCAATGTGTTTGGTTCTAGAATGTTGCACTGGATTCTTAGTAATGTTAATAGCATTAGTGTTGTCACAATAAAGTGGAATAGTGTCCAAATCTAAACCAAAATCTCTGAGAGTCGAAGAAATCCAAAGGACTTGAGAGCAACTAGCAGTAGTAGCAACATACTCAGCTTCAGCAGTTGATTGAGCAACAGAAGATTGTTTTCTAGAGGACCAAGACACTAAAGATGTGCCTAAAAAGTGACATGTGCCAGATATGCTTTTTCTATCAATTCTACAACCCGCAAAATCACTATCTGAGTATGCATGCAAAGTAAGACATGATGAAGATGAATAGAAAAGACCAAATTCTAAGGTTGATTGGAGATACCTGAGAATTCTTTTCACAGGCTGTCGATGAGATGCACGAGGTGATGCTTGAAATCGAGCACATAAGCATACAACAAAGTGTATATCCGGCCTTCAAGCAGTCAAATAGACTAGAGACCCAATCATACTCCTAAATTCTTTTTGATCCACTGCTTCACCTTCTTCATCTGGGTCAAGAATAGTTGTAGACCCCATTGGTGTAGAGATGGGTTTGCAAGTTGCCATGTCAAAACGTCTAAGCAAGTCTTTAGTATATTTGGTTTGATGAATGAAATTGCCTTGCTTGTTCTGTTTTACTTGCAAGCCTAAGAAGTAAGTTAACTCCCCCATCATACTCATCTCGAACTCCCTGCTCATAGTATCTGAAAACTTGGAAACCAAAGCATGAGAGGAGCCCCCAAAGATGATATCATCCACATAAATCTGAACAAGAAGTAGATCATTGCCATGTCGAAATGTGAAGAGAGTTTTGTCTTCCTTGCCCATTTGAAAATCATTTTTAACAAAAAGAGCTTGAGCCTCTCATACCACGCTCTAGGAGCTTGCTTCAAACCATACAAAGCTTTTGACAATTTGAAGACATGATTAGGAAACTTAGGATTTTCAAAACCAGGTGGTTGCTTAACATACACTTCCTCCTCAATATAGCCATTAAGAAAAGCACTTTTAACATCCATTTGAAATAATTTTAAACCTTTAGATGCAGCAAAAGCTAAGAGAATTCGAATAGCTTCTAGTCTGCCTACAGGAGCAAAAGTTTCACCAAAATCAAGACCCTCCACCAGAGAAAATCCTTGAGCAACAAGTCTAGCCTTATTTCTAAAAACAATACCATCCTCACTTTATTTATTTTTAAAAACCCATTTACTTCCAATTACATTATGTCCATGAGGAGGTTCAACTAAGGTGCAGTCTTTGTTTCTCTCAATATTTTCTAATTCTTCATGCATGGCATTAATCCAAGACTCATCAGATAAAGCGTGACTTACATCATTAGGCTCAAAAGAGGCAACAAAAGCAGAATGAGCATGTGAGTCAGGAGAGTGTGAGGACCCCGATTTATTCAACTTGTAATGCTTAGCCTTCCATTGACCCTAGCATCACAATTCAAATAAACCAAGCCTCAAGATATGTATACTTCCCAGAACTGCAGTATACACACCTCTTCACAAAATTATGCATCAATTCCATACACGAGAGGTTACAATATCAAAACTACAAATATCCAACAGATTGAAATTACAAGATAAATAACAAACTACACAACGGAAGCAAAAGCAATAAGATGACGATAAATAAAAGAGCCAATTAGTGTGCCTTTACCTGTAGGCAACCAACCGGCCGCCAAGCTAGTCGTCAAACCCAAAGATAACTCACAAAAGGAAAGCCCTTGGGGCTCACCTTCTTTCTCTCAACAAAAACATTAAGCAAAGCATCTCGAGTACAAAAATTGTTTTTGTACTGCAAGACCGACGTGTAAGGGCAATGAACTATAATTTAACTACATGCAAGCTTTATTTAAGTGGAGGGGGCTCTGGCCTTACTTTTAGCAAAAGCAAGTTTTCTTTTGCAATAATGTAATAGTTTGAAGGCTGTTTTAACAATTCAAATTTTATTTGCATAAATAACAGCGATACAGTAAGTAGTAACATAAAGACATCCTGGAGATGACCAACCCAATGGCCATCACAACAATAGTATGAACACCCGTTCATACCAACCATCAAGTTTTAATTAAAAGGTTGTAGTCTAACTCTCGAAAGACCTCCCCAAGCGTGTCCATAACCTAGGACGAGGCTATTCGAATAGTTTTAACCCTGCAGGGGTGTACCAATGTACCCACACTTTAGACCACCTTTCCACCAGCTACGGTTACCATACTTCCTTTGGTATGTAGGCACGGCTAAGTCTAACGAGACGTTTCCAATATTGTGTATTAACTACGAGCCGCTCGTATGGATAGAAATCCATACGCTTACATGGTAAAGCCGAAAAGACAACTAACCACAAAGGGTAAAACTTTTCGGACAACTACCATGCTCCCAACACCATCCCTCCTGCGACCTCTTGCGACCCGGAGCCAATACACGCCAAAGTACTAAGTCAAGAGAGGTCCCATACCCTCCAGTGTGGTTAGCACGCTAAAATGCTTGGTTTAGTGTAACAAGATGTTCGGTCCTTGTTGACTCCGGCACCATTCCAGTCACACCCAAAAACACACCAATCATACCATTGTGCCCAAGTCGAAATCATTTTGTTTTTATTTTTAGTTTTTACAAATACAAATAAACATAGCAAAAATGTTGAATCATAAAGTTATAATAATTTTGTGTGATCAAGGTTACCGACTAAGTCGATAACCGCCCAATTCTACCGATATCTAAGCATGGCTAAGCATCATATTGTAAAGACAATAAAAGGCCCTAAATCATTCACCGAGCTCTAATTCACCAGTGAGAATAGTATTCCTAAGGTAGTGGCAGGGGTGAACAATTTTCAGGGCAACAATGCAATGGGATTAACTACCTCTAATCGACAAAATTAATCATTGACACAAAAGCATGCATACGTATGAGTAAAACAACTTATTAGATTTTAAAAGTAATGGGATTGAGTGGGTATGATCAAACTGCTTGCCTTTGCTTTGCTAGAGATATTCGACTTGCTGTAGAGGATCACTCTCGATATCAGCGTCATCTAACGATAAAAACTGCCAAAGTGAAAAACAGCGAATAAACACCAGAATGCCAAAAGTATCCAAAAATTAATAACACAGAAGATAGATTATAATTTTAAATAAATTTAGAGACAGAAATTATTGGATTTGGAGATGAATTGAATTGGTTATGAAATTTTGAAGCTAAGATTTGGGCATAAGGTCTACTGTTATTTGACATGCATACAACCTAATTCTTGCCTTCTAAATAACTTTACTCCCTTAGACTAAGAATTAATGGCTAATCCATAAGGGGTTTACTAAGCTGATCTTTGATTCGGTGTATTACCTAATGAATTTCTTTAAGTGAAAGCTGATAATAGTTGGTACCCAATTTAGTGTACTTATTTTGATTAACCTTCCAAGCTACCTAGATCATATACTTTCGATTTGATCCTACAATATTGATAAGGAGATTACAAAAGCTAACTACTGAAGTGATGTTAGTTAAAAGTTCAATGGTTCTTAAAATTTCCAACTACAGGTTTAGACATGCCATTGGCCTAAAGAAAACTTTGATTAACTTCAGACTTCTTTCATTGCTTACTCAACCTACAAAAGCAAAACCTTCAGTTTTGATGGTTACTGACAGAAAATTTTAACTACTAAACTTGACTAACAACATGAGGTTTGAGATTTGAATGCTGCAGTAGTTGCTATTCCCACTCACTAATCCTTTGATTTAGTATCTTAAGGACTGGCCTAATGACAAATCGGATTCATATGAAGCACCCTTTTTCTGTTCATCAACAGACAAAAGAAGATTCTGAGATGAAGTGCTTGTGGACTAACTAGTTCAATTACTCATCTATTAAACAAGTTTCAGTGATCCAACAATCAGAAAAAAGGGCTATTAGCACTTGCATTAGCAATGTCACTAGACCACTGATGATATCTCTAAACCTTCTCTGATTTTGCTATCTGTTCAATATCTTACAAAGGAGCATGTTACTGAACTGAAATGCTGCTACTAATTAAACTTCCTACGCAGCAAGAAATCTCTGAACTAACCGGCTAACTTCCCTACAATTTCAAGTATAAACTCTTGTTAATTCATTGAAGGATTTAATAGGCAAATCAAGGTTTCTATTAACAAAAGTATTGAGTGATTCTACTAGCGGGGCCCACTTTTCAGTGAGACAGAGGAGGTCATAGATGAAGAACAGGGAGAGGCTCGGGCTGGTTTTTGGGCGGCAAATCGCCGGCGACCGGAGTGGCATGGAGGCTATGGCTATGGCCAAAATGGGTTGCCCGAGGGTCAAGGGAGCTAGGGGTGGTCGCAGGGTGGTCGGAGAGGCACGGTGGCGGCGAGGCAAGGGCGAGCGGCGGCCGGCCGTGGAGGTGACAAGGGGCGACGGCGCCGGAGAGGGAGGGGGTGGAAAATAGTGCGCGCATGAGCACCAGTGATGTACCTGGAGCATGTCGGAGTGATCGACGAAGGCGGAGAGCGGCCGGAGTGGCCCGGCGACGGTGACGATGGTCGGCGTGGGGTGGTTCTCGACGGCGGCGACCTGGAGTGAACGAGAGAGCAAGTGAGTAGTCGGGGAAGGTATAGGGGTATATAAGGATGCTCACAAAGGGAGGAATCGAGCTCGGGCTCGCTGTAGAAGAGGCGGTGGCGGAGGAAGCGTTTTCGGCCGGAGCCAGAGAAGAAGCCGTGCAGGCAGCTCCTCGGTGGCGTAAACTCCGAATTGATGGAGGGGTTGAGCTCAACATGGTGCAAGACACGACGTGACGCGGTCGTGCGTGGTCGGGGATCACCGGAGCAGCTGGAAGGCTTGGAGGTGGCGCGGTCATGGCAAAATGGCATTCGGAACTTGGGTCAAGCTCTGGAGAAGAGATAGCGTGGGATGGAGAGGAGACCGGGGAGAAGGGAGGTCAGGCAAAGGAAGGTCTGGTGAGCTCAGGTGCCTCCCTTTATAGGCAAAACGGCGGAGAGCACAAGAGAGCGTTGTGCTCGGTGGCGTTTGTTTCGGAGCCGGCACACGACAGGGCAAACTTGACATGGCGCCAACGCTCTGGCGCGAGCGACGCGTGGAGGTGGCGTGCGGTGAGACGAGGCCACGAGGGCAAGGCCGAGGGCGAACCATGGGCGTGGTCAAAAACCCGGGGGCGAGGCGGTGGTTTGCTGGCGAGTGAAGCTCGGCAGAGCAGCCACGACGCCCTTGAGCGCGGGAGAGCTGGCGACGATGTAACACCCTGGCTATTTGGAAGCCAGAATGCTACCTAAGGATCTAGCATGCAACCTTATATTGGAATAATTTTCAACAATAAATCATCAACAAAGCTAAACAGTTCAACATCAAACGAAACATGAACGGAAACATAATAATGGATCCATTTAGATAATTCTATCAACAGATAATCAATGAACGTAAACAATTATTTAAACGAACTCAACGATAGAGAAGGAGTCATCCCAAACTGAATTTATTTATTACAGTCCATCAATTAATGAAAGAAGAATAGTGATAGTTCATTATTGAAACTAAAGCAAGTGAAGTGTGTTGAGTAGTGCTTGTTTACTCCTCCTAAGAGAAACTTCATCAACGATCACCTAAAATAAATAAATAAACAAGGCAAGGGTGAGTCCATGACTCAGCAAGTACAATGGCTAATAGAATAGGCAATCAATATGAATAAGACAATCTCGTCACCACTCGTAACATACAACAAGTGATTATTTATGTTGATATGAGATGAATGCTCAAAATCAAGGAATTTGGACTGCACACATGCATATACCAGATAGCCGGTGATACACCCGTCGGTGTTCACTCAAGCCCGCATCTTAACAAAAATACGGGATCCACTTCCGTATGAAGAATGTTTCATACGGTGTCCAACACCGCCCATCCCGAATTAATGGGACTTGCGCACCGATCCGGAATTGATGGGCTCTCATGCGCACCATCCCGGAATTGATGGGCTCACTCATCCACTCCCGTGGATGGTAAATGACAATGAATGCATGAAATGACTTATCGAATGAATAATGACATCATCTCCAATCATGGATTCAACACATAAGAAATATCATAGACAATTCATCATCTCTTGTGTCATAAGACATCACAACACAATCACATAAACATTCATCAATCACAAGCAATAAGATAGCAATGCACTTGCCTTCGCGATGCGACGCGTTAACCGAAAAGGTGATACTCCTAAACTCGAGGCTTCACCGCCTAAATAAGTAAAATAATTTCAATAAGAACAAAATGTACCCAGCACTACTAATCAACGCTCTACAACGCTCCACGGTGACTCAAGACTTAACTACAAAGCCTAATCTGAAATATCGACAAATCAGTCACAACCGATCTTCGACAGCAGCACGGTGAAAATCATATCTAATGATCTGGAACTCGAAATGAGGTGAATCCAATTTCTGTGGATTCATAACTAACATATCTAAAATTCTCAAGTTGACAAGATAGACCAATTCGGCCAAATTAATATGCTATTGAACAGATGAACTTTCAGAACAGAAATCTGCCATAAAGAACAAATAGTAATTACTAAACCGATCAAAACTTTTAATCTACAACTCCGAATTAAGTGTTCTTTACCAATCTAGAAAGGTTACGAAAAATTCAACAATAACCTAGTTGGGTGGAATCTCTGATTTTTCCTTTAAGTTAATCTTATTCTTAGAGACAAGTTGACAGTTCATTATTATCAGAGTTCTGGACAGCAGAGGTAAAACGACCATAACTTTTGATCCGTAAATTGGATTCAGGTGTTCTTTGCGGTCACTGAAAACTAAGAACATTATCTACAACTTTATAGGAGATGGAAACCCCCAATTCGGAATCTAACAATCCCTTAAATAATAAACAAGACGACTGCAGAATCTCGTCAGGATTTCGGGACAGCAGCACTAAAATCAACATAACTTTTTAACCGTAACTCGGAATTGAGTGATCTTTATGGCTACTGAAAGATAACGACGGATCCCACATAACTCTAGGAGATGGGATCCTCAAATTCTGCATATAAATACACGAAATTACCCACGCAACAATCTGGACAGATTCAAAATTAATGCTGACAGACTTTGATTCAAACGATTCTAATCGGAAACACTTCTACGATTAAACAAACAACAACAACCGACGTTCGTTACCCTTGGAGAACCGCTAGAGATCACTGATCAAAACCCCTGAAGAAGATCTCCTCTTCTCCTTTCCCCTTTCCTCCTCCTTGTGGCCGGCTAGCTGCAGGAGAACTCGAAGAGATGGTAGCAATGGAGTTTGAGGGGAGGGGAAAGGATACCGTAGCGCACTGAAGGGCGGCACTACTGTAGCTACAGTACCCCAAGCTAGGGTTTCTCTTCTTTATAGGTGGTCGCCCTTCTTGGGCCTCTCGGCCAAGGCCCGAGGCCCAGTTGGCGAAAAACTGCATAATCCCCCTTTTCCTGATGTCTAAATCTCTGTTGGATACTTCCTTTGCAAGAATAAATCTGAGGTATTACAGACGAATGCCAAGCCGCGTGGAGAAGTAAGCCTGCCGGTGGGGCCGAGCAGTCAGCGACAGAGGGAGAAGATGGCTCGGCGAACCGGTCTGGTGCGATCAGGGTTCAGCTCGGGTCTAGTCGGAGGAATAGTGCGCGGGTTGGTTTTCTGATTTAGGATCTCAGTGTTGACCGAAAAATAAACAAGTTTGACCTAGCTCTTTGAAATAGAAATAAAATTAAAAAAATTCTGAAAATTTTTGTGGGCACTCTGAGGTTCACAAGGGACTTAGGAAAAATAATTTCAAACACTTTATATATGAAAATTTGTTAGAATTAAATTATATTCAAATCTGCATTAGTGATTTGATTTGAATTTTGGTGAAGGTAAAATTACTTCTAAAAATTTGGTAAAAATAATGATAATTCAACATAAATAATCTAGTATTTTAATAAATTGTTTTTAGAAACTTTTATTCGTACATTTTTCTGGAATTCAATTAGAAATGGAATTTAAGTTTAAAAGTTTTGAAATTTCTACACAATCTTCAATACAAAACATCAAAAGCTTTAAATTGTGCACAAGTTTTTAGAAGACCAAGAGTATGACCAAGAGATAAAACAAAATTTTTTTAAACTTTAATACTTTTATACATTTGAAATACAAACCCTAATTTTGGGGTTGTTACAAATCTACCCCCCTTAAACAGAATCTCGTCCCGAGATTTCGGTAGTTCGGAAGTCAGAACGAAAGACTGTGGCAACCTAGGTGGGTTTGGTCACGGGGTCACTTTTCGGATTTTGACGCAAACCGAACTCAAATCTGAATCCAGAGAGGTTCTTCAGAAGTTTTAGGTTCTAAAGTGGGGAGCTTTGTTGAAGGATTTCTAATGCCTTCTGATAAGTGTTTCCTAAGTGGTTCTTTTCAACTCTAAACGAAATGCACCATCTGTTGTCTTGATTTCCTTCAGAGATAGTGCTAGAAGATCATGCCGCAGTATCCTGACGTTGTTGCCACATTTTCCTTTCCATTGCTTTGTTTAACCTTTCCTTTCTTGATTCGAAGATAATTTGACCTCACGCTTCACATCGTCTTTTGGTAGTATGAAAGACTCTGCTCCACTTAGTTGACCGAAAAGGGGCATCGATCGATAGGATGGAAAGACTGGTTAGATGGTAATCTAGTATCAACACCAGGATTCAGCGTAGAAAAGAGAAGTCAAGCAAGGTTTTAAGGTGGTCTCACTTAACCTCACTTATCTGGTTCTATTTGCTTGGCTGGGACAGGAAATGCAGGATGAATGCATGAGGGGATGCACATGTGCAAATCAGTCCTAAGGCAAATTTTAAATTTGTGCTTAATGAGAGTGCAAAGGCTTACATGCATGCTTACATGCTTCTACCGAAATGCAAATGCTCACATGCATGCTTACATGCTTCTTGTTTTATGCAACTTGAGTAACATGACATGCTTAAGTTAATTTAGAAACTATATGCATGATCAAAGTATAAGAATCAAGATGCCTAACAAGTATTTTGAGGTATCTGCTACCCCCCTTAAATATTTCGGTACATGAAAGATAAGTTGAGGAAAGAAGGGACATAAGGTGAGGGAATGGCACTGAGTATGCAATTTAATTCTAGCATGTACTAATCATTCCGAAATCACCATAATGAGATCAATTGAACCACCGATAGTTTTCCGATATAATTGCGATGCATGCCGCCGGTAGGCGATGCGCAACTATTTGGAACAAAGAGAGCAAGTGATTACAAAATCCAACGCCTATATCCTAAGTAATATCATTAGGGTGTACATTTTCTAAGAATAAACCCTAATTTAATCCTAATATCGCAATAAGGCATCGTCTAGGGGAAACAGACATTACCCTAACCCGATTGCAAACACATAACAAGCGAGAAATGAACTCCAAATGTTTGTATGAAAGCATAAGACCAGCGCAAAACCACAAAGCAAAAGATTTGCTTCCCGGTACGACTAACTCGTATTGAACGAACGAGCAATCGTTTAGGATGATAACATTTTAGAACGCAACTCAAGTTCTAACGCATCTAAAAGTCATGGCAAAAACCATATAAGGGTGCATTAGGCACTAGCCATCTAATATCACATCTTACCATTTTTAATCCCATGAGTTTTAGTTGATTTATCATCTCATTTTTAACCCTAACGGCGAACTAAGTGCTTGCAGTCCGAAACTTGTGCTTTGCTGTCCAGATCTCGTATCCGAGCTCCGAGATGAGTGCTTCAACTCCGAGTGCTTCAAATCTTCACTAAATAACAACTAACACTTCATATTTTCAACTCTCATTATTCCCCAAACCGAATTTAACCGATAACCAACTAACTTTGAAAGAAGAAGAGAGGGGAACAACTTTTTTGAAAACTCAACAAGAATAAGGCAAGATGAGCAAGCTAAGATAGGTAAGGAGAAAAATCTGAGAACTTACTTAAGTTTTCATAAACCATTTGACATTTTGAAAATAAGTTTTTTCAAAATATCCTAATGACGACCAAGCTAGGGATTTCTACGGTCAGTACAGCTCTGATACAAACTTTGTGAGGACCCCGATTTATTCGACTTGTAATGCTTAGCCTTCCATTGACCCTAGCATCACAATTCAAATAAACCAAGCCTCGAGATATGTATACTTCCAAGAACTGCAGTATACACACCTCTTCACAAAATTATGCATCAATTCCATACACGAGAGGTTACAATATCAAAACTACAAATATCCAACAGATTGAAATTACAAGATAAATAACAAACTACACAACGGAAGCAAAAGCCATAAGATGGCGATAAATAAAAGAGCCAATTAGTGTGCCTTTACCCACAAGGCAACCAACCGGGCCGCCAAGCTAGTCGTCAAACCCAAAGATACTCACAAAAGGAAAGCCCTTGGGGCTCACCTTCTTTCTCTGCAAAAAACAATAAGCAAAGCATCCGAGTACAAAATTTTTTTGTACTGCAAGGTCGACGGTAAGGGTAATGTAACTATAATTTAACTACATGCAAGCTTTATTTAAGTGGAGGGGCTCGACTTACTTTTAGCGAAAGCAAGTTTTCTTTTGCAATAATGTAATAGTTTGAAGGCAGTTTTAACAATTCAAATTTTATTTGCAGAAATAACAGCGATACAAAAGTAGTAACATAAAGACATCCTGGAGATGACCAACCCAATGGCCATCACAACAATAGTATGAACACCCGTTCATACCAACCATCAAGTTTTAATTAAAAGGTTGTAGTCCAACTCTCGAAAGACCTCCCCAAGCGTGTCCATAACCTAGGACGAGGCTATTCGAATAGTTTTAACCCTGCAGGGGTGTACCAATGTACCCACACTTTAGACCGCCTTTCTACCAGCCACGGTTAACATACTTCCTTTGGTATGTAGGCACGGCTAAGTCTAACGAGACGTTTCCAATATTGTGTATTAACTACGAGCCGCTCGTATGGATAGAAATCCATACGCTTACATGGTAAAGCCGAAAAGACAACTACCCACAAAGGGTAAAGCTTTTCGGACAACTACCATGCTCCCAACACCATCCCTCCTGCGACCTCCTACGACCCGGAGCCAATACACGCCAAAGTACTAAGTCAAGAGAGGTCCCATACCCTCCAGTGTGGTTAGCACGCTAAAATGCTTAGTTTAGTGTAACAAGATGTTCGGTCCTTGTTGACTCGGGCACCATTCCAGTCACACCCAAAAACACACCAATCATATCATTGTGCCCAAGTCGAAATCATTTTGTTTTTATTTTTAGTTTTTACAAATACAAATAAACATAGCAAAAATGCTGAATCATAAAGTTATAATAATTTTGTGTGATCAAGGTTACCGACTAAGTCGATAACCGCCCAATTCTACCGATATCTAAGCATGGCTAAGCATCATATTGTAAAGACAATAAAAGGCCCTAAATCATTCACCGGGCTCTAATTCACCAGTGAGAATAGTATTCCTAAGTGATGAGGGCATCCCTAACACTTATACATCTTTCCCTATTGGTGGTCATACACATACTGAGGTGGACGCCATACGTGACGCTACAAATAATTCAAGTACGTATGCATATTGGTCCACCGACGAGAGCAAGAGCTAAACTTCTAAATCAACAGTGCTTTTGTTTCTTAATGAATCTTCTATTGTCATTGATGAGAATTGGGTATTACCTCATGCAAATGTTTTGTGCATTCTCGTGTTTGAACATTGTGAAGCCTTTGGAACCAAGAGGGAGGTCGAGTCAAAGCAATGGAGGAGAAGCTCACGTGGTCAACCAAGGGAGAAAAGCCCAAGAATTCAAGCCCAATTCGGATCTTCCACAAGTGCAACCGAAATTCATCTCGGAATCAACTCGAAATTCAATTCGGATTCGGTTCGGGACAGCCCAACAGGGCTGTAATAAAAGGCCATAACTTTTGCATACGAGTCCGATTGGGGTGTTCTGGACTTGTTTGAAAGCTTATTCCAAGGCCCACACAATGGTTTTGGCCCCAGCTTCAGAAGACTTACGGTCGCGCCGCTATGGCCGAAACAATGTGACGGACTTAAGTTAGGTTTTCCTTTTGTGTGTTTTTAGGTCTTAGCCGAGTTAGAGTTTGATTCGGCATGTGTGGCTGGCCCTAGGCCGTGCGTGAGTCGTGGAGGGCGCCTTAAATACCCTTGCCCTCCCTTGTATCCATTAGACCAGTTTATGCATAAGATTGAAACATAGCTATTGCTTGTTCTTTCGACACGAGTTCATGCGAGGACTTTGAGAGAGAATTAGGCGATCCATTTGTTTTGTTCTCGCAATCCAAGGTCAAGCCGCTGCTCCATTGGGAATTGGGACTTGGCGTTAAATTGCTCGTGGTCTCGCGACGAACAACTACCCGTGTATTGTGGGCGATTCAAGAGTTGAGGGTTCGTGCATTGGCGCGAGTGTTCAGCTAGCGACATCGTCTACTTCGCATCAACTATCCACGGTTTCTCACCGAGAAGATCGGGCCTCCCGTATCATGTGGTATCGATTCTAGGTTTACTCGGTGAGAACTTCTTTACCCGTAGTTAGATTCGCTTTTGTTTCCTATCGCATAATAAACCAAAAATTGCGCACCAAACCGTAGTTTAATCTGTTATTTCTTGTGCGTTTAGTTAAGTTTTCATCCATTAGAGTTTTGTTTTAGTGCTGATCCTTGTGTTTCCATTGCGTAGCTTAATCTTTATCAAAAAAATTTGCTGATTGAACTCCTCAATTAGCACCCAAAACCATCATCCGACCGTCTGCGTGCGCTGCCTTGCTAGCACAATCCGAGACGGTGTTGTTTCCTTATCCGAACTCCTTGGTGGGACTAGAGTCCTAATCAACCTCTAGCTCAAACACAATCCGAGTCCAATTGTTACATCTTGAGTTTCGCCACTACATCATAGCCGGCGAACCACATTTGGTGTCCTTTATATCCTTTCATCTTGAGACTAGCTATTGATATTGCACCTAGGGCTGCTCATTCAAGTTGATTACACGTTGTCGCTTTGTGAGGGTTGCGCAGCTCCACGGGAGCAAAGCGAGGGAAAAGAAGGAAAAGGCAGCCGCATATAGAAAGAGTCGCGCATAAAAAAACGCTAACTTTTGCATACGACTCGATTGAGCGTTTCTTGATCCGCTGGAAAGGAAACGGAAAATAGAGCCAAAAAGAAGAAGTCTGGGAATCGGGGTTTTACATCCGCGTAAGCCACCAGCATACGTGTGCGGAAAACTTCGACCCCAAAAGGTCGCTTAGGGCCTCAAACGGCCCGCAAACCGAGAAAATTCCAGCCGATTTCGCCAAAATTGACAGAGCCCTCTGCAGTGATTCTAAGGTACCCGTGACGACGATATCCCTTTTCGAGTTGATCCGCGCATACTTTTAGCTACTACAGATCGGGTCA